>CM062805.1:209939784-211139784 GCA_031772625.1 Pinus tabuliformis
GCTTTCATATGTTTTGTGTGAGTCTCGATCACCAATGCAGCATTACGTCGATTCTCATCTAATTGAGCTAAGTATTAATAAACGCTTCTCCTCTTCGGAAGTAGCTGGAAGTAACTCGATGGCCATTTGTAGTGACAGGATTTCGCATTCAATGGGTAGCACAGCTTCCAAACCATAAACTAGTTGGAAAGGAGTGACCCTGTTGATGTTTTCACTGAGGTTCGGTACGCCCAAAGCGCTGAAAATAACATGTTGTGCCAATTCGACCGATGAATACCAATGATTCGTCGGATCATGATAACTAAAACTTTGTTGATGGACTCAACCAGACCATTCTCTTGTGGATAATAAGGAGTTGAACTATCGTGACGCAAACCAAGCTGGCCTGTAAGTTCTGTCATCATAACGTTTCGAAAATGGCGCCCATGGTCAGTGATTATCGCTTGTGGGACACCAAACCTAGCAATTATATTATTGAACATGAAAATTGTAGTTGTCTTGCCGTCTGCCTCTAATGTAAGCATCGCCTCGGGCCCACTTAGTAAAATAATCTACCGCAAGGATGATATACACATGCCCCCCAGCCGAGTGAGGGTTACATGTAATAAAATCGATACCCCATTTGGCAAAAGGACCAACGGCAATTATAGGGTGGAGAGGAGCAGGTGGAGCGCGCATCTTTCGATCAAACACTTGACAGTTGTGGCATTTTCGGACCGCAGTAATACAATCTTTAAACAAGGACGGCCAGAAGTAGCCAGCGCGCAATATCTTTTGGGCTGTGGCATACCCAGACATATGACCGCCACACGCTCCAGAGTGACAGTCATTTAGAACCCTTTCAGCCTCTTCGTGAGTTAAACAACGTCGAAAGATAGAGTCCGCCCCACGGCGATAAAGAGTATCTCCAATAATTTTGTATTGTTGGGACTGGAATCGAATTTTCCGACGTTCCGACTTTGAAGCTTCGGGCCGAAAGGATTGGGTCTGGAGATAGACGATGATATCCCCATACCACGGATCTAAAGTGCTGATTAGAAACAAAGATTCGTCCGCAATGGGCTCCTCTGCCACAGTTTCCATGTCAGCACGCGGGAAGTCACACATTAACTCTGCAAAAACTAAAGATTTCTTAGACTTAGATTTCTCAAACTCCAAGTCAAACTCCTGCAGGATAACAATCCATTTAGAGTACTTTCCCCCGAGAAATTTCTTTGGTCAAAATGTAGATCATAGGGTTGCAATCCGAAATGACTGTAGTTTGTTTTGCGATCTGTAGTGGATCGGAACTGGGAGCTGAGGTTGATGGATTAGAATGAGAAGATTCTGCTTCTTTGCCATCAACAGGACTTTTACTACCATAATCTTGCGATCGAGTCGCAATCCTTACATGGGACATCATCAAAATGGGTTCTTCATTGGCACTCGTGGAAGAACCTATCATTTTGCTATCTTTTGGAAATGGATCCTTCAAGATAGCAGGAATTTGGGAACCTTTGACGATTTTCGCAACCCCTGCTCGATGAGGGCAGTCTCTTGTAAAATGTTCTCTTCACAAATGAGACATGGATAACGAGGCTTGCACTTTTCATCATTGGATTCCGCCTTTTCAGTTTTCTCCTTTGGAGTTTTGTCTGCTTTATTCTTCTTCCTCCCTTTCTTCTTCCCACCGGATTTTGATTTAGCTGTAGATGACTCTACAGCGTGAATATCGGCGGAAACCTCAGTAGAAGAATCTCCTGTCGGGGAGTCTGGTAAGGTTATAATAGGATAAGAATTCTTAGAAGACTTCTTCTTACTTTTAGTGTTCACCGTAACAATCATGCCATCAGCGGCATGAGATCCCGAAGGAGCTGCAACGATTTGATTTGACTTTGGAAGATCTGGGATCTTTTCATCTAACGTACCTGACTGAGTGTAAACTAAGTCAAGGTACTGCGCTTGAGCAATCACTTGCTCCTCAATAACTACTCCGACCTTAGCTACGTCTTCAGTAATCTTCGGTAACAATGATTTAACAAACCATTCAGCTAAGATCTGGTCCGGGATAAAAACTTTCACTAACGCCTTCGACGTCTCCATTCATGAATATGATCGAAATATAAGTGGACGTCGATTGTTTTAATGAAGTTAGTAACTCTGTGCCATTATCATATCTGACCGGCAACTGAAAATGAGTTAAAAACGAGGTAGCTAACTGACTAAAATTATAAAAAGAGGCCCGTGGTAACTCAATGTACCACTTGGCCGCAAGACCAATGAGAGTGCGCTGGAAAAGACGTAAGTGGATCGAATCATCCGAGATGGAATTAGAGGCACACCAGAGGTGGTAAGTCATCACATGATTCGACGGGTCCTCTCCAGACTTACCTTCGAACTTGGGAATGTCACTGGGCAACTTATTCGGCATTGGCGGCCAAAACGGAAGATAATTAATTGGATCGTTTGTTAGGCGCGACAAGTCTGGTAAATCCAAAGTTGCGATAAACAGTAGCTGCCGATTAGGATCCCTAAAACTCTGGGTCACTATACCAGCCCCAGGAGGAGGATATCCAGGATAACTAGGAATAGGAATCGCGTTCAGGATATTGTATCCTCCTGGAAAACCAGGATTAACCGGACCGTACTGGGGTTGTTGTGATTGTTGATAAGTGTACCCAGGATACGGTTGATACTGGTAAACTGGCTGTTGGACAGCAGGACCGAATTGGTACTGTCCCTGGTACGGTTGGTAAGTGAATTGTGGTTGACTTGTGATAACCGTACTTAAACCAGATTGTCCTACAGGCATCTGAACCGTAGTTTGAATCGTGGATCCAGACGATGGTAAAGATGTCTGAGGAGTAGATACAGGAACATTAAAAACCGGAGCTGTCGATACTCCAGAAGTAAGTGGGGTAGATGGAACAGATGTTGCGGCAGTTACAGCAGTCGTTTGAGATGGAGTACGAGGCGAAATAGGCCTAGACTGAGAAACTACCGAAGGTACAGAAGTTTAAATATTAGACTGGACTGGTTGCTGGGGTGAACCAGAAACTAAGGGTTGTCCAATTTGAGATGACAACTGTACATTTGGCTGCAACACCTATTGAGCTTGCGATGGATCCCACACTATGTTCATTCTGGGGTATTGACCCATAACAGGTTGAGGATATTGAGATCCATAACCGAGTTGAGGGTAGGATTGATAAGTGAAAGGTACATTTCCCGTACCTTGAACATAATATTGACCTTGGGGTGGTTGGAAACCTTGACTCGAGTACTGACCTTGGGGTAGATACCCTTGAGGCACGTACTGATACTGGGGTTGACCTTGAGGTATAAATTGGTACTGGGGTTGACTTTGGGGTACATATTGAGTCTGGGGTTGACCTTGAGGAACGTAATGTACCATAGGCACATATTGTCCTTGAGGTTTCCCCCCAGATGCAAATTGTGTACCTTGAGGTTGCCCCCCAGGTGTTAATTGAGGCTGCCCCCAGGTGGTAACTGACCACCTTGAGGTTGAGAAGCGGGAATAGAACCTGACATCATAAGAATGTCTTCTACACTCAACAGCTTTGCACCATTGCTTCCAGTGAATATCCTTTGTTCAATGGGTTGGGAGATGCTCCGAAAAAGTACCAGAAAGAGACTGATACCCAGCGGGAACAGAAGGATCGCCGTACAAAAAAGATTCAGGCGATTGAGTAAACATGGACGACTGACCTGACATATTTATGGGAGTATAAATACCCCTAGGTGGATAAGAAGCATGAGGTGGTGAAAAACTTGACACTGAGTTGTCCAAATAATTAGTTAAAGAAAGATACCAAGTAGTACTTCTAGGTGGACTGTAAAAAATGGATTCACGCTCCCTTAGATCAATAGTAGGTTGATTTTCAAGGATAGGGATGCCTATTTCTTCTTCCGGAGCAAGCTCTTCAATAGCTATCAAACCAGAAGGAAGATTTTCGGTGATGACTCTTTCTACCCTAGGTGAATTAGGAGCACTAGAAGTTGGAGAGACTAACCCCGATGTTGGAGTAACAGGTTCAGATATCTCAGGTTCTTCGCCTATATTACTAGTAGATGAAAAACTACCAGCAAGTTTGGAAACCGAAACAGCTTCAGGATTATAACCTATTTCTAAAGTTTGGTAATCAGGATGAACAACCAACGAAGACTCTCCTTCTTCAGGTGACCCTACTTTACTGCCACTAGGAGTTACGAGGACTTTCAAACCTTCGTAATGGCTCGGGACTTCTTCAGGAGGTTGGCCTCGAAGTCTACGGGACTTCCTCAACAAATCAGCCACGGTTACAACCTCAGGAGACTGGCCCCGAAATCTACGGGACTGTCTTGGTAATTCAGCCATAGCTAAAAACTTTTAACTACTGCACACGCAAACAAAGTAAAATCTCAAAGCAAACAGCCTAAAGTCTCTAAAGAACCAAACAAATTCGAATCACACACCTAAAGAATCTAGGGCGTCAAACCACACACAAACAGTAACCTTCCGGACCGAAAACACTAGTTGTGATGAAATCCAACATCGCAGAATTCAGTACAGAAGTGGCGGGTGGAACAGTTACCCGGCAACCTGCTTAATGAATAGATTGGACCAAGTTCCTCCACTTTAACCGTCTCGAGTGAAGTGAACCCCCCAGAAAATCCAAGTGAGTCTAGCCGACGTCTACTCCAGGTACAGTGGGATCTTCCCTCCACCGTCACCTTAGGAAGAATCCTAAAGATAATAGTCACTAAGGTCACCAACAACAACAAATATACCTGGGGGAATAGTCTACGATCCGATAGCACGCAAGGGCAGAGTAACAAGCTCAATCCCCTTGCCGGCTCCTTGACAATAATCCAAGGTTTACCGACAAGTGACCCCAGGCTCCTCGACAATGGTTAATCCGAGGTTTACCGTTTGTAGTACGTGCATATCTGGCGTCGTTCCCAATGAAGGAGGATTGATTCCCTCACTGGTTCGGACACGATCTCGTGCTTCTCCTTTAAGAGGAGCTTTCCCAGAGCATAAATGTAACAGTTGGATTTATCCTACCGCAAGATAAGCTACTTGTTTGTTTTTACTGTCTTGGAGAGTTAACTACTCTCCTACTCCAAGACACTAGCCTGATCTATGTTGGTGTATCAGAGCCCTAGTAAATAAAAAGTTACTAAGTTAATTTTACTTTAAGCGTTAATTTTTATGGCTTTTCTTTAGGACAAAAGGTAGTGGAGATGAAACTGATGATGTGTAGACTCGACTCAAATCCACTAAAAAGATGCACCTAGGATGAAACAAAACAATCTTTCCTTTTCAATGAATTCCCTAGCTAAGAGAGTTGGAGAATGAAAAATTTATAAAGACAACTTTCTTGGCAATGAAAATCAAAGAAACAATCTCTTTATCTTTTCAAAGCACACAACACATGACCACTAATTATTTCACGAAAACTTCCTTTCTCTTTTCAAAGACTTCAAATGCTACTAAAACAAACTTTCTTCAAAAGAGATTTTGTATTTTTCCTATTTTAACAAAGCATGTAAAACTACTTAACAAAAATCAATTTTAAGATCTATGAAAATCTAAGAGAAATTTACCTAAAAGCAAATCTAAGAGAAATTTACCTAAAAGCAAATCTAATGAGGTAAAAGCCTACAAAATATAATTCCAGGTTGTTTTACTTAGTTACAATTCAACCAAGGACTAATTCATGCAGAATCATAAATCAGTCAAAAACAAAAATAAAAAACTCTTGTTCTTTTTCTTAAGAATGAAATTCGCAGCTTAACAAACAAGCCTTCTCGAAATTCCGCAAAGAGACAACACAACGGTAGGTTTCTCAAACAAAGGTGGATTTTACGAAAGGTCCGACTCCTAAGAAGACTGAAAAGACCAGGGATATCCAAGGTTTTTACAACTTCTAAAGCCAGAGTCACTACAAGACCAATACAAAAATCAAACCTAGGGCTAGAATCTCTATGAACTTCACTAAAACCCTTGATGCTAATGAAACAAGCTTAGATGAAAACTTTTGACAGGTAACCAGTGGATCTGGGCAGCAAAAAATAAACTATAAACAAAATCTAATGGGTAAAAAGGAAAAAATGGAAATTTTCTAAACTTTTGACAGGGTACGCAGGCAGCCTGTTTGCACAGGTGTGGCCACGCTCTGTGTACAAAGCAGAAGTGTGTACAGGTATGCATTGTGCTTAACGTAGAGGGTGCGTACTACTCTCAAAATCAAGAAAAATGAAAACTAACTCAACCCTAAGCTATTCCACCCAAATTCATAGTCAATCAGTCAAAAACTAGAAAGAAATCAGATTTTCTCAAATCAAAGTATCAATCAAAAGAGAAATCAATCAAATCCATGGATTCCCAGCAGAGTCGCCATTTGTCATGCAGAAAGAGTCAATTTTGCGGACAAAACCGACCTCCCTAGAAAACAAGGCTTTTCTAGTGACAAACAAAACAATCAAGCACTATCTTTCCCTAAATATGCATTTAAAATAAAGCAACCAGGTGTTTTTTAAGGCTTACCTCTAGTCCAACGCTGTTTGTAGCAGCCAAGCCTCTTCGATCCAGATGAGCTCCTTCTACTTGAAGCCTGCATTCACTAACAAGCAAACGATTACATAGCACCTGAATAACTCATATAATAAAACATATTCATCATAAAGACCAAGGAGTTTATGAAACAAATTATATATAACAACTTGTTGAGAAAAATGAACTTAATTGCATTAATTGGAAACAAAAGAAACCATTACAACCAGTGCCTTGGTGTTGTGCAGGTCCCTCCCAGGGTCCAACAAGAGTTCTCCTTTACTTTGATCAGCTCACCCACTTCCAATGAAGCTAAGAAAGGATTGGAATCTCTCCTCTCAAGATCTAAAAGGGAGTCCTAATTTCAGCAGCATCTACCCTTAAAAATGTTCAACTTTCAACCTCCCCTCCCTCTGGCCCAATGCCTGTATTTATAATGCTTTGGAGGAAGTTAATCAGGTCCACCATCAATGGGATAAGCCCCTCTTTCAAAGGGATAGCTCCCCTCTTCATGGGATAAGTTCCTCTTTCATTGGGATGCATGAACCATCTGGAGGCGCTCAATCCACGTCGAACCATCTTCTAGAATGCTCTAGAATCGACCACAAGTAAGTTTTTTGAAGTAAAACTTGCACCTTTTGACCTTTACAGGAGTACGCACCCACCCCTTTACAGACAGAGCGTACAAGTACGCAGGTATTATGTACTTGAGGTGCGTACACGCAGGTAAGGGTAGGAGAAACTACGTAACCAGAGTTATATTGACTTTTAAAGACTTTCTCTCTTTTTTGGAGTTTGACATGAGGAGCAGAGGTATAAGACTTGCCAAGGAGGATAGTATGACTATCGATGGAGCCATACTGACTGCAAATAGTCATGGTGACAAATTTTAGTGTAACAGACCCTCAGCGAGAACCCGACAAGGGGAATGGCAAAGGGAAGCAGATCATTGATGCAGATCCTAGCGCCACTGTTGCCACTGCCAAGATCCAAGAAAATGAGCCCGAAAATCCAGAGGAAGGGGAGCGTCTTTTCCACTCACAGATGTGGGTGAAGGTTTGCCGCTATAATTCATTGTCGACAATGGTAGCCAAAAGAACCTCATTTCAGTAGAGGTCATGAAGCGGTTGGGCCTACTGATTACACCACACCCACAGCCGTACAGTATCGGGTGGCCTCATGAAGGACGAGATCTCAAATTTCACCAACAGTGCCACCTTCCCTACAGCATCAAGCCCTTCACAGATGAGGTATTGTGTGATGTTACACCTCTAGATGTTTGTGATGTACTATTAGGCCAGTCATACTTGTGGAGGCGACATTCTGTGTATGAGTCAAGGCCTCGCGATGTCATTATTTCTTTGGATAATTCATTATACATGATACTGGAGGTAGCCCCACCTACCGCCACCTCTTTGATCACTGCCAAGAAAGGCAGCAAGCTCATATCACAGACTAGGAAATTTATTTTCTGTCTGGTTCACTCCCAAAGTAAGGGAAGATCATTGCTACATCCATGACCCCTGCAAAGGGTTCCTCCATGCAGCAGCAGCAGCAAAGGGAAACGTTCATGACAAAACACAGGAACAACTTCTCCTCACCCACAGGGGTACCACACAAGTTTTAGATGGGCAGCAAATTTTGGTTACATCTGCAGAGAGAATGCCTTACCAGAACCCATCAGAAACTTAGACCACTCCGACATGGTCCTTACACCAGTCCCAAGGCTACGGGCAACAATTCTTTGAGGCACAACATTCCTCCATTCCTTCGCTTGCACCGAGTGTTCAATGTGGACCGTCGTCGACCATGCTTCCCACCATTTCTGGACACATCAGAGATTGCAGAACAGCTCACCAAGGACCAAGTTCAGCAGATGGAGGAACTCAACGCAATGGGGACCATTGCTTCCTAAGGGGGCAGGAATGATCCAGGTGGATGTTGGTGGCCACCCAACTATCCCACTTGGACCCCCGCAACTGTCTCTTTCAGCTTTTTAGTTTCCTTATTTGCAGCACAATCTACTATTTTTAGCAGTTTTTCAGGTCCTGAACTTCCGGAGCCGTTTTGAGGCCCTAAACGATGTTTTTTGGGAAATCTAGGGCAATATGGGTCCTTGGACTGATGTTGCTATCCCAAAGTGGTAGTGCTCGGATAGATCTTTCTAACAAGCTATTGTATGCATCAAACGAAGATTGTATGCCAAAGTTACGACCCTGGGAAGTTAATGTACCAATTTACCCAAATGAGGCCCAAAATTTGGCATTTCATCTCCTAGGGTTAGGTTTTGGAATGTGAAGGGTTTTCCATTGTTTATCAACAATAAATAGGCCTTCGAGCCTCATTGTAACACAGTTCAGAGGCATGTAGCCACCACATCTCTTCTCAGAGATAAGCTACCATCACCCTAGCTGGTTTATTTCCATTTCTAGTTGTAAGCATATTTCAGCATTTTCCATTAATGAAATGAAGCATTATTTCCACTGCATCTTTGTGTATATGGTTATCTCTGTATTTTGTTGGGTTCATGTTTAAGTCTGGATCACACATATCCATAGAATGCAATATGAATCATAGATAGATGAGAGCCAGAGATATGCATGTCATAGAGGTGCAAGCCACAGATACATACAAGCCAACATGCCACCGAGATAAACAATATAATCTACCTCAGATGAACGAATAAACCTTAGAGTAATGTGAGAATTTTCTTGATTCAAAATTAATCATAATGAATAGTTATTTATAGTTATTTTCGTAAGTGAAAGGACACATCCATTAGAGGAAGTTCGACATGAACATTATGAAGCCAACTTATAACTTGGAGGGAAAATACAAAATACTTAAATTCAAATTTGGTCATAATATTAAATATATTTTCCTTCATCCAATTCAAATTCTTCTTTGAGGAAGATGGGCTCTCCTTGGGGTAGATGGGATTCCCTTTGGCATTTCCTTGGGGAAATTCATCTTGTAGCTGCCCAAATTTCAACATTTTTGATGAAGTATGGAAGGATGTGTTGTAACACGCTTTTTCCAAGGGAAACCACATGACCCATTGTGTATATTTATTATATGTAAAGCAACATAGATATCTTTCTAAAAATTTATTCATAATCATATTTTTTTCCATTAGATTGAGGATGGTAATATGCGCCATGAGCCAATTACGTATCCAAACAAGAAAACAATTCAATCCAAAAATTTTTAGTGAAATTGGATCTTTATCACTTACAATAATTTTTGGTATCCATGTAGTTTTGGAATTTCTTCCATGAATTTGTATGTTATTGTACTTGATTTAGAAGGATGAGAATGAGAGCATAAATGGAGATACTTTGGCATTCGATCTACTAATAACATAATGACCCTCTTTCCTTCATATTCTGGTAAACATGTAATAAAATCAATTGAAATTTCTTTCAAATGTTGGTTTGGTATGGCTAATGGTTCTATGAGCCTAGGGTCTTGATTTTATATCGCTTTTTTTTTCATACCACACATTCAACCACAAACTTTTGCACATATGCCTTAAGAAATTCCCTAGAAAAAGTATTTCTTTATCCTATGGGATGTTTTGAAGAAACTTGAATGCCCCCCTTCAAGAGAAGTGTGTAATTCTAAAAGGGATTCCTTTTTTAGTTGAGGCTTCTTTTTTTTAACACAGTCGGGTATTGGTTTTTCTATTCAAAAAAGAGAAAGGAGCGAGCTCCCATTACATGGATTTTGGAACCAACCAGACTAAGAGGGAAGGAAAAGAGAGCGCCATCCCAATCAGCTGAGGAGTTGAGTTCATAAGTTCCCAGTTTTCCAACTACTGACTGCTTGTAGATTCTTACAAACTGTTGCAAAAAAACTTGACATCTACAATTCATAGAAACTAAATAGATAGAACTTGAGATGCAGTGACTGATACAAAGTAAAAACTACAGAAAGATCCTATTTTTGATTTACAGAGGGTTCTTCTTTTGGCTTATTATTGCTGCTTTGGTCCCCATAATTTTCTCCAGTTTGGTTGGTGAGGATTCCTTTCAGGAATGTGATTGATTCCTCCAGATGTGCACATTGATTGTTGAGAGCTTCAATTTCTGAGTTCTGACTAGCGAGTCTTCCCATTAGAAAGGCATTTTTTGTCTTTGACTGATACCGAATTTATCTGTCTGTTTCTCTCAGCTGGTTGATCATAAACTTGTTGGTTCTGTAGTAGACTATTTTTCATTCTTGGAAGCTTTATCCAAAGGATCCATGTTCCCTTTGTAGCGAAAGAAGATCTTTTTGTTGTTCTATTTGTAGATATGAAGAGAGAGGCTCCTCGACAAGGAAGGGAGCAATGCAATAGGAGAATGCAGAGGAAGATTGGACTGTAATGAGATGCAACTTTTTAGCAGAAACACAAACTAAAACAAAGAGCTTGAATGACTGCAATGAGATAGGAAGATTAAAATAGAGGATGCATCCTGCCTTAGACTATTAAAGGTTGAAGAGACATGATGAGTTCAGGAGATTGGGGGATAAGGCGAATGAAAAAACAATAAGATATAAAGAAGTTTGGAGTTGCGGGGAGAATCAATGCAGAGGGATGGAATGAGATGAGCTACGAAGAGGGGAGGAGATAAATAGGAGAGCAAGAGGGGAGGAGGTAGTAAGCGGGGGAAGGACAAAGGGGAGTCACAAGGAGAATGAGGGGGATAGTCAAACAAGGTAATCAGACTTGGGAAAAGAGAGTAAACAAGAAATATTTGAGTGAGATTAAATCTCAAGTTTAATAAGAAAGGTGTGGATTTTGAAGAAAGCCAATCAATATTATGATAAGACTTTGATTAGATTGGAAGGATGGAAGAGTGATTAAGGTATTGATAGAAGAAAAGTTTCATTTGCAATGATTTCTTCTCCTGGAGTTCGTGCCACTGCATTATTTGCATGGATGTATGCAACTTTATTATTATCCATTAAAATATGAATGAAGGTGACCTGTCCCAAGTTGATTAGGTGTTGACTGATCCTTTTTGTAATTTGGCTCAACATTTCATTTTTCAGATTGGTCTTCTTGACCATGGCTTGAATGAGGATAAAGGAGTCTCCCAGAATAATTGGATTCATAATAAAAAATAAAAATCTCCAAAAGGAGACCATAGGCCTCAACCTTGTTGTTTGAGATTGTTCCCAATCCCCACTTAAAATAAATGGAATTATGCATGCCTTGGTTAATTAGGATGCCTCCTGCACCTACTTTCCCCGAGTTTGATTTTGATGCTCCATCAAAGAAAAGACATGGTTTATTAAGAGTGTTCATCCATATGATGAATTCTTCCTCTTTTAATATGATTTTCCAGCTCTTGTTGACCTCTTTCCTTTTGGGTGTGATTGGCAATTTAGGCCTGTTGTTTGTGTAGTAGATCCAAGTTCATTTTTCCTGCTGAAGCTGATTAAGGTCTATTGTTTTTGTTCCTTTAGCAGATAGGAATTTTTGTTGTTAATTCCCAAGCTTTGGAGAACACCTTGCCATTTTATGGCTTATGGTTCTGGAAAATTTGTGGTTCCTTGTGAGCCATATTTGCCAGCAGAGAAAGGAGGGAATGCTTTTCCAATGTATTTTAATGGTGTTTATTTTTTTGAGAGAATAAGGATACTCATTTTTCCATGCTAGATAGAACTCATTGAAGGATTGGGATAGATTCAAATCTAGTTCCAAGGGGCTTACAAGCAGAGTCCAACATTCTTTTGCAAAGTTACAGTCAAGGAAGAGGTGTTGGATGCTCTCTTCTACCTTGAGACACATAGGGCATCGAGAGGGCCCGGAGAAACTTTTTTTTTAGATTGTCAACTATGAGGATTTTTCCTTTTAGAAGAGTCTAAATAAACATTTTTATTTTTGGGAGGCTTTCAATTTTCCAAACTGATTTCCATGGAGACCATTCATGATTCCCTTGTTGTTCTTGGAGTTTTAGATATCCCGATTTCACTATATAGTCTCCTCCAGAAGGATCCCATATAAAGGTGTCTTGGGTTTCTTGATTGATTGGGGCAACTCCTTTGAGAAGAGATATTAAATATTCCCACTGTTGTTTGAGATTTTGAGGTAAATTAGGTGTCTTCCAATCTTTCCATGTGTTGTCATGTTGATCCCATTGTGATATTGACTCCAGTGAACTTAACCCTTTTGAGCTCATCCACCTTCTTAACCTTTGAACTTCTGAGTGAGTGGAAAGAGGGGGCTTTCCCATTATACTATCTTCCCAAATATTTATCTCACGACCATTCCCTGACAGTCTTGAAGTGTTCTCCTTGATGAGAGGAAGAACCTTTTTGATAAGTTTCCACATTTGGGTGCAGGGTCTGATTGGAGTTCTTTCTGAGAGGAGGGAGGAGTGAGAGTGGTTTAGGTATTTGGATTTCAGCACCTTCTTCCACCAGAAATTGTCCCCAGTAATGAGTCTTCAAGTTATTTTAGCCCATAGGGCCAATTTCATTAGTCCCGGAAGTCTTATTGAAAGTCCTCATTTCTCATGGGGTGAAGTAAGTTGTTCCCATTTTATGAGGCTGAATTGTTTTGTTTTTTATTTCCCTCCTTGCCAAAGGAAGCTCCTTATGATTAATTCGATTTTTTTGTGAATACTTGCTGGAGCTAAGATTGGTGCAAATTGATAAATGGGATGAGTTGTTAGCATTGACTTGATTAGGATTACTCTACCTTCTATATTAAGCTAGAACATTCCCCAATTTTTATTTTTATTTTCATCTTCTCTATGTATTTAGTCCACAATTTTGATTTTAGAATTTATTTCGACAGAAGTAGTCATAAATATAAGAATTGGCTCCAATATGCCTGGAGGGGGATCTCCAAAATTTAAAAATTCTTTGGAGGGTATGGGATGGAGAATTCTATCCATAAATTCTACACCTTTTATTATGAGTAGACCTCCTGAAACTTCCATGAAACTGTCCAAGACTTTTTTAAATATTCGGGAAACTATACAAGAAGCTCCTCCCATTAGAAGAGTGTCATCTGCAAAGAGGGAGTGATTTATACTTTTGATTCCAGGGCTTATTGATAGACCAGTTAAGGTGCGATTTCTTTTGCAATGTTCAAGATTTCTACTCAGCGAGTCTACAAGTAATATATAGAGGAAGGGAGAGAAAGGGTAGTCTTGTCTCAGTCCCTGAGAGATTTGAAAATATTCACTCAGTCTTCCATTGATGAGAGGGGCTATGTTACAGATCCATTTGGGCAGATCAACCCCAACCTACATATTAGTACTATTAGGGCCCATCAAACCCTAATTCAGATGTTACATGCCCTAAAGAAGTCAATCATCAAAATGCCTAGCTTCCCAGAAGTTCCATGACTGAAATCATCCAAAAAACTACCTCTAAGAAGATCAGCACAGGCAGGCCTTCATTTAGGGTGCGTTGTAATGCAGTCCATACACTAATAGGGTGCTATGTAGTGCACTTGAGCCCTCTTTCACCTGCGCTGGGCGAATTTGAGTGAAATTTCATTGGGGTTTGGGAATATTCTTATCCATTGGATGCATCTAGAAGTTTCCCAAGTTTATCTACTCCATTGAGCTCGAATTTGGATAAGGTAGCGAGTTAAGGAACATCAATCCTTTTATCCCTTCCTCCATGGAACTAAATTCTAAGTTTGGGAGCGCATTCATTATCACCATTTATGGCATAACTTCCTTCATTCACCTATAAAAAGACCACTCATCTAAGTGATTAGGGGCTGGAAACCATTGAATTATAGGGAGATGTTGTTAGTATGAGACTTGAATTGATTTCAAGTATTGTAATGATGTCAAAATGTCTTGCTTATTATGAGGAGAAGATGGGATTGAACTGGAGGAGTGATGCTAAATCAAGCAAATTGGGTTGTAACTCTTCCTTTTACTAATAAAGTGTTCAAATATTTTTCCATATGCTTGTGTTATTCATTGATGCTTTCATGTGTGTATCATGTACTTGATTCCATGCTATGTTTTATCAATAGATCATTATCATATGCTTTGATTGGTTTTTGTCTTCTGTTTGTGTGAAAGTACTCTTCAAGCAGATTAAGCATGGAAACGAGTGACAAAATTGGTCAAGGGAGATAAGGAGTAAGAGAAAGTTACAGGTAGGCTTCTTTATCTCTTATTTAATCTATTGGTCATAGAAAAAGTAGAGAATGCTTTGCAATGTTTTTCTAGACTTATCTACTAGTCTAGGGGTTTAAGCATTTATCTGTAGACACTAAAACTTCCCAAAACAAATTGGAAACTCCACTGGGGAGCGATCATCCATCTTAGTAGCTTATCAACCTCTTAAGACATTCTACATACTGTACTTGTGGTCGTTGATTGAATTTCATTATTCTTTCATTGAAAATTGAGCCAAAACTATGCCAAATTGACTTCAAAATGGCTTATTGTCACCAACACAACCCAATGAAGGAAACAGTGCACTAAAATGCACTTCCCACATAGATCTAGTACGCTTCAGCGCACTGTCTCTCATTGCTACCTACATTGATCCCTTGAGGGCCAGTTTCCCATATAGGAGCTGAAGTTTTTTTTGCCAATTTTCTCTTGTTTGAATGATTTGTTGAATGGCAATGATGTCTTGTCTCTTAAAATAGTTTTTCATCTCCTTACCTGGCCCTACTTATACTAGGATTGATAAATGTTTCTTATGTATTTACTTTGTCCTTTTCAATCTATATTCGAAAGTTAGTTTTTGGTCAATTGATCTTTAGCGAAAGAAATTTTCATTAAATCGTCTTTTCCTTCGAAAATTGAATTGCCGTCAAATATTCATTCATAAAAGATCGATTGATTGATGTGTGAAAATTATTAGTCTTTTTGTTGAAAGTGTCGTAATTCCTCATTTCTTTGAAAATGAAAGTGTCGTATAGTCTTCCTTTCCTTGAAAAGAAATTATCGCAAAATCGTCATTTTTATGAAAGAGTTTATTGATCGATTGTGTATTAGTTTTCCTTTTTTTTTAATTCACATTAAGGGAAATTGAAAAGAAATACATGCATGTTGCATTGAAAAATTTTGTGTGTGCTGATAGGAATAGTGTAGGGAATTTTCATTTAGATTGTGCTCTTTGTTCTTTGTCAAAGATCTGATTGCTCTATCCTTACTAGCTAAGGATTTTCATTGTTAAATTGAATGGAAAGAATGCTTATCATATTAGTTGTATTTTAGGAATTGCAAACATACATCATGTGGTGAACCTTGAAAGGAAAATTCTAAAGAAGATCAACTTAAAATTTATCTGAATTACCTAATGGAGCATTGTCACCACACGAAAAACATTTAGGTCTAGGCTATAGACATGTTCCGGCATCGTAAAACAAAGCAGTTGTCGCTAACTTGTCTACAATACATCCCGAGTGTGATACCTCATTCCATGTACATGAGTATATCGTATCTCGACCACGTACTTTGGGTATATAGGGCGGTGTTACAATACGTAAAGTATATGGGAATGCTCTCACTGTGCTGTTTTGTATTAGACATCGCTTACACGGATTGGGCCTCCACGTACTTTCGGGTATATGGGAGGAAAAAATCTAGGTTGCTATCCATCCTTAGGTAACCGAGTCAACCAACTTGTATACTGTGATACACCGAACATAGAATTCAAGGAGATTTCCTTCCCATACTTCTTGGTTCGCCAGGAGGTATTCTGCAGTTGAAGAATACTTGGATCACTTTTAGACAGATCTTACCAAGGAATATCTTGAAGTGAATAGGAAGAACATGCAAAAGTACATTGGTGGCCCTGTTCAGATCAATACCATGTTTCTCTTGCTAAAAAAGGAAACTCATATCGGTTCCAAATCGGTGTACCCGGATGCCATGGAGGCTAGAGTCTGCTTTCAGCCCGATCCCATTGCACAGTTTGAGGAAGTCATCACATAGTACAAATCTCAGCGCCTTCATGTGACTGAGAACCTACAAGTTGAAGTGGATGAGCTAGAGTTTCCCAAACTCAAGCTCAAATTATTCATCTTATTATGGTGTCTAGTTGGCTCTATCCAATTTTGTCTTATATGGGTACGAGTATATTGTAATATTCTTTTGTAATTAATTTGTAATTGGAATTCCAAGTGTCAATTGTGGAATGTGAAGAGTCATGTTGTAAATAAGTTGAGGAGTCATGGAAGAAGTCCAAGAGTCACAAAAGGGAGATGAATAATCACCCCTTTTGTTATAAATATGTTCTCATAACTCATGCAAAGGGATTTTGGGAGCCAAGATTTTTGCTAGGCTTTTAGCTTAGGATCAAGAGCTTGGGAGTTGTTGAGTGCCTTGGCTTCCCCGTAGCATAGAGGGAGTATCTTGTTTGGAGGAACATGTGTATGATTCATGTTGCACTATTGGGACTAGTGGTTCGTCAATGGTATATGTATACTTGGAAGTTTCACTTTAATAAAAGCTCAGAGTCGACACATTTTCATGCATATGTTGTGAATATAGTAGGATTATCTTGTTATGTTCGCAATATATGTTATTTGACTTATGCTAACACTTATGAACTATTTCGTTTGCATTAGTATGAATCTTGTTGAATGCATGTTATTGTTTATGTCTTTCATGGTTAACTTGTGAACTTTTTTGCAGGCTAACTTGTGATGTCTTTTATGCTTGTGTGTTCCTTTCAAGCTGCGTACTATTATAGGCTTCTAAGGGGCTCCTTCATTTCCCCCTTGTTGTGTTAGAACCTTTCATAGATTGCACTTGACTCTTCGCAAAGTCACACACTTGTTCACCAAAGTCACATTTACATCACTCTATGTGTTATTGCAGCCAAGGCACACCATTAAAACCCACTGCTTTGACAACTGGCCCGTATTCCGATGGGGCTCCTACACCAAATGATGTGAGGTCTAATTGGGACTTCATATCAGGGAGACCCCTTGAATGTTGGCGGGTCCAGAACCGTTAACATTACCTTAACTAATAAGTAAAAGAATAAAGATCATAATATTAATAGGGTTAGTAATGAAAAATAATACACACACACACACACACACACACTAAAAGGAATGGTTATTGGTTTGTATTAGATAAAAAAACTGGTTTTTGGGCCAATACCCTTACAAAAATCTTCATGTTCCAAAAATTCATTACTAGCAGAAGACCAAAATATTGAAATTATGTTCTTAAGATAACTTTTGCCCTTATTCTAAACACATGTTTGCTATAGGATCAACATAATATATATAAACAAAATATCAAAATAAATCAAAATCAAGAGAGGAACATATCAACATGCCATGACATAAGTGCAAGTTTATTTTGATGTTCTGACCATGTGCTCGCCTCGGGCCATTTTCTTCGCAGGTTCCACGTTGGTCCGGTCCGCTTCTTCACTGAACAAATAACCTTGATGGATTTTCCTTCAGGTTTGTTACACAAGCATTTAAAATTGGCAATTTAGTCCGAACTTCCATCTGGACCTACTCCAGTTTGCTTCGAAATAGCTCATTTCTGGTATCCATGAGAAGTTGCATGGAATTTCACACATTTTCCTCTACATCTTTCCATGTTGGAGAGTGAACAACAATTCTTTGACATAATTAATCAAGCGTGCCAACAATCCATTGAGTTGAGATTGCTTGACATCTTAAGACTGACCACACTGACCCACCATAGTAGAGTGGTGATGCTTCAAACTGGAAATTGCAATGAAAGCAAACTGATTTATGGCCACAGGAGTGTATCCTCATCCGCAAGGTATGTGTAACTGCACTCCTCCTTAAATAATCTCGGTTCCTTCTAAACTGCCACCATGTGCCAATGATATACGAGCTCCCATATTTGTGTCTGTAAATCGACAAACTCCAAGAATTATCATGCGAGAGATACATAGGAATAGGAGAATTAACACCGTCCTACAAATAATTGAATGTTTTGCCATCACTGAGGCTTTTAACACTGACATATTCTCATATTTCCATTTGAGATTTAACACATGATGCCACTTGTAAATTCCATCCATTAATTTTAATTGTCAGTTGTTAAGGTGATTAAGACATGGATTAAATCCCTTTAAATTACATGGTTGTGTTATTAATTTCGATGACCTTCCCTTACCTATTTGTGCAAACCTTCGAGCTGAGGACACAATATTTGATGTGACAATGTCCACCTTTAAGGCTTGTTCAAAGTTCCTTATGATTTTTTGTTTGTTTGTGAACTTAAAAATAATTTTTATTTTCTAATTCCATGTTCACGGGATAAGAGAATTGAAATTCAATCCTTGGTCCAATACTAGCTTCACCTATTCCAAATTATCTCCTTGAATAACCATGGAATCTGCCGTTGTGCTTAACTATCTCAAGACATGGAAGAACTCAATTTGCTCAAATTGCATTATTTGTAAAATAATTCGTTGAAGGATTGAAGGAAAACCTTTGCTTTATTAATAAAACCTTACAATTGCAATAAAATATCACAATAATATGGATGTAAAATCTCTCTCTCTCTCTCTCTATTATATAAATCTATATATCTATATATATAATATAGTTAAAATTATAATAATATAGCCAATTATATGAAATTATTATCCATGCACTTAACTAATCAGAAAAAATTAAGAAAATAAAATTAATAGGGCTAGTAATAATAAAAAAATAAAAAAGTTCAAAAATAATAAAACCTTACCACTATCCTCTCGATGGGGGTGAATTCCATGAATGTTAATGGGTTGGGAGAGCGTCCTCACCACACTGATATGGTGCATGGAGTTAATAGGGGGTGGCATGGGCACCCACTTGATTGTCGTTGCATGGGCATGGAGGTTATGGAAATGGTAAGGGACTTTTCAAAGAGGACAATGTTGAGTCGAAGTTTTGGTGTTATGGGCATCAGTGTGAGGCCCCAACTTGTCCTTCTGTCGCAAAAGCGTAGGTGAACAAGAAATACTAAATTGCGCTATTCAAAGACACCTTAGCCTCGACATAGATGATGGAGATGGGCAAAAATTTCCTTTAAGTGTAGAAGTAGTTGGGTTATCTCGACTTTCTAGAGTGTTGTTTTTCTGGTGGAACTGGTCGACTAGAGAGGAGAAGGAGAATGCCAAACTAGCAACACCACCTTAATTGTTGCTCCTCACTTTCCAGTCTCTATGAACATTAGTAGGGCATCCATAGAATTGTCTAAGGAGTTTATTTTGGCCAGTAGTTTGAAGGTTGGTTCTTTGTATGGTATTCTCTATATCCCTCATATTGACTCTTTTCTGATAGCTTTTTGGTTTGATTGTGATCAAATTGAGTTTATTATCACAATAATAATTTTGCTCTCAGTTTTTTGATTGGGGTTTTGGTGTGTATTATTAGAGGCGACCCAAGTTTAGTTACATGTAGCTTTACTCTATGGAGACTTATTATTTTCCTTGGTCATCCTATTCAGGATAGTGGCCCTTACTGCCCTCTGATAGCCACTGGTTTATTGGTCGTTTGGGCTTCAATGGGTAAAGGCTTTGTTTAATGTTTCTTGTCTGGATGTGTTAATTATACTGATTATTTTTTCTCCCTTACTGGTATCATGTCTCTATTTGTTATATGTCATTCATCCTGTTGGAACCTACGCTTTAGCCAAGGTGAGGATTGTGGTTTTATTGAGTCAGGTTTATATCTGGGGTGTCATCACTACTATAATACCCCTATTGATGTATGATGTAAATATATGTAAATTGATATTAGGCTGGTGATATGGAGTGATTTTTGTAGGCCTGCTTGCCTATGTATATGTGTTTATAGATTTTAGGGCTAGCTTTGACAAGAGGGCCAAGATTATAAATATTTTAAATATTTTTATTAATAAAATAATGTCTGGTTGTAGAGCTCACTCGAAATAAAAGAGTATGGGGGCCAGTGCAACTCCATGGTGACAGGAAATAGGTGTTGAGTTCGGTGCTAGGGAAAAGGGCGCCCGGGGGGCCACGTGGCTTTAGGGAGGTGCCACATGGTGACGAGGGGAGGGGCCATGCATTATAACAAGGTATTTAAAAGACCATTATGGGGATCATTATCACTGTCCTTATCATTATCACTATAATCATCATCATTCACAATTCATCAACACCCATTCATGGAGTTAATCACTCATCATTTTCATTCCATTGCCATCTTCAGTATTCAACATCCACTTCATGGCAAGAGGCAGAAAAATGACTTTTGGTATGCACCAGTCGGTGAACCCGGTGTGGGATTTGGAAATAACTGTGTATTTTAGTTAGTAAGTCATGTGCTTGGACTCAGGGACCGACTCGAGTTCTGATTACCAGTTGATGAGCCCTGAAAGGTAGGCACTGCAGAGGGACTAACAAGTTCTGAAGAAGGGTGTGCCACTTGGTTCTGGAATTAACTGAAACCCAAATTGATTGTGGCCCAGAAGGGTGCCTAGAAGCCTTGAAAGCAACATGAGCTCCTGGAGCCCTATGCTGAGAAGTTCCTGGTTGGTTGTAAGGCACCTTGGGAGGTGGGAATCAGAAAGTGACTAGTAGGTCCCGGAGAAGGGTGTGCCACTTGGGCATAGGTTTAGGGAAGCATAGTGTAGTGGTTGGATTCGTGATTGTTGGGTTGGTGCGTTGGTTGTGGAGATATTGATATTTTGGGTTCTCATCGTTTCCTGTGGAGTTGCAACCCTAGATCGAAGGTGACCCATGGTTGAGATTAACGAACCACAAGGTCTATGGCGGGGTGGAATGTGGAGAGCCTGCAACTAGTTGCATATATCATTTCATATAAGTATTCATGTTTATTGTTATGTTTTTTGTGCCTTTTTCATTAATTAATGAAATTATATAGGAAATCCTAATTTTCTGGGTTAAATACTTTGTTATAGTTAATATTATGGTCATTGTTAATATTATTCTGATGTGCAATTATGTGCTTAAATAACAACTAATTATTTATGTATCTATTATGCAATTAGGTATTATGGAGAATAACGGTTTATATATATGTTAATGCTACATTTTTGCATTTTGAACATATTTCATTCTCATATCATTCTTGGCATGTCTCATTCCTGCATTTAATTCTGGACATTATGAGTGGTGTGGTTCTGGTAGTGTTGCCAACAAGGGGTTAGGGACTTTACAAGGTTGTATCAGAGACTAATTTACAACACTAGGCCTGATATGGGAAAAAATGAGAAAATATTAGGATGCCTACCAACTATTTGATGAAAGTATAGTGGTAATATTCATTAAAATTTACCTCGGAAAAAGGAGCGTACGAGCTAGGAGGGGCTTGGTAGAACTAAAATCGTGCAAATATGATGAGGAATGGCTAAATTTTTAACCTCTGAATGATAAAATCTGTACACAAGATGTCATTCATGTATCATGTTTTAATTGTTTATAAAAATACACACATATATATAGTCAAATGATATTGAGCTTGTGGCAGGGTTCCAGGGTGGAACCCTTGTTGGCCCTGTCGATGGCATTGAAATACAAAGTTATACGATTTCTTAGGGTTATGATCATTTAGAGTGTTGTATGGAGGTTTGTAGGTAGACCTATCGCTGGCCATAGGCCACAGAGTAAGTGAAACCTCACCGAGAAGTTGAGCCATAGGACCGCAGGCCATGGAGAAGGCATGAACTCTGCCAAAGAGTAGATGAGGGCTACGGGGGCCAAATGGTGGTAGCCACATCTTGGAATTCTGTCACACACCACGTAAGTAGGGCGAGAATTCCAACATAGTGGATTGTTGATCGAGCGTGCAAGATCAATGGTGGGGGGAACATATCAGATATGGAGATGTGGGAGGTTTAACAAAGTTTGAGCGGTTTGATGGGTGGAGATAGCCCCCACCACTAGGTTGATGTGGCTTCACACTATTGGATATCATCTTATAGGAACTCCCCAAGAAACCACCCTTTGATGACATGTTACAACCTATCGAAAACTGGGTAGAAGTGTTGGTTTATTTTGCCTATTAGCTAGCCTAGGGAGGTGCACATGTGTTCACGATGGAGTCAACGTATGGGAGGGTACGCTATTCAAATCAAGATGTCCATTCCTCTATTAAATATGAACATTGATCATCCAGGCATACATTATATATATTTATACAATTTTCAACATGTTTATTTATGAGTTGTCAAAGGGGTCAGCTTCAGATTGTGGGTGTGTGAGTGTGAGGACACCCATGTCTACATGTTGTTTATATTAAATATATTTTGTGTCTGGAGTGTAAAAGGGAGCCCAAGGGTTTATATATATGTGGGATTGTGTATATATATTACACATGTTTTATATATATATCTATATCTATATATATATATATAATGAAAATGAAAATTTAACGTCCACGAGACTAGATATAGTCTATGGGACCACTAGCTTCCCCGCTTTTTTCCCTTTTTAATTAAATCCTCTTATTATTCAAATTAATGATGAGCTGACCCAACCTTCTAACAATGCCCTCATTGAAAAGACAATTCCAAGGAACCGATGTTGACATACTGCTGTAACTGTCTCTGATGTCTCTGAAAGCATCACATTCCAAAATGAAATGGTTTACCGATTCCATTGCTTCGGAAGTGCAAAAAGTACACACCCGTTCTTCCCAAGCTTCTTTAGGTCTTTTCGATTGACTTGTTTCGCACCGTAGTTGATGCAATTTAGTTATTAATTGAGTAATACAGATCTTTTCTCTCCATGGAATGCTAGCTCCAATGTACTCTTTTTGTTGGAGAGCACCTATGCAATATTTTTTTATATAGTTTCATGGATTGTGGGCACGTGGGTGCTAAGAGTATATATCGTTTTCAAAGTCATGAGTGTATAAGTGTGTGGTGGACCCCTTGGAGTATAGTTATAAGTATGCCACAAGGAGGTTGAGGAGGAAAAGGGCCACGTGATGGGCATGGATCCAACTAGTGCATGCAGGCCAGGATCACAAAAGCATGGGTTCGTGCCCAATAGGAATTAAATAGGCATAGTGTTAAGGAATAAAATTAATTTTGGAGTTTAATTGAGTTTTCCAACTCTGTAGCAGTTGACGTACAAAGAGTGAGAGAGATAAAACTTCTAAAGGGCATATATTTGCACTTGGGAGTTGGAATTCGGTATGTTAATAGTCAAATGAAAGGGAATTTCGAGAAAAATCCATCTGGAAAATTAGAAATAGGATTTAATGGCAACAAATTCCCATAAATTAAGGAGAAATCTATAGGAGCTTGAAAAAGAAGAATTTATATCCGATGAAAATTTTTGTAGGGTATAATTTTCTCCCTAGGTGTCAGATTCTCACAAATAAATAATCTATAGGAAGTTATTGACAAGTAGAACACACTGGTGACCACATAACTTTGAATTTGGTAGAAATTTCAAGAATATCCATTGACAAAGTGTATATGTCTAAAAGACAAGAGACATTATGAGAATTAAATGAACAAAGGATATTCCTGATATTCATAGCCCAACAAAAGAAGTCAGGGTAGTAAATTTCAGTGTGGGGGATGCCAAGAATGAATCAAATGGTCACGGAGTAAGAAAATTGGAGAACAGAAACTTGGAGGAGACTATCATAAGCCTCAAGGTGGAGATTCTCAATTTCAAAGTTGACATTGACAAGTTGATAAGAGAGCAACAATAACTTAACACCCAAATTCTACAAATCTTGAATATAATTCAATGGGAATTGTACCAACAATAAAAATCCAAAAATACTCAATAGAATGAAATCAAGTTTCGTGGAGGAGATATTGTTAGTTCAATGTGAACTAAGAGTGATGACTTGCAATATTGTATGTAGAAAGGAGGACACACGAGGGAATACACTACTTCAGAATCATACAACAACCCCAATGTGTCACCAGAAAAAAGGTCTAGGAAAAGAAAGTATGACAAGGACAACCTGTAGGGGGAATTATGAACGATTAAACCTACCATTTTCAAAGAAGAACATAAAAAAGGGGAAGAGGTTGGGGCATATCTATTGGAAATGCAAAAGCATTTGCAGCTATTTCATTATTCGTCGAATCTAGAAGATTTAATTGCTATTTACCACCTTAAGGGAAAATATAACCCGTGGTAGGAGAAATTGAAGGAAGTAAAGCATTTGGATGAGAAAGGCTGACACAATTTTTTTTTAAGGAATATTTTCAATGAAAATACTTGTCTGAGTGTTATTATGAGAAAAAAATGCAGGAGTTTTTTGAATTTAAGTTGTGCAATATGACTATGGAGGAATATGGTCAGAAGTTCACTGAATTGCTAGGGTATGTAGGATTCATTAAGGGTGAAAAAGTCAAAACCTAGAGGTATATTAATGGATTACCTTCATTCTATGTAGACAGGGTGACGTTTGATGAGCCCAAGACTCTGGATGTAGCCATGAGGAAGGTTGAATAGTTATATGAGAAAAGTAAGAATAAATCAAATGCATAGAAGGATAAGGACAATAAGAGAACAGCTTCATGGAACAAAGGAGGAAGGGGTTTAAATCCCCACCTTTCAAGAATGGTTCTCAAGTGAAGCAACAATCAACTCCTGTTTTTTCTGTGTTCAAAGGCAATAATGTTTAGAATAAGAAACCCTCATTCCAACCTTTAAAATGTTGGGATTGTGAGGGAAATCATAGATACAAGGACTATCCTCATAAATATGGAAATAATAAGGATATGCATAATATACAAGTAGTTAATACAATGGAGAATGTGGGTTCAAGTGTGCCCAAGATTTATGCTATGCTAAACAACAATTAGGCTAAGCACCAAGAGTATATGATTGGAGTTGAACGTAAATTAAATAATCAACCCATTACTATTTTAATTGACTTGGGAGCTAGACATAGTTATGTTGATATGAAACTTGTAGAAAAAAAACAATTTAAAGAAAAATAAGTATCGTAAAGTGTGGTTGGTTCAATTAGCCACAGGGATAAAAGGAAAGTTACAAAATTGGTGAATGAATGTTTAATTGATATGAATGGGTTGAATACTAAGGTTGATTTAAATACAATCTCATTGGGTTCTTATCACTGTTTGATCAACATGGATTGGCTAGAGAGACATCATGTGGTTCTAGACTACTATAGTAAGACTTTTACCTGCAATACTGAAGAAGGACAATAAAGGCGAGTCAAAGGAGTTCCTAGACCGAAATCTATTGGAGAGATATCATCCCTACAATTAACAAAGAATTTTAGGAAAGGTTGCCAAATTCCGGTGGTCCATTTGGAGGAACCCAATAGTGATCAACAATTTGATTTGGAGGATTATCCGGTATTAAAGGAATGTGTTGATGTGTTTGTTGAGATTCCAGGATTACCTCCAAGAAGGGATATTAATTTCTCCATTGATTTGGTGCTTGAAGCTACTCCAGTATCCAAAGCACTGTATTGAATGAATACTATAGAACTCAAAGACTTACATACATAATTGGAAGAATTACTAAAGAAGGGGTACATATGACCATGTGTAACACTGTGGGTTGCCCTAGTCCCGTTTGTTGAGAAAAAGGATGGAACATTGCGGTTATGTGTGGATTTTCAGCAGTTAAACAAAATGACCATTAAGAATAAATATCCATTAGTAAGGATAAATGATCTATTTGATTAGCTTTGGGGAGATAAGGTATTTTCCAAAATTGACTTAAGGTCAAGATATCACCAATTGTGAATTAAGGAAGAAGATATCAATAAGGCAATCTTCTGAACTTGTTATGGACATTACAAGTTCTTGGTAGTGTATTTTGGATTAACAAATGCACCAAGTGTTTTTATGTGCTTAATGAATGATGTCTTTAGGGAATATTTGGATAAGTTTGTCATTATTTTCCTGGATGATATTATGGTGCATTCTAAATCGAAGGAGGAGCATGAGCAACATTTGAGGTTAGTTTTGCAAGTGCTTAGGGAGCATCAGTTATATGCTAAAATCAGGAAACATTATATCTTATATGGTGTTATTTTGGATATTGTTACTGCATGAGTGGATTGAGGATATTGTCAAACATTTCAGGTAGACACTCCACCCATCCTTAGTGTTATGCTCTTAACCTGCAAAGTAATACCCAAACATAGAATATGCGAAGAAAAGATACCCAGAACACAGAATATGCGAAGAAAATATACCCAGAACACAGAATAGCAATGATTTTATTATTCAGAGAGAAATGTTCACAGGCCTCTTCGAGGGGGCAACCTCCAATAGAGCAGAGCTCGATTACAAAACAAGACACGATACTCCTCGCAGGGAGTCTCTATCCTTTATATATGACTCATACATGCAATACCACGGGCCAATACCGTGGGTTTTATTAATACCATTTATCTAATACTACCGCCCATTTGCAACTAACTGTGGTCCTGTCATTAATTGCGGGTTAACCACTTACAAATATTAATATGGGCTTTATTGACTCTTGACTATGACGTGATCCCATGACATAACTAAGGGGGTTAGGGTGGGACCCTAACATGCCCTCCCCCTTAAGACTAGCCTTGTCCTCAAGGCTGAAGCTGCGGAAACTACTGAAGAATAGTGGCAGGTTCCCAAGTTGCATCTTCCGGAGAGGTGTCTTTCCATTTGACGAGGACTTCCTTAATCATGCGGCCACGCAGGTGCTTGTCTCGTGTGTCTAGAACCTGTTCGGGTTGAAGCCAGATTGACCCTTCTTCGTCTAATTCAGGTAGACTGGTTTGAACTCGGCAATTGTTCCCAATCACTTTCTTGAGGCACAATACATGGAAAACTGGATGGATTTTTGCCGTAGGTGGCAAAGCCAACTTGTAAGCCACTTCTCCAATGCGCTGAAGTACTTGGTATGGTCCGTAGAATTTTGGAGAGAGCTTTTGACAACCCTTATCTTTGAGTGATGTTTGCTTATATGGTTGCAGCCTCAAAAAGACTTGATCCCCTTCTTGAAATTGGCGCTCTGAGCCATTTTGGTCGGCTTGTTGCTTCATGCGGTTCTGAGCTTGATGAAGATTCTCGCGAGGAAGGGCGAGCATGGTTGCGCGGTGTTGTAGGAGTTGATCCACTGCTTGTACTTTGGAGCATCCCTTGAGATAAGAAGTAGGGGAAGGCGGAAGTTGACCATAGACTGCTTCATAGGGAGTCATTTTGGTGGTGGCATGATAGTTGGTGTTATACCACCATTCAGCCATAGGTAACCACTGTACCCAAAGGTGTTGCTTTTCTGAAGTGAAACACCTAAGGTAGGTTTCTAGACATTTGTTGACAACTTCGGTTTGACCATCTGTTTGCGGATGATATGAAGTACTGAGTTTGAGTTGAGTGCCTTGTATTCTGAAGAGTTCCTGCCAAAAATTGCTGGTGAAGATCAGGTCGCGGTCGGACACAATAGAAGTGGGCATGCCATGCAGTTTGAAGATCTGATCCATGAAAGTTTGAGCAACCAAAGTTGGTGTAAACAGTTGGGGTAGGGCGCAGAAATGAGCATACTTCGACAGTTGGTCCACAACCACCATGATGACTGACTTGTTCCCAGACTTTGGAAGACCTGTAATGAAATCCATGGAAACCTCCGTCCAAATTGATGCCGGAATGGGCAATGGTTGTAATGTGCCTGGTGTGTTGACGGTTTCCCCTTTGTGGCATTGACAGACGTCACATTCTGCTACGAAAGTAAGGATGTCCTGTTTCATGCCGGTCCAAAAAAATGATCTTCTGGTGCGAGCATACGTCTTCTGAAAGCCCGAATGTCCTGCAATGGGAGATGAGTGCAATTCTGCCAAAATGCGACTTTTGAGGGTGGATGTTGGTGATATTACGACTTTGTCCTTATAGCGAAGAATATCATTCTGCCACGAGTAGCCCTTGCTGGAATAAGGATCTACCTGTAATTGAGAAATGAGTTGGGAGAACTCGGGGTGTGAAAACCATTCCTTGCGAGCCTCTTCAATCCAGTCTGGAAAGGGGAGGGAAATTGCGAGCAGAGTACTTTCCTCCTCAAATTGGCGCGACAATGCATCTGCTACACTGTTGTCTTTCCCTTTCTTGTAAATGATCTCATAATCATATCCTAACATTTTGGCTAACCATTTATTTTGTTGTGGGGAGGATAGGCGTTGCTCCAAAAAATATTTAAGACTGTGATGATCTGTGCGGATTTGGAAACGTCGCCCCAACAAGTAAGGTCGCCAGGTCTCGACTGCATGTAAGATGGCCATCATTTCCTTCTCGTAGGTAGATTGGCCCAGATTCCTCCCACTGAGTTGTTGGCTGGTGAAGGCCAATGGTCGCCCTTCCTGCATTAAGACCGCTCCAATACCTGTACCCGAAGCATCACATTCAATGACAAAGGATTTGGTGAAGTCAGGTAGTGCTAAGACGGGAGTGGAACACATGGCGTTTTTAAGAGCGTTAAATGCCTGTTGTGCTTCCTCGTTCCAGAAGAAGGAATTTTTCTTTAGGAGTTGAGTGAGGGGCTTCGCGATGCGGCCATAGTTGCGGACAAATTTACGATAATAGCCTGTGAGACCCAAAAATCCTCTCAATCTTTTCAAGGTCTTAGGTTGAGGCCATTCCTGCATTGCCTGGATCTTTTTGGGGTCCACCTTGACACCGTCACGCCCCACAATGTGGCCCAAATACTCAACTTCTTCCATGCCAAATGAACACTTAGACATCTTGACAAATAATTTATGCTTGCGGAGCAGTTGCAAGAGTAGATCTACATGCTGAAGATGTGCCGCCCAAGTGCCACTATAGATGAGGATGTCATCGAAGAAGACAAGGACAAATTTTCTAAGATATGGTTTGAGGAGGTGATTCATAAGGCTCTGAAAACTAGAGGGGGCATTACAGAGACCAAATGGCATGACCAAGAACTCATAATGGCCTTCATGAGTTCTGAAAGCCGTCTTGGGAATGTCGACTTCAGGGCCCTCAATAAGTTAACAGTCAAAGATAAATTTCCCATTCCGGTGGTTGACGATTGGCAGAGACATGGTTTCGACTACCTGGATGGCGTTAATTGAGCTACCACTCCATGATGGCCCTTTTTTAACAATTTTTCCATCCTATGCGAGTTGATGATAGAGGGGGCTCCCGCCTGTAGTCCACGGAGGGTATGTGTGGAGTTGTTCTGCTTAAAACTCATATATAACTCCTGGAAATCCATTGTGATTGGCCCAAGAGTGCGGAGCCATTCCGCGCCTAGGACAATGTCGCAACCCCCCATGTGTATTGCAAACATGTGGGTTTTCAGTTGATAATCCCCCATTTGAAGTTTGACATTTTCACAGCGGCCTTCACATTTCATTGTGCCCCCATCTGCAATTTGGACTTGGAAGTTAGAAACTGCCCGGACAAAACAATGTGCTGCTTCAGCGATCTTTTGATGGATGAAATTATGGGTACTTCCACTATCAATCAAGACTACTACTGGGCGATGTTTAAGAAAACCCCTGATTTTGAGAGTTTGAGGGGAAGAAATTCCGGCCAATGCATTTAGCGAAATAATTGGTTCGTCAGATACAATCTCCTTTTGGTTATCTTCTTCGATCGCCTCCGGTTCCTCAAGTGGTGGATCTTCCTTGGTGGAGCTGTAGTCAGTGGCATCTATTTGAAAAAACTTGGGCTCCTTGCATTTATGACCTGGGGAATATTTTTCATCACAGTAGTAACATAGTCCTTGCTTCCTTCTTTCGGCCATTTCCGCAGGTGACACCTTTTGAATCTTAAGTGTCTGAGTCGTGTTGGGAGCCTGTGAGGGACGACCTTTAGCGGGGAAGTTGGGGCGGCTGGATTGGGCTGTTAATGCACGTTCCACCTTACGAGCTACCTGGCAAGCCTCTGACCACGTGGGAGGGTGGTGGAGTAGAACCTGAGCTTTGATGGCTTCTTTAAGACCGCTGATAAAGCATTCCATGTAGAACTCATCTGTGAGACCCTTAGTGCGGAAGGCTAAGGCTTCAAAAGCGGTAATATATTCCAGCACTATACCCGTCTGTCGGAGCTTAGTGAGACGCCCCAAAAAGGAGTCTTCCTGTTCAAAGCGATTTTGAAGAGCTTTGGCAAATTGGGCCCAATTCTGAAAATGTCCATTGCAACGCTGATGCCATTCCCCCCATTGCCATCGTTCATTGTCCAAGTACATGGTGCCCACCATAAGCTTAGTCCCCTCATCTATGATATGATTCAATTTGAAATACTGCTCCATTTGTGCTAGCCATGCGGACGTGTGAGAACCGTCAAATTTATGCATATCCAACTTGGGAGGTCGCTGATTGGGTGGTGGATGGGTGTGCCAGACGTGAGGAGAGTGGCTAGACTCACCCTCATGGTATTCATGGCCATTATACGCCTCCTCGTGCGTTGGCTCCTTGCCCTTCGAGAGTGCATCATGTATCTGGAGACTTATTCCTTTAAGCTCAAGTTGGATATCCTTCACCGCAGTTTGGAGGGAGTTCACATGGTCTTCAATTTTGTCTATCCTTTCATTGGCCATCGCTTGAGCGCGAGTTTCTACCATACACCAACCTGATGAAAAATTGGGACCGCCTAAAATTTTTTTACTAAGAAATTGAATGGTACCACCGTGCTCAGCTCGTCGTCCTGATTCTGATGGGCTAGATCACCAATAAGCGCCCCGGAAGATCTCAGACTTTTTTTTTTGGAAAACTCCTAATGGAGTTTTACTCCTTCCTGATCAATACTGCAGTCGCCAAATTTTCAAGATGTCAATGCCGCCAAAAGTCCCGCGAAAAGTATATCCAGGTATAGGAATCCTTCACAACTACTCCGATCTGGTGGATCTGAGAGATCTGAATGGTGGAACAACTGCTGCTGCTGATCTGATGGAGCTGCGGGACTGATGTCTGCTGCTGTTGCACTTGCTGATCTGGAATAGATGATGTCTGATCCCTCGATAGAAAGGGAACTATGGTCTTGAGGAGTGTCAGGTGCTACAGATCGCAATATACATAAGGGTCTGACAGTAGTACTCGGCCCAATGTTTCAGGGCTCTAACTAAGGAGGGTCGACCGTACCCTTAGCCGTACAACCCGACTACCCTATCGTACGGGCGAGTAATCTCTCCAAGTGCTGTTCTCGGTGTACTGTAGCCATGACTGTTGGGTTGGTGCCTTGGCCATTGATATATTGATATTTTGGGTTCTCATCATTGCTTGTGGAGTTGCAGCCCCAGCTCGACAGTGAGCTATGGTTGAGATTGACAAACCATGAGGTCTATGGTTGGGTGGAATGTGGAGAGCCCATACCTAGTTGCCTATATCATTTCAGATAAGTATTCATGTTTATTGTTATATTTCTATGTGTTTTTCATCAATTAATGAAATTATTTGGGAAACCCCAGTTTTCAGGTTATATGCTTTGCTATGGTTAATATTTTAGTAATTTTTAATATTATTCTGATGTGAAATTATGCGCTTAGATGGTTGTTAATTATTTATGTGTTTTGTCATGCAATTAGGTATTATGGAGAATAATGGTTTAGATATGTGTTAATGTTGCATTTCTGCTGTTTGAACATACTGCATGCTAATATTTTTTGTTGCATGTCTTGTTCCTACGTTTGATTCCAGACATTATGAGTGGTGTGGTTGTGGCAACATTTCCAGTAGGGGTCCAAGGACGTTACAACTACAGAGGTTATTTCTAGCAATCAATCATGTTATTCATGGCATGTCTTGTTCCTGTGTTTAATTCCAGACATTATGAATGGTGTGGTTGTGGCAACATTTCTAGCAGGGGTCCAAGGATGTTACAATTACAAAGGTTATTTCTATCAATCAATCATGCAATGACAACACATGCATAGTAGGCAGGGGGAGGTCGTGGCCCCCAAGGCCGCAATTGAAGTCAATAGCATGCCTAAGATGCTACTGATTCCTAAATGTTTTTTTCCACGTGAAACTCAGAGGGAAATTTACTAGTTAGAGACTCTTATTTTCCGAGATAGACAAGCCCTATTAGATATTGAAATTATGGAAGACATATCACCATGGACTCTTGACCCGGGGAACACTAGTGGAAGAAGGAAGCACTATTTATCAGCCTCAGATTTATACTAACAGACAAAGACCCTGTTAGGGAGGGTGATAAAGGAAAATCAAGAAGAACATTACAATGTATTTTCTAGCTTGGTGAATGTTAAGAGAATCCAATGTAACAACAAAAGTTTTTATAAAGGATTGATGTGAGGTTAGAACACATTAAACTCCACTTTCTATGTGAAACTGCACCAATGACCCTCTTGGTTCTAGTGCTAGAGACCCTGCTCCCATCACCTAAAATTCCAACAAGTGAATTATATATATATATATATATATTATTTTTATATATTTTATATTTTTATTTTATCTATCTATTTATTTTTGTTTATTTTTGTTATTTTGCTTTTTTTTGTTTTTGTTTTTGTTTTTTGTTTTTTGTTTTTTGTTTTTGTTTTTGTTTTTTTTCCCAATAATATTGTAGACACTTTAGTGATGCTAGAATGATTGATACTCTTTAAATTTTGGGTTAATTACTCTATTGGTAGGTGGTAAAAAATATTTGGTTTCCCAATGGGTGGATTGAGACCACCTACCAGTGACATGGATGATGAAGCTTGATGGATGTATGTATTGCATGATATTTTGAGTTAATACAATCTTTAACTTACAAAATACCATACCACTATCATGATAGTAGGGAAGTGATATGTGTGTGTGTGTATGAACCAAAAAACTAGGACCAACTATAGCCATGAAATTTAAGGGAAAAATAATTAAAGTCCAGAAAACAAAAATAAACTTAGTAAAGAACCTCAAAGGAGGAAAAAAAATAGAAGCATTAAAAATCAAAATAAAAAGAAAAGACAAAGAGAGAGAAAAAGAAACATCAGAAGTTTCAGGAGGAAGCAAATTTATAAGTAAGGGTGGTAATCCAATTCTTGTTTGTTTTCCAACGGTCATCTTTGTTTATATTGCTCATTTGTTTCTCAATCTCAATGGCCTTTATGGATTTCCTATGAGGGTAGTGATCAATCTTGGCCAAGACTCTGGAGTTTTCAATGCAAATGTGGTGTTTAGTCTCCTCTAAGTCCTCTGCTAGGGTTGTAGTTCAGGACCGCACATGGTTGATGTCAACCATGTGTTCTTGACTTCTTAGTGTAATGGAACATACAATTTCACCAATGTAGGTAGCCTCATAGGAGCACGATATTAAGTAGACATATTCCATGCTTGAAGGGTCAACGTGATCTTTGATTGACTTAAGGGTACTACGAATAGTGTTCAAAAGCTTGAAGGTAGTAGAAACCTTATTATTTCTTAATATGAGAGAAATCATATTAGTGGTTCCTTGGATGAAGGGAAGCTGAACACTGGAAACAAAATCATTGGGGCCGTTGTTCAATCTAGGAACATGGCTAGATTTTTGGAAGGCTCTTAGGCCTTGGCATTTCTTATAACCAATATTCATTAAAACATCAAGGAGGTGAGCCTTTTCCTCGTTAAGGTGGTTCTCACCATAAACCATTAAAGTCTGGGTGGCCCAGGTGTTTAAAACACCGAATTTATGGGTTGGATGATGATGGGAATCAACATGAAGGTATTGTTTTGTGTGAGTATTTTTACTGAACACCTGATGAGAAGTGGAACCATCTTTTCTCTTGGAGATAAGGACATCCAAGAACTGAAGGGTGCCATTAACTTCAACTCCCATAGTAAACTTGATGAAGTTGGAATGGTCATTAAGATCTTCAAGGAATAATTCTAATCTTTCGCGACTATGAGGCCAAATAATAAAGATATCATCAAAGAACCTCTTCCATAACTTTGGACAAAAGGATGAAGAAGACAAGGCCCTGGTACCAAAGCCCTCCATGAAAAAGTTACCCAGTGTAACAATTCCTGGTTGATTTTTCATGTAAATAAACTAAACCAAGGTTATGAGACATGTATTCCAAGCTAAATGGTGGGTAAACATTGTAGTGGGTATCACTTGTGGTTTATTAATGACTATGGAAATTGGCAAAGGCAAATAAGCAATAATTGACATTTTATTAAGGAAATAAAAGAAACTAGGAGAAAAGGAAAATGAAGAGACACATATATGCATGCAAGGGAAATTAAAGAGAAATGAAGGAAAATGAAAGAAAAAGGAAAAAGGAAAGGAAGAGACTAGACATCAATGATAAAAGGGTACCATAGAAATAGTTCAAAACTTTTGGTCAATTCTAGCTTTGATCACTTTCAGAAATAGAGCTCTAAGAGAAGAGAGAGGAAGCACTTGGACAAGAAAGCATGCAAAGGAAAGCAAGGGAGCACAAAGGAAAGTTGGGAACCACATCTACAACTGGATTTTATTGTAGGTAAACAGTTGTATGTGTGATTTCCTTGCTAAGAATTGGATGCATGGTACGTGTATGTGGTTCTTTGGTTATTTTGTTGTCATTGACATGGGATTTTCCTGGATTAAGAGTGGTTTCAGCCTTGCCTTGCCATTTTGTGGATAGCCATGATGTAGTGGGTTCTCTATTTTGATTAAGATTTGGATGGATGGTAGACTTGGATCCCGGTTGAGGTGGTCTCGGGAAAATTCCCAAGGGTCAAGGGTGGAGATGGGCTTTCTCTTGGAACTCTTGATGGATGGGTGGAAACAAAAAAATTCCTCTGAAGTTGGTGAAGGAAGTCAAAGGCATCTTGTAACACCCTCCTCTCACATTTACCCAAGTTACCAGTCTACCGGGGTAAACATGTGATGAAGAGTTACTATGATATGATTCAACCTCCTAGATCACCTTAAGGAAGTGGAATCGACAAACCAAAACCATTAATGACTTCCCTATTAGGTGCTACAGGATCCCCAAGGGCTAAACCACCCTTTTAGGTGCCCAGACCTTGAATTAAACCTCTAATCTCTTTTTTTATTTTGTTTTTTTGTTTTGTTTTGTTTTTTTTTTTGTTTTGTTGTTTGATTTGTTGTTTTGTTTTTTTGTTTGTTTTTGTTTTTTTTTGGTTTCTTTGTTTTTTGTTTTTATTTGTTTTTGTTTTGTTTTTTTGTTTTTGTTTTTGTTTGTGTTTGTGTTTTTTGTTTTTTATTTTTGTTTTTTTGTTTTTGTTTTGTTTTGTTTTGTTTGTTTGTTTGTTTGTTTGTTTGTTGTTTTGTTTTGTTTTGTTTTTTTTTTTGTTTTTGTTTTGTTTTTTATTTTTTTGTTTTTTTCCAGTGCCCCAATCTCCCAGACGCTGGCACAACACTACCTGATTTTCACTGAAATCTTATAGTGGCATGCATGATGCTTACAAGGGAGCGACTATAATCTTTTTCACCCAATTATGTGTCTGCGACCGTAGGATTTAAGCCACTTTTTCAGGCTAGGATCCATAGCTCTGCCCAAAACTTAATGACAATTTCCAAAACCATGAATGACACAAGGACAAAACCTTCCATACAAATATTAGACAAGAACTAGACCTAACAAGGCCTAGCTATGACAAACGTTCCGTCAAACAGATCATGAACACGAAATCTATAGGTCATAAATACAAATTTGAACATAGGGGTTTGATACTTATCTTAAAATCACCAAGAAGGTCTAATGCCTTCTCATAATAGCTGCAATAAGACCTATTAGGTCATACATTCATTAATCTAAACATGGTAAGAGCCATGACTAAGATATGTCATAAAACCATGCTTATAACCAATATATAACCGATAGAGTAACAATAATAGAACAACCATTAAAGTCTCAGAATAACAAGTACATGTACACATAAATCACAAGAGGAAAAGAACTCTTATTAACACATGCAAATCCAACCAAGTTAGGGACTTCCACGTACCACCCGACCATAGATTGGGTTGAACCAAATATTTCCTTCAACCAATCACCCTCGTTCCATATTCCAAGCATGAATGTGGGACTCACAAAAAAACCAACCAGGGCTTCCTTAGGCTTTACTGCAATCCCCACCGAATCATTAGGTTCAAACCCTCACCAATACAATCAGGCTTTACTGCAATCACTGATGGGTCTCCAAATTAGACATAAATTAAGGCCCATCTAACCATACTTCAACACATTAAACCTCTTTTTGTGCATTATATGACATATTTTTAACTTCAATATTTTCATTAGGAAGATTTAGAGATAATTGCATATTTGTGCCTAATATTATTTATTTTTGTAGAATATTGTGAGAATGTTGGGCATATTATGAAGATTTGGAGGAGGGGATAATATAGGGACTTTCTCCCTGCTATAGGAGGATCGAGATTGGATAATAAATGAACAAGATATTATGAAATTATTGCACAAATTCTATAGCTCTAGTGATTGAGAAAATCTAAGAATGTGTTCCCTGTCATTTAATGCAAATTCCTAGTGATGGGAACTAGATCCACTTTTTGAGGGATTTTGGAGGGGAAAGTTGTCTCATTTCAAGGAGACTGCTTCCGCATCACTTTGTATAAGTACCAATTCAAATTTTCCTCTAGAGGCATGTATTTCTTAGTCCTTTTGTGGAGAAAACTTATTATCTAGCAACTCCACTTTCATTTCTAGTTGGGATGTACTTGGATTGATTCAAATACTGAAGTTTGGTGCCATTTTTACCTTCTAAAGCTTGGTTTCCTTCATAGGACTCTAAGTTTCCTTGGGCTTGGCCATCCCAGGAGCCTAAAATCCCTCTTGTATAATTTCTTTATGTCCTTTGAATGTTTTTTTCACTTGCATCTCTTATTTATGCATTTACTATTCATGTTTCTTTTGCTATAGGTTACATTGGTTAAATGATTGAAGTGAGTTGTTTTGCAGGTTATTTACATATTCAAAAGAATTATGCATCCTTATAACAACTTTGAAGAGTCATATTCATCATTGAGCCACTTGGATTGGTCTACTAGTTCACAAATCTAGAATTTCTGGAAGCCCCTTGTAGCAAAATAGTAGTAATTTTATGCTATTTGTTAGAATGTGTTAACGAGCTTAATTTCAGTTGATTCCACTTTCATTGGGTCATAAAAACATTCAAGTTAATTAGAAAATGTACCCCATAGCGTTTTCACCTGATTAGGTTAGGAATTTGGTAGGTTAACTAGCTCACTAGTTCTTGAATTTCTAGTTTTTAGAGTAGTAATTTTTTGTTATTTTTTAGAATGTGTTAACAGGGGTATTTTGGAGTGATTCCAATTGGAATGGAGTCTTAAGACATCCTAATTAATTAAAATAAAGTTCCCATCTGATTTTCATTTGATTTACTTGGAAATTCGGCAAGTTATTTCGCTCCTGTAGAAAAACAGGGTCATTTTAGCACCTCCTGTAGCACATGTAAACTTGACCATATTTGTTCCAAAAGCTTGGTTTTTGTCTCTTAGGCTTGAAAAATGACCCCTAGGCTCTAAATCCATTATTATGTAAGAATAAACACCACTTATGAATTTCATTTTTACAAAGTAGATTAGACCTATTTCCTTGAATTCATGCTCTTAGGATTTCAATTACAAATTGTTGTTCTTGTATAGGAATAGTTTCTTTTCAAGGAAACTTTTCACATTATGCAATTAGACTAATGATGCACATTGTTGCAAGTAGCACAAGGTTTACATTCTTCAAATAGATAATTACTTTTTGTTCCAGCAAATAGCACAACCTTTACCTTCTTGTAATTAGGATTAGTGTTTCCATTGTAGGTTTTAACCCCGTATAGAAATTACCTGCCTACAAATTCTAAAATACAGAAAATAAACAATGACAAAAGCATAAAACATAAAACAGATATACACAGAGATTTTCCCCTGGATACCAAAATTGGGACTACCAGATTGATTTTTTCATTATTTTCCTTTCAATATTACAATACATATATATACATGCTGAAGCATCCATAAACCCCAATCCATTAACCCTGGATTACAACATAACCGTAGTTCCCTTGACAGGATCTACAAAATATCATGGACAGAAAACCATCATGCCCAAAACCATAGGTAGGTCTGCCCACCTAATATAGGGTCCAATTTTTTGTTTTGGGGTGCTGCCTTAGACCCCATTGAGGGGGGTAGTCATGGAAAGAATATGACACAACCCAATATACTCCCACTTGTTGTTTTCTTTCCACAGGGGACCACAGGAGAGCATAGTCATTGATGTAGCCATGCAACACCCATTGTTTCTCTACAACAAGACAACTTCTTAGTTTTTGAAGATTCTTCGGCGAAAATCACATAGAGAAACATTTGTCGACGCGTTTCGAACCAACTAGTGTGGTTCATCGTCAGGACAAGTTAAATGAGCAGATCTCGTTTTGCACATTAAATAGACAGGGCATAATATCCAATGACCCAATTTTCCAGACAAGATAACAGCTAAAATGACAACAGCTAGATTTGACTGGGAAACGGCTAATTTGACTTTGATAAGGGGTAAAAACTCTATTTATTTAAAAAGGTTAATACGGTTGTAAGTGGGCCATTATATAAATTACCATAAATTATTATTATTATTTTTTAATAGAGTGATCTATAAATAGTTAATTAAATTTTAATTAAAAGGACTTATATAAATATATAATAAAATAAATTAACTTAAAATAATTAGAATAAGTAAAACACAAAAACTGTATTAAATTAGAATTGTTAGATATCCAAGTTCTTATATACATATTAGTTAGTTATAAAAATTAGAATAACATAAAATAAATTTTATATTCATAGTCCAAAAAGTTTTAAAAATTAATTAGTGATCTATTTAAATAGTATGTTAGTTTTTAAATAATTATAAAATAGATTAATTTAAATTAGATTCAATAATTAATTACTTTCAAGAGTTGGTTTTTTTTTTTTAAGAAATATTTTAATACCTTTTTATCAATTAAAATATAATTAATTTTATATTCAAAGTCAAAGAAATATATATATATATATATATATATATATATATATATAGAAAATAAATATCAAGTGTTAAAAATATTATAATATTAGAAATTAATCCATATTTAATTTAAATCATATATTAATTGATTATAGAATAGATTAATTTTAATTTAATTTTATTAATTAGTTGAGTTTAAATTAATCATCAAGGAGATTTTAAATGAATAAAATACTAGAGAATTCAAGCGTCAGAGAAAAATATTACCATAAAAGTTAATTAAAAGCTTATTGAAGGGAGGGGGGAAAAGGAAGAGAACTACTAGGAGGATAGGGCTGGTACCCAACAACTACTGATCTTCCATCCATCTTCTCTATTGAGATTGTTTGGCCTTTTCTCAATCTCAAGGGCTTCTCTAAACTTCCGATGATGGAATTGCGACACTCTAGCAATCACACTAGCTTCCTCAATGCAGACATGATGATTGGTTTTCTCCACATGCTCCGCTAAAGCGGAAGACTTGGTTCTCATATGCTTAAGGTCAGCTGCGTGCTCACTAATCCTTTGATTAATGGAGCGACCAGTCTCACCAATATAGGGGGTCCCACATGAACAGGGAATAATATAAACCCCTTTCATGTCTTTGGGATCAATAGGATCCTTCACAGATCTGAGGGACGTACGAATGGTGTTAAGAGGTCTAAATGTTGTGGACACATTATGCTTCTTAAGAATCCTCGCAATCTTGTCCGCGGTCCCTTGAACATAAGGAATATGAACACTAGGAATCCGATGAACCACACTGGTTGGTTCGAAACGCGTCGACAAATGTTTCTCTATGTGATTTTCGCCGAAGAATCTTCAAAAATTTGATATGGATCACAGAAGCCTTAATTCAACTTCTTAGTTCTCACATAATTTGTCAATGCATCTGCAATATTCTTCAAAGTTTCCACCTTTACCAGCAACACTGTTTTGTCCTCAACCATATCCCTCACAAAGTGATATTGAACATCAATGCGTTTTGTCTTTGAATGAAAAGCAGGGTTCTTTGCCAAGAAAATTGCACTTTGGCTGTCACAATCTATCCTTATAGCTCGCTGTACTAACCCCATACTTGAACACAATCTCTGCAACCAAACTGCTTCCTTGCTTGCATGAGTGGATGCCATGTATTCTGCTTCTGTAGTTGAAAGTGCCACTGTACACTATCTCTTACTCATCTAACTGAGTGCACCTCCAAATAGGTTAAACACATACCACTTGTAGATCTTCTCTGATCAATATCTCCAGCCTAGTCTGCATCAACAAAGCCACGGATGTCCAAAAATCTGCCCAATCCTGGTCTTCCATGGTAGCACAAAACATAATCACTAGTGCCACGCAAATACTTGAAAACCCGTTTCACTACTGTTCAATGCTCCTTCCCTGGTTTTGACATAAACCTGCTCAATACTCCCACTGCATGTGAAATGTCTGGTCTAGTACATACCATTGCATACATCAGGCTACTGAATGCATTTTCATATGGAACACAAGTCATGTCCTCTTCCTCTTCTTGTGTCTTGGGACACTGTTCAACAAATAACTTTACACCTATAGGAATATGAACCTTCACCGGTTTACTATCCTGCATATTAAACCTCTGCATTATTGTATTGACATAGTTCCTATGGTTTAACCAAAGCTTCCTCTTTGCCCAATCTCGTTTAATTTCCATGCCCAAAATATAGTTTGCAGCACCCAAATCTTTCATATCAAATTTGGAGGACAATTGGGTATTCAAATCCTGGGTAATTTATTTGTCATTTCGAACCAGCAACATATCATACACATACAAGACCAGATAAATAACATGGTCACCAATTAATTTAAAATACACAATGATCTGCTTTGCTTCTGGTGAAGCCAAGTCCTCGTATAAATGTATCAAATTTCTGATACCACATCCTTGGTGACTGTTTTAACCCATACGAAGACCTTTTTAACTTGCATACAAGTTCTTTCTTACCCTTCACCGCAAAACCTCGAGGTTGCTTCATGTAGATCTCTTCTTCCAGATCCCCATGAAGAAATGTTGTCTTCACATCCATCCGTTCTACCTCAAAGTCAAAAGCAACAATAACAAATAAAAGTAATCTAATAGAATCTACCTTAGCAACAGGAGAAAAAATATCACCAAAATCAATTCCCGACACCTAGGAATAACCTTTTGGTACCAACCTAGCTTTGTATTTCTCCACCTTTCCTTCTGCATTCATCTTCTTCTTAAACACCCATTTGCTTCCAATGGGTTTCCTTCCAGCCGATAGCTCCACCAGATCCCAAGCCTTATTTTTGTGCAAAGATGCCATTTCATCAACCATGGCCTCTTTCCAGAGTTTTCCATCCTCTGAATCTACTGCTTCCCTCACAGTTCTAGGATAATCATCAGTAATAGATAAAGCAAAATTTGAATAGAAAGCATATGGACTATACCTTTTTCTCTACCTTCTTTCTTGAACTGATTTTCTCACAGTTGGAGTTTGTGGATCTTCATCTTCTGATTCCTCTTCTGCTGTAGAGTCTGATTCTTCCTCCTTTAGTTCAAACTCTATCTTCTCAAGTTCCTTTGGTAGGACTTCATGTTTAATAACATCTTTCACCTCTCTAAACACCACATCTCAGTTGTACACAACCTTCCTTGTTTCTGGGTTCTAAAGCTTATAACCTTTTAAACCATCCTTATACCCAATAAAGATGCACTTTTTAGATTTACTATCCAACTTTGTTCTTTTCTCCATTGGAACATGTACATATGCATCACATCCAAATACCCTCAGATGTGAAAGACAAGGTTTCTTACTAGTCCATACCTCTTGTGGAGTCTTATCCTCCAACACTGATGAATGTGATCTGTTGAATAGGTAACATGCAGTCTCCACCGTCTCTGCCCAAAATTCCTATCCTAATACGACACCACTGAGCATGTTTCTTGCCCTTTCCATTGATGTCTTATTCATTCTTTCTGCAACTCCATTTTTCTCAGGTGTGTATGGAGTAGCCTTCTTCCGTGCTATACCACACTTCTTTCAAAAAACTTCAAATTCCTTCTTGCAAAACTCTCCACCGTTATCTGCCCTCAACACCTTTATCTTCTTCTCTGTCTGGTTTTCCACCAGAGCCTTAAATTCTTTAAACCTATCAGAGACTTCATATTTCTTCCTGAGGAAATATATCCATGTATTCATTGAGAAGTCATCTATAAATAATACATGGTACACATACTTTCCCAGTGATGGAACCGACATAGGTCCAAACACATCACTGTGCACAAGCTCTGATATCTGTTTCACCCTCTTACCACCAGAGGGGAAACTCACCTGATTCTATTTCCGATATACACAATTTTCACAGAAATCAAAATCCAGAGAGCAATTAGACATACATTCTATCATACCATTACCATGAAGTATTTGAAGGCCCTTCTCTCCAATATGTCCAAGCCTTTGATGCCATAGCATGGTATTTTCTCCAGAGACCACTAGATTTTCTGCTCCACTTTCAAGAACCACATAACTATTGCACCCATCAATAACAATGTTACCTTAAAGCTTGTATAGAGTTCCAATCCGAACTCCCCGCATCAATACTAGTGTTCCCCGAACCATCTTGCAGGTATGTTTCTCAAACATTGTTTTTAGACTTGCATCATCCAGCTTGCTTACAAAAATTAGATTTTTGGCCAATGCAAGAATATGCAGAACACCCAAAAGTGTTCTAATCCTTCCACCTTGCAACTTCAACAATTTTCCATGGCCGACGATTCTAGCCTTCCTGTCATCACCTAAGAAGACATAACCACCACCATATTTATCATACTCGCAGAACCACTCTCTATGGGGAGTGAAGTGAAAGGATGCACCTTATTCAATCAACCATGCCTCATGATCTACATGTGTACTTGAAGAAGAAGCCAAGTACACATCCCCACCTTCATCTGAGGTGGTTTTAACCTCTGTAGAAGAAGAATCATTAGATCCCTTTCCTTTCTCAAGAGATTTATATTTACAGTCCCTTTTGAAGTGCCCTTCCTTTTTGCATTTCCAGCACACCTTTACAAGTTTTCCTGGAGATTTATATCTCCCTCTAGATTAGATCTCCCACTCGAGGACTTATTTTTGTTTCTGTTCTGGGACCATCCTCATACAGACAAGGCATCACTATTCTAGCCCTTCATATTTTTCCGTCTCATCTCCTCTCACTGCAAGGGTGAGACTATTTCATCAAACTGCAAGGCAGTTGCATTTCTACCTATTGCAACAACCAAACTATCCCATGAATTTGGTAGAGAACAAAACAAACTGTTGCACTTATCTTCATCTGAAATTTTAATATCAATAGATAATAACTGGCTTACCACAATATTAAATGCATGCAACTGCTCTGTCACTGAGTCTCCATCTTTCATCCTCAGGTTATACAACTTTTTCCGTAAGAATAGTTTATTCACCATAGACTTAGATTGGTACAAAGTCCCTAACTTTTCCCAAAAAGCCTTTGCCCAAGCTTCCCTTGATACATTCAACAATACTGAATCTGAGACACACAATCGTATTGTGCTCTTTGCCTTCCGATCCAACTTCGCCAGTCTTCAACTGACATTGTTGTTGGTTTAGTACCCAGATCTAGCTCGATCCACTGATCTTTATCCACCAACAGATCCTCAATCTTGAGTTTCCATAGCTCAAAACTCCGACCATTAAATTTCCCAACCTCTATCTTTCCACTGGTCACCATCTTCTTTCACCACAAGAATTGATGTCGTAGATCTCCCATTGAACAGGGTCTACCACAGGCCCGAGCAAAAAACCCCTCAACAACAAAGGCGTGCCCTTGAAGCCAAAACAACTATGATACCAAATGTACGTTTTAACCCCGTACATAAATTACCTGCATATGGATTCTAAAAAACAGAAAATAAATAATGGTGAGAGCATAAAACATAAAGCAAATATACACAAATTTTCCCCTGGATCCCAAAAATGGGACTAACATATTTAATTTTTCATTATTTTCCTTTCAATGTTACAATACATATATATACATGTCGAAGCATCCATAAACCCCAATCCATCAACCCTGGATTAGAACATAACCGTAGTTCCCTTGACCGGATCTACAAAATACCATGGACAGAAAACCATCATGCCCAAAACCATGTGCGAAATCCATGCAAAAAACCATAGGTAGGTCCACCCACCTAATATAGGGTCCATAAACAATTTCCCGGGCGCTGCCTCGAACCCCGTGCAGGGGGGTAGTTGTGGAAAGAATATAGCACAACCCAACAGACATTTGAGCAAGTAACATTTCCATTTTTTGCAAATAGAGTAACATTTCCATTTCTGCAATTAGTTTAGGCATTGATTTCATGAAATTCACTCCATTACATTAGATCAATGATAGAAGGACACATTTTATGCTGCACATATAGTGCCGACACCTCTTAATTTTTGTACGAACCCCAGGTTGATAATTTAATTTTGGTAGCCTCGGGAGTTGCAACATTCCTGTTGCAATACTGGGTCTCATCAATCACCACTGGATCACTAGGCCCTAAACAAGCATGGATGCCTCCAGATCTCTCCACCTACACTGTGAGGAATTTAGATGCCTCCTAGTCTCTAGGATTTACAGTATATCCCGACATTCACCTGTCGAGGATTCCTAGGCCTAATCAAGACTCTAGTATCTAGGCTTTACCGTATATCCCGCCATTCATCGGTCAAGGATTGCTAGGCTTGATCGAGGCTCCACCCTCCAAGCTTTACCTCATATCCTGCTATTCACCGGTCGAGGATTCCTAGGCCTGATCAAGACTCCACCCTCCAGGATTTACCACATATACTGCCATTCACCGGTCGAGGATTCCTAGGCTTGTTCGAGGGCACACACCTCTAGTTTTTACCATATATCTCTCCATTCATCGATCGAGGATTCCTAGGCCCACCGAGGTACATAAAATATGGATTTACAACAATCCCACCTTCGTTAGACTAGGGATTCCTAGGAATTGTTTTATTTTTCAAAAACCACTTAACTCAGCTTTGATACCATCTAGAAATCCATCTCAACCAAATAAGATAAACCACCATCACACCATGGCTATCTAAAAATGGCAAGGCGAGGATGAAGATCACTGCCACACCTGGAAAAACCCATGCCAATGATAGTAAGAGAACCAAATACTCACATGAATGTACCGTGCATGCCAAATCTAGAAGGAAATGACACATGCAAATAGATACCTGCAAGTAATCCCGCTATAGCTGCTTGATCTTGCTCTTCCTTGCTTCATCTTTGCTTCCATTTGCCTTCTTCGTCCTTCCTTTGCTTTTCTTGATCCAATGTTGAAGTGCTCCAAGAAAAGTCTAGGTGTCCAAGGGTGAGAGAGAGAGAGAATAGAGAGAGAGCTCCACCATAGAATTTTCAAAAGCTACCAACTAATCCTCAAAAGCCTTTTTATTAATGAGGCCTCTATTTTCTTCATTTTCCATTATTTTCCTTCATTTTCCTCCTCACATACAACCTATGACCTTTCACCTTCATTTTCTCATAATTCCATTATTTTCATAAATAAAATTCTAATTAATGCCACTTTGCCTATTCAAAGCCTTTTCCATTGCCTATGCCAATTTCCTTTATCCATAATAAACCAAATGAACACCCACACTAGGAGGTTTTGCCCAACATTCATCTGGAATACGTGTCCCATGACCTTGGTCTTATATTGCCTTTATTAACTTTATTTACATGAATTTTTGACCAAGGTTGTCACAGAACCCTCGCCCTTGGGGGAACACCATTTCGGTGTTTAATGACACCTATAACCGGCAAAACCGATGAAAACCAAAACATACTGCCCATGGAGCTTTATAACCCAACTTGTTGCAGTATTTACAATGAACAACCTGCTGAAAACATGAAAATCATAACGTTTACTAGAGATTTATAACACAACTCATTATGGTATTTACAATAACCACCACATATACTTATGCACATTTGCTTCAACCAACAAATAATCATATTGTCTATGGAGCTTTATAAATCCAGCTTGATACAATATTTACAATGATATACACATGTACATATATGCACATTTTCTCTAACCAACAAATAAAATGATACAATGCTTGCATCAACAATAAGGGAATCCAGCGGGTCACACCTCCACCCTCAAAAGTAGTTCCGGGATTCACCTCCTTCCCAAGAAGTCCAAAATCCACTACCAAAGTCAAAGCTACATCTAATGTCCAATGCCACAATCCTACACCACTTGTCCTCTCAGTGAACAGTTACTGGCTCATTGTTCCAGGTCACACTCCCAATGGGCATATGATTCCATCTGGCAATGCTAATGATCGAAACAAATCCATCCCCGACCTTTCCTTCTCTGCTACACAATCCCTCGGGCAACTTGGTCACCCCCTTCCGTGCAGTCACACACCTTCCAAATTCCTCGAAATCCCCTATCCTAGGCGATCCATCCCTTGGAAATGTTTCCTTGCATCAGAAGGTTAAAAAACCAAGGCATATCCCTGCCTCAAAACCGTCATAACAGTCATAACATGCTCATGGTGATCAATGGACACTATTGGGTACTAGTGTCCCATAATGGCCTTGCTCCTGAATTCTTTACCAACACACTGCAACATGTTCCAATTCCTTTTACTATTGCTGCTAATGCTTGTAGTTAGTTTTAACCACCCTAAACCAGGCATGTCCATGATTTTCTGTACCAAGCACATAACCACCATTAGATTCAAAATAACTTGAAATAAACTCAAACCATACCTCATTGGTAGCTCGTCAATAAGGTACACCTACAATCTTGTTTACTCCCCTTCACGACAAGTCAAACTAGCTATTTGATCAAATCATCATCTATAAACATATCACATCCAGTTAGCTCAAAACACAACCATCATAATCAAAATCATATATCACATGTGACCATCATAAACCAAAATCATAGATCACATGTATAATTTAAAACTGAAATAAAATACTAATACCTATCCTTTAATCAATCCTTAGCTTCTACCTTTATCCTTTCTGTACGCACACCGGATCAATTTCCACACCCAGGAAACACCCAATGCCTTTTTATTTTCTTCAATCACGTACACATGCACAATGTACATCACAACACATACATCCACATAGCGTACAACACCACACAATGCATACACCTACACCTTATATACATCACGACACATACACCTACACCCGATGTACAACACAATACACATACATACACATAGTACAACACAACGAATACATATGTCACGATGCCACAACTACATAATGCACATACATAATACCACATGTACACAACACAACATGTATGACATGCACACAAAACCACATGTACAATCATACACACAACACCACATGTACATAGCACCATATGTACAACATGCACACCATGCCATATGTACACAACATGCATATGCAACATGCATAAAGCACCATATGCACACAACATCGCATATCCAACATGCGCATAGTACGATATGTACAAAACATTGCATATCCAACATGTACACAACACCATCTATACACGACACTGCGTATGCAATATACATAGAACACCATATATACAATAGGCACACAACATCATATGTACACAATACTACATATGCTACATGTACACAACACCGATACTACACATCCTAAGACCACCTTGTCCTTACCAAACAACCTTGCTTCTAGTGTCTTTTCGCTATCCATGCTTGTCCGAGCATGCTGCAGATCACACTGCTTTCATTCAGCTGATGTATCCCTCATCATTACTTGTCGATAACATAAACATAGGAATAATACAAGCATATAATATCAATTCATATCCACATGATACAGACCTTGTAGATATGTCACGATTTCTCTTCCCACTTGATTCCTCATAAACCAAGAACTCTTCATGCCATTCACCTGCATAAGCAATCATTCCTCCATAAGAATGATTCCTGATGACCCTGTCAGACAACGGCATACATACATACATATATATATATATATATAAACATTAGCATAAAACAATCATGATCCTGTCAGACAATGACATACATACATACATGTTACATATAAACATTATCATTAAACAATCATGATTTTTGACGACCCTATCAGATAATGACATACATGCATACATATATAGACATTAGCAGAATCATGATCACAACATAGTTACCAAATAGCATAAGGCCAAGGTTAAAAGAAATCCCTTTATCCGTGCACAACATGCACAACATTGAGAACAATAGTTCCCAACTTAGCAAAGGCATCTGACGCCTCAAATCCATTTACTTTACCTTTATCAATTACTTTTCTCATGACTGTCCTATTGATGAGTCCCATAAATAGGTATATTTTGAAGATAATTATGCCATCATCCAACCTTAAAACTATCATTCTATCACATTAATTCACATTTTTTGTTATATTATGCTTAGTAAGAGGAGTAAAAGGTGTTTCTCATAGTATGTGGCCTAAAGTGGTTTAATTGTAGGAAAAAGAAGCATTTTTTAGGCTATTACTATGCAGAGTCTTGATGAAGACAACTAGGAGAGAATCTAGGGGGTTTTTCCACCTACTTAACTCCTTAACTTGGCTTGGGATCATAATATACTCTCTAACCAGTTTGAATTCATTAGCATCCGAGTGACACCTAGTCCAAGTGAAGCTCAAGATGGAAAAGATCCACCATTTTTGAGATCAAGGAGGGAATCGCTCCTACTTGCAAGGGAGTTGCTATCATCTGCCGTTTTGTATAAATAAACAAGAAGAAGAACTCATTAGGATTAATTTTTTTTGTTTACCTAGGTGTAGCTATTGAGATTGAAGTTTGACATTGTTACTTTGAACTTTTATGTGATGTATGAGACCCGCACTTTTTGATAATGAGAAGTTGGATTTTAAGCTACATATGAGTTAGTTTCAGAGGGCTGAGACCCTTGGGTTTGGTCCCAACCCAGAGGCTTTGGTATCTATTTTTGTACTTATGTTTCTTCTTGATTCCAAGCAGTTCATAATTTCTTTCATTTTAGTAGAGATTAAGATATAAAAACCTGTGGTTGCAAGCCTCTTCCTCACCTCTCTTGTGGGAGAATGAGTGGAAGGATTCACAACCTCAGTCCAAAAATATTGTGTTTATGATTTCTTGGAAATATATTAGTGTTATTTGTTCTGTTTTACATTTGCTTTATGTAGCTTAGAAGTTAGTTTAGTGATTAGATCAGTGTTATGGCATAAACTAGATGTTATTTAAATTCAACTCATCTTTTCCATCATAGGTTATCTCATTTTGTTAATGATAAATGTATGTATGCATGTGATTGATTGCAGGGTTGTGTTGATCTACAGGGAAGGGCACCTTTACCACTTCCATCTTTGACTCCTTCATCTTCTCTTTCCACCTTCAATTTTGTCCCAAAACTCTATTTCCATAAGTCATTTTGCCTAAGTATACCATGAGCACTCATCCTAATGCAAGACAGGCCTCTAAGAGGCCATGAGCTTGGCTAGGTGCTCAACCCAACCTCCGTTCATTTGCTTCAACTACCATCCACCTCTCTGTACCCTCAAGACATCATTCTCACCCTCAAAAACCACTTGGAATCCCTCCCGTAGCATTACAAGCCCTCCTGTAGCAATACATGACCTCCTGTAGGAACCACCTGTAGAAAGCCTGTAGCACCCCTTTCCTTCATCATTTTTTGTTCCCCACTGCAAATTTTACTCAGTCAAGATGGATAATGACCCCCAAATTTGATTTCATGATCAGGGGAAGCTCCTAGGCCACTCAAACCATTCCTTTTCTTCACTGCAAAACAAAGTAGATTTTTTTTTTGTTTTTTGTTCTTGCTTTTTATCAGAAGTATGATGCAAGTAGGCTACTGATTTTCAAGCAAGTGTGAACTAGGTAGATGATACATGCAATTGTGATTGGTAGTTTGATGAATTATGCAAGATAGAATAAATTCCTTTTTGCAAGTAGATTTTGTAGTTTGATGGATTTTGTAAGATAAGATAACTTCATTTCTACAAGTAGATTAGCCCTAGTCCTTTCATGAATTGATTAATTAGCATCTACAAGTTAAGTAATTGGAATTTCCACTTTCATAGCTAGAATTAGCTTTCAATTGTACCTTAATCAACAAGATTTCATTTTAATTTAGTAGGAGGAATGGTCTCTGAGCACTTTTGATCTAATTTCATGACTGAGGGTGGCATGAGTGGAATCCAATCCACTGTGCATATAACAATGTCACCTTGTTGTAGCGGTTACAACCACCCTCCAAAATTTTTCCGATGCTTCGATTTTGGAGCCTTCCTTCTTATCCACAACAACTCATCTCGCACTGACCTAGGTATTCATGCTTCGACTGAGACTTATATTTTCATTTTGCTTGTGTTTGCTTACTTAGCTGATTCTTCTAAGTCACAAGTTGATCTCCCAACTTTGTCTCACAACAGTTCTGGGCTTTCCTCCAGAAATTGTGCAATCCTTGAGAGAAAGTAACCTTGATGATGGGAATTGTGTAGTCCTGACTACCAGTGAGCCTTGAGCTCAGAAAATGCTTAGTCATGGGAGGCAGCCCAACATTGAGCCATAAATTGCACAAACCTCACTGAGCTCATAAACTGAGCAGTGCAATGAGATGGAAAGTTGCCCAGTTCCCCATAACTGCACAGTCTTTCTCGACAGTTTGCATTTCCCAAAAAAAGAAAAAAATAAAAAACATCCCTAAAAAATAAGGATCTATTTTTAGTATCCCGAAGGAGGCTCTTTCACTATTTTAGAAACTTTCGCCAAGTGTTGCCTTTTCCTTGATTTTAGGCATGCGCGTCATAAACCCTAATTTGTCCAAATCTAATTAATTGACACTTCTAGAGCTCATTTTCACACTCGATATTGGAGCTCTAGCATTCCTGAGGAGTTCAAGGAACCTACGGTGTGATTGTTGTCACTTTTCCGATGAGTTTTTCTTTTGTCGTCTTTTGCCTCTTTTTCTATTGCTTTTTTTCGTTTGGCTTGTGGGAGTGTTGTTTCACTTGTTTATCTTCATGGTTGTTGGCATTTTGACTTGTTTCAACTTGTAAGAGTGTTGTTTTAAGTTTTAGATTAACTTTCCCAAGTGTCACATTAGTTTTCTTGTTTTTGCACCAATAGTCACCGTTGCGGCGACTCTCCTTACTTACTTTGTTTTCCTTCTGTTTGATCAATTGCTGCACTTGATTCACATGCATTTATATACAATTAGTCATATCTACACTTAGCTTCACACTATGTCTCAAATCTTCTTGTTTTTCACACTTCCCTTGGGCAAATCTGGGTTTCCCTTGACCAGATTTCACTTTGCTTAGTTGGTGCTGCGCAATCCTGAGGCTCAAGCCACAAGTTTGGCCTCTAGAATTGCATAGTGTGCACTCCAAGCTGGCTCCAACTTCACAGTTCTAGGAGCCAGCCTATCAGCTTGGCCATTGAGTCTCCGCAATGTACAGTCTTTCCCAGGCCTATGCCTAGGCTAAACTGAGCATTGCACAATTTCAACCATCATGCTTCCACCTTGGCTGCTGGGACTGCGTAGTGCACAGTTCCCACATGCAGCCAACCCCTCTTGTCAGAGAAAATTATGGAATCCTCCCCATCTAGTGCCTGGTTTGTTGCTTGAACTTGCCTTGTAATTTGTTTTTCTTAAAACTAAAATTTACTTGCCATGAGTGTCCTTTATGTCCCACAGGTACAACAATTGTTGAGCATATCTTCAACAATCACGATTACTATGGCATCTAAGAGAATTGCATCAAAGGAAACCATCAAGATAAGTACTGGGGAAGTAGTTGAGCAAACATCATTTGATTTGCCAGTGTATGCAGATACTCAACTGTTTATAAAGAAGTGACCATCATTGACATGGCAACAAATTAAATACAATTTTGCAAAGTAGTTTGAGGGAGACTTAGAGGACTAACAAGTTTATCTTATTATCCAACAATCAAGTTTATACAAGGTTGCATGCAGGTATCCCACCTTCCCTTGTGCGAACATCATTAATTGGATTGTCTCACATATGGATGAACAAACCATGACATTGAGCAGTGCCAACGGTCAAAATCTTCCCACCTTTTGAGCAGAAGACTTTCAACAGATGTATCACTTGACCGAGCTTGTAAAGCGCATGGACTCACTCTTCTATGCCACTGATAGTTATGTGAACATTTATATATATATACCTTATATATATATTTAAATTATATCTTAACAGAAAATTAATTTTCTCCTTAATCTTAGGTTAGTCAAAAGTTAATTTTGAATCTTTGATTAGAGTTTATTTATTTTTATTCATTTTTATTACTATTCAATATTATTTTTTCTTAGAATAATAGTATTTACATTGGGTTATATTCGTTTGAATTTAATCAAATTATGTAAATTAACCCCTTTCCTATTTTTTGACCCTGTCTATAGTAGTTGTTTCCATATAGCCATTAGAATGTTTAGTCTATCTATTTAACCAGCTGCAATGATCTGATTCTTCATCGTGCCCTGACGATGAACCACACTGGTTGGCTCGAAACCCGTCGGCAAATATTTCTTGATGTGATTAAAACCAAAAAATTCTTTTTATAAATAAGAGACATTGTCAAACATTGGGTGAAAGCGCCATCGGAGTTTCTACAGACACCCACCCATGTGTACAAGACAAAGTCCCTAAGGAAGGCTTACCAGCTCTTGATTATCTTTGCTTGTAGAATCTATGGTCAAGAGAGCACAAAAACCTTTCCTGAAGGGTAGGCAGTCTTATTGGATCAGTTGGTGAATGATGGGAGGCTGTTCAACTGGTCATACCTGTTGGCTCAACAATTGAAGGCCCATGTAGCATAGGCTCAGAATTGCCCAAGGGTGAGCGAGCAAGGTTCTATATGTCTGCATACTTACTAGATGCAATCTGTGTGCACTAGAAGTTCCCTGACATGAACTAGACATGGACACCACGAGAGACCACTGTGAACATCTATTGCAAGTTTCTTTTAGATTGCAGTTATCGAGGAGTAATGGAATGACTAACTAACCACTTTATCATCCTGCTTTACAAGCTTATATTTGAACAAGATCCACCTGACATGTCATGAGAAGTAATGGAGGAGATAGTAGACATTGCAGATTGGTATGCCTCATCAAGTGGCACCTTCATGAGAATGTTTGGTGGGGAGAAGCCTCTACATGTCTTACCAAGGTATGCCACTGAAAAAATAATCATGCAATAAGTATCATACCATCTCGCTACAGGGTTGTCAGCAACATTGCACAGGAAGGAGAAAGCACGATGACCCACTCTTCCTTTGCAGATCAAATTATACGAGATAAAGAGCCTGAAAGTCACAGATGCTGAGGGTAAGGAGATAGTGAGATTTGAGTTCGACACTGAGGACTTTAATCTGTAAGATCCCCGCGGTATTTGTAAGGACCACTGTACGAGAGTCTAATTTTCGTGGACCGGTGAGGCATTTCATTGGCTGGAGGAGGATCCTTGGAGGTACAACTCTAATACCTCCAGACTCAATGAGCCGGTCAGTTTAGCAAGGACTTCACGCGCTGCTCCATAGACAATGACAAATATGGAAGAAACAACAACAGAAGGTAGCAATCCCATGCAAGACAAGGGAGATATGAAGATTGTTGATAGTCTAGAGGGAGAAAAAAGTTGCAAGATGAAAGAAGATCCTCTTCTCGAGAAAGCATCTTTAGCAACAGAAGGAAAGAGGAAGCAGAGGATGCAGAGATTAGAGTGGAGGAAGAGAGAAAAGCATAGGTTGCAGGAAGCAGAACTGACGCTACAGGAGGAAAAGAAGAAGCTGAAGGGAGAACAAGAGTTGATAAGGAGAGAACGAGAAGAGAAGCATAAATAAGCAGAAGAAAAAAATCAAGGTGTGATGACAGAGAAACAACACCGATATAGGTTGAAGAGCAGGAACAGGATCAACTAATAGCCAAGGAGGAAAGTGAAAAAATGCAGGATTAGGAGATTGCTTAGCAGATTGAGCAACTGATCAAAGTGATAAACATAGAGTTGGAACATGAGTTGCAACATGAAGATGTCGATCTGATGCTGAGAGAACCATAGTTCATCCCTCAGTCTCCACCACCTCGAACAACAGAGCCAACCCTGAGCGAGGAAGAAGACGTTGTTCTCCTTGATGATGAACCGGTCATGGATGTGTACAATCTATCATTAGATGAGTTCAAAAAGAGGATTGTACAAGTGTGGAGGAAGCACTTTCCAGATGATCATGCATCACCCGCATTCAATAAAGAAAGGGTGATAATGTAAGACACCAGGAAGCATCCAAATTCCATTGCCGAAGCCATCTTGGCCTATGCAGGAGCAAGAAGATCAAATGTTCAGTATTTGACAACCAAGAATGAGAAACTAGCATAGAACTTGCAGGCTTCCTAGCAAGAGGAAAAACAACTCCGAGCAGCAACACAGAATGTAGTTTCCGCATTGGGGGAGATGAGAGCAACGATACTTGCTGAAGTATAAACACTTGGAGAAAGCACGCAGAAGCTCTATGATGGCTTTGTCACCGTACATAAACCATTTTTCTGTTTGTATGGATTACAACAACAGAGCAAAGAGTTTGTCAAAAGTATCAAAGCATACAAGCTGCCATCGCCTATGTGCAAGAATGGCCAATGCGGTTCAAAGGGGCCCCGCTTGACTTAGTGAAGAAAATGAAGCCACAGGCAGAGCTAGAGAAAGTGAAAGTTCAAATGTTGATTCAGAACAAAAAGCAACTCGCCTCATTCATTGGTAGCATTTAGGCCTCATATGTGCCGTTGTACAGTAGTTTGAATTTCTTGGTGAGAACACACCAGATCCCATCAATCAGTTCCCTCACCAAAGCTAAACCCAAGAACCAAGTCTGACAAGATGTCGAAGAATACTTGGAGCAGCTAAGACATGATGCCATTAGGGAAGACTTGGAGTTGAACACACAGAACATGCATAATTCATCGGTGGTCCTGTCAAAGTCAAAACAATGTTGCTCATGCTTCATAACGAGTTGGACACAGGTTCTAAGATAGTGTACCCTGATGCCATGGAGGCTAGAGTCCAATTCTAGAAAGACAACATTAAGCAGTTTGGGGTCACCATCACACAGTAGCAAGCTTGGCACCAATATGTGACCGAGAAGCAGCATGTGGAGGTTGCTGAGCTAGACTTCTCCCAAACTCCAGCATCATAGTGTTGTGTCTTTTTAGGCTGTAAAGTTTTCTCTACCCTGTTTTGTCTTATATGGGTACAAGTGTAAAATGGAATATGAAAAGTCACCATGTAATGTAATGTGTTATTTTGTGAGGAAGTTGAAGAGTCATGAGGGTAGTCTAAAGTTCACAAAGGGGAGTTGAAGAGTCACCCCCTCTTTTTATAAATAAAACCTCATAACTCAGGTAACAAGGCTTTTGGGGATCCAAGCTTTTGGCTAGGCTTAGGCTTAGAAAGAGCTTGGGAGTATTGTGAATAGCCTTGGCTTCTCTGTAGCGTAGAGTGAGTATACTTCTTTAGATGAGCAGGTGTTCTTAACTGTAATGTTCCATTATTGGGGCTAGTGGTTGTCAATGGTGTATATATGGATGGAAATTTCACTTATAATAATAAAATAGCCAACACACTCTCATGCATATGTTGTTAATATAGTAGGACTATTCTTGTTGTATTGACAATGTATGTTAGTTAACTTACACATGTACTTATGAACTATTTTGTTTGCATTTGTATGAATCTTGTTGAATGCGTATTGTTGGATTAAATCATCACTTTAACTTGCGGACTATTCCGCATCTTAGCTTGCGATGTCATTTCGCTCGTGTGTTCCTTTCAAGATGCATACTAGTACATGCTTCCAAGGGGCACACTTCCTTTTCCCTTCGTGTGTTAGAACCTTCAAGCATTGCACTTGAATCTTCGCAGGTTCACACACTTTCTCTTACCCAAAGTTATCATACTTCCCTCTACGCGTTTCCGCGGTCAAGGCATAACATTACCACCCATTGCTGGGAATCCTACTCCAAACAATGTGAGGTCTAATTGGGACTTCATATCGGGGAGATCCCCTGAATGTTGGCGGGTCCAACACCGTCAACATTTCTGGTGCTAGAAGGAGGTCTATATGACAAGCTAATCCCTTAAAGTCTGTTTTGAATTTCTGCACATATTTGATGACTTCTCACCAAATCATAACCCCGACATGTTTTTCTAACTCTACAAATTTGAAAGTGTCGACGAGCATTTTTAATGACTTGTCCAATTACAAGTTTGATGGTGACGGTGGAACAACCTTACTCAAGCATGCAACTACTTTTCTTGGTTTATGTGATAGGTATGACATCTAGTTTGAGGATGATGCCTGTAAGTTGTTCGCTCTCACGTTCAAAGGGCGCGTGAAGGAATGATGTTACACATTGCCTGAAGCCTCCATACACCCTTTCAAACAACTTTTTGTAGAATATTATTGTGCTTTCGATCTTTATGATCATAATTCCCTTAATAAGAAAATTTTAAAATTGTGAAAGACACCTGATGAATCTGTTCAAGATTTTCATGATCATTTCATTCTTTACTGCTTTGAATTTCCTGAAATGAAGTTGATTGAGATTTCTTGATAGGAAGATTTCAATATCTTATTCACATTTTTGAAAATCCACACGAGTTAGAATCTTTCGAACCTCTCCCAACATACCTCGGTGTTAGAGACGGACAAGGTTGTTGTTCCAAGTGACCCTCCGTCCCCTTCTCATCAAACAACTCTAGCTCTGTAGGTCGAGTTGGGAGAAGTTGAGAATTCACTTGTTGATCTACCACCATCTCCTCCTACCCCACTTACCAAGAATTTCAGTGCAAAGTTGGAGTGCGACTCTGATGGTTGCGATGAAGTGTTATATCCTTGTCCTCCATCCTTTGCTCCCTCTGATTCTCCATATTTTGATGTTTTGTGTTCTCCGGTTTCACATTTCTCTTCTGATGTTCATGAGGATCAAGTTCTGGATGGAGTTGGCATTGGACAACCAACCTACAATATCATTTTTGATGAGCATGTGTAGGAGTCTGACCAAGAATCTGTAGTGAAGGATGACCTCCTTTTGTTCACACCTATTCCACATTATCCTGACATTTTCCATGATTTTGTCATTCCTGTTCAATCTTGTGAAAATTCATTTTCGGATGTTACTACTTTTGATCATTCACAGAACACGTGGAATGCCAATTTTTCATTTGAATGTGGAGAGGATAAATATTTTCTTCCTAATCCTCCCAATCTCTCATCTCGAGAACATAAAGGGTGAAATTTCTCATTTTCCATCATCCCCTCTTTATGATTCATCAAATCATGAGGATGCCTCTATTCGTGATCTTGAACTTTCTGATCATGGTTGTCATGATCTTTTTATTCATTCATTCGATCACGATTCTGATTCTTCTATTGTTGATCTTTCGAAGCCATCAATCTTCGATGCTCCATCTTCTGATGAATTGGAACCTCCCCAGGCTGTCGAGGCACTTTAGCCCGAGCTGATGGTTATGTTAGGTTCTCGTAGCCTTGAGGTCAGTTCCACTTCCGATCACAAAAATGCTAAATCTTTCCAAGCTCCTCATAACTCTGTTGTTCAAATTGAAAATAAATCTAGTTTACAATCTTTGAATCCTCCATCTGTATCACACAATCCTATCACTCAGTCATTGGAGGAGTCGTGCGTAGCAAGCACTGTTGCAAAACATAAATCTTCTTCTTTCTTCATGTTTGGTCGTTTTTCAAGTTCGAAAGTTTGTGCCTGCTTGTCTTCAACTCACAATGTGTTTGGACACCATTGTACATCCATATAGTCCATTTCACGCGCTTTTCATTTTTTATTTTATATGGGATCATTCAAACTTTAGATGTTCTGGTTTGTATTGTCTTATCTTTCTTATTTATTGGTTTTCTTGTATATCCTTTTTGACATACATGCTCTTGCCTACATGGGCCAACCAATGTGTCGATGACTGCATTGGAAGTATCACTTTATGTAAGTTGGCCTATGTTCTGCTTAGGTTAGGAGTAGGAGTAGTTGTTTTCTTTTCTTGTTTGTTTCCTTGATTTTCTTTACTTTGTTTTGCCCTCGCCCCATTTCTTGCCTTTAGTTTGTTTTCTTTTGCAGCTGTAGGTTAGTTTTCGCATGAAACCATGTTTGGCTTCTTAGACAAGTAGGGTGAAGTTCAAGAGGAACTTGTACTGCTATCAACACTTGGTTATATGTCTATTCCATCTCTTTATGTGAACCTTGCATTTCTTCTGGTCGATGATGCCCTGATTGAAAATACATTCCTTTCGAAGAGAGTCATGGTGAAATCACGATGCTTGCACTTTTAACTAGTTCCGCCTACTCTAATCGGTCTTCTATTTTCAGTTAATCCTTGTCAACTAAGTCAAGTAGAATAAGGAGAGAGGGAAAATCTTAACAAGTATGTCAGAGGTATATATAAATATACTTCTCTGAAGGAAGAACCTCTTCTACTCTCAATAAGTCGGGATCCCTCTTCTAGCTCATGAAATGAATAAGTACCTATGCACAATTCTTTGAACAAGTAAAAATGAAAAAAATGAAATAAAGGGAAAAAGAAGATAAAGCCTTCCTGCACAGAGAGGTGAAGCAAGTAACTCCACCGAGATTCTATTCACGCTCGCTGGCAGCAGAGCAATGCTTGTGTTCTTGAAGTGACTCCGTTGGGGTACTGTCCAGGCCTGCTGGCAGGGAGCAACACCATAAATGAAACTAAAACTTTGACAATATATTTTACTTGTGCATCTATATACCCATCATCCCCAATCGAAACAAATTAGTTTGACTTGGCTTGGTATGTGTGTTGCCAATGAAGAGAATGGTAGGGACAACATCTTTAACTCAATCTAAGTGAAGAAGCTATGATGATCAAAGAATTGAACAATACTTCCAAAAGAGTTAGACTTGCTTTACACGGAACAAGTTCCATACAGACAGTTGGAATTCTACCAATGTGTTGCCAATGTTGTAGTGGCTACAACCAAACTCCAAAATTTTGCTTATGCTTCGATTTTGAGGCCTTCCTTCTTATCCACAACAACTCATCTCGCATTGACCCAGGTATTCATGCTTCGACTGAGACTTATATTTTCATTTTTCTTGTGTTTTCTTACTGAGTTGATTCTTCTAAGTCACAAGATGATCTCCCAACTTTGTCTCATAGTGGTTCTGGGCTTGCCTCCAGAAACTATGGAATCCTTGAGGGAAAGAAACCTTGATGACAAGAATTGTGTAGTCTTGACTGCCAGTGAGCCTTGAGCTTAGAAAATACGCAGTCATGGGAGGCAGCCCAACACTGAGCCCAAAAAGTTCACAACCATCACTAAGATTAGAAACTGCGCAGAAAAATGAGTCGAATTGAGTGATGGGGTTCCTCGTTTTGATCTTGCATTCTAGACATTTTCCTAGAGGACATGAGGTCATATTTTCTATGCAAATGAGCCTACATAAAGTCAACAAACTATCAATAGTTATCAATCTCACCATCATCCGATGGGGCATCCAAGTCATCCCATTCTTCCTCATGTGCTTCTATTCCCTGCTCCTCATCAGAGAGAGAAGAGAACTGATTTTCTTGGACCTCTATAGTATCTTCAACATTCTCTTCAGGATCATCTTCTAGATACAAATGGGGCTGAATATGGTACTATTGGTCCTTTCTCTCCCTTTTCAAGAGCTGCTAGGGTGGCCTCCTATATTGAGCTTTGAAATTTCGGTTTGGAGTTGGTTGACTTTGTCGAGGAGTCTTTTTTTTTTCCAACTCAAGTTTCAAAATCTTGTTAGACAATTTTTTTATTAGTTTTTTCATTTCCTCAAGTTTCTTCTCTTGGGTTTCCTTTCCATGGTTTGAGGAACTGGTTTCCTCTTTTCCCCTTTCCCCTCCTCCTATCTCCATGCTCAGTTTTCCCTTTCCACTTCCCAGTGGAGGTGAAATTTGCTTCAACTTCTAGAGCATCTATTTGAATCTGGTCTAGGGTATGAGACTTCCTTTCTCTAAGGGTGAACCCAAATTCTGGTTCGAAAGCCCCAAAAAATACCACTTTGGCAACAACCTGTGGAGGTTTAATTTCAATAGGAATACTATTGTATAATTTGTTAAACCTTTTTATAAATTCTGAAACATATTCATTATAATTTTTCTTCATTGCATTGAATTCAGTGAGGATGTACCCATGGTCCCTTTTCTCCCCCCACTTCTACATAAAAGAGTTTTCCATCTCCTCCCAGGTAGTGATTGAAGCATTTGGGAGGGCTTTGAACCATTTCCTAGCCTCCCCATCTAGGGACTGGACAAAGAGTCTTAACACCACATCCAGGTGTTCTACATTCATATTTTCTACAAATGCACAAAAGGTTTCTATGTGCCTTTGAGCTGAGATATCATCCTCTCTAGTAAATCTTGGCAAGATCTTAAGATAATCTTGTGGCATCCCATTTAAGTGTTGTGGTAGGTCTAGTGGAGCATATTTATTTAAAATAAAGCAGGGGAAACCATGTTTTTCAAGGGAGGTGGTAGGAGGTTTATCACAGGGCCTTGCTGAGGAGTTGTATGAGTTGCAGATAACTAGAGCTGAGTTGGAAAGCTATTGATGCTTTGTGTTGGAATATTTATGAGACAGTCTTTGAATTCTTTAGGTTCTAGGAAGGTGTGAAATGTGAAGGGAGGTGAACTGGCGGAAGCTTCTTCAATTTTGACTCTTGAGAAAAATGGGTTGAACAAAGTACAACGTTCCTCAGAATATTCCAAGGCTTTGGAGGAAGATTCAGAGCAATTTATTACAACCTTATGAGAGCTAGAGGTTGATACTCCTGGGAAAGAGATCAATGGGCCGAGAGTGACGAGAGTTCTTTCTTTCCATAATCTCCTAGATATTATCTTGTCTAGGTCAGATATAGAAGGAGTTCTCTGTTGTGAAGTGTTAGAATGAGTGTGAGGCATTTTGAAATCCATGATGCTCAAAATGAGATTCAAACTAGTGGAGTTGCCAAGGTGAGATATATTCAACCCACACCCCTTTCTTCTCACCTAACCAAAGGGTGTACAAGTGTCGTACCCAGGGAAAATGCTCTGATTCATCCTTGACAACGACGCCATAAGATTTTTTAGCTCATAGAGGTAACCCTTGTGTTGAGGAGAGGTCAGTGCCTAGGAAATCTTAGTCTCTCTTAAATATGATTTATTGATGCTCAAGAGATAAATGAAAAATGATTTAAAATCTGGTTTAATTACCTTTCATAGAGGTAGATTAAAAGATACACATAAACAATATAGATCATCCCAAGAATAAATTTCCAAGTCTGGTGGCCTACATAGAGTAAATTCAACTCAATTTGTCGTTGCAATAAATATGGGAAGAGGGAAAGTAAGGAAAGAATTCAACATAGAGGGCTGGACATACCCAAAATCCTAGGTAATAAAACCCAGCAGAGATATGAAATGATAAGGAAATGAAATGCAGAAATTATGGAGTGCATTTTAAGGTTTCCAATTCATACTTCATAGGTACTTTATGCTACAGTATAACATAAGTAAATCCATGATCTATGAATGATTCCAATAGCTACAACTTACAAAATTTTCGAGGAAGAGAAACACATATGAAATGATATGCAAAGGAAGAACACATACTAGACATTACTATGCTTGGAATCACCAGATATTATTCATTAATCTTCAATAATGGAGTCCATATCGCAGGTTAAACACAGTTGAAATTTGTATAACAAGTACCACCTCATGAACAAGCAATTGAACCAAAATTTGGAACCTCTTTCTTTGCAAACAGAACTCAGTACCTTTGAACAAACATAATTCATACCTATGAAAACAAAATTTCGTGTTAAAAATATGCAAGTGCAGTAAAATTATACTTTGGATAACTCACCTGATGGAGATAATTATTGCATTGAATTCCTCTTTTCAAGAGGACCAAAATCAACCTAAAGATCACTCAAATTGGATAAGGGAAAGTGTACTTATGAAGAAAAGCCCACATGTGCACATTTGATAAGGTCAACCCTAAAGCAAAGTGGACCACCTTGAAAGGCTATAAATACAAGTGCCCTCTACCTCATTTGGACACAATGATGAGACACTCTTCTATCTTGTTTTTGGCTTGCACAGGTCTGAGGCTCGTCCGCGGAGGATCAAGTTCGCTCTGAGGTGAAATTGCAGGGTCCGAAGCTCACATCTTTGATTTAGGGTTTTGGGCCCCAATCGCAGGCACAAAATAGGAAGGATTCAACTATAGTCACACACAAAGAATCTCATACGTGCGACAAGAGCCTTCCATTCGCATAGAAAACTCTCCATCCATGCGACTAGGGATTTAGGGTTTCCGCAGTCCAGATCTAACCCCAGTCGCTCGCATGCTAGGCTTAAGGGAGAGATTGGGAAAGCTATAGTCACTTGCATGACACATCCTCCATGCGATAAAGATCTAAAATATGAAATCTTAGTCTTCCGAATATTTCTCTCAGTGACCACAGGGTTCGATAGTTGACTCGAGACAATGAAAATTCATTATAGTCTTTGGAATCAGAGTTTTGAGTATAAACATTGTTGGGTTCATTTCATGGATGTTGTAGTTGTTTTGATGGTTAGATGCATAGATGAAGATATCGATCATTGTAATCTCTTTTTCTGAATCATTTGATGACAATCTAAGAAGAAGAATTTGTAAGGGTTTTCCCCATAGTGGGTTTTTCCCTGGTCTCCAACCAATCCTGGTGTCATTATTTGTGAATGTTTTTCTTCTATTGTTCCTTTATGTTCCGTTGCATTGATGATGATGATATTTTATTTCTATATAGTTACATATGCTGCTAAATAATGAAGTGAATCTGAATAATTTTATGATTTTATAGGGTGAATGTAATGTGTTAATGAAGAAATGCAATTATGAAAGCAAAGAACAATATAGCCCTATGGAGAATTAACATGGTATCAGAGATGGGTTGAAGAAAGTCATGGAGATCACCCCCATGGAGATACCTCTAATGGAAGCAAGATAATATAGAGGAGACCTAAAATAATTCTAGGATTTGAAGATAACCTTAGGCAATTTGCGTATTAGGGTTTGATGGATGTTATGAGGTTAGGGTTTGAGAGAAACCCTGATTTATGGAAAAGGATATGAGATATGAAATCTAGCATGGTCAATGTGAAGATGCTCAATCACTTGTGACAAATTTGATGAAGCCCTAGATGGGATAGTTTCTAGTAGGCCTACTTATTGATAAAGTTGGTTAAAATATTGAGGGCAACATTGTTATGTGGATAGTGATGGCTCTTGAAGGTTGGTTCTAGAGGGAGAGGATCACCTCTCATTGAATATAAGTATATATTGACTTATGATGCTCCTTTATGAGTGTTTGGATGTTTCTAACCTCCTTGATGAGATATAATAAGAAGATCCTTATTTAGGATCATTAGAGATGTAGGAAAGAAAATCTAGGAGGCACCTTATGAAAATATGACTAAGTGCTACATGCTGCATATGTCAAATAAATGGATGCACAAGTATTTGAATACTACAAGGTATGCATGGTATATTGTTTCGATGTTATATTTCAGTTGTAATATTGGATGGCAAGGTAAGCCGAAGGTATGATGGGAATGACTCCTTCTCAAATGGTTCATGCATGCATATTAAAATGATTTGGATTCTTGGTTCTTATGATGAAATGGTGCACTTGATATTGAACAAGTATCTCACTTCTTAGACATGATGGATTTCTTGATTCTATGAGGCTACTTAATGTTGATCTTTGATATAGTGGCATGCTTGAAGTTTGGCTATCATCTATCATTTTTGGATATCTTGATCCCATGAAGAAGGCTAACACCTTGATTCTAGTAGTAGTCATGATGATAGAAGTGTAACAATAAGATTGATATTCATGATCTTTTGTTTACCATGATGATGCTTTGATGTGCTTAGTAATAATGGCATATGGTAAAATTTAATGCCCTGACTTGATGGATTGAGTTATAGAAGTAATGCATGTGACCATGATTTTTGATGTCTACTCCTATTAGCTCTTTGACACTAACCCTTGATGATAGATTTGTTGGACATTGGATAAACCAACGATCCCCGTGTGTTTCATGACATGGACTAACTGCCTCTTGTGGATCCTTATCTCTGATGATGCGATCATTGACTAACACCTGTGGGTTTTGGTCTAACGACAATCGTGATTCCCAACAAGTGGTATAAGAGCATAGGTCACGAGTTTGACACACACCCAACTCGCGTTGGGGGGGAGATTGTTGGACATTGGATAAACCAATGCTCCCCATGTGTTTCATGACATGGATTAACTACCTCTTGTGGATCCTTATCTCTAGCGATGTGATCGTTGACTAACACCTGCGGGTTTTGGTCTCACGGAAATCGTGATCCCCAACAAGATTGATGTCATGATGAAGTAACTAATGATAACATATATGACCATGATGAATATGTGGATATAGTCTGACTTTATTATCTAACAAATATGTTGATGCATGATAGCATTATAGAAAGGTTGACGGCATGAATGAAGATGACTTAATGGATTCCCATTCAGAGGGATAACCTCTCCATAATATCCCTTTTCCTATTTTCATTCTCATTATATACTTTTTACTGTTGAAGTATGATTTATGGGCATGAGTTTTGTCTTAATCTAAGCCTAAATCGCATGGAAGAAAGCCTACAAGTGTGACTGTAGCCTCCCAGCCGCACGGAAGCAAGCTCAAGGGTGAAACCGAGGCACTGGGACAGTTCTAAGCTAGGGTTTGACAGTTGGGAAGCCACATTCACTCACGTACAGTGCTTCAGAAAGCGACTAGGAAGTCTCAGTCACTTACATAATATATTTAAGGGTGCGACTATAATCTCCCAACTTCTTGCAGGGAAGGCCTATGGGTGCAATATGCCTGCTGGACACAAAAATGTGCATGAAATCAGATTTCACCTGAAGAATGTCAGTCCTACAAATGTGGAGTAGAAAACAGAAATATCTATGAACAATAAAGTTTGAATGTTTACTAATATATATATATATATATATAAGAATGTCAGTCCTACAAATGTGGAGTAGACAACAGAAATATCTATGAACAATAAAGTTTGAATGTTTACTAATATATATATATATATATATATATATATATATATATATATATATTAAAATTGTGTTTTCAAGTGGCCGAGACATGCATACAAATATGTCATTATGTTTAAAGTTTGTGCTACAAGAGTTTGACATGATTTGACTGATTGATATAGATGAGCAATGTTTGGAGTTTTGACATGATGCTTAATAATGACTTAGAACTTTGACTTGATCTTGAGATATATGGACTATAGATCTCACTATGATAACAAATTTGGGATTTGACATGATGACTAATGATTTGATTTTATGAGTGATGATTTGCCTTGATGAGAATGCTATGTGGGCATAGTGACTTTAAGTGACTAATATTGGTATTCGATAATGGTTTTGTATTGGCCTCCTTGTTCTTAGCACATTGATTGAAGTATTGACAGTTGTGTTTAATATAAAGTAATCTCTCGATAAATGGATGGAACCTGCATGACTTATCCTTGGTGTATGCATTTACATTTAGTGACTTATGTTATGACCATGAGGATGAATTTATGAAGTTTGTTTTGATATTGCTCGCATGACAATAGATGAAGTCATGGCTTGATGAGATATCTACTTGTCACTTGGTATAACGAATCTGATAATGTGATGATTTTGATATTGGTTCTGATATGGAACCTAAACTTTGATACACTGAATTAGGTAATATTGATTTGAGTAAGGATGAGAATATTGGTTTGGTAAAGTTTTATGTTTGCAGAAAGAATTGTATGAAGCAAGTTCCCTGATCTAGATATGTCCGCATTGACAATTATTCGGTGAAGTGAGGATGATGTGCTGATCCAAACCTCTACTTCAGAAGTGTTCCAAGGTATGACTTTGATTTTGGTTTTGGTTTTGTTTTTATATATTGATGGTCTACTATTGATAGGTAATGAGCCTCTGATGATCTAAGTAAGAGGGAGATGGATTCTGAAGCTCAAAATACTGAATCATGGCATGATGAATCAATTTATGAAGTTGGGAAAAGAAAATATATATTGCGAAGCTATTGAAGAAGTGTTGGAAAGTGGAAATGCAAATCCTTGGACACTCCGATTGAATTTCAAGAAGTTGTGAAGAGATATTTTTGAACTTGACTTGGCAACCGATAGTTGATTGAAGCATTGATGTTATGTTTTGAACATCCATCTGTATATATACATGATGTGCATGAAACTTGAGTGAATTCATGATTGAGCCGCTTCATATACATTGTGTTACCACCAAGCATCCTTTGAGATACTTGCACGAGATGATCAATTTTGATCTGAGATATTCATTCTACAATATGTGACTGCATGGATGTACTGATGATGTTTGGGATTATTATCGATGAGTACATTTGGATGCTGCCTTAGTATGAATCCTGTCATGATATCTTGGATGAGAGATCCGTAGAGTATGATGTTGCTAACATGGCTAGCTATGTGGCAGGATGAAGAATCTCCTTAGAGATTCATCTGAGCAGGATTTGGATATGACATGGATACATTATGATGAAAAAGAGTGGGAACCGATTGGAAGATAATACCACATATAGCTGGGAATAAGTTACCTTCATATATTGTGACAAGCTCAAGCCTTTGGATGGCACCTCCTTAAGAGGGAGGATAAATATGATATCCTTTTTTTTTGATATATATGATTATTTATGTTCTAATATGATATTTGATTTGATGTCCTATATGAACAAGAGATAGCTACTATTGAGATATGATGATTACTAGATATGAGCATGATGATATGTTTCTGATCTACAAAAAGCATGACTAATCGAGAACACTAAGCCAACTCTTCCTCCCCTGTCTGAGCTCCCAGGGTGTGGAATTGAGATAGAGGGCTCCTGGGGTTGAGGGAAATCTGGACAATAGGGTATCACCCCTATTTGTTACCCATAGGGTTGGAGCAATAGCTCACCCTATATTGGTATTTACAGAGTATACCCCAGTTGGCATCATACCCATAAGCAGGGCTTATTGGGATTGTCCCTCCCTATCTGGCCAACGGGTTGAGGAGGCTTGGAGGCATGTGATCCATACCTCTTGTATCTCATCCAAGCTCAAATTATGATGCAAGTGTTATACCACATTACTATTGAGGGTCATTGTTGGGAAGATCAGTAGGCAATAGAATGGGTTTAGTAGTAGCTCCTCTATATCACCTATTGCTCGATACAGTGTCATAGTAGTAGCTCCCCCATGAGATTCTAGGTTGAGTATTAGCTCCCCGATGTCGTTCTAGGTTGAGATGTTCTCCTTGATGATATGCTCTCCTATGTTGATGCGGATCGTAGATATGACTCCTTGCTGATATTTCCAGGTAGTAGCCCATTGGAAGAGATTCTGGGTAGTAGCCTGATGGAAAGATGGTGGTATATTGAGCTCCCTCCGATGTTAAAATTTTTCTTCTTTAGATTCGAGAATATTCAACATATGAGCAGGGATGATTAAGGGATAAGCAAGAATGCGCAAGAGAGGAATTGAGATGATCAATGATGATACAAGATAATGAGATACTTGAGATTGGATATGCTTTGATGACAAGATACACATGACATGATGTAGGTGGAATTCTCCCTAGTTGAGAGTGAGTGTTAAAAATATGAAACTACGTTCAAATTATACTTTGGACAACTCACCTTATGGAGAATGATTGCATTGAATTCCTCTTTTTGAGAGGATCAAAATCGACCTAAAGATCACTCAAATAGGATAAGGGAAAGTGTACTTATGAAGAAAAGCCCACATGTGCACATTTGATAAGGTCAGCCCTAAAGAAAAGTGCACCCCTTGAAAGGCCATAAATACAAGTTCCCTCTACCTCATTTGGTCACAATGATGAGACACTATTCTATCTTGTTTTTGGATTGCACAGGTCTGAGGCTTGTCTGCGGAGGATCATGTTCGCTCTGAGGTGAAATTGCAGAGTTCGAAGCTTGCATCTTTGATTTAGGGGTTTGGGCCCCAGTCTTAGGCACAAAATAGGAAGGATTCGACTATATTCATATGCACAAAATCTCATCCATACGACTGAAGCCTTCTAGTCGTACAGTTAACTCTCCATCCATGCGACTGGGGGTTTAGGGTTTCTACAGTCCATATCTGACCCAAGTCGCTCACATACGAGGCTTAAAGGAGAGACTGGGAAATGTATAGTAACTCACATGACACCTCATCCATGTGACCGGGATTTGAAAGATGAAATATCGGTCTTATGAATATTTCACTTAGTGACCGCAGGGTTCGGTAGTTGACTGCAAACATTGACAGTTCATTACAGTCTTCAGAATCAAAGTTTTGGGTATAAACATTGTTGGGTTCATTTCATGGATGTTTTAGTTATTTTGATGATTAGTTGGATAGATAAAGATATGGATCATTATGTTAGGATATTCCGACACATAGGATATAGTTAAGTTCAACTTGGTCTAGTATAGAGTTAGGTTAGAGTTAGGTAAAGTGTGTTTCTTTACCGTTGTACATTTTGTAACTTACAATCCGACGGTCACGATATGTAGTGATCCGACGGTTCACTCTCACCTCGGTATTACCGACACTTGATCCGTGGCTTGACACCCGATTGGTCCATGAGTTCTATTTAAAGCGCATGGAGGGTCATTGTTCGGGTAATCCGTGCATGAGAGAAGCTTATGTAAATTTTCATTCTTTGATTAATAAATTGCCTGTAGTACCCACGTTGGGACAGGCCGTGGACTGTTTCCCTCCTTGCACTCTGAGGGTTTTAACCACGTCAAAAATACTGGTGTATTGATTTGAGATCTGGTTGTGAGCGGTGTCCTTTTGGTATTCTTTCTGTGGAACTTACCCTGTAAATTCCTACATGGTATCAGAGCTATTTGAGGGCCGCGTCCGTTGGTGATCCAAATCTGAAGCCGGTAGAACTGCATGCGGCTGTCGTTTCCTAGATCTGCTGTTTCTGACTGCTTTCGGGCCGAGAGGACTGCTCTGTTGCGTTCGGAGCATCTGTTCCAGTGAGGAACCCCTTTCGTTTCACGCGAAAAGGTTTCCGGTAGCCCTAGCTGCGTCATTTTTCAGATCGGGAGGTATACAGTTTTTTTTGCAGTTTATTGTTATTTTCTCTCTGCTTATTTCGGTCTCAGTTTATTTAGCCTTTTTTTTAACCGGATCTATACCTTTCATTTCTGCGTATGCTCTTTGCCCTGCGACTCTGTGCGATCTGGGCAAATCAGAAACAGAAAGGAAGGATTTTTCTCATGCGTATGCTCTTTTCCCTGCACCTTAGTGTGATCTCGGAAAATCAGAAACATTGAGAAAAATATTTAGTTTTTCGGCTAAAGCTAACTTTGAGATTTTTTTTTAAAATTTCTAGTTTTTTGGCTAAAGCTAACTTCGAGCCGCAAGGTTCGTTTTTCTTTGCATATTCGTGTTGGGTTTTGTGTTTTGTGTTTTGTAGGGAAAAAGAGCTTTCTCAAGGCAAGCACGCAAACCGAGCCCCCCCCCCCCCCCTCTCTCTCTCTCTCTCTCTCTCTCTCAAATTTTTTGTATAGATCAATTGGTTCAAAGCTATTTTAAGAGAGTAGAGGTCTTGGGTTCAAGTCTCCATTTTGTGGGGGCGGATTTTTTCATTCCCGCACATTCGCGCACTTTGCCGGCTACTTCAACAATTATTTTTCAAAAAGCCATAACTTCTTCATCCGGAAGCCTTTTTCAGAGCCGTTTTTTTTAAAACCGCCTATTTTTTCGAGATCTATCCATTGGAACACCTACTTTCAGCATCTTCAGCTTCAGTTTTTTTTTTTTTTTTTTTAAATGGAAAGCCCATGCCAAGTCATTCTTGACAGCACTAACTACTTCCAATGGGTAGCCTACATCGAAGATTTACTTAGAAGTAAAGGTCTCTTCAGAATAGCCACAGACCAAGAGAAGAAACCAAAAGATGAAGACAAGGCGGCAAAATGGGAAAATAGACAAGATCAAGCACGTGGTTTGATAGGGATGTCTATTTCTCCTGATCTTAGATTCCACATTGCGGAACTTGAGACTCCTCATGAAGCATTAGAAAAACTTGCTAAAGTTTTTGGGATTAAAAATGAAATTAGAGCCCATCAACTTGAAAATGAGCTGCTTACTTTGGATCCTAATAATTTTTCTTGCATTGAAGATTTCTTGTCCAAATTCAAGAACCTTAGATATCTCCTGGAAGGTGTTAAAGTTAAGAAAGACGATGGTAACCTTATTTATTCCATCCTTACTAAGTTGGGACCAGCCTACTCTGTATTTGTTTCCACTTTCCATTCTACAAGAGAAGCTTTCATTTGTCAAGGACAAGACTACAAGCCCCCTTCCTTTGACTCCTTTTGTGATTCCTTAATAAGAGAACAAGAAAAACTCTTACACCTTGGTCTTCTTAATCTTGGAAACTCTTCCACGAAAGCGTTAGCCGCCCAGCAGCAACCAAATTCAAAGAATCCTAAGAAGTCATATCCTCAAAAGAATGGTCCTAAACCATTTCAGCCTCAAAATGAAAGATCATTTCAGCAAAATGATAAGACCAATAAAAACAAATGGAAGAAGACTGATAGACATTGTAACTTTTGTAATCGAGATGGCCACTTAGAATCTAAATGCTTTAAGAAGATGGAAGCCTTGGAAGCCGCAATGAAGAAACATAACATCCATGTGGAGCCTACTTCAACTTCAACTTCTGGAATGGCACTTTCTGCATCTCATTGTCAATCATCTCAGTCTGGTTATGCATTAAATGTATCTTCTTCTTCTTCTCATTCTCATGAGTGGCTCATTGACTCTGGAGCCTCTTGTCACATGGCCAAAAACCAAGCCATGTTTTCTTCTTTAAATGATTGTAACACCAAAAATATATATATTGGTGATGATAGATCTCTTAATGTTGTAGGGACTGGAACTGTTCATCTAGACAATGGTCAGTTTAATGATGTATTATGTGTTCCAACCTTATCCTGCAACCTTCTATCTGTCTATCAGATAACTCATTCAGGTGAAGGTAAAATTGTTGAATTTTCACCTCATGATGTTGTAATCAAGGATCTAAAAGATCCTAAACAGATTCTAGCTACTGGTCTTGCTGATGATTCCAAAAGGTTGTATAAGTTTCACAACTTTGGGTCATCCAATCTTCCCTCAGTATTTGTTGCTCATAATGATGAAGTGAGCAAACTTTGGCATGAGCGATTTGGTCACTTAAACTATCGCTCCCTTCAGCATCTATGTAAAGAAAATATGGTGACAGGTCTTCCTATGGTATCTTGCAGAGATGGTGTTTGTTCCGGATGTGTACTCGGAAAACATCATCGGGACAGTTTTGACAAACGTGCCTCTTGGCACGCCTCAGCCCCTTTACAGCTTGTGCACAGTGATTTATGTGGTCCTCTTCCTGTTGCTTCATTCTCTGGCTGCAAGTACTTCTTAACTTTCATTGATGATTTCTCCAGACGCACTTGGGTATACTTCTTAAAACTCAAGAGCGAAGTATTTACCACTTTTTTGGCCTTCAAAGCATTTGTTGAAAAACAATCTGGACATCAAATTCTTAAGCTAAGAACTGATAATGGTGGAGAATATGTTAAAAACACATTCATCAACTTTTGCACCGAAAATGGAATTCAAATGCAACATACTGTTCCATACACTCCACAACAAAATGGTGTAGCTGAAAGGAAAAACCGCACCTTAAAGGAAATGGCTAATTGTATGCTGCAATCTAAAGGACTCAGTCTTAGTTTTTGGGCCGAAGCAATTAATTGTGCAAATTATATAATCAATCGCACTCCTACTAAGGTTCTAGAGAATATCACTCCAGAAGAAGCTTGGAGTTCCATTAAACCAGATGTAAGTCACTTTCGTGTGTTTGGAAGTGAAGCATGGGCCCATATTCCAGATGAAAAGCATAAAGCTTTAGAACCTAAAAGTGAGAAATGTACTTTTGTTGGATATTCTGAAGATGTAAAAGGTTATAGACTTATTCCATTTAAGTCCAAAAATGTTATCATTAGAAGAGATGTAAAATTTGATGAAAATAAATCGGCCTGCGAGCCTAGTCCGGCGGATGTGCCACCTCTTCCTATCTCTTCTATCTTTGAAAACATTTCTTCTTCAGATGATGAAAGCGAGGATGATAATCCTCCCCCACCTTCTCAGGATCCTCAACTTCCAAGATGGGTCCGTGCCACTCGGGATGCAGCAGGTGATCTTGCCGGTGATCCTACAGATCAGCGACGTACACGTTCTCAGTTTGAAAGAGCCTCTTCTTTACTGGCTCAAGCTCCAGTAAATCATGATCCTGACACTTTTGCAGAAGCTTCAGGCCATCCACATTGGGAAGTAGCTATGAATGAAGAATATCATTCATTGATGACAAATGATACATGGGATCTTGTTCCTCTACCAAAGGGACGCAAACTTGTTAGATGTAAATGGGTTTACAGAACCAAGTATGGACCAGATGGGAAAGTTGATAAACATAAAGCTCGTCTCGTTGCTAAGGGCTTTTCACAGGTTGAAGGCATTGACTACACTGAAACCTTTTCTCCTGTTGCCAAAATGAACTCCATCCGCCTTGTTCTTTCCCTTGCTGCCTCTTTAAAATGGGAAGTCCATCAGATGGATGTTAAATCTGCCTTCTTGCATGGGGACTTGCAGGAAGAAATCTATATGGAACAACCCATTGGCTTCATACAAACAGACTCCAGCCTTGTTTGTCGACTTAAGAAATCCCTTTATGGCCTCAAGCAAGCTCCTCGGGCTTGGTATGCCAAAATGGATAGCTTTCTTTTAGAATCTGGCTTTTCTAGGTGTCATTCTGACAATACCGTCTACACCAAGAAAGAGGGAAACTCTCTTATCATCCTTGTTCTTTATGTTGATGATCTTATTCTTACTGGTAGTGATCCCAACCTTATAAACCATGTGAAGTCCAGCCTTAAAAAGAAATTTGAAATGACAGACTTAGGACATTTACACTATTTTCTCGGTCTTCAAGTCTTGCAATCCCAAGAGGGTATTTTCCTTTCCCAGTCCAAGTATGCTTGTGATATTCTTCGTCATTTTCACATGGAAGACTGTAAGCCAGCCCCTTCTCCCTTTCAGTCTGGAGTCAAACTTTCAGTCTCTTGTACCTCTCCTGAAGTTGATGCTACCTTATACCGTCAACTTGTCGGAAAACTCCTGTATTTAACCCATACTCGTCCTGATCTTTCCTTTGCTGTTGGCCTTGTTGCGCGTTTTATGCAAAACCCCCGTGAAAGTCATTGGAAAGCAGCTAAAAGAATACTTCGTTATGTTCGAGGTACAGTACAGTTTGGGATTCATTACAGTGCCAAAGCAGCTCCTCTGTTAGTTGGTTTCACTGATTCTGATTGGGCTGGTGACCCTGATGATCGGAAGTCTACTGCCGGTTATGTCTTCACTCTTGGTTCAGGACCTATTACATGGGCTTGTAAGAAACAGGCTGCCATTTCTCTTTCGTCAGCAGAAGCAGAGTATCGTGGTGCCGTGGAAGCTAGTAAGGAAGCCTTGTGGCTTCGTCAGATCCTATCAGAGTTTGGCTTTGAGCAGCAGCATTCAACCACACTTTGGTGTGATAATCAAAGTGCCATTCAGCTATGCAAAGATCCAGTCCAGCATCAGCGCAGCAAACACATTGAACTACACATGCACTTCATCAGAAAGCTCATTCATGACCATGTTCTTGAAGTGCAATATTGTCCAACAGATGATCAGGTTGCAGACATCTTCACAAAGGCTCTCACAGAGGCGAAGTTCACTAAACTTCGATATATGCTTGGAGTTCAGGAAGTTGTCACTAAGGGGGGATAGGCTCTAGTGCCTCCTTCCTTCTCCTATTGTGTCATATTTGTAAATCCTTCAATCCTATCCCAAGTTGTTCTTAAGGGGGGTGTTAGGATATTCCGACACATAGGATATAGTTAAGTTCAACTTGGTCTAGTATAGAGTTAGGTTAGAGTTAGGTAAAGTGTGTTTCTTTACCGTTGTACATTTTGTAACTTACAATCCGACGGTCACGATATGTAGTGATCCGACGGTTCACTCTCACCTCGGTATTACCGACACTTGATCCGTGGCTTGACACCCGATTGGTCCATGAGTTCTATTTAAAGCGCATGGAGGGTCATTGTTCGGGTAATCCGTGCATGAGAGAAGCTTATGTAAATTTTCATTCTTTGATTAATAAATTGCCTGTAGTACCCACGTTGGGACAGGCCGTGGACTGTTTCCCTCCTTGCACTCTGAGGGTTTTAACCACGTCAAAAATACTGGTGTATTGATTTGAGATCTGGTTGTGAGCGGTGTCCTTTTGGTATTCTTTCTGTGGAACTTACCCTGTAAATTCCTACACATTATACTCTCTTTTTCCGAATCATTTGATGACAATCTAAGAAGAAGAATTTTCAAGGATTTTCCCCATAGTGGGTTTTTCTGTGGTCTCCGACCAATCCTGGTGTCTCTATGTGTGAATGCTTTTCTTCTATTGTTCCTTTATGTTCCGTTGCATTGATGATGATGATATTGCTCTTTCTATATAGTTGCCTATGTTGCTAAATAATGATGTAAATTTGAATAATGTTATGATGTTATGGGGTGAATGTAATGTGTTAATTGAAGAAATGCAATTATCAAAGGAAAGAACAATATAACCCTATGGAAAATTAACATTTAAGAACCTTTCTAATGAGTTTCTTCCCTCTTTTTATAGGGAGAACCAAAGAAAAAAAACTTACAAAATATCTTTAAATGTTACAATTTTCTGAGCATGCGAATGTCCTAATGATTACAAAACATATCCAATTCTCTTCTTGAAAATGCAAAAAATTACAAAATAACAAAACATGAGAAATGTGAGGTGTCGTGATGGACACAACAAAATATCTCCATGTTGATTCCTCTTATTTCCTTAGGCAGACTCAGGCTCCAATGTCTAGATCAATGGTGGGTTGATGATCTGGCCATACTTTTGTTACGATATTACCCCACGATTTCTAGCCAGTTCGCCTGTCACTTTCTCCTTTTAACATCTTGAAACTTCCCCTCTTGGAGTTGGTGGCGATAAGGTGTGGTGGAATTGAAGGTTCCCCATGACATAGCTTTCGACCCATCCATCTCTTTATTTACTTTGTGGTACGCTATCAGACCCCAATACATCTCTTAACACTTCCTTGGTGTAATTTTAGAGCTTAGGCGCATCATAAATTTAATTGAAATGCTGTTACAAAAATCCAAGGTTCTAATGCCTCGAGCCCTCCTGTGCTTAGCTCCTTATCGTTCATATGCCATAGAACCACCACTTATGACCATCGGTATAGCGCTTGGGGGGCTACAGTTTCGGAGCCTTCCTTCGTCATAACTTTGTTTAGAAAATTCTTACGAATTCATAGAGTTCCGACGACTTCACCCAATTTTGAGTTTGGCCCCCTTACCGTTTCTCCCTTATAGGACCAGGTGCTTTGACCGTAGGCTCAATGATTGGCTGCTAAGCCTTCAGGATCCTGTCAGGAGCCCATCTCCCTTTGGTATTCATTCTTTGCCCTTGGTTATTTGAATACTTGTGACCAAGTGCTGCTCCCCCTTGGGGCTCCTCTCATCGGAACTTATTCGAATAATTAAAAAAAGTTACAATGTCTCCCTCTTTCGATTGGCTCCATAACACTTGGGTGATTGACCTTGGTCCGTGCCCTTGGTTCTTTGGGCCCTCGAAACCAAATGCCAACAACACATCATAAACCCCTCTCATTGGAATCTTTTCAAAAATGAAATTTTAAAAGGGTCCCGAGAATTCCAACCTCCAATATTCAACATAGCACTTGGGTGCTCTGCCTTTTCTACGCCCTTGGTCCCCTGAGTCCTCATGACCAAGTGCTAATAACATCAGAGCCCCTCCATCAGATCAAACTTTTTATAAAACAATTTAAACATGGGGTTACAAAATACCTTTCCTCCGAACTTTCGACCTCTGAGATGTCATCATGCTAATACCATCATCTCCATGTGGCGCATTCTGAGTGGTGACATGTGTCATCTAGATCTGCACCATTATGGCCCCCAAAAATGTCAAAACTGATTTCCACGTGCCCATTGAATGGCCACATCATAATGATGTGATCAACCCTGTCTGCTTTTCAGTGCCAACCACTAGATGCCATGTGTCTTCTTTGGAGGAGAGAGAAAATGGTCCTCGGGTCTTTGGATTTTCAACAATCTCCTTTGTATTTCCTTTCCTCGGAAACCTCAGGGATATTTGAATAATTTCAATTTCTAAGGAGTTACGGAAATCTGAGATCCCAATACCATTCTACATCTAAGTCTTCCCCTTTCTCTATTAGGTGCCGATATGAGCTTGCTTCGAGATCTGACCTCCTGACATTTGATTGCTCCAATATTCCTCTTCCGGTATCGGGTCCCAATAATAGACTCCTGAATGTTGGCTCTCTTTTGGATTTTAGACTTAGGCCCTTTCTTTTTGGATTTCCAAGATTACACTCATCTTTTTCTATAAAAGGGTATAAAAATAGGACCGTTTGACATAATCACAAGAGGTATGACATGTGACAACAACTCCATCAATTGTATTTTGGGTATGTATATTTCTTGGAATGTTAGTGTTTGAATAAGGGTTTCAATTTTGTGGGAGTTGGTGTTTCGAGCAACGTCAAGCTTCAAGGGGAATTTTGGAAAAGTTCCTTGAGTTCTTAGAATTCGTAAGTCTGAGTATCATAGAATATTAGTCTTGTATCCGAGGCTGGATAAGCTTTTGGGAGGATTTTATATCCATGCCAAATGCACTTTAGGCATAGCATATGTATCCAAGAGTCTAGGCATATGGATGGGTTACACTTATGCATTCTTGGGGATGCACCGTATTCAAAATGATTCATATATCTCACAAAGAGAGTAAGTAAAAAGGTAAAATTTGGGGTGGGGCCCATTTGGGTGTTCGAAGGCAAGAGGCCAGATTTACTTGCAAGTTAGATTTCATATGAGTATTTGGGGTTGGGCCTAGCCTAGTGAAATGTTTGCATGAGCCCAAATTTGGAAGGAGTCAATTTCGTAAAATGTATAGTAATTATGGAGTGGGATCCACATGTATTGGCTTGGGGCCGAATTACCTCATGAAGTGGAGGATTTATCTAGGATCCGAGAAATTTTGGAGTGAGGGCATGGTGAAAATTTGTGATGCCTCGGATGTAGGCCAGGGCTGGATTACCCTGTGAATGAGGATGGTATCCAAAGGTTCGGGAAGGGTGTCTCTTGGGAAATTTTATGCACACTTGGATTCCCCCTCAGGACCAGATATAATGTGAAAAGTGTGAATGAGATGTGGGAGTCGAACTTTGTGGGACTCGCTAGACTAGGGTGATGTGGAAGGCACCACGAAATCCTAGTAATACTATGTGGACATTGCGTAAAGAGTCCATGAGGACGTGGCTCGAATGATGTGGCCGAACTTGTGACATGACACTATCTAATTGGTCAAACTTAAAAAGGGGCATAACTCTCAATTTGACTATTGAATTGGGATATAATTTATATCGCCAGAAAGCTCTCGACAAGATGAATGCGATCGTGTTGTCCAAGGTTAATTCCATAAGCTTTGGAGAACAAGTATTTTTTTAAACCCATCTTCATATTGAAACCATGTAGGTCATATTAGTTAAAAGTAACACCATCAACAACCTAAGAAGTCCAAGGGGGTGGGAGCGAGCGTTACAATCTCTTATGATGATGATACTAGCATAATATACCTCTATTGGGAAATGCATTAGTTTTTTTTTTATGCACTATCGAGATATAGTTTATTTGTTAGTTCTCAACTGATAGGTAGTCTACTATCATGTTACAACAATTTATATTACTCAGGGTCATTGTTGTAGCATACTTGAGGAGAGATATGTCTTCCATTTCGACTTAGAGCTATTTACTTTATTTTTTGAGAGGTTCCTAATAAAATTTGATTATATCCCTCTTACACCAATGAATGATGTGCATATGCACACTTGGGGTAGATTTTATGAAAAAGGGAATTGGTGGAGTACCCATGCAAGCTAATATCTTCAGAGGTTTTTGATCTATTATCTAGTGAGGACAATCACACCCTTGATTAGATACAATCACAATATGTAAGGATGAACTCATGGGGATGTGTGAACTATCATTTACTTAGGTCAAACCAACAAAAAGAGAGGTAATATTATATTTATCTTTCGATTAATCTAGTCACAAATTTTTTTTCTTGTCTAATGCACATTTAATTGATTATAAGACTGTTTACATTCATCTAATTATTTTTATTATTATTTTACAAATATTAGTTCATATTTTGGTGAGAGGCCTTCTTGAATTGATGTAGACATGGATGATGTCAATCAACTAGCTTGGGTGCATAAAACTAGTGAAATAATGCAAACACATATGATTTCAATCAACTAAATTGGGTGGATAAGCCTAGCATGCCATAAACGCCAAATTGCATATTTCACCAACAAATTTACAAAATCTCAGTTATGTAAAATTTTGGCTAGCCACCAATGAGTGGAGTTAATATCAAAATGTGTGATACAGGATCCAAAGATTTAAATATATACATCATCCCTCCCTATGATGTGACATTATTGATGTGTGTCATATTCTAATGTCCTCATTTGAGTGTAGAGGATAAGGGATAAGGGGTGACAAGTTAAGAGATGTGCCCATTCATCTTCCACATTTTATTTGTCTACACATGATAAGAAATATGGGGATGCTCCTCTTCCACCTCGTCCTCCTCCTCTACCTCCATATTTCCGTGATCCTCCACCTCTGCATTCTCCTAATCCTACAAATCCTCCGACTCTCCCACTTCTAGCTTTTCGTACATCACTTTGTCCATTATTTGTTCGCTATGAGGTGAAACTAATATGACAATGTGTGATCCTACAAGACCCCAAGCCTATACATATACATATGATCAATTCCTCATATATTACATTATTGATGTTTCATATTGTCAAAGTCCACATCTATGGAAGAGGATGAGGGATGATGGACGCGGGATGAAAACATACAATATATGATCATTAATATTCTTCATCTTATTTTTCTACACACAACTATATTTCCGAGGGAAATCCTCAACCACCTCCTGCTTTGTCACCTCCAAGTTATCTTGATCCTCCACCTCCTCCTCCTCTTCCACCTTTGGCGTCTCCCACTCCACCTCATCCACCATCTCCTCTCATTTTCCTCCACCACCTACACCACCAATTACACCACCTATCACTCCACATGCACCACCAATTGCACCATCCACTCATCCACATTTTTTCTCCATAAATAAAATATCCTCTTTTTCTATTAACAAAAAAGGAGTACATTGCATCATTTACAAAAAGCAGTAACACTGCATTATATGTCTTTGGCATACAACCCAAGATTGTAGGATAAAAACAAAATAATACGTTTTACATAGTGTGTCCAATAAATACATCTTCATCCACTGTAATCATAAAAAAATGATATAGAAGGCGTGGAAAAAAAGACAACATTCTTCATAAATGTGTTATGCGTGCAACAAACACTTAGAAAAGAGTTTCAAAAAAAAGACAAAAATTGCTAGCAAACCCAAAAATCTTGGAGATTGATGCAGGATTGATAACAAAGGCCCACTGGATTATAAAATATGTAGACTATTCTACTTAAATGGAGATTGTTAATCTGTGGAGATGAGGATTCTCCCGCAATTCATTAAGTGATTGCGCTGTCTTCCTTCAAAGAAATGAAACCTTCTTCCACATTGAGTGAATTCTTTGAGAGTATATCTGCTTGGTCGTTCCATTCTCTATGAATATGCTCATAGGGCGTCAGATAAGGATGATGAATTCCCAGAAGAAAGAGTAGGAAGAGAAATTCCTGCTGCTACATCCTGAGTGATATCTCTCTAGCCCTCCATAACGTCCAATACCCTAGAACTTCTAGAAAGTGTTAGGAATCCCTCCTTTGCTAGACCCATATGAGAGAGAGTAGTGCCAACAAGATCCGACTCCCCAACAAAAAAAATGGAATTATTTGAAGCCCCTTTACATAAAATAGAAGGGGAATTTTCTCCATGCATAGTCCATAACTAATTTACATCTGAATCATTTGGTAGAGATGGTGTCCACCTCGGGGGAGCCACCCCTACCCCATTAGAGACCTGGGTCGTCTAAACACAACTGGATGGTGATGCATTGCGTCGAGAAAAGACATAATACTTGACACCCAAACTAGGGTTTGAGAACCTAGGCACACCATCAAAGTCACAAGACACTTGGAGATGTCTTGACTGTTGGCATTTTGTGCATCTGAAGGGGGTTTTCAGAAATATAACATTTTCTTAAAGTTTGTGTCCCCAATAGAAATCTCCAATTCAGCAGGAAGACCTTGGGAGACGTCCCTCTCCACCAAAACCCAAAAGATCCTTCTATCATAAAAACCCAAAGACATGTCATCAAAGTAAATGAACCTGCCAATACTATTGGCTACCTTCATTACGATTTGGGGAGTCCAAAGTTCTAGGGGGAATCAGACTAGATTAACCCATAGATATTGAGATTTAGGTTTTTCCGAAAGTGGATTAAACCCTACATGACACCTCTACAACCAAATATATCCCCGTCCAATGACCCATGCCCTCTGTTGAATTGTAAAAAGATCACCTTCATCTAGAAAATGAAAATGGAGCCAATTATTCATAAGTAGACTAATATTCAAAGAATAATCGAGCAAGGGTTTCCAGTGTATGAACACCCAAGTTTGAACCCGCATGTTACTCAGAGAAATGGGGAAAATCTTACCCATTTAGGCATGGGACGATAGGCTAGCAACCCTACCCATGTCGATATCAAAACCTAGGAAGAGTGATGGCTTCTCATCCGAGATATGAAGAGATTTGGGAACTTGGTTAGGTCGTGCCAAAGAAACCTGAGGGTGTGGATGAGGGAAAGGAGGAAACCTCCAGACAACTAAAGCCCTCACCACCAGATGTTAGACCCTGGCTACATTGAACCCCACCCAAGGGATTTTCTGATACGACTGACTCCATAAGCATGAAAAACGACATAAAAAGGAATAAACAAGGGGCACAAGGAACAAATAAAGTAGGGAACCCCCGAAACGAAAAATAGTCTAACCACAAAAAATAAAAACCCTCATCCAACCACTATACATGATATTGATCTTATGTCATCTACACTCTTACTAGATGATAAGATGCTACTAGAGATATATATCTGATTGTCTTGTAGAGGACCTAATAATATTTGATGTGTATATTGGTTGATGTAACGATGTATATTATTTCACATTATATTTGACTTCAGATGTATATTTGTCATATATATTGATTTTGATATTATCGTTCATGTATATTATTTATTTCCATATCATGTTAATGTTGTTTGATTTATAAAATGCATTGTGTATGTCAAAGATTAACATTAGTAATGATTTATCTTTTTCTAAATTAAATTTGAGATACCCCATAAGGTTTAAGTCCAATGATATGAAATAATTTAATTTGGATTGTGATTACAAAAATATTCTAATAATAAGACAATACCATATAATGTTTAACTCTTTTTCAAGGTGAAATATTTGTTGTCGAGAACGATGGGCTACATTGATTAAACATGTTTACAAGATTGATTAATTAAATAATTCAATCAATAATTGCATGATTTGATTAATTTTTACATTATATTTTTATAAAATCAAATTTCTACATTTATTTTAATATTTTTACTAAACTTATTTTTAATATTAAATTAAAATTATGATAGCTGAATTTAACAAAATTTACTATCCCTCCAATTTTATATAGTGATAAATTGTTGCAACTTAATAGAGCTCAAGGCCATATGCTCAATATGAGCTCAACATATCACTTATTGGAATTAGGTCTCACTGCAAACGATGACAATATTCCTCCCAACTACTTGAGATAAACCCAATTAACTTAATTCTACAAATTGTGATAAAAACTTGCATATTAAATCATGGAAATAGTTCTAAATCAAATTTGATTAATTTATTAAACCAAATTTTTTGATGAAATCTTATAATATTAACTCATACAAATAATTTTAAAATATTATATTAAATATAAGAAGGAGATAAAAAATATCTTCAATTAAAGTGATTGCATGGCTGACAATGGTTATATTAATCATACAAAAAGATACAACATGTTGATCTTATAGTTAAATTTGTTTCATAATTCATCAAAGAGCTTGATTTTTCAAAATGATTTTTTTTCATGAAGATGGTTGTAAATAGTTGTGATTTTTTTTTATTCAATATCACAAAAAATGAAAAAAATATTTCGATATAAGATTAACTTTATGGAATTGTTAAAATTTGTACATTAATATACTCATTAAATATGTTTATGAATCATCACTAATTATACATTTATTGTCTACCATTATTTGGGTAGAGAATTTATGTAAATATATATGATTATATAATAGCAAAAACTAACTAAATTATGATAATTAAAATTACATACACAACTAGCCAATTATAGAATACCATAATAAAATGACACATCCATAACATAAATGTTGAAATATAATATGTACACATCACTTTTTTGGCCATCATCCCAATTATTTTCCTTGGTTGGTATAATAATATTGTTGCTTACAAAAAAACACCTTAATATGATAATGTGTCTTAGTATAAAATATCAATCCTTGACCACCACATTCAAATAAAAAAACCACTTGGTTATAGGGTTTTGGAAAAACAAAAGGTTTTTTCTTTTTTATTTAACATATTTTTAGAGTTAATATATATCATCCTACTATCATGATCTTCATTTAAATTAATCTGTCCAAAGGTATCCCACCACCTACACCTAAAAATAACACATTAAAAAGATATGACGTTTGCTTGCATTATAGCTTTTATCTTTCCAACATAATCTCACATCCCCTCTACTAAGTTTTGATCACAATGGTCATGACAACATAATTATTCGAAATCGACCTCCATTCCATAATAAAGTATGGCATGTCCATCATCAAAATCCTTAGTGCAATGATCATGTCCATATTTGTGTATCAATGAAAACAAATGCATCTATACGAATGAAAGCAAAGGAAAATTCCATGTGCTATGAAACATAAGCATTAGTAAAACATAACACATGTTATTATTCAAATGCACAGTATAATATGAATAATTAGAATCGAGAGATTATGAGAGATTTGCTAAACCTAATCCTTATGTCTAGTGCATTGATGCAAAAAAGCTGCATCTTTCACCTCTAGTGATGGTAGAGCTCCACTAATGATGGTAGGGTACATGGTTTTAGGCATATTTCCATTTCCTCCACTTCACGCAGCAAGGCTCTGATTGTGAAACAAAAAATCCGACATCTGTTAATCAGATGTGTGCTGAAACAATTTGACCGATCAGAAATCCGATCTGTATAGAGCCAACATTGCAGATCGAATTCGATATCACCTCGGCAATCAATTGGCAATTCTCAACAATCAATAGGTCGTGGAAATCTCCAACGCCAAGCAATCACTGGAATGACCGCGATCTCTTTAACTTTTATGACCGGAACCCAATGAAGTTTAACTCCTCCTTCTAATCATTTCGGGTCCATTTGTCGTGTTAAATCACGCGCTTGTTCACATTCAATATGCGTCTGATCCTTCCCTAAACGGACGACCACAATCACACGGAAATTACTCTATTTAAAATTCCCATTGGGTCCGCTAGTTGGGTTAATGCACTTGCTAATTCGAACCTGATCACCGTTGGATCTGACCCCTTCAAGCAGACGATCACAATTAACTGAGCTATTAACTCAGTTTTATAAATTATTGCGTCCGATTTTGGAATTAACGTCTGCGCTTGTTGGCATGCGATGACCATTATATTTGTTGGATCTGTCCAATCAGACGATTCACAACGATCTCACGTTCTCCGTCGAGAAACTGTGTTCTGCACTTCCGCTATGTTTCTTCCTTGTCCACCAGATTTAGACTGTCACTATTATCCCTTTGTAGCTTAATCAATAAACAATCTACTTCCATTCACTGTTAATCGATGTCGGAACTCAAGAGATCACCTGATACAATTAAGGGTTCACAATAGACTTGCGGTCCAATTCTAAGGAAAAATATGGTGCAAAAAGGTTTTAGTCTTCCACAGTTAATTGCCCAGAGTATTCCAATACTTCAAGCTCATTATACCAAAGAAAACCGAGCTTTCAACTTGTAAATCAATTAACTTCAATTATTTCGAAGGGAGAATAAAAAACATCCGAGGTTTGACCATCCATGCACATAAATTAGAGAGGTGTAGAAAGATACCAAATTTTACATTCAAATCCTTCAATAATTCAGAAACCTACATAAATACACATATAGGTTTTCTTGACAAACTCTGCCAAATTTTAATTTATAATCACACAAGAAATTTACACAATTCATAGGCCTGATATGCAATCAAATGGCCTTCATCATATCCCTCTCACACACACCTCTACTCTCTAACCTCTAGCTCTTTTTTTTTTTAATTATTCAAAAGATCACAATTTATACAAATACGGATTCATGAACCAATTTAGTTCAGATCCAACAATCTCTCACTTTCTCCTAAAGTATCTCTTCAGCTCCACTCTTTTCTCAAACAAAATCCTAAATGAAGCTTTTAAATCCCTCAAATCCTCACTCTTCCTAGGATTACTCAACTGTCTCTAAAATCTCTTCATTCACAACATATTCTCCACAATTTAAATTTACAATTTAAAATTTCCTCAAACTCCACTAAACTTAGGAAAATAAATAAAATGATTAAGGGAACCCACTCCCTTTAGTAAATGTGAAATAAGACTCATGGGTCTTATAAGCTTTGATGAATGTTCCCGCATCATGCATCCTCTTTACTAGGCATGTAATGATTGGATGCACCGCATTTCTGTTTGGTCTAGTCATCCACCCAACTATTTGGATATACAATTGGCACATTTTATTTTAAATGATTAGGATGAGGTGTGCTTGTACTATTAAAAATTCTAAATTCTTTGATGTCATTGTCCCATTTCCTTCTCTTCTCTTTGTATAATGCAACCCATGGATAAATTGCCTCCATGTTGTAAAGACAAAATTTATTGATGGAATAATTTTAAAATCCACTAATGTATGTATGGAATCAAGACAATTAGTATGAGATCATACATATATATCAAATTCATTGTATACAATTACTCTATAGAAAATTAATAAAATATAAGCAACTTACTCTTTATCATGTTCCTTTTTCCACTGGTTTGGAGTAGCTCTCCTCCCCTTTTTATGAATATTATGTATACCTCCCTAGTTAAGAGGGAGTGCTGAATTTGTAAATATGGTTGATCTTCATAATGTAAAATTGGTCACTTGATTTAATTGTATTTATAAATGCTTGAGACAAATGAAAATATCTTTTAAGTCAAAGTCCCATTGCAACTTTTAAAAGATGAAAATTTGAATTTTTGAAATGTAAAATTTGGCTACAAAAGTGACAAGTTGGCTTCCCTCCAAGTCAAGTCAGCGTTGACCAAGGGACATGTCCGTTCACCCAAGACATACTAATATACAAAGGAAGCTCAACCTCTGCCATTGGCACATTCTCACACAAGAGAGTTTCTAGACAAGTGAGCGAAGGACAAGAAGGATGAAAAAGAAGGCCAAGTTTTCTCTCTTCTCTCTCTCGCTCTAGCAACTCAGACACGTGGAGTAATCTATCTCTCTATGGTTCACATTTTTATGAGGAAACTGTTGCAGGAGGCCGAGATTTCTGGGTTACTCGAGCAACTGGCTATTGCACGAGGGTTAGAAATATAGAAGTGCAGGATCAAGAGTAAGGTGCAGGATCAAATTGGGTGACTTGACTTGGAGGAGAAGACCAGGTTTGACCATAGGTCTAGGTGTGTCAATCATTGAACGAGAATAATTTATCTATTGAAAAGGTTGCTGGGTTTTCCCCGTAGTGTGTTTTCCGAAGGTAAATCTTGTGTGTTGTGATCTCTACTATTCTACTATTCTTTATGGTTGAATTTCTAAAGTATAATTACTGAATGATATATTGGAATAAGCTAAAAGAAGATCTACATCAAAAGTAATTATCAGAATTTCAGAAATATTGTGCTAACCCTAATTAAACTAAGAAAGTCAACATGGTATCAAAGCTTTGGTGAATGGAAAAAGGAACATTGAGATCACCGTGACAAAACCCTATAGAGCATTTTGTTCAAGTTCTTCTTGTATATTAGTTTCTATGACCTCCTCAATGAAATATGAAAACAAACTAGAGGGAATGTCTAATTTCAAAGCTTGGAATGTTTCTTGCCAAGAATAAGGTTTTGGACATTGTGAAAGGAAAGGTTGTTGAACCAGAAGATGATGCAGGAAAAGAAAAGTTCAAGGAGGATGACATCAATGCTATGAGCATCATAGTGGACTCCATTAGGGATCATTTGGTTCCCTACATTGCAAAACTTGATACCTCAAAGAAGATGTATGATGCCCTAATGAATCTCTACACAATCAAGAATGTTGGTCAATCAATGAGCTTGAAGAATGAACTTTGAAATACAAGGATGACTAATGATGATATTGTGGCTTCTTACTTCGTAAGGATTTCCCAAATAAGAGATCAGATTCAAGCAATTGGAGAATTCATCCTTGATCAAGAACTAGTAATTACAACACTCAATTGTCTTCCTAGATCATGGGATGCTTTTGCAGTAGGTGTAAGTAGTTGGAAGGAATCACCTACATTTGAACAACTATGGACATCGTGTGCTCAAGAAGAAGAAAGATTGATGACTAGAGATCGTTAAGATGAGAAAGTTCATTTGGGAAATTTTGGGGTCTAAAATGGGTCTCAAAACAAAAATGTACAACCAAAACGAAATTTATAAGAACCAATAGGATTCGAGATGATGATGTCAATTGTGGGGGATGATTCACCATTTTTGGATTAAAAAGTTAAAGATATTAAAAAATAAAATAAAAAACTATTTTTTCAACTTATCTCCCTACGATTTTACTCAAATTTCGAGTGTGAGCACTCATTAGATGCAAAATTCAATTCCTCATCCAAGGAGTACCCATGTTGCATACTTTCGATGGACCCTTCTAAACAAAAAATGAGAAATACATGAAATACGAAATTGTAATCACATTTTTCATGTATTTCTCATTTTTCGTGTAGCAGTGTCCATCGAAAGTATGCAACATGCATACTCCTTGGATGAGGAATTGAATTCCGCATCCAATGAGTTCTCACACTCAAAATTTGAGTAAAACCGTAGGGAGATAAGTTGAAAATATGGGTTGAAAAAGGAGTTATTATTATTATTATTATTTCCACTATTATTTTATAATATTCCTTAGGAGGCCCATTTTCGACCTCAATTTCTCTAATGCAAGCCCTTGTAGCTCGTTTCATGAACAAGGGAAAGAAGAAGTTTGGACCTCAACACGAAAAGTCAAGGAAAGGATCTTCTTCCTCTAAGAAAGACTATCAAAGATAAAATGTTATGGTTGTCAAGAATATGGAAATTTCAAGAAAGATTGTCTTAATATGGCTAACAAGAAAAGAAAAGGGAAACAACATGCTTCTGTAATAAAAGTTGAAGAAGATTGAAAACCAAAGAAGACCAAAGGTGAAAAGGATTTCTTCTACTATTACGCTTTGACAGGTTCCTTTGTAGATGATGATGACATGTGGCTGGTAGATAGTGGAGCATCAAGGCACATGACCAGAGAGCATGAGAATCTCTCAAGCATGACAAAAAAGAAGTTGTATCAAGGGGTTGAGCCAGGAGATAATAACATCTATGCAGTCAAAGGAGCTAGAAAGGCGTCTATAGAGTTGGAATATGGTAACAATGTACATCTCAACAATGTTCTCTATGTACCAAGTTTGAAAAAGAATTTTGTCTTTATTTCTTGTTTAGAAGATAAAGGAGATAGAGTTGCTTTTGTGGATGACAAAGTAGTCGTTTGGTACAAGGGCTCTAATATCGATGATGCCAGGGTTATTGGGATTCTTGATGGAAGACTGTATAGAATTGTAAGTCAACCAAATCAAGCACTAGTACATGATGAAATAAATCCAAGTGAGTTATGGCACTGAAGGTATGGACATATTCATTTTTTTCCGGAATTGAGTTAAACAGTGTCAGGGGTACCTGAACTGAAAATTAAGAATGATGGTGTATGAAAAGGTTGTGTTCTTAGGAAGAACATCAAGAAACCATTTCCAAATAGTGACAATAAATATAAGGAAGCTTTAGACTTGATTCGTTATGATGTATATGGTCTAATGCTTGTTAAATCGCTTGGTGGTTCACTGTACTATGTGAAATTTATTGACGACTTCTATCGTAAGACATGGATATATGTCTTGGCAACTAAGGACGAAGTATTTAAAAATTTCCAGGAATTCAAAGCTGAAGTGGAAAACTTGACAGGACAAAAAGATCAAGATCTTGAGATCTGACAATGGAGGAGAGTACACCTCAAAGGAGTTTGTTGCTTTCTGCAAGCGAGATGGGATTAAGAGGGAGCTAATTGTCCCCTATAATCCTCAACATAATGGTGTAGCAAAACAAAATAAAAAATCCATTGAAGAATCTATCAAGGCCATAATGCATGGCTTGGACTTGTCGTTATTCTTATGGGGTGAAGCATAAAAAACAATTGCGTACATTCAAAATCGAAGTCCTCATAGTATTCTGGAAGGTATGAATCCTGAAGAAGCCTTCTCTAAAACAAATCCAGAGCTCAGGCACATGAGAATCTTTGGTTGTCTTGTATATATTCATTCCTAAGGATAAGAGGAACACGCTTGAGCCTTTAGGAAGGAAGGCATATTTGTTAGATATAGTGAATCTTCAAAGCCCTACAAAATATACATTCTAGAGCAACGACAGATGGAGGTTAGCCAAGATCTCATAAGGAAGTCTCCATAGATTCCTTGGATGAAAGCAGGGGCCTCAAGGGAGGAGCATTCAAGTTCTACGGAATGTACCGAAAGGCCAAAAGGGTCTCAATATCCAGCAGAACCAACCATAGTTCCAAAGATCAAGAAGAGACCAACATGGCTTTGATCCACATTGGAAGAGGCCGAAGGACATGCAACTCCTAATGAAAAATCTAGAGAGGTGAAGAGACCTAAAATGTTCTCCATCTATGCAACTCTCATGACAAAACTCATTGATGAAGAGCCTTCCACCTATGAAGAAGAAACTAGTCAACAGGTTTGGAAGGAGGCAATGAATGAAAAGTACCAATCAATCATGAAGAATGATGTTTAGGAAATCATGCCAAGTCTCGAAGGGAATTAAATGGTGAATTCCAAGTGGATATACAAGATTAAGCATGTTGCAGATGGGAGTATTACCAAATACAAGGCATGGTTTGTGGCTAGATGATTCTGCCAAAAAAAGGGAGAGAACTATGATGAGACTTTTTCTCTAGTTTCCAGGTACATCTCCACTAGATCCATCATCTCACTTTCTGCTTCTATGGGATGGGAACTTCACCAAATGGATGTAAAGATTTCTTTTTTCAATGGAGGGATTGAGGAAGAGGTGTAAATAGAGAAACATCAAGGATTTGAGGTATATGGAAAAGAGTCTCGTGTTTGCAAGTTGAAAAAGGCCTTCTATGGACTCAAGCAAGCTCCAAGAGCTTGGTATGCTTATATTGATAGCTATATGACGAGACTGGGATTTACCAAGAGTGAAGCCAATCCAAACCTTTACTTCAAGGTTGTGAAGAATGCACCTGCGATATTATTATTATATGTTCATGACTTCTTTCTAACAGGTGTCAAGCCTCTTATCATTCAGTGCAAGAAGCAGTTGGCTTCTGAGTTCGACATGAAGGATCTTGGGTTGATGCACTATTACTTGGGATTAAAAGTATGAAAGAAACTTGGTGAAGTCTTCCTTAGTCAAGGAACATATGTATTAGATATCCTTCAGAGATTCAGTATGATGGATTGCAAATCCATGGTGACTAACTTGAAGAAGTTAAGAGGTTCCGACTCTAGATTGGTAGATGCATTTATGTACCAATGGTTTATTGGTATGTTGATGTGTTTGGTTAACACAAGGATGGGCATCTTCTTTGCTATGAACACCTTGATCTAGTTCCAGATAGAACCAAGAAACAAGCATTGGATTGCAACAAAATACGTCTTGAGATATTTGTGTGGTACAATGAACTATGGCTTGAGGTATGTTTCAAACAAGGATGTACAACTTAAGGGATATACAAATGCTAATCGGACAGGAAGTGATGAGGATAGGAAGAGTAACTCAGGAGTATGCTTCAGTTTGGGATCCGATATGATATCATGGATGAGTAGGAAGTAAAGGTCGATCGCATTCAACACTACTGAAGCAGAGTACATTGCATCTAATGAGGCTTATACTGAAGAAGTATGGCTCCAGAAATTGTTTGCAGGATTGTTTGGCTAAGAGTTGGAACCGATAGTGATACGCTGCAATAATCAAAGTTGTGTGAAGCTTTCAGAGAATCATGTGTTCCATGAAAGGTCAAAGCATATTGAGATCAAGTACCACTACATCTGTGACATGGTGCAAAGGAGAGCATTAAGGCTCGAGTACATCTCCACCGATGAGCATACAACTGATGTTTTGACGAAGTCGTTGATAAGAGACAAGTTCATGTACTTTAGAGACAAGATGGGACCCATGGAGATTACCCCTCTCATTGAGAGGGAATTTTTATATGTCTGCAGAATGGACAAACATTCTCCCAAAAGGGAGAATGGGTCCAAGAGATCTAAAGGGCTCAAAAGGAAATTTTGAGTGAGTTTCTCTTGGAGGTGGACCTTGTTCACACACCAAGAATGGTGGAGTGAGGTCTTGGACCCTGATCACACACCAGGCATGGTGGAGTGAGGTCCTTCAACATTTGGACCTTGATCACACACCAGAAGGGTGGAGTGAGGTCTTGGACCTTGATCACACACCAGAAAGGGTGGAGTGAGGTAATGGACCTTGATCACACACCAGAAAGGGTGGAGTGAGGTCATTTTAGCATCTAAACCCAATCACCAACCAGGAAGGGGTTGAGTGAGGTCTTGGCCCAGAGAGCTCACTAGGAAGGGTGAGTGAGTGCTTTCTAGTTGAGGGTCTCAACATTTTGGCCTAGGTAGAGGCCAAGGGATTCAAGGATTGATCACTCTGGAGGAGTGAGTCCTAATATGTTGATGACATTGCCATGGGTTTGGTAATACCCCAGATATGGCCACTAGTAGATGCTGATGATGGATGATGATGCTAATAATAATGAATAACCTTTTCTTTAAATAAATTTGTTCAATTTGAGAAAATTTATGACAAATATTATGAATACCTCCCTAGTTAAGAGGGAGTGTTTAATTTGTAAATATGGTCGGTCTTCATAATGTATATTTGGTCACTTGATCTAATTGTATTTATAAATGCTTGAGTCAAAGGAAAATTTATTTTGAGTCAAAGTTCCATTGTGAATTTTAAAAGATGAAAATTTTAATTTTTAAAATATAAATTTTGGCTCCAAAAGTGACAAGTCAGCTTCCCTCCAAGTCAAGTCGACCCCAACCAAGAGACACGTCCATTCACCGAAGACAAACTAATATGTAAAGGCAACTAGATCTCTTGCATTGGCACATTCACATTCTCTCACACAAAATACTTTCTGGGAAAGTGAGCGAAGGACAAGAAGGACGAAAATAAAGGCTATGTTTTATGTTTTCTCTCTCTCTATAACAACTCGCATGTGTGGAGTAATCTCTCTCTCCGTGGTTCGCATTTTTGTGGGGCAACTATTGCAGGGGGCCAAAATTTCTGGGTTATTGGGGCAACTGTTGTAGGGCCAAAATTTTGGGGCAACTAATTATTGTAGGAGGGCCGAAAAGCTGGAAGTGCAGGATCAAGAGAAAGGTGTAGGATCATATTTGGTGACTTGAATTCAAGGAGAAGACCAGGTTTGACCATAGACCTAGGTGTTCTCTCATTGAACAAGAATAATTTCTCTATTGAAAATGTCGTTGGGTTTTTCCCGGTATTGGGTTTTTCTAGGGTAAATCTTATGTGTTGTAATCTGTACAATTCTACTATTCTTTATGGTTGAATTTTTGAAGTATATTTTCTGAATGATATATTGAAATAAGCTAAAATAATATCTACATAAAAAGTAATTATTAGAATTTCAGAAATATTGTGCTAACCCTAATTGCACTAAGAAAATAAACACTTTTTTCCTCATCTCGATGGCCATCCCGAACCACTTTACTTGGCGTGACATCAATTTTCTTGATGTACTCACTATCATAATAGGGTGAATAATATATTATGTATCCCTCTGTCTACATAGAACCCTTGGGTTTTTCCCATTTTCAAACAAAGTGCTTCAAAACCTTCATATACCTCTCCAATAAGAACATCCAATGATATGTGATAATCAACTAATTTAAGCTCAATAACTTGTGAATTAGAAGATGGAATTACAAGTATGTGATGGGTAGTTCTTTATTAAACATAAAAACCATCTTAGCTATATCTCAACACCACTGTGGAATGCTCACCATGTGAATATCCTTTGATGTGTGTGTGTGTGTGTGTGTGTGTGTGTATATGGATGGCATGTTGTATATCTTAGGAAGTCATGGCTCAAACAAACATGCACAAGAAAAGGATAATGACACTACAAAATAAACACATGAAAAATTAATTGGTGTTAAATATGACATAGCATAAACCTACATTGCACAAAATGAAGCATGTAATTGACATACATATCTTTAGAAGGTTTATATGGTCAGGAAATTTCAAATCCATCAATGTATTTCTATGGTGAAACAACATCATAGAATTGACCTATATCAACAAAGTGCATTTACACCCAATATAAAATCCTTCACCATATATAACATCTTTCATAAAAGTCCATTGGACATCGCCTTCTTTAAAATACCAAGAGGGACTAGGCTCTCTTTTACTATTTTCTTGGACAATGTTACTTTTTAGTATTCAAAGAAATAACATCTCTCCTCATAGCTATTGTGTCACTTTTTTCAATGATATGTGCCTCCATAAATAAGATGAAACATTTTTGAAGATATACATAGAATCTAGTAAGTAGGAAATATTAAGATGCTCCCAATATGAAATCTCATTGAAGTGTAATACTTCTCGATATACAGAATATATATTTATATATATAATATTTATTAATAATTAATTGACAAATGATGAATGATTACAATGGGGTTCTTGGCTTATATACCGCCATGGCACCCTTTGGGAAAGAGCATGATCTTATGATCGTGCCCTTTCGTCTAACTAAACCTAAAATTAAACAATAAACCTAAAATTAACTATTTTTTTACATAACATTGCCTTCCTCTCGAAAGAATGCTTTGTCCTCAAAGCATACGCAACGACGGATGTTGTTGACAAAATGCTTCATTCTCCCAAGAAGCGTCTTCTTCGGTAAGTCCTTCCACTTGATCAGATATTCCAAGATGATCAAGGTCCCACATTTTAAAAGGTCTTGGATTAATCTCGCAATTTCCGTTTTTTGGTGATGTGGATATCGGTATGGCTTGATGTTGACAGGGTCTGATCTTGCCTTGACTTCTATTGTATGCTCAATTTCCCTATTAGGCAGCATCTTCATAGGTAGGTCTTGAATTACTTTTTCATGATTCCGAATTAGATCTTGTATCTTTGGTGACTCTTCACTGGTCATATTTGCAGATAACATTTCTAATTGGTGACATTGTAGTACATAAGTGGGTGCTCCTTTTCGACTCATCTTCATCATCTGAGACGATGATACAATTTGATTCTCTGGTGCTTGGAATCCATGTAATTTGTACTTCTGACCACGCCATTTGAATTTTATAAATTGTACTTGATGGTTGGCGGCATAAGTACCTAAAGTTCATAGCCATTGGATACCTAAGACTACATCTACTCCTCCTAACGGTACCGTGAAGAACGAAGACTCTAATTTAAAGTCTTGAATCTGCAAATTGACCTTATGGCATTTCCCCACCTTTTCAATCTTCTTACCGTTAGCTACCATCACTTTCATGTTGTTAAGGGAAATGAAAAAATATTGAGTCTCTTTGCCATGGTTGCATCTAAAAAGTTATGTGTGCTACCAGAGTCGATGAGAACCACTACGTTGTTCTTCTTTATGTGTCCTTTTAACTTTAAGGTTTGAGGTTGTGATATACCTATCATAGTAGATAGTGACACTTGCAGAATAATTCCGTCATCTAATTCTGGTGAGAATTCTGGGGCATCTTCTGTTTCTTCTATGTCATAATCTTCACTGTTTGAATCATTGGTTGCTTCACAATTATATAGGTTCTTTGGTTTTTTTCCTTTAGCACATCTATGTTTGGGGTCCCACATCTCACCACAACGTTTACATTTACCCTCTTTTATCCTTTGCATTTCCACATTAGATTTTTCATCTTCACGACGATGTGGTGGAACATATCTTGTATTATTTGAGTCCACATACTGGGGTATCCTTCGTCTTGCATATGTTTTTTCCGCTTTTGACCAAAATATTGGTTCGAATTTCTTTTCGGCTGTTTTTGCTTTTTGTCTTGCTACTTCTATTGATGTAATGTCATGCATCTCAAGTTCTGCTTGTAAATGGGTTTTGAGTCCCAAGACATATGCTTGAATTAGATGAGATTCTGATAACCCAGGTACTCGTGTTACTAAGGTTTCCCATTCTTGAGTGTATTCGTCCACACTTCCTTTTTGTCGTAATTTGATGAGTTTTGAAAAGAACTCTTCTTCATTTACACCTTGGAATCTTTCAAAGAATGCATCTTTAAATTTTCCCCAGCTAATGACGTGTGTTGTCTTTTTCCACCACATATACCAATTATATGCTTCTCCTTCCACTTTCATGGATGCGTGCCGGATCTTTTCGTCATCGTCATCGATGTCATATATCTCAAAGTATTCTTCTGCTTTATTTATCCATGCAACATTGTTTTTTTCGTTTCCATCGAATTTAGGCATCTCGCCTTTTTCCCTTCGCTGGTATGTTGCTAATGGTTGAGCGAAAAAGGGGTTTTGATTGATAAAGGTATCCCAGAGTTGCTTGTTTGTAAGGGTTGTGTTACTCACTTCTTGGTGGGGTGTCGCTGATTTTTTCGGGGATTCAACTTTGTCATGAGAGTCTGTTGACTTTGTTGAATCTAATGAGATGTGTTCTTGATTCTCTTCATTTTCTTTTAGTAGTTGTTCGAGTGTACAATTCGCCCTTTTACACAGAATTTTCAGCATTGTTAAGACCTCTTTGATGTCTACTTTGTTTGGACATGGTAATTTTCCATCTTTAATTCTATTCGATTTGTCATATCTTGAAGACTTTTGATTTCGTCAGCCTGATTTTTGATATCGTGAGCCTGTCTCTCAAGCTTGATTTGGAATTCATCTAATCTTTTATTGACCTCATCGTGGTGGTTATTTATCTTATGCTCCGAGTCCAACAATTTTTTTTGGAAATCCGCCATTGTCATTGTCGACAATGAGCGGGTTTGCGGGGGCGTGTATTTATCTGCTAGTGTAATTTTTTTTTTTAATAATTTAATTATATGACATAAGTTTTTTTGTTTGTTTTGTTTTGTTTTTGTTTTTAAATTAAAATAATTTTAATTAATTAAATTAAAATAATTTTAATTAATTAAATTAAATTTATATATATAACTTTTAATTAATTAAAATAAATTTAATTAATTAAATTATATGTATTATATAAAATATATAATATAATTATATATATGTTATATATATTATATATAAATTAATGTTATATAACGTTATGTATATTGAAAATATATATTGGACGACCTTATATATATTTGGAAATAACGTTATATAGTTGACCGTCATGTCCCCCTGCCACAGTCACGTGTTTTGAGCAATCGGGATGGTTTTAACTACCCGTAGAGATCACCGCACGGACAACAGGTTCATTGCACAGAACAGTGGACGGGATGTACAACAGACGGACAACGGATGACTGTGGACATCGAATGGGGCTGTGTACAGCGAACAAGCAGATGGACGTGGTGCAGCAAGCACACCCGGCGCTGGGAATGGCAGTCGATAAGGATGCAAATTGTTGCGATAAGGTGTGTGAGTGTGCAAAATTCAATTATAATTGGTGGCTGAACAGTTTGCTGGTCTGTGTATGACTGGCTCCTACAATTTATGACTAACGTATAGACAACTAATTAATTAACAACGGTTAATCAAGAAATGGCTAAACTAGTAATGTATCACTTTGGTGATTAGTGCAACGGAACGATTTGCAAGGATGGCTAACAAGCTAACACTTGCGAAAAAAGTACCCTTATTTATATAACTTTCATTGTGTTTGCAAATGTAGCGACAAATACTGTATGTACGAATGTATGGAACTGTGGTAGGGCCACAACAGTTGCAGGGTGAGGTTGCTCGACGGCCGCAACTTTTCCTTGTGGCTAACGTATTTCTCCAGGCAGACTACGTACAGTCCACATGCACCGCATTTTTTCTGAAAGCCCGTAGGGCCTGATGGCCAGTAGAACTTGTGGGTGTCACCAGTTCGTGTTGGCTCTGATACCAGATGAAGTGTAATACTTCTCGATATATATATATATATATATATATATATATATATATATATATATAATCACTTAGCCTTTATTAAAGATCCACGACATTTGCATCCATATTACTTGCTAGTGCCAAAGAAGATAGTTGCACAAAGCTAAATATGTCAAATGATGTTACAGATATAAAAATCTATTAACATGATTACCAGAGAAAACCCATAGTCCTATATAATTGTGTATAATGTATACACATAAGCCATTCAACTTAAAACACCTTTCCCTTACGATAGGTCTTGATACATTGTATACATGCATCCCTTCCTATAATTTCTTCAATTAATTGGTCACTTGGATGGAGGTAGACATTCATTCTCTTCACTTGGCTTTTACTAGGGCCTATAAATCTAAACATAAGATGCTTATTATTCACGGACAACCAATGGGGGATATTTTTATTGATCACTACCACTTGCCAAATAGAATAGTTGGTGTTTTATGGAGAACACAAGTTATTCTTAATCAAAGGCTTTATAACTCATGCTTGCAATTATCAAGCCATGTATCCTCTATAGGCTTCATGGCTATTGATTTCACTAGGATCCACATACTTCCTAGCTCACTTTCAAGCAAGGCATACCATTCCCACAACATGACTAATTCTTTGCAATGAAATATCATTTGAATCCTCAGGATTATAGGCATGTGGTTCAATATATTATGATGAGGACCAAATGCCATATCCTTTTTAAAAATTCATGGTACATGTAATGACCCATCTCGGATTATGGATAGAATATGATTATAAGCATGCATACAATACATGCATATGATAGCTCCATATGCATGTATCACATGCACTACACTAGTATGCTTACTAACTAATTACGAAAAATGTCGAAGTGTAAAGTAACAAATTAATTATTGAAATACTGAGTAAATACCTAACTTACTAGAACATAATGAATATATTAAGTAGGGTACTTAATGTGTGTATCACCATCATAATATATAACTAGAATATATTATACAAAAAAATATATATAATGGGTTATACAAAGTATAAAAGGGAATATAATTATATTGTACAAAAGGAAAATTATAATATATATATATATATATATATATATATATATATTAATTGTTAAACAAATTAAAAGAATTTTAATATAAATAGTATATTAACAAAAGGAATCATAATATATGTATTTCACAATCTAAAAGAAATAAGACATAAACGAAATAATGATGAAATACAATTCATATAGGTTTATAAATAGTCTTGGTCGTTAAATGAAGGCGATGCCCCTAATCTATTAACCTATCTTGTCAGAGGGTGGTGACTGCCTGAAGAATTTCAGACAATATTCTAATTGAAGGCGGTGACGAGATGAGGGGGAAAGGTAGGAACCTCAGGGATTTAAGGAAGGAATGAGGGTGTTATTTGAAAAAGGGGGGAAGAACTAGAGACTGGAGAGTTCTTTTTCCTTTCACAGACAAAGAAGGAAAGACGAAGAAAGTCATAGACAAAGAGGAAGTTTGAGCTTTTGTTCTTGGAGTTTTGGGCATGGGGGCCAGAAGACGAGTCTTCTGGATTTGGGAACCAAACAGGTTGATCCCATATAGGCTGGGAGGAAACAGTCAGTTTGGTAGCAGGAACATGAGCAACAACTGATTCAGAACATCTCCAAACGAAATCTTCAGGTAAGTACTTACTAATGATTTGTTAAAATATATATTGTGTGGTTAAATTATAGATTTAAGATGTAAAATTTCATGTCTGATTAAAAATACAAATTAGGGCTTGTTTTCTGTTGCTAATTTTGAGTATTCAGTTTAAATTTCCGAAGTAGGGCTCTACAATACATGTCATGTCCACATTTCAGACTTATCTCTTTGTTCACATATTTTCCTCTATGATTAATACAATAATTTGGACAAGATTCATATGATATGTAATTAAAACCCAACCTTTTCAACAATTGCTTTACCTCTTCATCATTTCCTAGGAGTACAATATCATTTGGAAGTACCTTACATTTCAATAAATGGAAATATGTAAGCAATATAAATGTACACTACCATTATGCATGCATATAGTCTCTTTTGATAATTGATTGTGTGGAAATATTTGTTAAATATATGGGATCCATCGGATATTTACCTCAATAGTTTTGAGAAACATGTGCCTAACATACAATACATTGCTTTCAAGTTGTATACTAACACTGTTGTCCCTAGTTGGCTGGACCTTCACCCATTCCCAAACAGGGGGAAGTGGAAGTAAATTTTAGGCTTTTGAAGAAGGAATCCATGATATGAGCACCACCCCTTATATCATATTGATGGAATGCATTTGAAAAAATTCCATCCATGGCATGTGTATCCAATATGAAAATATAGAACCTTTATATAATTGTTTTAGTCCCTACCATATGAGTAACTAGTGTTACTATAAAATTTATGAATTGTGGACTCAAGATGTAGTGGGAATTGAATAGGACAACAATTTAATCAATTAAATTGCCCAACATTTTTGGTATTGCTGCCAGAAAAGTGTTGAAGAATTAGGTATTGATTGGTTTGTTTATTTGTGGATTCTCTTTTCTTGCAGTGTTAACATGCTAAAACACAAAGAGATAAGAGAGGTAAGTGTTAGCACTCAGGTCGTCCCTTAGCTCCTTAAGGGATACGACCGAGGTAAGCACAAACCAATCTTTGGGCTGGAGGTCCTAGCCTACCTGCAGCCAGAGAGGGCTCTCTCTTTATGATTTAACTTTGTTTTGGGTTAATTTTAGGCTAGCTATGGTGTACAAGGGTTCTGTTTTGATTTTTGTGGGAAGGAGATGTTTTCAAGCATAGTTGGGATGCATAGTGTGAGAAGTTCAAACCATTGGGCATGGAGTCATGGATTAGGGCTTGCTGTTGCATTTTCTTGGTCACAAGAGGAATATAGAGCAGGATAGCTACACATAGAACAATATCAGGCTGGAATAAAGATGGAATGAAGGTCAGAAATGAAAGGCAACTAAGAATCTTTCATTAGCTAACATAGAGGGAAGGTGGATGAAAGTTTGTTTAGGAGCAGTAAAAAATTCCTAAAAAATAGCCATATGTGAAAGAAACAGGGTAAACATGATCATTTAAGTATGCATATTCATAACCATTTCTGAGGAAAACATATAGAAATAACAAGAACTGAGCATAAGGTGCAGTCAAGCAAAACCTAAGCTATTCTTTTTCCTTGCTATTTAGATGGTAACACAATTGTGCATGAACATAATAAAACTGTAAACAGAGGTAGAAAAACTTATTGAGCCATGTAGTAGCACAGGAATTCCACAGTCACTCTTTAACCATTAATAACACAACAATCATTTCTTCATCCAAAGCATTCCAGCAGTCTTTGATTACAGAGCTTCTCAAAAATACAGCGCAAGTCCAGCATGAGGAATATCAGCCAACCAACCCTTTAAACAATGAATTAGGGTGGTTTATATAGGGAAAATATCTAAAATATCTATTACAGCAGACCTAAAACAGGTCTGAGGGAAATAACTTCTTTAACCTAATTTTGTCCTGAAATTAATGCAGGAAAATATCTTTGAGCTGCGCTGGAGGCAGCGGAATCAAAATGAGTTAATATGGTGTCCTTTTGGCTCTGTGTTGTTCATCTAGCCATAACTGTGCATTGGGCTTTGATCCCCTGCTCTCGAGTGACTTTGATGTCTTTAACCTAATTTTGTGTTGCGCTAGAGGCAACAAAATCAAAATGAGTTAATATGGTGTCCTTTTGGCTCTGTGTTGTTCATCTAGCCATAACTGTGCATTGGGCTTTGATCCCCTGCTTTCAAGTGACTTTGATGTGCATTAACTGTGATCTGAGAGCCTTAGATGGCTTCACCGTTTTCTTTGACTTTGCTTTGGGGGTCTTTAATGTTCACCTGCTTTGGTATTGCCGATCTGATACTCTTTGCCGCTTCACTGATACTCTTTTAATTTAATCTGGGCTTCGTCTTTCCTCTGATACTCTTGAATTTGTCAAATCGCCCCTTTTCTGAACCTTCATGAAGAAATCCTGTCAAACTGCGCATTTTCGGGCCTGCTGGTAGCCTAGCCACAGGCAACTTTCCATTTTGACCATTTTTTCTTAGCGATGCGCTAATCGCGCATCAAAAACTGCCTCAGTTTTTCATTCTGGGCATCCTTCGCTGCGATTTCGCCCTTCGCGCCTTTTTTCGGTGATGACGTAAGCATGACGTCAGCAGTGGGTCCCGGTACGGTGGTGACGTGGCAGTATGACAGGGTGATGTGGTGGCAGTGACACGTAGCAGTGGGGGGGGGGTCGACGCAGAGGTGACGTGGCGCTGACCTGGTGCTGTCGTCAGGGGAGGAGAGACAGAAGGTGGTTTGTGGTTTCGTCGGACCGCCCTCTGTACGAGGGTGGTAAATGTCAGAGGGGCTCCGATGCAATCAAGGGCGGACACGCGTCCCTCTGTACGACGGCAAAACCGCCAGGCTATCGGATGCTAACTGTCAAGTGACGGGGCGGCTCCGAAATCGCTGAGAGCCGTCGGATCTGGGAGGGCAGATCGGAGGGCTGACGGAGCGCAGAGCTGGCGGCAAGTTTGTGCGCGGGGCCCGCTGGAATATTCGAATATTTATACAATGCTGCGGGGGTTTAGACTTTGGGTTTGTGGGTTTTATACATGGTTTGTGCGCCGGGGGTAAAGTTTAATCAAAATATTTAAACCAAACCCGAAAATGTGAGCGCGCAGGGTAAAATATTTAAGGTTTATGGGTAGAGGGGTGAGGAAAGAGGTTATTAACCTTAACCAAATGTTAAATTAATTCCAGGGTTAGGACGCGGAAGGCTAATTCTAAGCCCCAAATGAACTCAAAATTTCCCCAAATAGATATTATAGGGCTATAGTGCTAGGGGATGGGAATATGTACATAGGGGAGCTATTTAGTGCTTTTAGTAAGGGGAAGGGGAAAAAGATAGGGATTTACATAATAATGTTTTTTTAGAAGTTAATATGAGTTTGTGAGGTGAAGTGTAAGGGGCTAAATTTGTGAACTGAAACTTAGGCATAGGAAGTGAATGGACTGTGGAGAAATGATTTTTACACAAGAAATGTGGCTTCTTTTCACTGAAGAAAGTCAAAGCTTGACTTAGTATTATACAAAAAATGAAGTGGTAACAGGATTGGTTGGGCAGATCCCAAGGTCCTCATGGGGATGTTAGTGAGAGATTTGGGGAATGAGAAGAAGGGGGAGTTAGACATGCCTCGCTTGAGCTCTTCCAGATGAAAAAGTGCCTCATAATTGTGATATGAATAGATACAACACTTAAAAACATGAAATGGATCACATAGCTTGATTCTGCAACCACAAAACTACTTACCCAGCCTACTTACCTAGCATTTTTTCTTCTTTTTGCATGGGTGCACTTGGACTTGCAGACCCTGATTATATTCTTTTCCTTTGACTGCCCTCCTATCTAAACGTACCCTTATATCTTCCAAGGGCCCAGATTAAGCAGTTGGGCTCCTTTATTTCTCTACCTAGCTACTGATCTGCCAAGATTAAACAGTTTGGACAGATATTCATTCTCTATATTCTAAAACAAGCAATTGAAACCTAGGGAAGCCAAGATTAAGCTGTTTGGCTTTCCTTTAACTGAAAAATTCTTCAAAAATCGAATAACTTCATCAAAACTGGAATACAACAGTGGCATTTAGACTGGCACACTTTCATGGCCTCTTTCCGGAAATATGGAACTTTGCAGCATGAAAAGATGACATATTTGGCACTTTCAACTGTCAATCATGAAATATGAACACCTATTGCAATAGGAGGCTAACCGTAAGAACCTACACGTCTACTTTAGTGGGTTACCTATTTCACTAGATTTAGATGATGTGGCACTGTATGGATCGATCTATTGAGGAAACTAAATAATCATGGATTAGATTTGATGAGAAGGAGCCATTAGAGCCAAAGATCGATGAATTTTTGGCATGTTTATCACCATACCTCTTAAGTATTCCCGGATGTGATGAGGAGAAGATAAAAGAACCCAAGAACGAGGAATTTTTATCATGCCTATTTTCATATCTTTTATGCACACAATAAACCAATCAACAATAACTAGTAGAATATCCATGTGGCATGACAAAGGGTGGCATATGGATCAACATTGATGAAGAATCAACTCAAGAACATTAAAACTATATCAAACTTTGGTTCTAAACAAGCATCAGGCTAGAGCACTGCTATTTTCTTCAACAACTCTTGCCATAATATCAATTGAATTAGTTGGTTCCTCATGCTATGGTATACATTAAAGTCTACATTTCAAACATGGGTATGAATGTATTTCTACATCTGTTACACACATGGTTGCATTGGAAGTACTCCTACACTTGAAGGATATATTTTTTTCTTCAAGTAAAGTAAGGTAGGATAGTATAGGAAAATAAAACAATAATATATATATATATATATATATATATATATATATATATATATATATATAGATATACTATCTTAAAATAAAAATGTTGCAACATTTTTTGATTTCAACACTTAGTTATTAATCAACTGCGACTCCCTAATGATTCAACTGTTGGACCCCTAGGCACAATTGCTACATCCTAAGGCACACTTGCTGGAACTTCTTCTGGATATGGCATGCTGCAACTTCCCATGTAGCAACACCACTATGCTTACTATTGTTACTTCTACCACTGTCATCATTGCATAATTTATCACCACTATCACCAAATTGATCACCATTGATTGTTGTTTGTGTCGAAATCAAATGCTCCTATGGTAAGTCTTGTCAGGCACGATTCACTCTTAATTCATCATTATTTTGTAAAGTGACTATGATTGTTGATTGGTCAATCCTTCTCCATGCCACCTGGCCAAGATCGTCCACTGAGTCAGTTGAGGGGAGGAGGTTGTCACTATCATGCTTGGTATTTCCTGTCTACAAGCTTAAAATGATGTGGGGAATTTAGGGGCTGTAACAAGCAATAATGCTACTAGATGGTGAATAAATAATATAAGTCTAGTTGCTCTATAAAGCTATTACCCAATAAATCTTTCTAAGTTCCTCTAAGGGGTATCGTAAAAAAACTTCCTATTGTGGACCACTCGTGCAGAACCTCAATAGGCTTTCACGATAAGTCTAGCATGATCGATGAGAGGGGCCTTTGGGTTATTATCCGAGATGATTCATTTCTCTACACACTAAATGGATGAGACTTAAGACTATTGTGAAAGGTGTTTCCCATAGGATAAACTTGAATAATGAGTTATGTGCCTAACAAATATAAAATACTCTCGTACCACACGACTTCCTTATACTCTAAAAATTGCCAATGAGTAGCTATATTATTCAAATCTCTTGAGTGGTATTTCACATGAAGAAATAAAAAAGAATAATAGAAGGAAGTATCAAGAAGTACAAGTAAACCCACTGGAGTTATGAACAGACTTGCTGGCAGTAGGGCTATGCTTGTATGGTACCAAGGCAAACCGGCCCGGGTGTTGAACATGCCTACTAGCAGTAGGGATATGGTAGGTAAGAAAGATAGAGAACACACATTGACACACACATAACTCACTCCAAGAGAAGAACCCAGGTCACATGCTGAAACAATTGTCATTAAATTTAAAGCTAGGAAGAATAAACCTCATATCTCAGCTTTTAGAGAATGGCTTTAAGATCCTTCAAGTATTATGATTTGAAGTTTTATCTTTTATAAAATAAAGATGTTTTCATGGAAGTGGGATCCTTAGCGTAGGTTATTTACTTTTCTCATATAAAGGGGCTTCTGCTATACTCTTGGATAATGGTAATACCTTTAGATTCAAAGACATAGATAACTGGTTTATTCTGGGAACGCATATTTTTATTATCCTTTTTTTCCGTATTTTATATCCTCTTTTCATCCCTCTTTAATACCATGGAATTCAAGTCACTTTTATTTCTAATGAGGTTATTGAGGCGATGTATTACTGACACATGCTGCTCATGAGATGTTTTGTAGAAATTTTGATGGCAGGGGAACTGTTCAATTTGGGGGAAGGAAGTATTGCTATAGTCCATGGTATGGTAAAAATGAATCTTACAACAATTCAACAATATTCTCAGCAGTCTCTAGATCCACCACTACAATGTCTCAACTTTAATCACTCTCAAGATTTTAGTGGTCTGTTGGTCCTAATGAAGATTATTTTCATATTTCTTTCTTTGATCTCATATCTAGGTTACATTCAACATCACTCAGAGCATAATTTTTGCCTACATTAGCTTCAAAAAATATCGATTTCAAATTCATATTTAGTATCATCATCAACATACAAGTAAAACTTGAGGTAAAAATCAACATGAAACTTTTTGATTTGTTAAAAATTTAGGAAATGATGATAAGAAAATATTGAAAGCTTACCCTACTATTCCAATCCTTACCTTGCGACATTGTTTTTTTCTATATCATCATCAACTACACACTTAATCAATTTTGTTCCAACCTGACATCTTATTCTACTAAAGAAACACCATCCTCAACTATGTCACTCGAACAATCACTTCTTGTTTTTGTAGTAAGGAAATCCGTTTGCTTTCTTTTACCCCCACCTCTTCCTATGGTTGTCCCTACCATAACAACATATAGTTCTTTAAAAGAAAATGGGATTATATATTAGAGACGAAGGATTGATGATGGGTAAAGTAGGGGAAGCTATAGCAAGGTTTGCAATAGGTGGAGGGCAAGATAAAAAATCCTACCGAAAAGAAGAAAATGCAAAAAATGATTCAAGGATATCTTCCAAAACATGTGTCGAATGAAAACAAAATTTGGAAGAGAGAAGCTTTAAGCTCAAATGCAAAAACCCACAAAATTTCAAGCCAACCAAATTTATAATCTTTGGGAAAGTAAGCATTATCACCTATAACCATTTTTATTATATCGCGAGATATATGCATAAGATGGCTTTGATTTTTGGTGTGGGATAACATTAAAATAGTAAAAACACGCTCATAAAATTTCATGGAAATCCAATTTATAATTTTGAGAAATTGATTAACAAAGTTTTCTGCTACACCCATATCAGATCTTTCGATTGCAAATAGATTTTTGAAGGGTTTGTCTAAATAAAATTGGAACTGTTTTATCCATTCTCCTTGTACTAAATACACTGATTCGAGGTGAGAGATCATCTGGTATTGTACCTACTTACCTTGCTATTTTACGATTTGTAATTCCTTATCCTTGTGTTTATTGACAACCAATGCAAAACCTGTAATTAAACAATCCAGTGAAAACGAACAAAATTCCCAAGAAAATTCTAGAACAACCTTGGTACATGTAGCCCATTTTCTCTGTTCATGGCATACTACCCTTTGTTTATGATTTCAATGAGTAGTTTTTTAGTTCTACTACATCTTTTGGTTTTGTCTTTGGAGGATTCCATACACTCCTACAAGAAGGAACTAGTAATGCAAAAGCAAGACAAAGAGGTTTTTAAAATGACAACTAGATCTTGAGGGTGTAGGAGCAGGTGAAGTGAATGGATATGGATTAGCAAGATCATCTGGGACTACAGTTGCAATTGGTAATAGTTAGATTGAACATGTTAATATTCAAAATTATCTTATTGCATAAACATGTTAGCATAGAGATTTGGCACAACATCAGAATTTTATAAATACTTCTTGCAATATCTCTTTCTTTAATGGTTCTAATGTGTTGGATTCCTCAAGATGGAAGGTTGGATGATCTAAGAATTAACGTTGGGGATGAACATATTTCAGTGATCCCTACTTCATGCAAAATTTCCAAATGAGTTGAGAAGGGTGAATACGCTTCTTGAAAGAGAGTTCTTCCTGCAAATGCTAATCACAATTCCGGAAGTACATCTATCTTGTCAGCTAAATTATCACATAATTTATGCACATGAGTAGCATCATTCTCAAAGACTGTGTGATATTATGGATCACAATTATATGAATGTAGCACTATTTGAAGACAGTGGCTAGTATGAAGTCTCTTTAAAGAAGATGGGCAGAGTACAAACAAGTTTCATAGTCTAGAAAACAAAGAAAACCATTGTTTTATTGCACATGATGCTTAGGTTCTCACTAAATTAGATCCGAGGGTAAAGGAAGATGGTTCCATGAAAGAATATGTAAAGCTTGGAAAGGATGATTGTTCAAATAACTCATGCTAGATTAGAAAAATTGCAAGTAATAATGGGTATGAAAGTGTTCATGCAAGCGCCACGATGAAGGAAGAAAATAGGAATGTCAATAAGATGCTTGAGACAACCATGTAGTGTTACGGGCAAATTTAGTGTCTTTTCGAACGACTAACCCCTAGACCTAGTAGCAAGTCTAGAACAACAATTAAAGTAATTCCATTGCTTTTCCTATAGCTAACAGATAAAAGAAAGAGGAGCAAAAGTACCAACCTATATCTCTCGCTCGATCCCTCTTCCCTTTGACCACTTTCGCCACTCCCTTCCGTACTTAACTCGCTTGAAAGGTACCTGCACACAAGCCGAGACAGAAAACCATCAAAGCATACATATCGATCTGTTAACTAAACACATTATAGAATCAAAAATACAATGTACATTTCATAACACATGAATGGGAAAAAGCATAGAACTCTTTATTCATAGAAAGGAATATTACAACCCATGTAGATGCATGTTCAATTTAGCGTCATCCTCCCAGCTTCAAACCCTTCTCTCCTCATGGAAACAACAATTTGAAATGATAACATTACTCTCTCCACTAATCTCATCTAAGCAGCATTTCCTTAGCTTACGAAGTCTCAACCTTTCTAACTAGACCAGCCAATGAGAGCTTGGTCCTTTTATAGCTGAACAGAGGAGGTTAGGCCATTAATGGCCCTCATGAATGCTTTGCCATATTTGGGAAGTGGTTCCATGGAGGAAGGGATAATGGATTAAGGTTCATTCATCTCCTTCCTCATCCAAAAGTGAGCCCAACCCTTTTAGAAACCTCCAGAAGCATCCATTGGATGAGGAATCCAATGAGTTCATTTGAAAAATTTGATGGATCTCGCTCATCGCAGGTGATACAAAGGCCAGGTGCTATGCATAACACCCTAACAGTGTAATGCCTACCATTCATTTCAGTGAGATAGAAGGCCACCTGCGATGATCTCCTTAGGGACATTTTTTGGATGAATGGTGTCATGAAACTCTTGGGAGGCAAGCATGATGTAGGTTAAATTTATTAGGGGATGAAACAACTGAATTAGGGGTTGATGGACCATAATCATACGGATCTGGAAGTTGGGGTTGATGTGCCCAAATTTTCCTATAGCAGATTCCCCCTAAAGCATGAAGTCAAAAATAACCATGTCGGGTGAGATGCTTTACCACTTGGAGAGAAGGTTTCGAACCGGAAGGTGACCTGCATCAATTACAATACAAATATCATGATACTTTGATTTTTTCTCACAATCTAGCTAAGGGAAGGCATACCCATGCTCATCTTATAAACTTTCATTACATGTACAAATATAGTCGTCTACAGATATAGACCCATGAGTGGATGACCATGAATGTAAGGCCAGTGTACATTTGATATAGTACTCCTAAATATATCGCAGCCCAGATGGATGAAACTAGATCTGGGGTCTTCAATCTCATCCAATCTTTCACTCAAGTACAAGTCTAATCATGTGAATAAATGATTTGAAGTCGAACATGGAGAGACATTGTCTGATTACTAGCCAATGATGTAAGCCGTTAACAGATGCGAGAGGAATCACCGATAATGATAATGACCCTCAAGGTACTGCAATAAATTTCGCATGGTGTGAATAAATGATTTGATGTCGAACACCATACAAAGTCTTTCGATCGAAGGCCAGTGATATCAACCTATCGCCGGAAATGAGAAACCTGTCATTGATGTATGCAAGCTTCAAGGTACTGAAGGGGTGTTTCTAAGACAACTTCTTGGATGATGTACTGATGTCGAACAGAAGCGACTTGTCAGAGGTGGGCCTTGATGTATCCCACATCAACGACACAAAATGAGGTAAATGATTTTTGGAGATGAAACATTCACTGACGATACAAGGTTCAGGAATGGCGGGCATGAAAATGAAGGTTTATTGTATTGCAAAAGATGAAGTTTTGAATTGAATGACTTCTCTTGAACATATCGGCGACACTGAAGTGAATTGGTAGCATTGACCCAAAACAAAGTGATGGATGGTATGATAGACCAACGGTGTGATAACCATCAAGCTGAATGACCCAACCCACATAGTCATGGTGATGAGGTGAAAGTGTCATGTTCAAGAGCGAATCCATCGCTATTTGATGTTTTAACGAGTCTAGCGAAGGTGAAACTCAGTCTTGTCTAGATGGACAAGTTTGTCGCTATTTAATGTTTTTAACGAGTTTAACGACAAAGATAACTTGGTCTTTTTCATGTTTAGAGAGTCTGAAAAGGGACTAAAAGAAAACTCCAAAAGTTATTTTTCATACATTAGTCTCTCAATCCCGAAAAAGCATTAAAAAATACAAGAGAGAACCTATTGATCATGTTTGACCAATGAGTACCTTTTTTGTAGTTAATCTATCTCAGCTCGAAGAAGGGGTAAAACTATACTTAGTAGATATCGGTTCTAATCCATTAACGAGCTAGAAACGACAAGCGCTCGACAATCTTTTCATGTTTAGAGGGTCTAAAAAGAGCTTAAAGAGGACTCCAATTCGAGGAACGAGTGGCATCTAGGGTAGCAACTGGTTCCGGTGATGTTGGAACTTCTCAAAACATGTTGATTTATGTGAAGAGGTTGGCTAATAAGACCACTCATTGCAGTTGTTCCTCAAAAAGGGTAAAACAACCAAGTGAAAGCGTATGATTGGCCAAAGAGATGGTAGTGATGGAATGAAAACAACCAAGGCTCATCTGATGAAAAATGTTGATAGAATGGCAATCACCAGGGTTTAAAAATGAAAATGGGTTCACTTTTAGACAAGATTGAACCATAGGGAACTGTGCTTGGATTCAGTTTCATGTTTACACAAGCTTGAAACGGAAAAACTATACTTGGATTCAGTTTCATTTTTACACAAGCTCGAAACGAAAAACTATGCTTGGATTCAGTTTACATGCCCCCAGCATGATAAAAGGGAGAGTCTTCTGTAACCAGATGGAAGTCACTGCGGTGAAGCAAGACGGTTATCCAACACCTATTTGGCTTCGTCCATATAGGGACAAAGGTGAATGGGGTGATTCCCTTCACATAACCTATAGGGAAACTTAACTTTACCACTAGGTGCATGCCCCTTAAGCTTCATTACATTCACCTAAGTAGACTTCTCATGGCTATCAAGTGGATGGAATGAAGGTTCTTTTACGAGATCAAGTGAAAGACTTGACTGGGATTTTATGAGATCTACTCAAAGACTCGACTTGGAACTTTGCTCCAGGGGACCTTGTTTCATTTTATAATGAGCTTGACACAAGACAAGGAACTATGTTCATATTCCTTGTTTCATTTTTTAACGAGCTTGACACAAGACAAGGAACTATGCTCATGGGCCTGTTTCATTTTTTAACGAGGTTGACACAGTAAAAGAACTCTCCTCGGATTCCTTGGTTTCATTTTTAAATGGGTTTGACACAAGAACAGGAACTATCCTCGTTGGCCTGTTTCATTTTTTAATGAGGTTGACACAAGACCAGAAACTGTCCTCAAAGACCCTTGTTTCATTTTTTAACGAGGTTGACACAAGACCATAAACTGTCCTCGAGGAGCTGTTTCATTTTTTAATGAGGTTGAAACAATAAAAAAACTATCCTCATATTCCTTATCACAACTCATAAGAGGTCGTGAAGGAGAGATCTAGTTCCAATGCCCCCAGTACATGATGTACAACATCACTGAATTGATCGTCAGTTGATGTAGGTATGGAACAGGGTTCCACATAGTTAACCTGTGGCGGGGATGATACCATTGGTATAAATGGACCATTTAGGGAAGAGGGTTGACTAGGATCTATATTTGGACCGGGAAATGAAAGCTGGTCAACGATGACAATTCTGCCTTCATGCGGGAAACAAATCACTCGAAAGAGTGTTGAAACAATAGCTCCCATGCCATAAACATAGTCACGCCCAAGAAGTAAATTGTAATCTAATGGGCCTGGGACTACCATCACATTCAAATAAACGGTTTTTCCTCCCAAAGTAATAGGTAACTGAGGGAGGATCCCTAATGGTTGACTCGTTCCTCTGTTAAAACCCAACAGATTCTGTGTAACTGGCACAAGCGGTGGTGAACCAAGCGCTTGCCAAGCAGTTGAGGAAAGGATACTCACTGATGCACCTTCATCTATAATAGTGCCCGATACAATCATATTACAAACTTGTACAATGATTTGGAAAGGCACATAAGAAGGAAGGTGGAATCCTGCCTATCGATTCCAACCAAAGGAAGTTACTAGACTACTCAGAGGGGGTACCGTAGAAACGGGAGGATTAACCCCTTGAGTTACAGGAACTGGAGGATTTTCCTCTTGTCTTGATGGAACAGGAGGACTGCCCCCAAGCTCATTTGAATCTGATGAAACAAAAAGAACTTGAGTGGTATCATGTTCACTCTCTTCAGGAAAGGTACGATTTGCTGAAGGTGAAACCAGGTAAACTGTTACCTCGACCTGTTGATTTGGGTCGGGTATAAACTCAGAGGATTCACATTCAGAGAGAGTGGGTTTGACCGACGGTTGATTTGAGTCAGTCAATTCATCAACTAGTGGAGAATTAAGGGATAGTTTCTTGTAACCAGATGGAAGTCGCTGCGGTGAAGTAGGACGGTTATCCAACACTCTTTTGGCTTCATCCAAATAGGGACAAAGGTGAATGGGGTGATTCCCTTCACATAACCTACATGGAAACTTGACTTTTCCCTTCTTTCCATGAACTTTACTATCACTAGTTGATGGTATGTCACCAACATGATCTCCAAACGTTGATGACACAGGATGATGTGAACGAGAAGACCATTTTTCTAAGATCTGAGGAATATCAGGACAATTTTGAAGAAGATGGTCTCCCGCACAAAGTTTGCATGGATATCAAAATTTGTGAGTCTTGACAGATGGTTTCTCATCAGATGTTGCATTCAAAACAATGGTTGCTTGGTTGCCCTTCTGCTGAATTTGCTTCTTCTTCTTCTTCTTAGCTACCTGGTTACTAGTATCAATACTTTCACCTGGCGAAGAGGAAGAAGGGGAGGAAGAAACAATCGAGGAAGAAGGCAAAGGGTCAACTTTAGGATCAACTGGAGGTTGATTTTTTCCAGTTGGAGGAGTACTCGATTGCAGAGAAATCACAACATTTGGAACCAAGGAGGTTGAAAACAACCATACTGGCAAATCAATGGTAAATTCCGGAAGGTACAATGTAGCCATATATGGAGCACCAATATTTCCAAACGGAGGAAAATGACTAGGATTCCCATCAAAAGGAATTCCTTGATTGGTGGACTCCGGATTTGTCGCCATATGTTTCAACCTAAGATCAACTAAGGAGCGAGCGTGGAGGATGTTATTCGTGGTCAATTAACTTTTACGACACTAGAACTTAACTTTGCTTTTTCATTTTTAAGAGTCGAGAAAAAGTAAAAGATGACTCTAGTCTCTTTCGTTGTTTAATGAGCTTGAAAGGACAAGCGCTCAGATGGAACTTTTCTTTTAAAGAGTCGAAAAGGAACAAAAGTGACTACTCTAGAGATACTAGGCAAGAGGGTTTACCAAACTAATCACAAAACTGCAATATACACCTTGGTGGTAAATTAAATAGAAATTACAAAAGATTTACCGTACGGCAGTCAATCTTCCTGAATGCTGTGTTCGGTGCATTGTGATCGGTAAGGTGGCAGACTCGGCTTCCTAAGGATAAAGGATTTAAGCCTATTGGGGTCTCCCACTATATACACGACGATACAAGGAGCACAAGTCCGTACTAATACTTATCGGTTCAGAGGAGGAATCACCAAACCTCAATGAAACGATAGCCACTAGGTTTTAAGACGCCGAAACACGTCTCTAGCCTAGACACCTCTAGATGTTTGCGTTAAATTCCAATTCGTTATTAGGTCAATTGAGGTTAATTTTAGGTTGATCTTGCTTAAAATTTGCCTTTGGGTTTCACCATGTGATGTTTTCCAAAATTCCTAAGAATGCAATTAAAATGAGAAGCACTCTTTCATTTTGACAATGAAAATCCTAGCTACAAGGGAAAGAGCAAACAGGTACTTTTTGGATCAATCAACAAAGAGCACTCACTAATGCATTTCCCTAACCATTCCTTTTAAGAGCACACATTCAATCTCCTAAAATGCAATTACATGTATTTCTTTTTCTTTTCAGTTCTCCTTAATGTGAATTATGCACTAAAAATAACAAATGCACAATGATTCAAAAGCCTTTTTCACAAAAATGTCGATTTATGACAATTTCACTTAAAGATAAAGGAAGACTAAACGACACTTTCAACTTTAAGTAAACGAAGATTTTCGACACTTAAACGAAAATATGAATCAGATGCACAAAATAGATCAATCGATTATTCAATAAAGGAAGATTTTACGACACTTTAAAAACAATCGACTGAAACTCCTTTCGACTAAGGACTGCAAATGATAAAACAAATACATAAACAAACATTTAAAAATCCAGTCTAAAATGGGTCGAAGCAAGGAAACAAAGATTGCTTTCAGAGACAAGAACTCATCTAAATCCAACAGAAAATTCAAACAACTGAAAATTGACTTAAGGCTTCAGCTCCTAGATGGGAAAAAATTGATCCAAAAGGAATTAACGCAGGTCAGAGTGAGGGACAGTGCGATGCATAGCACTGTCTCAGTGCAGAGGGTGCCATTCATTGCACTGTCTTAGTTACAGAGTTGCGATGATTGCAGAATGACAATTTTATGCTCAAAATTGACTCAATTTTAGTGAATTGAACTTGAATTCGATGAATAGCAGAGGGTAAAGTATGTCAAAGTGTTCTAAGAGATTGATTAACTACTATAAGGGATAAAATCAATTCTCCCCAATGGAGTCGCCATTTTGTTACGTGCAAATTTAGTGTCTTTTCGAATGACTAACCCCTAGACCTAGTAGCAAGTCTAGAACAACAATTAAAGTAATTCCATTGCTTTTCCTATAGCTAACAGATAAAAGAAAGAGGAGAAAAAGTACCAACCCATATCTCTCGCTCGATCCCTCTTCCCTTTGACCGCTTTCGCCACTCCCTTCCGTACTTAACTCGCTTGAAAGGTACCTACACACAAGCCGAGACAGAAAACCATAAAAGCATACATATCAATCTGTTAACTAAACACATTATAGAACCAAAAATACAATGTACATTTCATAACACATGAATGGGAAAAAAGCATAGAACTCTTTATTCATAGAAAGGAATATTACAACCCATGTAGATACATGTTCGATTCAGCGTCATCCTCCAAACTTCAAACCCTTCTCTCCTCATGGAAACAACAATTTGACATGATAACATTACTCTCTCCACTAATCTCATCCAAGCAGCATTTCCTTAGTTTAAGAAGTCTCAACCTTTCTAACTAGACCAGCGAATGAGAGCTTGGTCCTTTTGAAGCTTAACAGAGGAGGTTAGGCCATTAATGGTCCTCATGAATGCTTTGCCATATTTGGGAAGTGGTTCCATGGAGGAAGGGATAATGGATTAAGGTTCATTCATCTCCTTCCTCATCCAAAATCGAGCCCAATCCTTCTAGAAACCTCCAGAAGCATCCGTTGGATGAGGAATCCAATGAGTTCATTTGAAAAATTTGATGGATCTCACTCATCGTAGGTGATACAAAGGCCAGGTGCTATGCATAGCACCCTGACAGTGTAATGCCTGTCATTCATTGCAGCCAGATAGAAGGTCACCTGCGATGATCTCCTTAGGGACATTTTTTGGATGAATGGTGTCATGAAACTCTTGGGAGGCAAGCATGATGTAGGTTAACTTCATTAGGGGAAGAAAACAACTGAATTAGGGGCGAATGGACCCTAATCATACAGATCTAGAAGTTGGGGTTGATGTGCCCAAATTTTCATGTAACATGTAGGTTGGTTGCATTTGAAAATTGGTTGACTCTCTGCTATCACCTCTATGTTGTTTACATGTGGACATGAAAAAGTGCGAGCGTGGGGGAGATGTTGAGTCGTCAAATTATCACCTTTTTTTACCATTCCAAGCACCCATTTTTAGTCATTTTATCATACTCCTTTAACCATCTATTACCCATGTTGCCAGTCTTTGTGGATATAACTAAATAATAGATAAAGTAGTTAATTATAATTGTTTTACTTTATTTTCGATGAATTAAAAAGGATTATTGTTGTTTTTGGCTAAAGATGGTTTTCCTAGCTTGGTTCCCATAGCTTCTATGCAGCTTCCAAGTTATCACATGTTACTCTAGTTACCAAAAGAACAAAACAATCATATTGTTGGAAGTGTAGAATGGATGAGTTACTGGAAGTGCACGATCTATGCTAATCAAGCTGAACAACCAGAAGTAGTTGAGCCATCAAAAGCAACCGAACTACTGGAAGATACTACAAGCAGACAACTATGCCCAATTTTTGATTTCACGCCCAATGATTGGTTCGACCGCTTGGATTGGCACAACTCATAATCTAATTTTGTTCAAACATAAAATATTCTTATTATGAGATGTAATTTCGATGTAATATGTTGTTAAATAGTTACTATCCACACTTTCATTTTTTGTACTTATCGTTACCATGAATGTAATGCTGGGGATTATTCTGATAGTGAATGGGCTCGAGATCCCAAAGTTTGGGTCTTTTAGTTTAAGTAATTAGAGACTAAAGTTTTATATATTGATGTAAACAACTCTAGAGAAGGGACCTGCTGAATTAGAAAGATTACTGTAGCAACCATATTTTGTAAAAAAAAAACTTTGGACCCCTATAATTTTTCTTGAGAATTAATGCAAGTGCCATATCGCTAATCAGGATATGAGTTAAATCTTTTATTCCTACAGTGCTCCCAGTCAGGAAGGCCCCCCTAATTTGGGATGCACTCGCATTGTTGTTAGAATTTATTAGAATGTATGCTTTGTTTTATTCAAGTTTATTTGCATAAATCAGGTTCACTTATTTTCATTTGTGTTCCTGAAGTTTGTATGTTGTGGTATTTTGTGTGGTATGGTGTGAGGGCCCCTGGTTTGAAGAGTTAACAACCCAAGGAATCCACAGGAAGTAGAGAGACTCCAAGACTCGAACCAACAATTCTCAAGTGATTTATTTATGTTTTGTGTGAATGATTCTTTTTGTCACTACATGATCTTTTTATTATTATTATTTAGTTACAAGAATTATTGAACCTCCTGGACGCATTTAGAATGCTGATGAATGGGATTATGTTTTAAGCTAATCTTTATTCTTATGTTTGTGTGGTATGAAAGGGTGAATCCATGTTCAATTAAGCTTCCGAAAGAAGTGATTATAACAAAATGTTGTAGTGTTTTTTGAGTTAGAACCAGTCAACCTATTTCTGCATATATTTTATTGGCACCTTAGTAGTTTATGAACTCCCGATCGATAATTTAATGGAAAATTATTTAAGCAATCAAATTTATTGACACATATCACTGTATAATGTGCACTAATTAACTCAAAAATAATTTTAGGCTAAAACTGCATACTTAGTTTGTATAATATATTTCATAATTTGTACATTTCAATTTATTTATTTATTGATATAAGTGTTAGTAGTGTTGGCATTGATGTCAAATGGTTATGAACGCTTCAATATGGACCTAGATTCAAGAAGAAGTGACTTGACAACAATTTAAACTCAGACCATCTGTTAGGTCCCTATACTACTAGTGTAGCCCCTTATTGTGATTAGTGCAACCCCCTTATTGTATTGGTGTGCCCTTACAATATTATTGTTATGTAGGCTCTGATAATTGATTATATTGTGACACCTTAGACTCCTATATATAAAAAGGAGATATTGTCATTTGTATCATCAAAGAATTGTTCATTTGTGTAATGTAAAGGAGGTTTCCCCCTCGAAGATGTTAATTTTGAAGTCGTTGATCTATTTCTTCTTCTATTTTGTGAGTTGGTTGCATAACATTTGGTATCAGAGCTTTGGATAGGGTTTCACTGCTTCAAATAGGCCATCGTGGAATTTTCTCTATATATTTTTTTCTACGAAGATTCAGAAGTTGAAATTAAAACCCATTTGAGCCGAAATCTTGATAAACCTCGTGACCGAATTTCATATCTTGTCTTGCTATATTTTCAGAGATATGAACTGAGGAATTTAGGGTTTTTGCAGGATCTAGAATTCGATCTCAAACATGTGACCTTAAGCAAATCGCCATAACTTTTTCCTCTGAGCATCCGATTCAAATTTCGTAAAAAGTGATAGAAAGAGGACAAATTGTAGTTGTTGGGTATCGTTTTTAGGGCTGAAGGTAGAAACAATGACACGTGGCACGACGTACAAGTTTGATTTACTGAACCAGTCTATAATCAGGTCATCGTGGGAGATTGGGCATAACTCTTTCTTGGAGAATCCAATATCGATCAGACTTGTGGGGTTGGAAAGAGGACTCAGAGGGATACCACAAGCTGAAATTTCAAAACTCAGAGATCCGAAATTACAGAGTTACAGTGGTAAAGTAAGAAAAAGATGACTCGAATCAAGAAAATAGAAACACCTAGCAAGCAAAATTGGATGGATGATTTGAAGAATGCGATCGAAGCTAAGATAAATAGTTTATCTATGCCGTGGAAGCTAATATCGATGGTATAGAAGCAAATTTGAAGAAATACGTGGAATATTTGAAGAAAGACATGGAAGGTTTGAAGGAAGGTGGGACAAAGCTGCTACAAGAAAGACTTCCAAATGGAGAAAAGGTAGCAGAGGAAACTCATGATGAGAACAAAAAAAATGTTAATCATGATTTCATAGAATCTAACGTTGGATTGAAGACCCACCATATTCCAAAGATCGATATGAGGAAGTTTGATGGTAAGGATCCCGTAACATGGATACTACAAATGGAGAAATATTTTGATCTCAATAATGTGCAAAACACACATCGCTTTGCTCTCGTAAACAAATGGTCACTTGGTCCAATTTTATGGAGGAAATGATAATACATTATGAGAATACAAAGAGAAACACCTTCTTTAGCCAATTGATAAATCTCAAACGAAAGGGTTCAATGGCAGAGCACATTAAGGACTTCCAAAAATTGAATATAAGGGTAAATGATACTCCAGAGGAGCATAGGATTGATGTCTTCATAGGGACTTTAAATTATAACATCCAACATGAAATTCGCCTTTGGGAACCTGATTCATTGGAGAAGGCATTCAGGATGGCCAGAAAAATGGAAAGAAAAATTATGGCAACAAGGAAGTCTACCATTCACAACTATAAATATGGAAGTGTTGTTGCTCCTAGCCTTCCACAACCTACAAGATTGACACCACAACAATTGGAAGAAAAAAGAGAAAAAGGGCTTTGTGAAGAGACCATCTCTTCACTAAAGGTCATAAGTTTGCTAAGAAGAAATTATTCTACATAGATTATGAAGAGAAGGAAGAAAAGGATCAAGAAACATTAAAATAAGAGGATATACACCAGGAACCAACCTCGAAGAAAGAAAAAATGATTTTGACCATATCTTGTAATTTATTGGCAGGAATTACCACTCCTCAAACTCTCAAGATAGATGGGCAAACGAAGATAGCAAACACATGTTTGGAAGGATATCTTCGTTGCTTCGCATCTTATAAACAAACATAATGGGTCAACTGGTTCCCTTTGGTTGAATGGTGGTATAACACTTCAACAAAAATGACCACATTTATGGCACTTTATGGATATCATCCACCATCCATCACATCATCTTTAAGAGAAAATTCTAAGGTTCAAGCAGTGGAAGATCACATCAAGCATCAACAACAAGTTCTCCAACTGTTAAAGGATAACCTCACTTTGGTGCAGGATCAAATGAAACAACAGGCAAATCAACATCACAACGAAAGAAGTTTTGATGTAGGCAACTGTGTATTTTTACAGCTACAACCATACAAACAAATGTCCGTCAAGAAAACCAAGAAAGATAATAAATTATCACCAAAGTAATATGGTCCTTACAAGGTGTTGCAAAAGATTGGTACGATGACATACAAATTGGAGCTTCCTGCATCTTCCCGAGTGCATCCAATTTTCCATGTTTCATGCTTAAAGAAGGCTATAGGTGACAAGTTCCCAGTTCAAACAATATTGTCGGAACTTGACGAGGAAGGAAAAATCATATTGGAACTTGAAGCAGTCACGGAAATAAGACCCCAACAACTACGAAATCAATCAATTTCAGAGTATCTCATCAAGTGGAAAAACTTAACCGCTAAAGATTCTGCATGGGAGGATATATAGAAGCATCCAGAACTACTCAAACATTGACGACAACAAATTTTTGAGGGAGAGGGGCATGTCAGGTCCCTATACTACTAGTGTAGCCCCTTATTGTTATTAGTGCAACCCCCTTATTGTATTGTTGTGCCCATGTAGTCCCCATATTGTTATTATTGTGCCCCATAGAAGCCCCACTATTGTTATTGTTGTGCCCTTACAATATTATTGTTATGTAGGCTCTGATTATATTGTGACCCCTTAGACTCCTATATATAGAAATGAGGTCTTGTCATTTGTATAATCCAAGAATTGTTCATTTGTGTAATGTAAAGGAGGTTTCCCCCTCGAAGAGGCTAATTTTGAAGTCGTTGATCTATCTCTTCTTCTATTTTGTGAGCCAGTTGGATAACACCATCAATGTTTGTTTCATAAGCAATGATTGTTTCATAAACAATGTTTGTGAAGCAGTACGTCTCATACGCAACGTAAATATATGGCATACAAGATCTGGAGAATTTTTTTATTTCTATTAAACATGAATATTATCGTTAGCTTACAATATGCTATATGTTGAGTTTACATTTTCACGAAGTGCCCTCTCCTGGCTTATATCCAAGCCATGAACTCACTAATTAGTATCCATCTTGCAATGTAATTCACATGATCATGTCATTGGTGCTGAAGGTGTTGCAGAGGTGCTTGAAGTTGTTAAAGTTGAAGTTAGTTGCAAATTTGGGAGAACAATCTTGAGTTTTCCTTAATTTAGAGAATTGACGCAGATTAAAGCCTAGATATATGCTTTTGTAACCCAAATTGTTAGAGGAAAATTAGCATTCACAACTGAGATTATTAATGGTTAATCAACGTTTGTGTCCTATATCATGGATAAAGAAAATTTCGAGCCTTGACTTATGCAATCATTGTTGTTGGCTTATGTTACTCTAGATTTTTGAATAGTACAAGGTCCATTTGTCTTGGCTTGATCTTCAAAGTTGGAAATGAACAGGTAGACCACACAGAGACAACCCTGGACTATAAAGAGGAAGCCTTTCACTTCAAATCCCTACATTGGAATCCAAATAGTCAACAAGCTATATATATAAAAAGATTCCTTTTTGGATGATAGAATAAGTAGTGAATTGAATTATGTGAGAACAAGTTCATGAATTGCCCGACAAAGAGAGTGTTGATTTTTCAGGATCTTCTATATTGATAATTACTTCTAATGATTCCTTAATTTAATCCTAGAGTTTGCATTAATAATTAAGCAATTACATATAAGATCTCAACAATAGAAACAATAATGACAGTAGGATCATAAAGAGACAACCAAACACAAGAGACACAATTTTTTACCTTAGGAAAACCCAACCTTGGGAAAAAGCCAACAACCTTTTCTTATAGAAATTATTCAATTCAACAAGAGATACAATCTCGGATATTCCAATTAAAATAAAGTCAAATTTCCTAGCAAACAAGCCCACGTCAAACTTAGTCGAATTGAGAAACTTCAACATATTGTAATTTTGGCCTCCTAAAATTTTGACCTCCTTTTCCTCCACAAAATTTTGGTTTGTTCCACATAGAAAACCATAGAAACACTTCGAATTGCTCCACATGTGTGAGGACAATCTGAGGTCAACCAGATATGAAGAAGGGCTTGAATAGATTTTGGTCTTCTCCTCCTTCACATGTGTGAACAAAAACATACATTGATGATGATCCAAATTGGTGGTATGAAGTGGAGACAGAGTGGCCTTTAAATAGTGAATTCATGAGCCCAAAATAGTGTGTTTATACACTGAGCTAAGTCATCCTTACGCTGGGCCAACTTGACTTTTGGAGGCAAATTAATTTAAAATTTAAAATTAAAATTTCTTCTTTTGATTTCCTTTAAGTAGGCCAACTTGAATATTGACTATAGCTACCAAAAATTAACACTCCCTCTTAGCTAGGGGGGTATTCACTTTGACTTCTTTAGATGTATTTCTTTGTTGAAAAATTTCTCTGTCCCAAGAAAAAGTTGAATGAGCTAGCTATGTTGATGTAGTTATCCACTACATGTGGAAAACATCCTGCATCAACATCATCTAGTCACCCACTAGCCTTTTGGTCTTATGGGGTACACTAACTAGTCCTAGGTCACCAATTACCCAAGTCAACACTTGGAACCTTATCGAACACTTGTGACCTATGGTGAAACCCTGGGCCATTACCATTCATGCATGCCAATTGAATGGTAATACACTACCCTATGCTGAATGCACTCACTCTACCCACCTTGGGAGCACTTTGGGCCTTGATGATCTTGGGACCATTCTCCCTAACCACATTACATGGAAACCTAGTCAATACCTTTGAGTTAGGGAGAATGTTTGTCTTTGATGCTTTATGGGCCTTTCTCCCTAGCCACATTACATGGCCCCTAGTCAAAACTTTGACCTGCCAATATATTGACCTAGGGAAAATGTCTGCCCCTTTATGCTACAACATCAACCCGCCCTCTCACTGAAGGAAACATTCTCAACTACTCTAAGCTTGTCCATAAAGTATACAAACTTTCTAACCTCCCTTCTCCTTATGAACTAGGAGCTCTTCTAGTCATCTAACATGGTTCTAGATGTCAGTAAAAAATCTCCCTCTTGAAAACAAATCACCCTTGCAAGGCACCCACAAATCACAAACGCCATCTCTAAATGAGTTGTGAGGAAGACCAATCACCATATTTTGATTACATAGTTGTTGCAATGAATTATCATTTATATGACCAAATCACTCATGCCAAAGATTACTCAAGTCATCATTGTGAGCAATAAAAAACGAGGGAAAAGGAGACAACCCAAAGTTGTCATACTTGTCCAACTTGGTAATATCATCAACTATTTTAGTGGCAAGGACATGCTTAGGATCTTTTAAATACTTGATTACAACTTCATGAGGTGAAAACTTTGTTGTTTTACCTTCCTCTAAATGAACAATATGTTATTAGACAATAGGTTACATGAAAAGCTTGGAACACATAATACATAATTGAAATGACCATTATCTACTTGAAATGTTCGAGAACCTACAACAACAAAAATCTTTAATTACCAACACATTTGATTCTTGTTATAACCATTGAGAGCATAAAAATGGCTAACCATATAATAAAATGCTCCATAACCAACAAGCCACTAATCAAAAGAAAAAATAGATTTGCATTGAAAGAGAAACCAAAAGCAGAAAGTGCATGTCCATGAGAAGAAGTGTTAGAAGTAGAAGAATCAAGATTGTTGTTGTGTTTCTTCATTACTACTTCTAAGTCCTCCATCTTTTTAAAACACTTAAGACTCTAGATGACCATTTTTCCAATAATAATTGCAATGTCCGTCAATCTTCCTACTCTTGAATTTTGGTCCTTTATCACCATTAGGCGAAGAGGCTAACTATGAAGGCTTGGGACCCATGTTTTGCTTGTCGTTGCAAGTATGTTACTTGTTTAGATGTTTGGTTTTATCTTTCTATTAGGCCACCAAAATTTCGTTAGATATACCTACCGTGTTGATCACTCCAATATGCAAGAGTCTATCTTCTCTCTAATCTCATAGTCACAAAAGATTCAAGAGTAGGATCTTAATATGTAACCCCTAGAGCTTTTCTAGTTGCATAAAATATATAAAACTATGTTTGTAAAGAATTGTATATATGCATTGGTTGTGATTTAGATCAAATTTACAATCTTTAAGTAAAATTTTGAGAATTTTTAACTCAGGGAAATAATCTTCTATACAAGATAAATAATTAGGGCTTAAAGTCATTGATCTAATGTTCAAGTTGATGAAATCTAATCACATTAGGTTCACCAAATATCTTTTTCAACTTTTCCCCGGGTTTCTCCAAGTCATTGATTATTTAAATATAAAATTGTAAATTTGAAGAAATGAACATTCCGATTAATTTGCATGTTTCATTATTTTTATTATCCCATTTGGCTTTATTATCGACATCAGTGGGGGCCTCTCTTTTGCCAAGGTAATCTTAACTTCTTAGTACATCATCCATGTGGAATTTCCATGAGAAAATGTCCATTATATGGATTCAAAAGTTGGAATTGGCCATCAAAATGAAAAGATCTGAAAAATAATCTATCTTAAAACACAAAGCAATATTGAAAACAAACTTCAAGTGTGAACGTTATGCTCTTCTATAAAAAAGGAATTAACAATAACAAAAAGTTGTGTGAGGTAAAAATTGGTCCACATGGTGATGGATGTTGCTAAGACATTAATCAAAAAAGACATTGATTTAAAAAATATATATTAATTAAAAAAAATCCCTCTAGCTTTGTGCCTATAAACTCACTTTTACAAATAAATTACTTTATAAAATGACTCACTTTTATAAAAACAAACAAAGAATCACTTTTACAATGAAGTTATTTTATAAATGATAATGCATGTAACTAAGAAATTAGTCTTCAAATTACTTTGTAGTGATTCCCTTTTATGATACAAATAAAATACACTTTACAATAAATTTATGAAATAACTCAACTTTACATGAACTTTTCAAAAATAAATTATAAAAAACATGTGAACTCAATATCTCTTAATAAAATAACGTTCAACCATGTGAGCTAGTACAAACCACATGAAAATATTAATGGAAGAGAATGGGAGTGGTGTTATTAGGGCTTCAGTGTGAAGTGCATGCATGTCAAAAAAATGTTTTCACCAAAACGAAACAACAAATTGAAGAAAAAATTCCAAAATTCAACAAAAATGACATACACAATAAAACAAATACTTTCCAATATATTTCTGATTTGTGAATATCACAAAGTGCACAACAAAGAGCATACATCCATTGGAAATAGTCACAAATTAGGAATGAAAAACATAGAACCAAAATATGAACTGTGTAAACAATTTTTTAAAAGTGTGTTTAAACTTTATACCTTCAGATCTAATAGAAGCGATTTGATCTTGGACAAAAGGACACCTTTTTGAATGAAATGAAAGGTGTTCATGAATGAAACTAGTGTTTCGAAAACCCCAAGGGTTAGCTCAACTGGTCAAACAAGTGCCTCGTTGTTCGGGAAGTCACAGGGTCAATTCTCCTCGAAGCCCTTAGGGTTAGGCCTAACTATTGGTCGTGGGGCTTGATACCCTTGATCAAGCTCAGATATTTCTGTGAACGTAGCGGCCACCCACTGATTGCGGGTATCCATGAACCACCAGAAGAATGAAGGCAAACAACACAAAAAAAAAGAAAGAAAAAAGAAATTTGTGTCTAGAACACAATGAAATAGTCTATTCGAGCCAAAAATGTAAGAAAATAGTAAATCTTGGAAATGTTAGAACATGAACACAAGATCTATTCAAGTGGGTTTTAATAACATGTTCAAGGAAATAAGATATCCATACGAGATGAACACCTTCAATAACCATGCACACACGGTCAAAAATCATTAAACCTGTATTTTTACGTGGTTAAAACCTTCTAAGAAGACAACAATCCATGACCCCAACCAACATGCCCATTTGAAACAATTTTCTTAATGCAAAAGAAAATTTGTGTATAAGTGTTTCATAGCCAATCATCAACAATTACCCTCCATGCTCTTTAAATGGAGATCATGGACCAATTAAACGTTAAACCACATATCAATAGTTGTTAATATCAAGAAGAATATGAACCATCAAATTACTATATGTCTATTTAATAGGCATGAATTTTGGATTGCAATTCAAATTATAAATACTAAAGAAACACCCTTCTACCTAATAACACATTAAACCAAGTTAAACTTAACTCCCGAGTCTCTAAATATACTAGCAATTTTTAAAGCAAGAAGATTGGTCCTAGTCAAAGCTATTTTAGAAGCCATCCTTGTTTAGTGGATTACCATGGTATGGGGGTTCCAAAAGGTATTATAAATAAAATCAAACAACTCTCATTCAAGTTTCTCCAGTTTGGCTTTCAAGCCAAGGAAACAGTTCCCTAGTGTTGACCTCATGGAGAAAGTTCAACGCTCCCAAAGATAACAAGGTTGGGATTTGAAATATATATTCCCCTTTACTAAGGCTTTGATAGTGAAGAATTCAAGGGGATTATGACAATGAAGAACATAAGGGGATTACTTCAAGGATCAAATTTCAGGGTCCATGTTATTCCGGCTAAATACTTTCCGCACGAATCCTTGTTTGTTTGGATACAAAATCCCAATAAAAGGTCTCAAAATGGCGCAATTATCTAGAAAGCTATTCTCAACACCTTCCCTCTCATCAAGTAATTTTACTACCCTGGAAAGTTGGAAATGACTCCCAAGTCCTTACTGAAAAGGGGTCCATAAATTAGAAGCAACAATAGCCATATAATTCCAAATCCCTTAACTCAAACTTTGAATAAAGGGGACTATTATTTCTTAAATCAAATACAACAAGGAGACCTTGTTAATGGTCAAGGACGATGGTTGTCTTAGAAAGAGGTTAGGATAGGCAAATATTATGCACCACAATGATCAAATTATACAAACTCTCTTCATAATGCTTTAATCAAAACTTTGGACCAAGAAGATCAGTTGATATTGTCTCCCAATCCCTTGGGAGGCTACGTCCCAAAACTCAGTTATATAGCCAAATATTTTTTTCCTCTAAATTTGTTCACTGGTGTATACTCTCTTTTTTTGCCAACTAATTAAGTCCCCTAATTCTTTTCTTTTTGAAGGGAATACTAAGCTATCAACCACATGAATGCCAAAAACACATACATATGTAATTTTGTTCCTCATGAATGCCACAAACATATACATATGTAATTTTGTTCCTCTATGCAATAAAATTACTTGCTTTCTTTCAGGGAGAAGAACATAAAGGGAAAGTATAGAAATAAAAAGACATAAGAACATAAAGGGAAAGCATAGAAATAAGAGGAGACCTAAGAGATCGTGGAAACGGAATATGATGATATGGAAAAAGAACAAGGAAATAGTGTAGACCCTTCTAATGAATTTGATATGTTCATCCTCATCCATTTGAGATTTCAATTTTTTTTTAACCAAAATCCAAAATTTGCATCTCATCCTTCCCTCGGAAGGATCGAAGAGAATATGAGAAAGAAACAAATATCCACTTATGCAAGGAATTAACCTAGCCTCTAACCTCTCTCTTATTTAAGGGAGAAGGTAATCATATACAATCAACAATTATATATTATTTTTACATTTTATCATATAATCAATTTATATAAATTAATTCTTTGGAGGAAAGTTTACCTTCTCTCTTCTCAAGATCTTTGAAAAGAGGGAGATAACCAGAAACAAAAATCTTCTTAAGTTTTTTAATAAGAAACTAACCAATTCCACAACAACACTTTTCTAATACCAGCCCTAATAAAAATACATTAAACTCTTTATAAACATTTTGTCCTTTTAATAATGTCACCTTTACATCTTAAAAGGAAAAGAACTTAACTTATTTTCTTAATCATGAAAAGAATCTTATTCCGTATACTTTATAATACAAAACATTGAGATAAAGTTAGGAGACCGACACAACTTGAAATTTAATATGTCTGCTTCCCAGCAAAAAGCGGTCAATCAACTTATTTTCTATTCCATGCACCATTTTCATTAACTTTAACACACAACATTGGGATAAAACGTAGGAGCCATACAACAAACATTTCATATGATAATGTCATACACCTTTATAACATTTCATATGATAATGATGAAAAATAACAAACCACTATCATCGTGGATATTAGCCTGAAATGATCTAAGCAGGATAAAAAAGAAAACTTGCATGCATTATCACTTGTAACATGACCAAGTACTTATAGCTCTCTTATTAAGTTCATATTATTGATAATATCTGAAATTTCTCAATTTGTTCATCATAATCAAGTGTGCCCTCTCTCCATTTCAGAGGCACCAAAGACACCACGCGTAGCATATGTGCTTTTAACATGATACCATGTATTGTTTTATAAACAAGATTCATAGACAACGTGACTCCCCAACTCTTCATGTAACAATATGACCATGATACTCGAACAAACTAAAATTATGGCTTCAAAAAACAACCAAAGATGCGTTCTTCATGACTCACGAAACATCTCATCGTAAATGTGTTCGATCACCATCTTCTGGTGAGCGTAAAGGTTTTCGATCACCATCTTCTTATGCCCGCTTGGCAATTCATCTTGTAATTCTGAAGAGCCAGTTATGCAAAGGATGTGCCTCCCTTAAAGACCTTAGAGAGACATTACGGATTTGATCTCGTGAAATTATTCATTTACAATGCTAAATGTATCCTAAGCTTTGAAGGTCATGCTTTTGATATATCAAGCGGTAACACAATAGGAGTTCACTAAATCGTCCTTCAACAAATTCTATGGTAAATGAAAATTATCCCTTAGTTTGAGCCGAGCTTGGAGCATACTTGTCTTTGAATAGCGTCCTACAACCAATTTACTTCATGCATAGATAAACTCCGACAGTCATATAAATTAGAATCCATATTACTTCATGCATAGATAAACTTCGACAGTCATATAAGTTAGAATCCATAAGAATAACAGAGAGGTTAGAGTTAGACATACTAGGTTAGAGTTAGACATACTGAAATAATTAATGGGAATGTTAAAAAGTTAAGATAAAGAAGAATGTCAACTTTTACTTTAAGAATTCAATATTACCATTAATTACTAAGTTGACAAACTCCTCCAATGTCAAACCCCTATCTCTGTTTTGTCTTAAAAGATCATTGGCATGAATAGCTATATTTTCCTATCATCCCATGCCCTTCTCAAGGACTTCGATGGGTGGACCCAGAAACTTTGAAAAAACTGCCCGTGGAAACGTCACTGGAAATTGTTGAGACACCTATGCCCCGATCGGACTTGGTGGGCAGGAAACTTCCAAAAAATGTGTCTGAAACATCAGTAGAAATGGCTAAAACGGCTTGGAAACGCCACCACCATCCATAGCGTACGGCGTTTCCAGATTTGAAAATGCAATATGGTATGGCTGACAGTGTTTCCAACCCGTTTCATACTCATTTAGGTGTTATACGCATTTCAGCTACTAGGACATGGCGCAATTAGACATTTGGAACATGGCACAATTAGGCATTTTTGGTACTAATAGAGTCCAATTACGCATTTTCTGCAGCTTAGTATTCAGGTCATTTGGCAATGCCGTAATACAAGGTAAGATTCCATTATTTCATTATGTATGATACGAAACAGGTTTCGTTTCCTTCATGACCACACTTGTTTTAGATAATCAGCTAACTCATTATTTTAGAAATCAAGTGCACAGATCTAAGTAGTTATGCTTCCATAAATTACTAATGAGACACATTTAGCTCACTCTAGAATTATCTATGATTTTCTAGATCAAATGTATATGCATAGGGAATAGTTTCGATCATTGTGCTAATTAAACAACTTGAAAGAGAACAAAAAAAAGTGTCATTTGTAAAATTGGACTAAGAAGCACCTACTAGTTTCTAACAAAGACGCATTGTAACCATCATCTAAAGAAATCGTCCACTAGTAGATGGCTCGTGAAACAAAAGATTACAAAAGCCAATAATGATTGAGCATCAGAAGACAACACTTCCCTGATGCGAATAAGCTGAAAACTCTTTACGTAAAAAAAAAAAGAATAAAATAAATAGAACACATAAAACAGGAACATCTTGGGCTGCAAATATACATGATAAAAAGGGATGGACCTCGAACCATATGCATCACAACATGATTTATAATATTACTCTGCCAAGCTATTGACGCTACTCGAATCAGGCTTTATTTATGAATAATTTGATCAGAACCAACGGAAAAATACATGCAACTAAGTTGGCTCTTAATTATGTATGAATATTGGTTAGAGATTCAGCTAGAGTTACCACCTTGCATTTTGAACATGGCAAAATATTACAAGGGGTGTTCAAATTACACCACATAATTTACATAGAAATGTCATGTAAATATACAAAAATTCAAGAATTCCACCTACCGTCTTGGATCTCCCCTTGGTTTTCCTTCAAAGAATTCACTTAGCATCCTATCCAAATCTTCGGGAGTATATTTTATGTACTTCTGGGGATTTTTTCCGTTGTCTAACAATGATCTGAAATCAAATCTTAAATGAAATTAGAACCATGCACTTTAAATCAAGGTTATGCAAATGTCTATGGCATTTTCCATTTATAAAATTTGAAATCAACACAATCAATTTCAATATCGAATCTATATTCAAGGGACAAGACGTATACCCAAAGCGTTTAAGAAATTGACGATAAGCTGGTAAGAGAACCTCGGCCACTGCCAAACGTAGAGACTCCCGCAGCTCATTGTCGGGAACAGTCCATTGAGTTTGCCGTTGGTGAAGCTCTTCAAATTGCATATTAAACGCTTTGAACCTTCATAAAATAAACATCAAAGAATTCATCTTGCTGCTGTGCACATGACCAAACAAACGGAGAAATTGTGGTATGAATAGCTCAACAACAGAAATAGATGCCGATAGCATATAGTGAGCACTCAAAATCCACCCTATACTTGGATCATTCTTGTTCTTTAGAGTTTTCATTTTCTGGAGACAGGCGTTTATTAGAACGTCAGCAGGGCCAACTGGCCTATGGGACAAAGATGCTTCGTGGCCAGACATTTATTAAAATGTTCACAAGGCGAGCTAATCTATGGAACAAAGATGCTTACATTCAGTGCAAAATTTTCATCAACATGAGTGTGGGCAAATGAAAATTCAGAGTAGTAAGGATTAATATCATGGCAATAACATCCAAGAAAGTACCCATGAAAATCTTTGCCCCTTTTAACAATTATACCAGTGGCAAGCAGTGAAGAAAATTGTGAAGATTCAACCCAATGGAAAGGAAAGATACTAATTGGGAACTAACCTTTCCTTCAATAGAGCTCTGGAAACACTGCTGCTGGTGCTTCCTTCTGTACCAAGTCCACCACTACCAGAGGAACTCAAGCCTTGCACAGTAAGGCATTGCAAAATCTGCAAATTATCATCTTTTGACTATCAGTAGCCGATCTATCTTAATACCTTCACAGGGCGAATAATCAATGAGAAACATAAACGCATACTCATTTATCGACCCCTCAGACCTAGTTGGTTGAGTATAGAAGACAAGCCAATTCATGGATGGAGAAAAATAATTGCTTAACATGATGACCTATAACTAGCACCCATAAGATTTATACGAGTTTTGTAAAAAAAATATACAAGTCATTGTCAAATGCACAATAAGTTTTGCACAAACTGAGATCAATCACAAGAAATGCCATAAAAAAGGTTATCGTAGATTCCAATTAAAGTTGAACTTTCTTCACAAGTCCAACTCTAGCATGAAGTCCTCTATTTTCTGACTAGGACCAACTAACATCTTCTACTGTTACCACTCCCAGACTACTAGTATAAACAACGACATAAGTTTTACAAGAGAATAAAATGTAATATAATCCAGTACTTCATTAAGATACCAAAGACTCCAAATATGATCAATCTGCTATATCATTAAAAACTTCTAATGGGTGGTATAATCACTCCCTTGTTTAGAGCAGATTTTTAAACAATAAATATAATCACTCGCAAGGAATAATTGTTCAAAGACACAGTAAAACTAGATTTTATCACTAACCATTGACTTAAATTCAGATGTACCAAATTGAATAGCAGAAAAACCATAAAACCTTACCAGCAGACTGGATACTCTTTTAGAGGTATTGGAGTTAAAATCCCTTGGGTAAATAGAAAGTTGTTCCAGCTACTAATATAACCTTGGATTGAAATGCAACTCTAAAATTGAAAATTGTTAATCCTAACAAACATCCTATGGTCATATTTAATAAGTGGTTTTTGGTCATCTCTAAAACCAAAAGAACCTGATATTAATTGTAGGTTTGTATGCCTATTTATTTTCAGAAGAATTATTCATGTGAATCCCCAAACATACCCTCGAGTTTTGAAAATCCGTTGCATCTCCAGCCAAATTATTGCCACATTCATGTTTGTGGTAACTTCCTTCCAGGCAATTAGCTGTGCAAAGATTAAATTGGACAAACTGTAGATTCATAGAATTATACCTTGCACCAAACACTTCTTCTGTAATTGATTTGCATGCTGCTGCACTATTTGAGGATGAATTAAACAGCAAGAAGTACATCAAATAATAACAGAATATAGCAAATAAGTAATTAAAATTAATGTACACGAAATATACTAACCAAATATATGCTTTATTTGTATAATTTGTCACCTGGTTAACTGAGTTACTGTATAATATTGCTTGTTGCCCTGTTTTGACAAGTTTTACTAGTAACACTACCAGCAAGCAAGAGGCACTTGAATATGACATATAATTAGGAGGGTTAATTTGTAAAAATGTTTGCTGACCTCTTTTTAAACAGGTCCGTAATTTTTGGAGAAAATGCAAAAATCAACAGGCAAACCTCTTGATAAGCCTTGGACGTGTTACCCACCCACTAAAATGGCTAACCCCATGGGAGAACTTTTATCCTACATTTGACAGCGAGCAGGACAGAGAGTCAAGCAGCAGCCCCTGACAGCTGCTATTTGACGATGATACGCTATGTGCCTCCGCCATTTGCATCAACCACATGCTTCTCACCATCCAGCATTACCACTTGGATGAAGGTGGGCTGCTATTCAAAAGGTATTTTGATCATTTTGCAATCGGATGCTTCTGCTTGTTTGTTTTGGGCATTTAGTATGAACAAAGGGGTGCGCTGTAAGAGTGACCAATCTTAACTGTAAATCTGTTCTCTCCTCTTAACACAGGGGATAATCCTTAACCCTAGTCGAGTCAGACCTCCCTCAAGGCCTTAGGGTTATATGAGGGGCACTACTTGGAAAGCCATGATTGAGATAGCGTGTTCATTTTCCCTTTACACCATACTTGACACTTTCCATCACATATTACAAACCCCATATACCACATCTGTTCTTCAGGTCTAACTTGTCATTGGTTCTTTGGGATTTGGCACCCTCATGTCCACCCTCCTTGAGTAGGGCCGGAAAACTATTGCCTTGCAGGTTGATGAAGCTAATACAATGGAAAAGTATATCATGGCCACAATAAAAGAAAGAGAAGAAAATAAAAAATGCAAAAGATGGCCATGATATAAAATTAGCACATGGACAAAGGCCTAGCATGAGCACTACCCTCCTCATTAGCCGTCACCCGGTTCCTGAGCACATGATGCTCTTTCACATCAAAAGGAAAGATGAGAGATAAATTGTCTCATCTTAAGGGGTAATATAAATGCTACAACATAAAGAGCAAGCTCTCACCCTTCAGCTATATGTTATTATGTAGTGATACAAAGCACTATCAAGAAGAAGTAAAAGGCGCACAAAAGTGGTGGAAAAAGCAAGCTGAGCAGGGTAACTCATGCCTCCCACCTTTACATTCATACACTCAGAATGTGGACTTCCCATCAATTGGTATCTTTGACCATGGCACTTGGTAAGGAAGCCTTTTCCCCTCCATTATCATACATGTACACTAACACCTATTAATTGAGGGGTGGACCTTGGAATTGTCACTTCCCCTTGAGGGCTAGAAGCACCTAATAGGGATGGCCATTAACCACCTCTATCAAGATAGGGAACACTTTTACAGGACTTGGTCTAGTTAGATATCAGAAGGTGATCCTTGTTTGAAGTATTAACATGCCCTTAACATTCAAATTTGGTCCACTTAGATGCATATATGATCTTAGTCTTTGATGGATGGTTGCTTTTACTTGAGTTCATGATGTTTTCTCAGGTGGTCCATTGCAACCCATGCCTTGAAGGCACCCACTCCACAAGTACCCATGCCCTTTCAGAGAGATATATGGCTTAGCACATGCAGTGTTGGGAGAGTTGAGCCTTCTGACAACATGAGGATATGTTACATGTCCCAAGACACCCTTAAGACCCAGGACGTTGGTCTACATTGACCTAGCATAGAAGATTCTTCATGATGACACTACTGGACCCAGCATACCCCCAGGCTAGCCTTGACACTACCTAATGGGAAGTACTTGATTCAAAGCCCAAACGAGGATGGTGGTCTCCGATTGAGAGACTTGGGAGGGCATGTTGCACCTAGAGAAACCCTAATGCTAGAGAAAGGAAGCCTCATTTTGACAGTTCGAGACCCATTGAGGTGAAATGATGGCAACCCAGTTGGACTTTGGACCCGAGAGGAGGATTTGAGGTGGATTTGAGCACATTTCCTCAAATTTTGGATGACTCTAGCACCATGACACTTTTTCACACATCATCACACCATGACATGGCATTTGAAGCCCTAAAAAAGCATGACATCGGCATTTCTAGAAGCTACGGCTCATGCATGGGCATTTATTGCTTATTTTGTCACTTAGCTAGTGGGTTGGCTTGTAACCCAAGGTTTTCTTCTAGAAGCTACGGCTCATGCATGGGCATTTATTGCTTATTTTGTCACTTAGCTAGTGGGTTGGCTTGTAACCCAAGGTTTTCTTCTAGAAGCTACGGCTCATGCATGGGCATTTATTGCTTATTTTGTCACTTAGCTAGTGGGTTGGCTTGTAACCCAAGGTTTTCTTATGCCAAACTTGTCTTAGGGCTTCATTAGTCAAAAAATAGTTGAGATAGACCTCATATAAATAGAGGTCACCTCATTTGTCTTTTCATCATCACTTGTGGAGCAATTCAACCTCTTTGAGAGATTTCGGCCTAGCTGAAATAGACTTGTATCTTGTGGAGATGTGATCTTTTGTGGAGTATTTACTTTTGGAGATATTTTCTTCTTGTTACGAACAAAGTTCATATACACAACAAAACATTCAAAAGATCTGGTATATAAGAATGTCCATCATGGGACATACAATATCTTATATAAAGATGTGCAAAAGATATGAGATGATGATTAAAATGAGGGTGAGGGCCTACTTATATACCTAGGTAGGTACCTCTTCACAAACGGTCATGTCCTTAGAGACATGCCTCTTCACTACTAATTATTAGTTAGTTAATCATTAATCATTATTATTGTTCTTTACATTAGTTGTATTATTTTTATATATATTTTATTCACAGTGTTGCCTTCCTCTTCAAAAAGCTTTGTCCTCAAAGCTTATTGCTAACAAAGCGTGTCATCTGCTTCTTTTTCTTGTAATCTATTTGTATCCTTCATAATTCTTCTAGTTTTCATCTTCGTTGATACATGATGATAGGATCCCTTGAGAGATAAGTAAAATTGTCGAACTGAGAAGGGATCTAACCATCCTAAATCAATTTTCCGTGGAATCTTGCAGTTGCTGGAAACTTGTGATGAATTGTTATAACAAGACTGGATTGTGCAAACTTCAGTGTTTCTTGGAACATAAGTTTGTCGTTTATGTTTTGAGTGATACTGATTCGTAGATTGATTGAGATGCATATTCTCGTGATTCAGATTTCGATAAGGAGTTCTTTTGGTTTGACTTTCCCTTATCATGTGTGTGGAAATTTCCTGATTTACTTCCAAGTACAGATGTTGTTGAGATGATTACAAAATCCTCACATGGAATTTTCATTGTTTGAACTGTAACATCTGAATATGTCTTCTGTTCAATTGGATTTGGATTTGTCAAAATTGTGAAATTAATGGAATTTGTGTTTGTTCCATTTTCTTCAACTTGACTACTACGTCTAGAGATTTTGATGCTTCTTTTGTGACAAGTTCTTCGAATTAATTTCAATGATTTCTTATCATCCTTAAGTTTTTTACTTTGATTAAGGAGACTTTGGTTATGATTTTTTAAATGTGAAAGTTCTTCATTTTCTGCATTGTTGACATTTTCTTATTGTCTTTCTCATCTTTTAAATTTTTTATTTGTTATAATATCCTTTGATTAAGGGTTTTTAAGCGTAATTTTTTTTCTTATTTCTCTGATAGACTCTCGTTGAGTTTCTTCTCAGAACTTTCATTTTCTTACTTTAATTTTTGCTTCTTAACCTTGGACTTCTTGATATATTTTTTATTATGGTCCTTTAGGCGCAAAAGTTCTTCGTCCTTTTCTTACAACTTATTGTAAAACATGTCTTCGAGATCTTTACATTTCTTTTCCAATGCATTGTTTTTTTGTTCAAGCTCTGCAAATTCTTCCTCTAATCTTTTTATTTGTGTCTATGTATTACCTTGATGCTCTTTGGTACTAAGTAATCTTCCACATGCTAGACAACATAATTTGCAACTTTTTTGAATATATATATATATATATATATATATATCCAATTTTCGTTAAAACAAAACTCTTTGGTACTAAGTAATCTTCCACATGCTAGACAACATAATTTGCAACTTTTTTGAATATATATATATATATATCCAATTTTTGTTAAAACAAAATGGACATTTAGTCCAAAATGTTGACTTACTCATGGAGCTCATATTTTCCTTTATAACTTCACACTTAATCTTTTTTCCTTTTTTCACTATCTTTTTTGTTTTTGTTAATTTAATATATATTTAATTCTCTCTCTCTCTCTCTTTTCTGCCAAAGGCCTGATGGAAAAATTGGAGAATCTCCAAAAATTGTTGTTATGAATATAATTCATAACAAGTAAAATAAATAAAATTAATGTAAATATTAAATAATCAAATATTGGTTATGTTAAATAGTCATTAAGTAGAGTGAAAAGGCATGTCTAAAAGACATGCCCAGTCACGAAAAGACACTACTTAGGTATATATATGCGAGTCCTCATTGTAAAATTCATCACTTATACACTTTTTATATATAATAAATTATTATTACAAATACCTCTCATGTATTTTTACATTCAAGCCTACAAGCTATCGATTTTGATGCTTCAGTGGTATCAGAGCCATGGCGCACAATATAATCATGTGGGTCTTTGAACGTTGTTCACTGCACAATGTGCCATTACATTCACGTCCTGATTGCGTTGAGCAGTTTAATAAAATTCAAGAAGTATTTCAGCGATTAGAAAAATCATGTGCAGAAGTTAAAGCATGTCGAAAGGAAATCGATAGTAAGGGAGATGATAACGACAGTGAAGAAAAGAAAAAAGATGAAGCAGTAGATGATTATAATGTTCAATATTATGATGAAGGCATATCAAGGCCATCAAGTGCTCTGTTGATACCTGCAGGCCCAAGACCTGTTGTTCCTGTTGTACCCATTCAAATTGTTCCATTGTTGTCACGGTCTGTCAGTGCATCAGGAAGACTAGGAGTAGGAGATTCTATGGCTTCAAATAGCATGTTGTTGTGTCAAAGGTCACAGGTGCCTCCATCATACAACATGGATGTTGTTGGAAAGAATAAGAGTAATTACGTTGCGCATGTTCCTCTTTCAGACTCGAGTGCTCACACTCTGGCAGCGGCAAGTCCCTCTTAAGGTTCCATTGTTTCACATTCTAGTGGTTTTATGCAGAACTCTCTTTCATCTTTTATGTTACCTCCATGTACAATTCCAGGGTCTGAGAAAAAAAAATTACAGTGAGCCCATCGACCCTACGCAACACAGCGTGACGTTCAATCCAAGTTATGATCAGCTCTGGACTCCGCTTTACGGCCCTGCTCATCCTTATGCCAAGGATAGGATCGCTCAAGGCATGAGAAACCACAAGCTTGGTTTTGTGGAGGATTCAACCATCGAACCCTTCATGTTCGACGAGCAGTACAATACTTTTCACAGGTATGGTTACGCTGCCGACCCTTCTGCTTCTTTGGGTAGTCATATTGTTGGTGATTTAGAGACTTTGAAGAAAAACGATGGGGCATCTGTGTATAATTTACCTAAACGTGAGCATAAGAAGCAGAAACTCGAGAAAAAAATGATACAGAAGGACAAGAAAGAGGAGGAGGAAAAAGAAGTTGGAGAGGAAGTTGATAATCCTTCCACGGAAGAGTGGCTGAAGAAGAATAGGAAAAGCCCTTGGGCTGGTAAGAAGGAGGGTTTGCAGACTGAATTGACTGAGGAGCAGAAGAAGTATGCTCAGGAACATGCTAAGAAGAAGGGTGAGAAGGTTGAGATTGTAGATAAGACTACTTTCCATGGCAAGGAGGAGAGGGACTACCAAGGGCGGTCTTGGATTGATCCTCCCAAGGATGCCAAGCAACCAATGATCATTGTTATATTCCAAAGATGTGGGTGCATACATGGAGGGCTGGAGCCTATCGAAGAATATTACAGTTACAACTAGTTCTCTATGGCCTTGGAGGGCTAGAGCCTATCGAAGAATATTACGTGAGAGAGTATGAGGTACATTGTAGTTGCATGGAGTTGGATTTTGCCATTTTAATGAGGGATAAATTTGAATGGATTAATGATATCGTTGTGTACGATCCGCTTCTGTCTTCATTTGAAGAAATTGCCATACATGCCCTCGGCTGTACTTGTCTCTCTGTCAATGAAAATTGCAGATGGACAATGGATAGACCAACGCTATTTTTCATGCCTCACTGTGCAAATTTTCTCACCGAGAATGTTTTGAATGCAAACAATAAGATTATCATATTAGGTAATAGTCTCAACAGAGCAGATCCAACCTTTTTCCATAAGAAGAAGCGGTTTGTGAGGCATATTGCAGTAGGATATGCTTGCCAAGTTAACTTTTCACCCGATGGGCAATTTGCTATGTTCGGAGATAGCGGTTGGGTAACACATATTCACAGTATCTTGTCAACTTCTTCTTGGATTGGTGCACGAATTGCTCTGGAAGGTGCCTTGGTGCTGGTTCATTGCTTCTGTAATTTCGTTTTGGCCAGAGAGAGCATTTTCTGGCACCTGTTGCTTCGTTCTTAGGCAATTTGTTCAATTTATCCAAAAGAGTTTTTTATCGATTCGTCTTGAATTTAAAAAATGCAAAATCCACAGCCTGACATGGCAGAAGGTCTCTCTCATATTTGTGCAAAATCCACAGCCCAACGTGGCACATCGTGTCAATTTAGTGCAGAATCCACAGCCTGGCATGGCACATGGTGTCAATTTGGTGCAGAATCCACAACCTGGCATGGCACATGGTGTCAATTTGGTGCAGAATCCACAGCCTGGCATGGCACATGGTGTCAATTCTAAACCAAATCAGACCTTGTGCAGACTCTGTGATTTTGTGCTAGGGGTTAATTGTGCGTGTGCTAATTGTTTTAATCATACGTGGACTCGTTTCAACGAGTTGAAACGAGAGCTTGAAAACCAACGAACGAAAAATTCATGTGAGTTGGAAGCTCTTCAAAATTCGAACGAAGAGGTTGAATTTTTGAGAAAGTGGGACTTCACTCCCGGTGAAGCATCCTCGACTACTGATGTTACCATAGTTTGCAATTCTGATGGAACTTTGTTTCACGCACACTCTCTCATTCTGGTGAGTAAGTCGGATGTATTCCGTGCAATGCTGGAAGGGAATGAAAGAAAAGAAGTGCACATTGATGGGGCTCCAGGAAATATTGTGGAAGCATTTGTGAAGTTGTTGTACACTGGGCTAAGCATGTGTCGACAACTGGGATAGCATTTAATCTATTCATATTATAGACCATTCACAACGTTTCAGACAGAATTCGACAACGTTTCGGACGGAAATTTGGCGTGAGGGTTAAATTAATATTTTTAACTTTAATTTATATAGTTACATTTAACATAGTTTAATTAATTAAATTATTAAAATAATAATAATAATAGTAGTAGTAGTTAGAGTTTAAAAAAAGAAGAAAAAAAAGAGTTATTAAAAGAAAACCTAGAGTTATAATAAAAAAAAATAGAGTTATATAAAAAATAAAAATAAAAAAATCCAAGGGAATATTACTAATGAGCTACATGACAAGAGGATGGCCAGATTATATACATCGAGACAACAGACACTAAGTGAAGAAAATCCACAGCACTAAAGCTTTGAGGACGAAGCTTCTGAAGGAAGGGGTTATGTTATGAATATAATTCATAGCAAGTAAAATAAATAAAATAAATGTAAATATTAAATAGTCAAATATTGGTTATGTTAAATAGTCGTTAAGTTGAGTGAAAAGGGATGTCTAAAAGGCATGCCCAGTCATGAAAGGACACTGCTTAAGTATATATATGCAGGGTCCTCATTGTAACATTCATCACTTATACATTTTTTATATAATAAATTATTATTAAAAATACGTCTAGTGTATTTTTACATTCAAGCCTACAAGCTATCGATTTTGATGCTTCAATTGCGTAGCGAAACGCTCAAATCACGACAACGACAAGGTTGACGAAAGTTCGATGGCCAAAGGCCAGATCAAGATAGCTCTATGCAACGATTGAGTGGTCAGAGGATCGAACAACTCTGATACCAATGTTACGAACAAAGTTCGTATACGCAGTAGAATATTCAGAAGATCTAGTATATAAGAATGTCCATTATGGAACCAGATTCTTCATAAGAAACCATATTCAATTACAAACTGGTGGAGCAGCATTTGGAAACTCACAGCACCGCCGAGATCCAAACTATTCTTCTGGTGCATATTGAGAGACAAGGTGCCTACCGGGGAACATCTTACACATAGAGCTTTTCAAGGGCCCACCTGGTGCATCCTGTGCAAATGCGCCTCTGAATCTACAGACCATCTCTTTCTGTGCTGCAAGGTCATAATATCCCTTTGGCGTACCTTATCCACTTTGATCCGATATGCTGGGCATTGGGAGGGTAATGATTTGGGCAGCGCTTGGGACGATTGGTCAAATAGACACAGGGGATCAAATCTACAGAACCTACCTGTACTTGTCAGCTGGTACATATGGAAAGCCCGAAACTGTCATATATTCGATAACAGACCAACGCATTGGCCTCACATTGACGCTGGGATAATCTCTGCATACAGGGAACTGCCAGATCCACCACCTCCTAGAGAGCGACAACCACAACCTCCTCCTTGTATCGACAAAAATATACCCTGGGTTTTCTTTGACGGGGCTGCAAACCAACAAGGATGTGGAGGAGGTTTCATCTTGCATATCAGTGAACAACACCTCTATAAAGTCAAGATGGATTTGGGTGCTGGAACAAATAATTATGCTGAGCTCATTACCTTGCGCCACTTACTACATTTCTCTTTGGGACACCAATGCACCAATTTAAACATTTTTGGGGACTTCAATGGCATTACTGATTGTCACATTCGCACACTCAACAACATTTTAAACGAGGTAAATATTTTTAAGGCAGAGTTTAACAATATTTCTTGCTCGCATATCTACAGGGAGCATAACGGCAATGTTGACAAATTATCCAAGGAGGCCGCGTTATTGCCCAGAGGCGAATGGTTGATAGATGAGCAGCAAGGGACAAATGAGTATCAGTGTTACCATCGTCCATATATAGATCCAATCTATCAGAGGGACCTTGGTCATTGACCAAGCTATTTTTTGGTTTTGTATAATATGAAACAATAGAAATTTTTGACAAATTCTGAATTTTATAAGGGCCCCGCGTGGCTCATGTACAGGCCTAAACAAGCATACTACAGTTTGATATTTTCCACAGCTGAATATAGCAGATCGCCCTGCGAGGTGTCTCTGGAACAACTCATAGCATGTTATCATGTCCATAGCCCATAGTGACACAGATACAGCATATGCAATAGCATCTACAATATGTAATTTTTCCTACTTAATGAAAAATTACGGATTTTTCTAGGGGAAAAAAGAATGTCCATTATGGGACAGATAATATATTATATAGAAATGTACAAAATATATGAGATGATGATTACAATGAGGGTGAGGGCCTACTTATATACCTAGGCAGGTACCGCTTCACAAACAATCATGTCCTTAGAGACATGCATCTTCACTACTAATTATTAGTTAATTAATCATTATTATTGTTATTTACATTATTTATACATGTATTTTTATTCATAACACTTGCTTTGGAGACATCATTTTGGGTTAATAAAGGATCGATTCGTGTATTCCATATTGTTGAATGTCTTTTTATGGCTATTGAATGGAATGGTTGATGTTAGTGTTTTTATGTATCGTTAAGAATGTATGATAATCCTTTGAAAGAATCCTCATGTTAGGCTCTCTTCAATGACTTTATCCCCTCAAAAAATGATAGCTAGGGTTTTTCAAACTAACTAACTCCATTGTAGGGTTTTAATCTTCCAAAAGTAGATCTCCCTCTGAACTCCACCCAAGATCGAGCACTGACCTTTCCACATAGGTGATCACACCATAAAAATCTTCATAAACCTATATTTCCCCCCTTCTCTCAAATTTTCAGTGCTTTAAGGCAAGCTGCTACTATAGGGCTAGGGCTAAATTCAACTAGGTTAAGTGTGTTGGCTTGTGCAGGGATTATATACATGGTTTGTAACTCATTGCCTCAAAATTATCCTTTTCCTGTGGTGAATTCTTCCATTTTAGGGTTGATGTCACAAGCCCTAGGCAAACCTTAATCTAGCCTAGCATTCAACTTGGGGTCTTTTGAAGGTTTGTTGCTCCTAATATTGATCATATTCATCTTGTCAAGCCTTTAATTGGCCATGCGTACATTTGTATGCATTTCTCCTTGCTTAGTTATTAAACCATAGGTCACTTGTGCCCTGGATAGGTCTTTGGAGGGCACGCTTCACCTTGTTCTTGTTGATTTGAGCCTTATCCTTAAGCCGATTGTCTTTCCTTACCCTATCCTTGTCACCTTCGAGCCTTGGACTTGAATATCCATTAAATGACCTACATAGGGCAGCCAACCTTGTGGTGGAAATCTACTAAACAACAGGAGGTGGTGGTTTTGGTGACAGTGGGCCTCCACCTCATAATGTTGTCCCTTGGTCTATCCTTCGTGTTGTGAGGCATATGGCAAGACATGATAGATTTTGAAGCAACATCTTCTAGCGTCATAGCGGGGGAGGATTTGAGTCAACCTCCTTTGTATCTGAAGATTAAGCTTCATTCCTTTTTGAAGGGAGTATTTATGTTGACAATATAACCTAACTTTTGGTGACAATATAACCATGGAAGTAGGTACTCAAACACTCTTGACTTATCACCAAAGAATTGATGAGCCTCTGGCACTCCTGTCATGGATAGATTAAACACGAGGAAGGGAATTAGACCTTGGATGTAGTACTTCGTGGCCCCTTTGAACTTTGAAAAGATTTTGGGATACCCCCACCCTTTGCCCATAGGGCTATAAATGGTTACAACGTTTTCATGGTAAAAAATCTGAGGACCCTAAAAATCATATAAAGGAGTTTGAACTAGCTTGTTGTTCTTAGCTAGGTAAGGAGGTTGAGGATGATGTGGTTATGACCTTGTTTGCCCTATCATTAAAAGATAACTCCCAAAAATGGTTCATATCCCTTCCTGAGAAATCTATTGATTCATGGATTGATCTAGCCAAAGCTTTCACCTTTAGGTGGATTAGAGAAAGAAACATTGTTGAGTTATATAGAGATTTCCTCTTGGTGAAGAAAGATTACCTTGAAATCATCAAGGAATATAACCAAAGGTTCAATAGCATAGTTTCCTTGATACCAGAGAAACTAAAACCCCTTGATGAGTTAGTACTTTCAACTTACCTCCAAGCATTGGTCGAAGAAATTACCTACCCTACAAGGGACAAGAGACCTAAAACGGTTCTACATGGTCAAGATGAAGCCCTTCAAATCGCTGACCTTCTAGCGCTAGATCTAACAAAACTCGAAAGGCCCTTAGTTTCTAATGTTGCTTTTATCAAGGACCTTAAGAGATGTTGTGAAAACTTAATGCCTATTGTATTGAAAAACTATAGTACTATGATTTCCCAAATCAACATGATAGAAGAAGTTGAAAAAAAACTCCGCCCCACAAGATTCAAGGCGCAGTTAATACTAACCTACCTATTGTCTTATATACTAGACAATTTGATAAGGGGCATCCCCCGTTATTTATAACCCTTGAAATTAATGGTTTCCTCCTCCATGATTGCATGCTTGATTCATGATCGTCAACTAATATAATTCCATTAAGGATCATGAAGCAATTAGGCATGGAGATCTCAACGAAATACATGAATGTGTGTGGGATTGATTCTAAAGCCGCTGAAGTGTGTGGAATCACAGAGAACTTCTCTGTCATGATGCATAGGCAATGTTATTATCGAGAAAATGGGCATCTTCCCTTGGTGGAACCATCCAGATGGACATGTCCCACATTAAGGTCCCCATGGGAGAAAATTCCTATGCCATTATATTTAGGAAGCCATCAACTCGACCTTTAATTGAACATCTTCCGTAACCTTAAACAAAGACCTAGAAGAAGACTATGGATGTGGAGAATGGAGGATCTCTCAAAAGGCTGCCACCCCTGAACCAAAGACGGATGGAGTATGGACCATGTATTTCGATGGAGCATACTCAAAGTTAGTTTCAAATGCAGGTGTAGTTTTGATATCACCCTCCCAAATGCACATTTTGTTTTCTTATAGGCTGGCATTTGATTACACAAACATGGCCAAATATGGAGCCTTAACTTTAGGCCTGGATATAGCCCTTAGTAAAGGGATACAACACTTGAAAGCCATAGGAGATTATGATCTAATTGTATCTCAGGTTAAGGGATCATTTAATGCCAAAAATGAAAAAGTCAAGAAATACAAGAATCACATATTACATACAATATAAGAATTTGAAACATTTGGAATTGAAGTTGTCCCAAGAGAACAAATTTTTGTGGTTGATTCCCTAGTAGTGGTTGCATCCACATTACAATCACCAAGCGATAATATCATTGAACTAGGAGACTTCACCATGGATGTCATCTTTAGGCATGCAATACCCGATAATCAAGAGCATTGACTTGTTTTTGAAGATGACAAGCAAATAGTAGGTTTTCTCCAAAAGGATAGACATAATCAAAATGGAGTCGCAGAAAAAGAGATAACTATGGAGAAGACATTTGATCAAAGTGATAGGAGTAAGGTCAAAAAGAAAGTAGAGGAATCCCCTGACATCATAGAAATAAATCTAGGTTCTGATTCTTCCCCTCAAATGATTAATATAGGTAAAGGACTGTCGAAGGATGAGAGAGAACTTAACTAGAAAAACTCCTAAAAGAGTTTAAGGATGTTTTCGCTTGGCCATATCAAGATTTGAAGGCCTATAGCCAAAAAGTTATTCAACATACTATCCCTCTTGAAGAAGGGGCTAAGCCTATAAGACAAAATTAGATGAATATAAGCCCCAAATTAGCCCCCTTGGACAAAGAGGAACTTCAAAAGATGTTGGATGTCAAAACCATTGCTCCCATAAGAAATTCTTCATGGATAACTAACCATGTGGTCACCTGAAAGAAAACTGGTAATATTAGTGGATATCAGGGATCTTAATTGGGCATGCCTCAAGGACAATTATCCCTTGCCAAACATGGAAAATCTATTACAACAAATCACTGGATCTAATATTATGTCCATGCTTAATGGGTTTTCGAGATCCAACCAAGTGATGGTAAAAGAGGAAGATCAATTGAAAACTACCTTCAATACCCCTTGGGGAACTTACAAATATCTAAGAACGTTATTTAGTTTATTAAATGCAAGATCTATGTTTCAAAGAGCAATGGATTTTTTCTTTAGGGATGCTATTGGTAAAATTATGGAGATATATCAGGATGATTTGAATGTGGCCTCCAAAGAAAGACACGACCATTACAAGCATCTTAGGAAGGTTTTCGAAAAATGTCGGAAGTATGGCATATTCTTGAACCCTAAGAAGTCAATCTTTGGTGTTGAGTCTTGACCAAAGTAAGTTATTAGGACACAATGTCTCGAAGGATGGAATTAGCGTTGATCCGGAAAAAGACGAGTCTATCAAAATATTGTCCCTCCCAGAGACAAGAAAGCTTTGCGATCATTCTTTGGAAAAATTAACTTTATAAGAAGATTCATTCCAAATTTTACCAAAATAGTCAAACCCATGAATGACTTATTAAAGAAAGGCGTTCCATACATGTGGGATGAGAAAAGGGCCAAGTACTTTGAGTAAATTAAACAAAGAATAATCTCAGCCCTAGTCCTAGTAGGCCTCCAAATATTTCCATATCTATGGGGTATATATGCAAAAAGATAACGAGGGAAACGAGAAACCAATATCATTTATGAGTAAGCCTTTGCAAGATGTTGAAGTTAGATATACTCACTGAAAAGCAAGCTTATTCTTTTGTTAAATCCCTTGAGCATTTCTAAACATATGTGGGATATAACAAGATCCATGCCTTTGTCCCATACCTGAATGTAAAAGATGTATTGACTCAAAATGATTGTTTGGGATCAAGTAGAAAGTGGGTTTCTAAAATCCAAGAATATGATCTTGATATATGTCCTAAAAAAATCACCAAAGACCAAGGTTTGGCGGATATGTTAATTCAAAAGAACGTTAAGGCTTTCCAAATGGGTGAAGGGGAATAAATTTGTGCAACTTCTATTGACTATAAGATGAAGAATTATAATTTGATACCATATACTATCTTAAGAACTTGTTCACCCCTCCTGGATTGATTGATAATAAAAGAGGAGCTTTGAGATTAAAAGGCACTAAATATTGCTTGACTCAAAATGGACTTGGTTGGATGAGTCCTAGTGGGATAATTACCCGATGTGTGAACAAGGAAGAAGCTAAAAAACTAATTGAGTTTCACGCGATTTTGTGGAGGGCATTATGCCACCAGAACTACTACTCATAAGATACTTGGGGCAAGTTACCACTGGCCTCTTATCTTTGGTCATACCCTACAATTTGTTAGAACCTGTCAACCATGCCAACTATTTACTGGTAAAAAGAAACTACCTGCCCTCCCGCTAAAGAGTATAGTTATTGAATCCCCATTTCAGCAATGGGGCCTTGATTTTATAAGGGAATTCAAAGACAATTCTAGTTGACGGTCACAAGTGGACCCTTACAACCATTGATTGACTTACAAAGTGGGTTGAAGCCATTCCTACAATAAAGGCCAATAAACAAATAATTATTGATTTCCTTGAAGATCACATTATCACTAGATTTGGGTCCCTACCAAAATTGCAACCATAGTGCTAAGGCTTTTAACTCCATGACTCTTGCATCCATGTGTTGTAAGTATGGCATCGTACTAGCCCACTCGTCAAACTATTATCCCCAAGGAAATGGCCACGTAGAAATGAGTAACAAGAACCTTATGACGATTATCAAGAAAATAGTGGGCAAGAATAATAGAAGTTGGGATAGTAAGATCAAAAATGCTTTATGGGTTGATCATACAACTACCAAGGGTTCCACGGGTTTTAGCGCCTTTCAGCATGTATTTGGGGCTGAAGCAAAGTTTCCCATCTAGTTGCAGTTATCGGTGTTGGAGTGTCTCAAGGCATTCCTTGAGCAACAAGATTGCTCAGCAACCAACGTTCCTCAAGCTTAAGATATTTGTCTCGCAAAGTGTTACGATGCTTTCTTTGATTCACCAACCATGAGTTGTGTTGATGATGTTAATTTCTTTAAACCCAGTTACAAATTTACTGTCTCAACAAATAATCATAGATCTGAAATAAGCAATGCTTTCTAATCTAATTTGTAACAATAAATATTCTAGAATTTTAACCAAATAACCAACATAAGCAAAAATACTCAAAACTAATCACATGCAATAGAGAATAACACAGATATACCCTGGAAACCCCAGTGTGGGGAAAACCGACAAATGTTGGGCTTTTTATTCAACTTCAGGAAAAATATTTTTTTACAGTAGTCTTACAAGAATTTGTTACAACAAATACACAGCAAAAGATATCGACCCTCTCAATAACTCAGCCCTTGTACAACACACACGCACGACCCAACAAATCTTGTGTGCACAAGGAAAAATCAGCCTCTTGACCCAAAAGAATACTCAACCTACTTGCTCTGAGGAAATCGACCTCTATTGATCTCACTTGCCTGATCTCGCTCTAGCTTGGGTCAATCTATCCTTTTCTCACTCTCGTTGTCAAATATTTCATTCCATTGAATCCCAACTTGTTCCAATCAATTGTGTCTCACCTTTGGATCGAACCTCCTATTAAAAAGATCAAACCCTAATCTCAAGCAAAATCCCTAATCTCAATGGTTGACATTAGATCTCAAATCAACAGTCGCAACTCATTCTGTTGTTGACTTATTTTCCCTTTTATAAAAAAAGCACCAAAAATTAAATTAAATTGTTGTTTAAAGTCTTGACTTAAGAAATTCATTAATTGACTATCATAGGAGATAATTAAGGTGACTCGCTACATGTCATGGCACCTGATCCATGCAAAATCACCTTCCAAGCTACAATCTCAACACTCATTCTTAGCGAGGAAGGTGTTCTGCACAACATCTGACTTATTCTTGAAGAAAACAAATTTGCCCTTCATCAAGGCTTTTGTCAAGATGTCTATTATATGCTCATTCGTGGGAATGTATTGCAGCTTCAATGTCCCCTTCTGCACACAATCTCTCATGAAGTGGTACTTGATCTCAAAATGCTCCAAGTTTTCATGGAATACTGGATTCTCAGAGAGTTTACTACAACTACGATTATCACAACGAATGACAGCCAAATCCAGCTCCTAATAAAAAGCATAACAAGGAATTTCCAAAGCCAAATAGCCTTGCATGCCGCCATACTAGCAGTCATGTACTCGACCTTTGCAGAAATCAGGGCAACTGACTTATGTTTCCTGCTGTACCAAGAGACTACGCATGATCCCAAACTAAAATTACACCAAGAAGTGCTCTTCTCGTCAAATGTACTGCCTACCCAATCCGCATCGTATACTGCTCCAACTTCACTCCATCCTACTGAGTGTACTTTAGTCCATACTCAATTGTGCCTCAGAGATATCTCAAAACATGCTTTGCAGCTACCCAGTGTTGAAGTTTCTAAGTTTACTTAGTTAGAAACCCTCCATGCACTTTATCTGATTTATTCCTACCTACTTGTTATCTTCCTTAACAAGTTATTTACAATATAAATACTGAAAATAAACACTAGTGCATGTTCAACATATTACAGATCAGCGACTAAAAGAAACAAGAACAAACACACCACATGACACCATTCTTTTCGGACTAATGTCCCTGGAAAAACCCAATGTGGGAAAATCGATGCAGCTATCTAAGGGTTTTCTTATTAAGCAATACCAGAGTACAATCTGGGTGCCGAAACTGGCCTATCCAACAGAGAATTTCTTTAGCAGTAATACCTCTCGGTTTCTGACAAATCTACTGGCTGAAACCCCAGATAATCATTCCGACAGCTACTCAGCACCAATCTGGCCCAGAAACCCTAGCATCTGCCCAATCTAGACTGCGTCAGCCTCTCATAGCCCAGCGCTAGCTCTGTGTCAACCTATCTTGGCCTGCGTTAGCTCTCTGAGCCTCTACGTCAGCCACGCTGGCCGCTCTGGTGCTCTGCGCAACAATTAGCTGCCTCTGCGTGGCCCTGCGTGAGCACTGGCTGCTCCTGCGTCTCTCTCTCTGGCTACTCTGTTGCTATCCCGGCACTAGCTCTGCCTCTCTGTCTCTCTGTACTCAATGCCGCTCAATTGCTCTCCCGATCACTGATTCTATCTCTCTTAGCAAACCCTGCTCTAGAGAATAGAATGACTAATCACTTTGGTGTATTCTCCAAGTGACCCTCAAGCTTCCTCTTATACTTTTCCTATTGATATCTCAACAGCCGAGATTAAGTCCCTAATCAACGGCTAAGATTAGATCTGGCTTGATCCATGTCTTTTGGACCACTCTAACACGGATTCATATTAATACATATTAATATTTTATTTTCCCTAAGTTTAGACTTGGGGACTCTATTAAAATAATATTAATTATTTTAATATCTCATGATTTGTTTAGAATCTGCCCAAACCATTTTTGGGTATTAGAGATCTCATGTGCCCCAACCTCTCCACCAAATTTCGTGGCTAGAGCACATCCGATGCTACCCCAAATCAACACTCCCTCTTAGCAAGGACTGTGCTCTAGCAATACTCCTCACTGAGTATTACTCTGATCATCCGGCATCGGTACCTGTGTTGATGCTAGGCCTTCCTACCCAACATCCTCTGCACTGCTGCATCCTGTACTGCTGCCCATGGTTCTACCACTACCACTGTTGCATCTGTACGACAACTCCCTCTGCATCCGTGCTGCTGCTGGTCCTTTCTCCCAGCACTGCATCCGCACTGCACCTCCTCTCATCATGTTGCATCGTGCTGCCCACTACTGCACTGCAACTCAGTTACTGAGAAGTAAGTAACTGATCTCCCAATTGACCTCCCTGTTGGGCCAAAAACACCCACTGATGTTGAAGCTCCCTCTGCCATTGACTAGTGCTCCCTCTCTAACCTTTGCACTATTGCAACAACTCCCTGCATCTCACACCCTTACACACCTCTCTATGCCTCTCGCACTGTTGTAGCCTGCTAGCTCTGTGCTATCTCGGGACTCCTGCACTGTAGCTCTCTCTGCCACTCCATCTGCATCTGTCTCTACCCACTCAGCCAGTCCTGCTACTCCTCGTCGGGGCTCCCATCGCAAGGTCTAATCCAAGAGGTTGGGTACCTCAAGGATCCTACCCTCATCTCTTGTAGTCCTCCTGACTACACCTCGATGTCTCCCCACTTCCGCTCAAGTGGCATGTGTGCATTCATGGCAAAGTCATCGTCTGTCAAAACTTCCTTCTCTGCCCATGCTGGCACTGCCTTAGTCTCGAAAGACTCTCCCTTACTCTTCTTCCTTGGACACTAGGTCACATAATGACCCAACTCCCTGCAGTGGAAGCACTTGATCTTGGAGAGATCTTTCTTCTTTTGCTTTTGCTGCTTTCCCTCAGATGCTAGGGCCACATCCTCCTCCTCATGCTTGACCTTGATCCCTTTGTTGTTGTACCTGTCTTCGACTGTCGTCTAATCTCTTCCTGGCGAAGAGCTGCCCACGTCTCGTCCCAAGGTGGGAGAGTCCCTCTGCCCAGGATACTCTGGACAAATACTTCCCAATCTTCTGAGACAGCATTCAGGGCTGTCCACACCATAAGCTCCTCACCCGGTGTCGCTCCTATAGTAGTTAATTGGTCTCGGATCTCATTCAATCCTCCGAGGAAGGTGTCAATCGATTGACCCTTCTTCAAGTTAGAGAGAGATTTCGGCGAAAATCACATGGAATCTCATTTGTCGACGCGTTTCGAACCAACTAGTGTGGTTCATCGTCAGGACAAGTTGAAGAAACAGATCTAGCTCATCATGCTAAATAGTCTGAGCGGAGCCTCCAACAGCTAACATCTCCAACGACTAGTTTGACTTAAGGACAGGGGTCAAAATTATTATAATATTTTAATTCGTAAAAATAAATAAATTAAGGTAAATGGTACGAGACCTAATAATTAAAAACTATAAGTTAATTAATAATTAGTCAAAAAATGACCTTCAAAGGCCTAAAAATATAAATAATATTATTTAAAAGTATTAATAATTATAATTTAATTAATAATTAAAAGGAAAATTAGTTAATTAAATGACCTATATTCGGCATGAGACCTAAAAAATAAAAAAATTTATAAGTTAATTAATAATTTAAAAAGGAAAATGGTTAAATGAAGAAAATATAATCTTATTTAAAAGTATTATTAAAATTGTAAGTGAATAATAAAAGGTAATAAAGAGAATCAGGTTAATAAAAATTATAAGTTAGTTAATAATTTAAAAGGAAAATTATTAAATTAAATGACCTTGTAATAAAGGAAGGAGTAATATATAAATTGATTTTTATATAAAAGTATTATTAAAAATGTATGATAAATAATAAAATGTAATTAAGCTATAAAAAGGACCTTAAAAGGAAAATTAGTTAATCAAATGACCTTATAATAAAGGAAAAGTTAAATGTATAGAGTAATGTATAAATTAATTTTATTTAAAAATTGTGTGTTAATTAATAAAAGGTAATAAAGAAAATCAAAGGATGATATGATAGATTAGTTAAAAATATAAGCAGTAAAGAATTAGAAAGGAAAATTAGTTATATGGAGGCCCTTAAATAAAATAATCAATATAAAAATAATAGGAATTAAAATGGAAAAATAGGCATCAAGGACCTTGAAATATCAGACGAAATAGGGTGCTATACACACGATTAAAAACTAATAAATAAATAACCTCTGCTCCGTCCAGTCTGTCCTGGTCTCTTACCCTGTGTAGTGTTATGATGCTCCTCTACTTCCCTCCTGGAAATTCTCTGTTCGACTCCTCTCAGTCTCTACTTTCCGTCTGGAAGTTCTCTTCTGGACTCCCTCTAAGTCCTGATTTCCCTCTTGGAAATCCTTCTGCCACTTGTCGAGATGCCCCCTACTCTGATCAACTTATGCAGCTGCACTTTTGATCCGGGTTCCTCGGCTAGAAACCCTCAATAACAACTCCTTTGGCCCTGCTCTGTCAGGTACTGTTATGACTACAGTACCTCACCAGCTCCACTCTGCAATATTCCTGCAGCCTTTTAGACCCCAACAACTGCCTCTCTGTGAACTGCGTCAGCCCCTCTGGCCCTCTGCGTCAGCAACGCTGGCCTTTCTGGGGCTCTGCACAGCTCCCGGCTTCCTCTGCATGGCCCTGGCTGGCTCTGTGTCACACTCCTTGGCTTCTGCATTGCTAGAAACAGCTTCTCACCTCGGGACAATTGTTTTCTGCTGCTAATACTCCGCTCGGCTGATGTCTTTTAGTCCTCCTGTGATCTACAATCACGTCCTGATACCATGTAGAAGTTTCTAAGTTTACTTAGTTAGAAACCCTCCATGCACTTTATCTGATTTATTCCTACCTACTTGTTATCTTCCTTAACAAGTTATTTACAATGTAAATACTGAAAATAAACACTAGTGCATGCTCAACATATTACAGATCAACGACTAAAAGAAACAAGAACAAACACACCACATGACACCATTCTTTTTGGACTAATGTCCCTGGAAAAACCCAATGTGGGAAAACCAGTGCAACTATCTAAGGGTTTTCTTATTAAGCAATATCAAAGTACAATCTGGGTGTCGAAACTAGCCTACACAACAGACAATTTCCTTAGTAGTAATAACTCTCGGTTTCTGACAAATCTACTGGCTGAAACCCCAGATAATCCTTTCGGTAGCTACTCAGCACCAATCTATCCCAAAAAACCCAGCGTCTGCCCAATCTAGATTGTGTCAGCCTCTCCTAGCCCAGCGTTGGCTCTGCGTCAACCTATCTTGGCCTCTGTCAGCTCTCTGAGCCTCTGCGTCAGCTACGCTGGCCCCTCTAGTGCTCTACACAGCACTTAGTTGCCTCTGCGTGGCCTTGCATGAGCACTAGCTGCTCTTGCGTCTCTCTCTCTGGCTACTCTGCTGCGATCCCGGCACTATCTCTGCCTCTCTGTCTCTGTGTACTCAATGCCCCTCAGCTGCTCTACCGATCACTGATTCTATCTTTCTTAGCAAACCCTGATCTAGAGAATAGAATCACTGATCACTCTGGTGTATTCTCCAAGTGACCCTCAAGCCTCCTCTTATACTTTTCCTGGGTCGAGATTAAGTCCCTAATCAACAACTAAGATTAGATTTGGCTTGATCCATGTCTTTTGGACCACTCTAACACATATTCATATTAATACACATTAATATTGGCACTCATCTGAATGATTGAATCCAATTTATGATTATATGGGCCGAATTACTAAATAGTTAGATTTGCATTGCATTGTTTGAATTATTTATTAAAGGTTGTCCACTGTGGAATTATATTGTTGCCTATGTTGATCGAAGAATAGCATTAGTTTGAAAAACATATTTTCCCTAGAACAAATCTCTGTCTTTTTTCCTCTAAACAAAAAGCTATCTAAGAAACCCTAGGCAAAAAATTATCTCAACATTTTATTGTGGTACAGAGCTCACAAGTCCTGCGAGTTGTGAATGCATCAACTTTGAATGCTTCCAGAGCATACAAGCAACGTCACTATAAGAAAAAAGAGGAAAAACCATCAGCCAACAATGGGAGATCACACGAGGCAAGGGGATCAGGATCCTAGTATCCTACTAAATGCAATACACCACCAACAACAGCAAACGACCAACGTGCTACTGGAGGGGTAAAAACAGATGGCTCAAGCCATTGTCCTAGGCATCAATAATCTTGGTAATAATGGGTTGAACACAAGTAAGAGGGTTGGTTTTGAAGGAAACAATAGCCATAACCCTATTTTCTCCAATGTTGTGCCTCAAACACACAACCAGGCAAACAATGGAAGGAACCTCGAACGCTTACTCCCTCAATTTTTAAACCAATAATAGACAATGACCCAAGAAGAAGCAAAGCAAAATAGGTTCTTTCATGAATACTTTCGAGAGTACGCATCACTAGAATAGAACACTCAAGTAGCCCTAACCATCCAGGAGTATAGCAACATCAAATATTAGAATAGACCCAGGGATTAACGGAATCCATATTTGGCTCAAAAGGTAGGGAAGCTACCCATCCCCTCTTTTGATGGGGCATCAAAATGCTCAGCTAGGGCTTGGGTGCAAAAGTTGGACACCTAATTCCGACTTAATACCATGCAAGTAACAAATACTATTCAATTTGCCACGCTACCCCTAGAAGGAGAAGCACATGAATGGTGGTGTCATGGATTGGTTACAATTGGGCATGCAAACATCACTTCTCCTATAGACTTTACGCAAAGGCTGATAGATAGATTTGATCGAAAGAATCTGGATATACACTTCAGAGAATTGGCACAACTCAAACAAATTGGATTGCACGAAGAGTTTATTGTAGAATTGGAGCGAATCGTAGTCATGGTGACAGACATATCTAAAGAACGATTAGTGATGCTTTTCATGGAGGCATTAGCTAAACACCTATAAGGCTGGGTCAAGGCATTCGATCCCACAACCCTTTAGGATGCCATCTAGAAGAAGTGAGATATGGAGGTGCAACATCAAAAGTGAAGGCTCCACCCATGCCACCAGTCATTCCAAAGGACAAGAGTAAGAAGATATCTCTGGACAATGAGACCAAGAAAGATCGACTAGATAAAGAGACTTGAAACAAGCTCAGGAGAAAGAAGCTTTGTTTCACTTGCAAAGAGCCATGGGAACCAGGTCACCGATGTTTGGGAAAAGGGAAGATTCACTACATTGAAGTACTACCCAATAGTCACAATGAGAGTGATACAATGTAGCCGCCAAGCAAGGAGCTTAACATCTATGAAGGAGCACCACCCCTAAAAGCATTGAGGAAACGACTTTCCAAAATTGAAGGAGATATTATCGACACTCTCAGGAGTACCTAAATATCACACTTCAATATCAAGGGCATTGTACAAGGATAACATGTCGTAGTATTGATAGATGGCGGAAAAACATACAACTTTATTGATGCAACCGTAGTGGTAAGGAGAGGCATCCCTGTCCAGGAATTTGAATGCCTCGAAGTGAGGGTAGCTGATGGATATCATATGGCATGTACCCAAGTAGTCACTTAGTTGAGCATCACTCTTGGTAAGTATACGCTTACTGATGATTTTTATGTAATAAAATTTGCAGATACTAACATAGTGTTGGGAGTTCAATGGTTGTACTTGTTGGGACGAATTGTGATGAAAAACCAAACGATGGAAATGGTATTCTGAGACCCAAAGGGAAACAAGGTATTTCTGAAAGGCATGACCAATCGTAGTCCCCACACTGTCACAGTTCAGCAAATGGAGGTTATACCCAAACAAGGAGAAGTCACCTGCATGTCAGCTGGAGAACTGCATGCCACAACATACAATCCAGTGAGGTCAGAACTACACATAACAAACCAGCGGGAAGTTTTCATCCTTAGCCCAAGAACTATACACCAACATGTATAGATCAGGTTGTTGATGCTAACAAGGGCCAAGAAGGAGAGCAAGTTGTGATAGATTGTTCCAAAGGGTTCAAGAAAAGGGGCACAGGTCGCGTTGATTATACGAGGGACATCAAGGAGTGTAAAAAGGGGTACGCAACAGCACAATTGCTTCTTGAAAGGATCCAAATCATGGCAGTGAGATGGTTTATAACCCACCTACAAGTCAAATAGACATTATGAAGGTTGCCACAACATTTTTGTCAAAAGCAAAGGGTTGCAAGATTTCAAGAGGAATTGTTGCCACTAAATTTATACTATTTGATGGGTTGTTTTTCCTATGGATGCTTGGGAGCGAGAGCGGGGAGCGACGTTTTCAAAAGCTCTACGGTCGAGTAATTTTCGGAGCGAATTTTATATAATATATATTTTGATGCATATATGTCAACAAAAGCATGTAGAATGATGAATTAGTGATAAAAAACATAAAAACATGGATTAAACCATATAACATCATTCATCTAGTAGTTATAATCTTCATCAACCATAGGTCCACAAATTACAGGTTCTCATTTATATATCATGTAAGGGTGCACAAAACCATATAGCATCGAGTGCAATCCATCCCTGAACCAAAAATACATCAACAAATAGGCTCTACATGGCCTCTAGCATCCAAAAAAATCATGCTACAACAAATACCTACATATCATCAAAACCATTGCCTATCTTGGGATCTTTGTCATTAATATCACCCTCTAAGCACTAACATAAGATAGAAAAAAACATAGCATGTCAAGTCAAGATTTTGTTTAAGTGATGGGTACATTTTTAGTAGGACCGTGATAGAGAAGTTTGACAACCAATGTCACTAACATCAAGATACTTAGAGGGTTTGGTGCTCTTGATTAAATACCAGTTCCATACCCTAGTACATGACTAAATCCAATGGAAATATTACAATCCTCCAAACCTTGAAACCCTGAAAAACTGATAAGTTTGCTGGATTTTATGTGAGATCTAAAATTCTATTTTCTCCATATAAAATCCAATGAGATCAGAACCACTCTCAAACATCCTGAGTCATTTCATGGTAATATTAAAAATTTACGTAAAAGGATGAAAATGAAAGATAAAGTAGAATGCCACTTTTACATTAAGAATTTACCGTTACCATGAATTGCATATCAATACTAGCGCTACAGGCTTGAATATTAGGCCACCCCACTCAAAAATTCTTGTGTCTTGGAAAAAATAGTGTTTTGAACGTTTTTGCGGAATTTTTTTGCGAAGAAAAGTGGGGAGCGAAAAAAAAAATTGTGGGAGTGAGCTTCCGAAATTTGCTCTCATAGGGAGCGAATTTCGAGAGGGCGCTCCCGCTCACAGTGCACTTCAAGTGTAGATTCTGGGGGGGCTCCCCCACAGCCCTGGTTTTTCCACACAAGGCTGAATATTTTCAATAACCAACCACGCATAAAAGGGAGTAACCAAGAAGATGGGAATAAGTCACCTTCAAAGGAGCCAACAGTACATTATGGACAACCCATGAAAGGAATTGTAACAAGTTCACTATTTAAGAGAGGATCCACCACAAACGAACCATTCCTAGAGATTTACAACTGCATCTTTTGCGCAAATTTCACTAATGATGAAATGAGTGGGAGCAACAACTTAATCATCTGGAAAGGAAGAGAGTTACAATGGTTGAAGAAGGGTTTCTAAAAAGACAAAGCTTGTTGCAACCAGATCTATCATTGCTTGGGGACAAGAAATGTCAGGAAGGGGGGTTGTAATGTTCCCGAGGGATTAATTAACCCAAGGGACAAAATAGCTTATCGATCCTCGTCGGCCATAGTCCTCGATAAATGAGAAAAAACCCCAAAACACCCAATGTTGGGCAAGTTTTGGGGGTGCTTGGGTAAAAATCCCAAAAGTTGGGACTTGGGGGCGAACTCAATTAATTTACGAGAAGACCCCTCATTTGAGACATGTCTTGGATTGGGTTATTTCTGCTCTGTTTTGGTTGAGCCTGGGGCTCTGAGGTTTTAAGATGTCATCTTCTCTTCTGAACTAGTTTCGGTGGAGGTGATCCCACCCTACCTAGTCACTCTTCCTTGTTCTGGCACAGGAATCATTTGTCTAAGGAAGCAACGAAGTTATTCTCCCTTTTTCTCTTTGTTTCGTTGTTCTAGCCATAGGAAAATCGAGCATCTAAAAGAACAATGAGACTCTGTGGAAACCCTAGGAAGATCAACCTAATTTGTGGCCCTGCAAGTTTGTCTAAAAGCAACAAGGACATATCCCTAAATTTCTGAAGCGAGACACAATCATTTTGGAGATTGGGTTTCATATGACTAAGGGCAGAGACAAGATTTTGACACTAATTAAGACGGAACAAAGGGAGAATTTGGAAATGAGCGAATTTGTTTGAGGTTGGGATTCATGTGAATTTTCATCCTTGAGGCTGCCTTGGTACTTGGGGCTAGTGGGCCAAAATTTCTAAGAAATTGGAAATGTCTGTGGCCATAAAATATCACATGCATTGAGGCAGAACATAATGTTTGTTGACCGAATACATGTGAAATTGACTGGAAAGAGGTCGTGATATTTCTCTTAGGCAGATCAAGGCTAAATAAAAGGTTAAGCGAGTTAAGCGAGTAGATCGAGCAAGTCTTATTGAATTCTGTAGTGGGGCATAATCTTCCGAGGTAAGCTTTGCTACTTGGTTTTGGACATAACCAACGAAGTTCATTAGTGAGACCCTTCAAGTCAGATTGAATTTTAGTGTTGTATGTCTTATGGAGTAGTTTTGAACAGAGGCATAGTTAATCTATATGATGCATATTGAGGGTTTCATTCTGATGTGGCTCTAGTCAAAATCACATTTAATAGAGTAGTGCAACTGGGTCAGTTAATAGGGTTCAGTGTTAGTGGAACTCTGTCTTAAATTTGTTTGAATTACAATGGGACTGGTTGCACTGAACTGAATGATTGAATCCAGTTTATGATCGTATGGGCTGAATTACTTAATGGTTAGATTTGCATTGTATTGTTTGAATTATTTATTAAAGGTTGTGCATTGTTGCCAATATTGATAGAAGAATAGCATCAGTTTGAAAAATATATTTTCCCTAGAACAAATCTCTGTCTTTTTCCCTCTAAACAGAAAGGGATCTAAGAAACCCTAGGCAGAAAATTACCTCGACATTTTACAAAATCATAGATAGTGTGCTAGAGAGAATAAGGGAAATTATCAAAGAAAGTGAAAGTGACCCCTTTGAAGTATTTTACAATGAAGTGACGAGCATAGTTACCAAAAGGCGGAACAAAATGACCACGCCATTAAACCTTTTGGCCTATGCACTATACCCCAAATACTACAATTCCAAAGTATTGTGTTTACCTCGTAAAACAACACCCAATAAGGATTCTGAAGTGGTATAGGGATATAAGACAACTTTGAGGAAATATACAAGGACGTAGGAATTGCAAAGGAAGTGCGCAAGGAATTTGGAGAATTTGTGTAATCCACTAGTATCTTTTTATATCCTCTAGCCATGGATGATCGAGGGCATATGGATCCTATTACTTGGTGGGGCTTCCATAGCAGGGACAACATTCATCTGTCAACTCTAGCCACGAGGTTGTTATCGCAGGTTGCCAGTCCTTGATCAACTGAGAGGAATTGGAGTACATATGGTTTCTTCCATTCAATGAAGTTAAACAAATTGGGAGCAATAAAGGCCAATGATCTTGCACATGTTCATTCCAACCTTCGTCTTCTATCACATTCTACTCCAGAGTATAAGAAAGGTATACGTAGAATGTGGGATGTGGAACCTGAGATATTTGACTTACACATGACATTGAATGCCATGAATTAGCTCAACCTACTTAAGGATGCTACAAAACCAATGCCTACTTTTGCTGCAACTTTTGACATTCCTCGCTGTTAAAATTGGCAACTAGGGCCAAACTCCATATGGGTCATCTTATTAATGGAAGCTGATATTTTTCTTGGATCCCTTTCATCGAGAGGTGTAGGATTGATCTAAAGATCATCCGATTCCGATAAGTATTCATGGAGATATTAATTTATTTGTGTTATGGACAATTCATCAAGGTCGGCCAGCAACCAAATAACCCCCTCTTGTGCTCTACGTTTTAGTATAAATAGAAGAGGACTTTAAGTCATTTGACACTCACTCACTCTTGTGATCTCTCTTCATCCTGTTTTGGGTTTGATGAAGATGAGATCTAGAGGGAGTGCCCTAGGATATACGCTGCCCTAAGATAACATGCCCTAGATCTAAATGCAGTCATGGGAGAATAGGCTTTACGTTGCTCTAATGGAGAAGTCTAATGCAGCCATGGAAGAAGCCCTTCTGTTATCATGAAGAAACACCTACGCTGGCATGGAAATAAAGTCTACGCTGCCCTAATGAAGATCAAGCTTCAGCCATGGAGAAACTTATACACTGCCCTAAATTACAGTCACAGAGAAGCCCTAGACGCAGTGAAGGAAGAAGCCTAATTGAGACCTATACGCTTTCCTAAAAGGGTTCTAACCACTGTACAGAAGAGCCCTAATCCGCTGATCAAAGGAGTCTCCTTATACGCAGTCAATGAAGTTATCTAGCCACAAGTAAAGGAGATGCCTAGCCACAGTTTGATAAGAGATCTATCAGCTGTCTAAGGGAACATCTATACGCTACAAAAGAAGTCCTTAAGAACCCTAGCCACAGTCCTAGGAGGATACATCAAGCCGCAGTTCATGCCCTAGCCACAGTTGGGATGTGCCCTATCCACTGTTTGGAGGAAGGCTCTAATCCGCAGTTGAGGAAGCCTGATCCGCAGCTAAGAAGAGCTCAAATCTGCTGTCCAAGGAGGAGCCCTAATCTGCTGTCAAGCCGCTGTAAAGTGCAGCCATAATCCGCAGCATATGTAGGACAAATGTAGCTGTTTGTGCAGCCCTTAATCTCAGCTAGTTAATGAAGCCCTAGCCGCAGCAAGAGGAGCCCTCATCATAGCGTATAGAAGTCTAGATGGACAGCATTGATATCTTTGTATGTTGTTGGTAACAGCAAGATAAATAAGGCAGTCTTAAGTAACTATAGCCTAGCCGCTCTGCTAGGCTGCAAGCCATAAAAAACAGCTAAGGCTGATACGCAGCAAAGTGGATGTTGTATGTTAAAAGCATCATAAGTATTGCAGCAGCATGATGTGAGTAGTATAGCAACAAGGTATTGCAGCATGATGATGATGATATATTGCAGTATGCCTTGAGTGTATGATTGGGTGTAACACAGTGACAGGTCCAACTGATGATGAAGTGCAGCATAGCAGTCATTGAGTGCAGATCTGTGATGGTGCAGCATTGAGTGCAGAACAGCAATGAGTACAACATTGGGTGCAGATCCATGATAAGAGCAGCTCAATGATTGGAGCAGCACAGTGACAGGAGTAGCAACATGAAGTGCATAGCATGGCCTTTAAGGTCCAGCACTGTGATGATAAGTGCAGCATGGTGCAGCAAGTGGACGAGATGCAGCACTATGATAGGTGGAGGAGTCACCTTGGAGAATCAGTTGAAGCAGTATGTCTTCAACTGATCTCATGTAGATATAGAAAGTCAATGTGTTGACTTCTGTTGTAAATGTACTATCTCTCTCTCTCTCTCTCCTGAACTATTGAAAAACATAAAAGAAGAATTGATCAAGGGTTTCCCCACATTGGGGTTTGTCCCTGGCTGGCGCCACATCTTGTGTCCTCTTGTCTTGGCTTGTCTTCTGCGATTTATGTTTATGTTCTATCTGCGGTTTACTTTAATGCTGATGTGATTGCTAATCTGGAAAAGATATTGAGCTAACTGTGAGAATAGAAATAAATTGCTCTTTGCATAGAACATACCTAAAATTAACACTAGCCCACCATCATCTATTCATGATGGAGAGTTGCAATATGTAGATGATGAGGATGTAGACCCATTTGAGGATTTGTCGTTAAACCCACTCTACTTTATCATACTAGTAGAGTGGCCATTGATAAGAGAAACGCTTATTTTGTATGAGGCACGATGCACCATTTCAGTGTTTGGATTTATAAATTATCTAATGAATTCAGTGCTAATGTTGTGATTCATGAATGGTTTTGTTTTTGAACTTTGAATATGTTTTTTTAATTTATTACATATTTTTGTACTATGACATATCCTTGCCGTATCCATATCCTGACTTTCCAAAAATTTGGCAGATCCGTTTCTGTGTCCTGATCCATTTCCATATCCCGGTAACATAGGCATTTACCAAAAATTAGAATTATTCCAGCTACTAATATAACTCTTTAGGGGCTGAAATACAACTGTAAAATTGAAAATCGTTAGCTTTAAAAAACATAACATACTATTGTCATATTTAATAAGTAATCTTTTATAATGTCTAAAACCATAAGAACTTGATATTGAATGTAGGTTTGTATAGGGGCTGAAATACAACCCTAAAATTGAAAATCACTAACTTTAACAAAACATACTATTGTCATATTTAATGAGTAGTCTTTTATAATGTCTAAAACCATAAGAACCTGATATTGAATGTAGGTTTGTATGCCTATTTATTTTCACAAGAATTATTCAGGTGAATCCCCAAACAAATCCTGGAGTTTTGAAAATCCATTGCATCTCCAGCCAAATCATTGCCACATTCATTTTTCTGGTAACTTCCTTCCAGGCAATTAGCTGTGCAAAGATTACACTGCACAAAAATCTATTGTTTCACTGTAGATTCATTGAATTATACCTTGCCCCAAGCATTTCTTCTGTAATGATTTGCATGCTGCTGTACTATTCGACGATGAATTTGTACCCATTCATCCCCCAGTAAATCTTTTGCTTCTGACCTGTAAAGTAGGGAATCAGAATTTAACATTGCTTTTACACTGTTTCATATAAAAAATGAATAACATGCTATGGAATCTGATCACAAGCACTACACAGCCAATGAGTGCAATAACACTATGCCAAGTTTGTACACTTTTTCACAGCTCTGATAAGTATTCACCTGCGTACAGATCTAACCATGTAGTGAATGTTGTTCATAATAAAGAGATGTGTCAGTGCAGGATCTTTATACTGCTTCGATTTCCCATCCAGATTGGTTTGAAGTGCAGACATTATTCGCTTTGTTGCAACCGCCAACTGAGAATTTGAAGAACCTCCATTCCCATTTTCTTGAAAAAGTTGCTTCAATGTTGATTGGTAACTGCAATGTTCAGAATTTCCGGGAAATGAACAATGTGATATTTAGCAAAAGTATATAATGGTTAACTCTAGAACAAACATGCACATGATTCCATCCATGAAAAAACATCAGATAAATTGAGTGTAAAACATACAACAGAATTTATTACTTTGTAAATAGACTCTTCAGATTAAAAATCTCTTAATAGCTGGGACTTTCAGTAATGCTGTCTGACAAGTCCAACTGCCTATCGGGTTTCTGTTCCTTCCTTGGCAAAATCAAACTCATGGAATTTACTTCACTTCTTCACTGTTAACATTATACAATACTATTTCCTATAAATTAAAAAATCACCACCTCACTCAAAGGTGCTCAAACATCACTGACCAACCTCTGCGTAGGTCATATTTTTCAAAAAATCACCTAAACGTAAATAGCCAAATCATCCTTCTTACCTGAATCCCTGAGATATCCAAAATAAATTTGCCAATAAAGGATTATGATTATGTGATCCATATATGACAGAATCTGCTGTACAGTGTTCTCTTTGTTAATAAGATCTTCAATACCCATATTGAGATGGAAAAGCAAAATGTTGTGGGAGAAGTTGTGAGTATGAAAGAAGGAAATGTGGCATTTAGTGTACCCGTGTTTGATTTCTCTTCCTGAACATTAATTCTGGCCATGCCTTTCTTTGTTCTTTATAATATCCTTGTTGAGCATTGCCATATTCAAGCATAGCTACCAGGTACAAGAGATAGAGGACATATATCAACTCAAACAGATTGCAGCAACATATGCCTACATTTTCAGATGACAAAAGAACTAAGAAAAAGCATACATAAATGAACTGAAAATGTTCAAAAACACTAAAACATATGATACAACATAGGTGGTAGCTTGCCATATGTTAATTTTGCAGCCATTAATTGAACCCAGAGGAAATCAACCAGGCTAATTACCCATTATAGATTGATATGAGACCTCCAGTTGATATGTTTGATCAGAGATTTGGTCAATAACCCCAGATGGCAGGAGAAATTTCTTTGAAGCCAATCCTTGGGCATGTATAGGGGTTTATGTAAACATAAAATTTCCTCAATATATAATGGTATTACTATGGTGGGGAGCTTAGCAACATAGTGTTGAATATCTATATTTGCCCAATACACACTTTGCATGTCAACCTAGAAGCATCTTAATTGAGACTGTCCCCTCAGGAAATCTAAACCTCCTCCATAACAGCCCCACACTGCGATCCTTGTGCAACAGAATACCTCGTAGCCTTCTGGGGAACGTCAGGGAAAGCAGCCCCCTCTGTCTTCTGTCACTTCTGTTCCAGTGGCTCAAATGCATGAAGGCCCTCTTCACAAATGAGAAAATTCTCAAGATAGCTCCAGATTCTGTTCAGGTTTGGATACTGATGTTGGTTGGCAAAGTAAATGTAATGAGAAAAAGGATTACAAATTGTGATACCCTTGCCTAATTTTTTTTTTAAAAGAGGGATGCTACAAGGATGCTGCTAAGAAACCTCCTGCCCACATTAATGTTCCGCTTGGTAATTTTGTCTTGGATAACAGATCTGGCAGCCTAATGAAGAAGATCATTCTGGAATGAAGCTGTCCTTGTTGCAACAAACAAAGTTCGTACACTCAAAGGAATACTCAGAAGATCTGATATATAAAAATATCTATTATAGGACAGTAATATATTTATATAAGAATTGTATAGTAGATATGAGATGATATTGTTACAAATGAGGGGTCCCGCTTACATACCTAGGCAGGTACCCTTTCATAAGTGGTCATCTCTTTAGAAACATGCCTCTTCAATACTAATTACTAGTTAATTAATCATTAATCATTATTATTACTATTTACATTATTTGTACTATTTTTATATATATTTTATTCATAACATTGCCTTCCTCTTCAAAAGGCTTTGTCCTCAAAGCTTATTGCTGACAAGGCGTCTCATTTGTTTCTGTCTTTTTAATCTTTTTGTATATTTCGGAGTTCAAGTTGTCATCTTTGTTATTACATGATGATAAGATCCTTAGAGTGATAAACAAAATTGTCGCATTAAGAAGATATCTGACCATCCTAAATCAATATTGTTGCATTGAGAAGGTATCTGACCATCCTAAATCAATCTTTTGTGGAATCTTTCAATCACTGTAAATTTGTAATAAATTGTTATCATCCGACTGAATTGTGCAAACTTCAATTTTCTTCGGAACAAAACTTTGTTGTTTATGTTGAGTGATACAGATCCGTATATTGACTATCATGTCTTCTCTTGTGATTCAAATGTCGATAAGGAATTCTTGTGATCTGATTTCCCTTTAACGTTGTTGTGTCGATTTCTTGATTTACTTGAAGTATTTGATTTCCTTTATGTACAGAAGTCACTTGGTTACTTGTTGGATCTTCACTTGAAATCTCTGAGGTTTGAATTGTAACTTCTGAGTATATGTTGACCTCAATTGGTTTATCCTCTTCTTGAGTTATAATATTGATTGGATCAATATTCGTTCCATTTTCTTCAAATTGTATTGTTACGACTACAGAATTCAATACTTCTTCTTGAGTATGTTGTTCTAACCTGTCTTTAGCGACTTCGTGTCCCTCTTAAGCTTGTTAATTTGTGTTAGTAATTGTTCACTAAAGTCTATAAGCCGAGAAATTTCTTCAGAGATGATTTGGTTAACTTCTCTTTGCATATTTTGTAGTACCTTTTTTGAATTTTCCTTCTTGAAAGATTTCTTTTGAAATATCTTGTATGTCTTCTGGTGTTACTGAATTTGGCTTCAATGTGACATCTTGTAGTGTTATTTTTTTCTTTTTGTATGAAAATGTTAAAAACATCTTTTTAAGTTCGTATACTCAGAGGAATGCTCTGATATCAATGTAATGAACAAAGTTCGTATGCTCGGAGGAATACACAGAAGATCTGGTATATAAAAATATCCACTATAGGACAGTAATATATTTATATAATAATTATATAGTAGATATGAGATGATATTGTTACAAATGAGGGGGGCCACTTATATACCTAGGCAGCTACCCTCTCATGAGTGGCCATGTCTTTAGAGACATGCCTCTTCACTACTAATTACTAATTAATTAATCATTAATCATTATTATTATTATTATTATTATTATTTGTATTATTTTTATATATATTTAATTCATAACACATGCTTTCTTGTAATATAAGAGGGATGACTATCCCTAGTCACAAGCAGCTCATGACAGAAGTTTTAAAAGAAGACAGACCTGATGTGATGTTCCTTCAAGAGGATAATCCACTGGTTTTGAATTAAGATATAACACAAACAAAGGTGAGGAGGTGGAGTTCTGCTATCTCTCACTCTCTTCAAAGATTTGTACTTTGTACTGGATCACATAACAGATCCTAAGAAGAGGTGTGTATGTATAGCATTGCTGCTGAGGAACAGAATAGTCAGATTTGTTTGGTTTGTACTCCTAATTCTAGCTCCTATAGGAATATTCTTTGGCATTGGCTTGCCTCTTTGCTGTTGGCACTGACAGGGACTGGGGAGGGAATTTCAATATGGTTGAATAGGTTACGAACAGAGAAGGTGTTTCTTACCTTGTTATTAATGGAACAGGAAAGCAGCTTTGGTGCAGGTGTCAAGCATCTATTCAGATTTGTAATGCTAAAAAGAAAAAGAAAGAATTGGATTGTGGAGGATGGTTTAAACTTTAAATTACCTAACGCAAGATGCATGGGGTCAAAGACGGTGTTCAAAACTTCAAAGCATTTTGTAAAGATTTTATGGTTCAGATTAGGGGCTCGAATTTTCCAGGAAATCACATACAGTTTATGTGATTTTGAGTGGAGTTGATTCAGATCACAACACCATTACCACTTCTATTTCAATTGGACGTCCCACACAAACTCACCTGCTCTATGTTCAGACTGAATGTTTCTCACATGGACTGAGAGGAATTTAGGTCCCTTGTTCACAAAGTCTGAAATCTCTCTCCAACATGACCACAAGGACAGGGGTTGCATCCTTTGGTGGGAATCTGGAATTTGCAGAACAGTTATCAATGGCTGGGGAAGAATGGTAGCTCAAAAACGAAGAGCAGAGCTTAGATCAGCCATGGAAAGTTGCAATAAATCAGAATCCTTTTGGAGAAGGATCTTTATAATACAACTCTATAAGAGGAAGCAATGAGGTTGGAGAAATTCATTAGAAGATACGAGGCATGTTGCTAGCAGATAAAGGAGCCTGAATTCATGCTCATTTTAAATGGATACAATCAGGAGATAAAGCTTTCATGTTCTTCTTTGATTTACTGAGAATCTTTCATAAAGGGTTCTTGTTCTGAGGAAACCAAATGAGAAACAAAGTTCGTTTTTCAAGTTAAAAATAAATACTCCAAAATACTTGGAATATGTAGATCTCCATTTAGGATACAAGAATATATATTAAAATGTATGAATAAGAATGTTGTTACAAATAAGAGTGAGGGGACTGCTTATATACTAGGCAGGTGCCTCTTCATGGAAAGTCATGTCCCATTTAGACATGCCTCTTCAACACTAATTACTAATTCACTAATCATTATTACGATTATCATCATTGTTTATATTTGATATATTGTATTCATAACATTGTATCCCTCTTCAAAAAGCTTTGTCCTCAAAGCTTGCTGATGAAAAGGCTTGATTTCTTTTTTTGTTTCGAATGTCTTCTCGTCTCAGAACTGTCAATTTCGTTCATACAAGTTGATATGATCCTTGCAGTGATATATAAAATTGCAATGTTCCACCAAGGTTCCGGGACGAGGGGGCGAGGATACGCGGGAGCGGCCTATGCAAAAGCTTCCCACCATTTTTTAGGGAACGTGGGGGGATGTCAGGGTCTTAAAAACTTATAAATATAAAATATAATTTATAAATTGAGTCCACTATGACAATTGGGTTTGAATTGAAAAGCTGCAAAGCATGATCATTGATATGAATATCATTATCTAATATCATATAAATTTAAAATTCTAATTTATAATCATACATCATACATTATGATCAATGTTTAAACCATATTGATGTTCCACTTCCAGTTCCTACTATGAACATTGAATACTGAACATTGAATATTGACATAAAATTATAAAAGTCAAGTCTGATACATCAAGAGTCAAAAGTTTATAGAATTATAAAACACTAAAGTCAAGTCTAATACATCAAGAGTCAAAATTTTATAGAGTCAGAATAACATAAGAACATCAACATATCAAAAGATAAACGAGCATAATTTTGCTGAAGCCTCAAGGTAATGCCCCGCTGAATCAGGATCAACCATATCACCATCTGAATCTGAATCACTAGCATTCTCAAACATGCTAAGTGGCACACCAACCAACCCCATATGTCTCTCATCAGGTCTCTCCTCCATATCTACCTCTGCATCATCCTCTGGATCAATATCCCATCGTGTTGTTGGTCCCTTCAAATACTCAGGTGTCTTCCTATGCTCAAGACGTAGGGCACTGTGCACAGCAACTAACTTCTTCGCTCTTTTATAGGTAAGCTTGTTCCTCTTGATAGAGTGGATGAAGCTATATGTGGACCAATTCCTCTCTGCTGCAGAGGAACTAGCAATCTGAGACAACAAACGCATAGCTAGATCTTTGAGCTCTGGAGCACCATTCCCATGCATCCTCCACCAACCAATCGGGCCATCTTGGGCTAGAACTATGCGATCTGCCCGAGCACCATGTGTGTTGAAGGGGCCACTAAGAGATGCAAATTGAACAAATTGTCTTCGAAATCTTTCCCCCTCCTCCTCGTTGTACATCTTTGCAATTGCATCTAGGAAGCCATTCTTTACCTCAGGATCATCAATAGGAGGCACCCTCCCAAGTCTCTCAACATACCATTTTGGGTTTAATGCATAAGCTGCCATGTGCAAACGTGTGTTCATGTGATCCCACCTACGCTAAATGATGGGTCGAATCTGGGAAGTATAGAACTCTAATGAGGGCTCCCTCTACTGAATGGCTACCTTCACACGACCCAACATGCTATCAAAGGTCTCATAGATTTCTCCAAGACTAGGAGCGTCTGAATCAGTGTAACGAATGACCTCCACAATAAGGCCCAAGAATGACACCAAATAAGAACAATCTGCCCACCAATCATTGTCCAACACCTGAAGCCTGACCTTCTTCCCCATGTTTGTCTTTGATTATGACCACCTTCCCCACTCTGAACTCACAACCAAGGATTGTAGAGGTGCTTGTACCTCTAGCATCCTCTCCAATAAGAGAAAATAGCTAGCATATCTAGTATCAGTGGGCTTGAGGAATTCCTTCCTCGTGTGAGCCCTATACATAGCCAAGGATGTGTGGTGGTTGCAAATAAACATCTGCACTATAAAAATTTCTGCTTTCCCACCCCGGTTTTCAGTTTCACCTTATTTCTCCCATGTAGTTAAATGCCCTTTCCCATATCCATACATTCAACAACTGGACCAAAAAAAAAAAAAAAAAAATTTTTTTTTTTTTGCTGAAAACACAAAATCTGGAAATTTTACAGAATGCTGAAAAATGCAGAAATAAAAATCAGCAAGTACAAACAGCCATTTAAAACATTTAAACACAGTGATTTTTGGTCAATGTGACCCTGGAAAAACCCCCTACAACTCTTGGGGAAAACCAGTTCGAGAGCTCTTTCTTATTTCTGGAAAAAATGCCTTTTACAATGAGAAAAATCTTCAGCAAAAATTTCAGCAAGCAAACTTTACAACTTATCTCATTTTCGTGCCTCACAGTCAAGCTGGAAAACTACTGTATGGATGTGCAGACTGTACGGACAGCCGTACGGACTGCACGGACAGACCTCGATTTTGTGCAGAAAATTGCCTCCTTGAAAATCGTGCCCAAAAAATCTGCCTTTTATTGTTTGCTCATTCAGCTGTACGGATTTGCTGAAATGCTGCCTTGGAATGTGTGCCAAGTTGCTGCCTCCTTCTCCTTCCTGTCCAGAAATCTCCCTTGCTCTCTTGCTCTCTCTCTCTCTCAATCTGCTCATGAAAGAATGAATGATCTTTTTCTCCTTTTCCTCCCTTAATCCAACCCTAAGTGACTTTTGGGTGATCCCTAAATCCAATGGCTGAAATAGATTGAGATCTAGGGCTGAGATTAAATGCTCATTTAAATCTCACTTTCTATTTTTTAATTCACCCCACTTTAATAAAGACCCACTTAGTCATTTATTTCCGAAGTCACTTTTCCTTTATAATTTTTCATTGACTTTATAAAAGTCACTTTAAAATTAGACTTTAGTAACTTTATCACTTAAAGTCACTTTTAAATTAGATTTGACTTTATAAAAATTATAAAATCACTTTAGGAGAAAAAATTAAATTCTTTTGGACACTTTTCCCTAGGCCAAAGATCAAAGCCTTAGGGAACCACCTGTCCTCCGGTACCAAATTTCAACACTCCCTCTTACCGAAGAAAGTGTTCCTCACCAACCCATCTTGTCTCTGAAGTAGTCATGCTTGCCCCGTGGTAAGGCTTTGGTAAGAATATCTGCAACCTGCTCATCAGTGGGAATATACTCAAGCTTCACAGTGCCCTTCTGAACACAGTCTCTGACGAAATGATATTTGATCCCGATATGCTTTGACCTGTCATGAAATACTGGATTCTCCATGAGTTTAATGCAACTCTGATTATCACAGTAAATCACTGAAGGTCTCAACGGCTGACCAAATAAGCCAAACAACATCTTGCAAAGCCAGATGGCCTCACAACTAGCTAGACTGGCTGCCATATACTCTGCTTCCGCTGAACTCAATGCTACTGACTGCTGCTTCCGGCTGAACCATGACACTACTGCCGAACCCAACCCAAAACAGCACCCTGAAGTGCTCTTCATATCAGAAGCACAACCTGCCCAATCAGAATCAGTGTAACCTGCCAATCTCACTCCATCCCCCTGCCTGTAGTCCAAAGCATAATCCACTGTCCCCTGCAAGTACCGCAAAATGTGTTTTGCAGCCACCCAGTGAACCTTCCTAGGCTCACACATAAACTGACTCATCGTGTTGACTGCAAAACAAATATCTGGTCTAATGTTGACCAAATACATCAAGGAACCAATCAGCGGCCTGTACAATGTGGGATCCACCAACTCAGAATCCGAAGCATGAAGCTTCTTCCAGTTGGTGATCATCGGTGTCGACATGGGTCTACAATCCTCCATGTGGCATCTGCCAAGGACGTCCACAATATACTTCCCCTGCCCGAGGAAGAAATGCCCCTCCTCCTGCCACACTTCCAAACCCAAAAAGTAATGCATCAAGCTGATGTCCTTCATCTCAAACTCTGCTGCAAGATCTCTCTTGCAGTGTTCTATGCGTCTCTCTGCACCTGTAATGACCAATTCATCCACATACAGCACCAGAATGAGAGGCTCCTCACCTATCACAATAAAGTAAAGGTTCGGATCTGCCTCACTCTTTGTGAAACCCAACCCCTGCAAGTATGTATCTATCCCGGAGTACCAAGCTCTGGGAGCTTGCTTCAGGCCATAAAGAGCCTTCTTCAGTCTACACACATGGGACTCCTTCCCATGCACCTCAAAGCCCTGTGGCTGCTCAATGTACACCTCCTCCTGTATGAAGCCATTGAGAAATGCAGTCTTCAGATCCATCTAGTGGATCTTCCAACCCATCTCTGCTGCTATCGATATAATAGAGCGGATCGAAGTATATCGAGCCACGGGATCGAAGGTCTCCTCATAATCAACTCCCTCTACCTGGGAGAATACTCTAGCCACAAACCTCGCTTTGAATTTCTCAATGCTGCCATCTGCAGCATCATTTACCTTGTAAAGCCATCTGGAAGTAACCACGGATTTGCCCTCAGGCCTCGGCACCACCTCCCAAACATCATTCTTCATGATAGAAGAATACTCCTCCTACATGGCCTCTCTCCAGACCTGCTGACTAACTGCCTCCTCATAGCTAGAAGGCTCAAAGTCAAGGATGTTGGTAACCATTGCCATATAGCTACAAAACCTCTCAGGTGGTCTACTCTCTTTGACCGGCCTCTTCGGCTCAGCAACAGATGTGGCATCTCTCAAGGTGTCCTGAAGCCACATGGGCTTCCTCTTCCCTGAGTGCACTTCTCCCATAGGAGAATGAAACTCCTCCTCCCCATCATCATCAGGAGCCTGAACTCCTGACTGTCTGTCTGTTGTCCTCCTGCCTGCACCTGAACCTATAGAAGCTGAGGTACCGTGTGAACCGTCCAGCAATGTACTCCCTAGTGAACTGCTCTGTGAACTGCTCTGCACGCTGCCCGGAGCACCACCCCTCTGGCTCGGTGACCCACTGCTCACTAACGGACCTGACATCCTCATAGATGTACCTCCAGATCCCCCTGATCCCTGCCCACTGGATCCCTGCGATTGACTCAACCGCTGCTGAGGGTCTGGCTGATCCAAATACTCTAACTCTCTTGATCTCCTAAAGGCCCTGTCCTCCTCGAACTTCACATCCCGCCTAACAACAACTCTCCTCTGTGCAGGAATGTAAATCCGAAAGGCCTTTGAGGTCTCACTGTAGCCCACAAAGATACCCTTCTCGGCGGTGGGCTCTAGTTTGGTCCTCTTCTCCTTGGGTATGTAGGAGTATGTGATGCACCCAAAAATACGAAGATGACCAATATCAGGCTTCTTCCCAGAAAAAGCCTCCTCCGGAGTCATGTGCCCCAAGGCACAATGCGGACTCCTGTTCTGCAAATAAACAGCAGTGTTGCAGGCCTCTGCCCACAAGAACAATGGCAACCCCTGATCATGTAACATGGCTTTGGCAGCCCCTACGATGGATCTGTTCTTCCTCTCCGCAACCCCGTTCTGCTGAGGGTTGTAAGGAACAGTGAACTCCCTCCTAATGCCTGCCTTCGCACAATTGTCCGACCTCAGGGACATGATCTTCCAACCTGTCTTTGTCTCCACAAGAGCTCTAAACTCCTGAAACCGCTTGAAGACTTCACTCTTGGTCTTCAAGAAATAAATCCAGGTCCTCCTGGAGTGATCATTAATGAATAAAACATAGTATTCATATCCACTAAAGGAAACATGAGACATCCGACCGCTCACATCGGAATGAATCAAATCAAGTATCCCAGTCGCTCTGCTGTTACTGTTGGGAAAAGGGGATTTGGCAAACTTGCCCATCGCACATCCTCTGCAAGTATCAAAGTGATCAGCACTGAAATTTGGCACACCTGTAGTGATCTCCCGCAATGTCCTCAAGGCTCCATGATACATATGTCCCATCTTGCGGTGCCAAATCTCACAAGCTCAGAACTGCTAGCTCTGCTGTCGGTACTACTGCTCAATGCCACAAGGGACTAGAATGCAAACTTGTACACCTTTGCATGGCGTACACCTATAACTCTAGCTGAATCAGCTGGAGTGCCCCTGGGATACATCAACACCTGTCCTCCCCTGAACAGTACCTCATATCCTCTGTCCTCCAAAGCTGAGACGGATATGAGGTTCTTCCTCATCCCTGGCACATAAAGAACATCTGACACCTTCAAGGGAGGTTTGGACTCCTTTTGAAATGTCAGTGTCCCAATCCCAACTACTCTGACAACTCTGTCATCACCGAGTACTACCTCAATATCAGTGCCACTCTCTGAAAGCTCTGAGAAGTACTCACGGACTCCTGTCATGTGACGTGAAGCCCCACTGTCCACATACCAGATACCCAAAGATGCTCCTCTAATCGAGGGAAAAGCATGCTCCCTCTGAACCTGTATGGCAGGTGATCATGCACTAGAGGACTCATACGCAGTGAACCCAAACTCTTGGTCAAAACGAACTGCAAAGTCCTCAACCTCTGCTGAAGCTGCCACGTTTTGGTTCTTCCCCTTCTTCTTCTTCTCCGGACACACAACTGCATAGTGTCCCATCTTTTGACAATTCCAACACTTCACCTTGGAATAGTCCTTCTGTGTGTTATCCTGTTTACCTTTACCTTTGCCTTTGCCCCCACCATTGCTTGTGGAACCCTGCTTCTTCCCTTTGCCTTTCTTTCCTCTTGCTGACAGTGCTACATCCTCATCCTGCTCAACTGACTTGGCTGCCCCAAGCTGACCTTTCCTGATCTCTGTCTAAATGCAATCATCCCAAAACCTCTCCCATGTGGGAAGGGTCTCACGTGCACAAACCCCATCAGCAAAGTTCATCCATGAACGGGGGAGGCCATTCACTACAATCCGCACCAACTCAATTGGTTGAATGGCCTCTCCAATTGCTGCCAACTCATCTCTCACATTAGTAATTTTTGTGAGATATCCAGATGCACTATCATTACCCATCTTAATGTTCTTCAGCTTCTCCTTCAGAACGATTTCCTGGTTCTCATTGGTACTTTGGTAGAGATTGGACAATGTTGTCCACATCTCATGGGCATTGCTCTTTCCTCTCACATGAGGAATGCAATGGTCTTTGATTCCATCTAGAATTAGTCTCTTACCCTTGTTGTTCTTTTTATTATAAGCAGCGAACTGAGTAGCATCAGTAGGCACAACAACAGGGTTTTGTGTGGTATGCACCATGATATCCCAGACTTCTACCTCCTCAAAGATACTCTGCATTCTCTCCTTCCAAACACTGTAATTTGTATGCCCATCCAACCTATCCTCCACCCTCAATCTCAATGACATCCTGTTGTCCTAAAACTGAAAAATAGCACTGCTGTAGTAAAGATAAAAACTGTTGTTTGTGAAAAATCAGCTTGCTGGAATTTTCTGAGTGAAAAATCAGCAGGCTGTAATTTTCTTCCTTGCTGTCCCAAACTGCACTTCAGCACTCAAGCTCTGATACCATGTAAAAATTTCTGTTTTCCCACCCCGGTTTTCAGTTTCACCTTATTTCTCCCATGTAGTTAAATGCCCTTTCCCATATCCATACATTCAACAACTGAATTATAAAAACAAATATATATATATATATATAAATAAATAAAAAATAAAAAATTGTTGAAAACACAAATTCTAGAAATTTTACAGAATGTTGCAAAATGCAGAAATAAAAATCAGCAGGTACAAACAGCCATTTAAAACATTTAAACACAGTGATTTTTTGTCAATGTGACCCTGGAAAAACCCCCTACAACTCTTGGGGAAAACCAGTTCTAGAGCTCTTTCTTATTTCTGGAAAAAATGCCTTTTACAATGAGAAAAATCTTCAGCAAAAATTTCAGCAAGCAAAATTTACAACTTATCCCATTTTCGTGCCTCACAGTCAAGCTGGAAAACCGCTGTACGGACTGTATGGACTGTACGGATGGTCGTACGAACTGTACGGACAGACCTCGATTTTTGTGCAGAAAATCGCCTCCTTGAAAATAGTGCCCAAAAAATCTGTGTTTTATTGTTTGCTCATTCAGCTGTACGGATTTGCTGAAATGCTGCCTTGGAATGTGTGCCAAGCTGTTACCTCCTTCTCCTTCCTGTCCAGAAATCTCCCTTGCTCTCTTGCTCTCTCTCTCTCAATCTGCTCATGAAAGAATGAATGATCTTTTTCTCCTTTTCCTCCCTTAATCCAACTCTAAGTGACTTTTGGGCGATCCCTAAATCCAATGGCTGAAATAGATTGAGATCTAGGGCTGAGATTAAATGCTCATTTAAATCTCACTTTCTATTTTTTAATTCACACCACTTTAATAAAGACCCACTTAGTCATTTATTTCCAAAGTCACTTTTCCTTTCTAATTTTTCATTGACTTTATAAAAGTCACTTTAAAATTAGACTTTAGTAACTTTATCACTTAAAGTCACTTTTAAATTAGATTTGACTTTATAAAAATTATAAAGTCACTTTAGGAGAAAAAATTAAATTCTTTTGGACACTTTTCCCTAGGCCAAAGATCAAAGCCTTAGGGAACCACCTGTCCTCCGGTACCAAATTTCAACATGCACATCTCTTGTCGCTATCACCAAGTCGGATACCCATTGAATCTTGCCAATGTCCTTCAGTGCATTATTGAATGCATGCATACAACAAGGAGTCCAAAAAATATGTTGATAACTGTTTTGAATCAATAACCCAATTGATCTACAAACTATTGTTGCATCTGTCACAACCTGCACCACACTATCAGGCCCAACATCCTCTATAGCTTCTCGAAGAAGCTCAAATTGGAAATATGCATCCTTGCACTTTCCAGAACAATCAACAACTTTAAGAAAGAATGGACCTTCTGAAGATGTCACTATGATGTTGATTAGTGGGCGTTTTCGAATGTCAGTCCATCCATCCATAACAATAGAGCAACCAAACCTCAACCATGTTTGTATCATTCTCTCTTTCTGCACATTAATTTTGGACACTTGTCTATCTAAAATTGTTGTTTGTAGTTTATGTTCTCCGGGTGGTACATATGACGGCCCTATTCTTGCAATTGCTTGGACCATTTCCTTGTAATAAGGAGAACGAACAACATGGAAGGGAATTCCATTGGCAAAAAGAAATTTGCCAATTGCATCATCTGTGTCATCTCGATCTAGAATGTTGTACACCCCAGACATTGTACCACCCATTGCACAAGAACAAGATGCACCAGTAGAAACCTTTGTCTTTTTTGATGAAGCATTGAATGGAGGAATATTTGGGGTGGATCAACATGTCTGCTAGAAAACAATCATTTTTCCAGTGGCTTCCCTTTCTAGCCTCCAAAGTTGCTCTCTTTGAGCTGAATTCAGGTTCTTTGAGGGACACATATTGACTCCTTTACCTGTAATAGCCAAAATGTGTTGCTTCACCCTGGTATAGCTGCCAACAAAGTGATGCCCACAAATATTGCATACCCAATCACATGAGCCACCACCAACTTTTGGATTCTTTTTCGGCAGTCTAGTTGCATAGATTAGAAGTGGTTTTAGAGGATTAAATGTCCCCTTTGCAAATTTTTCCAGCTCTCTTGGTGGGCCTCCATAATCTACACCATGCCTATTCTGGCATCTTGCCCCCATGTGAGAGCTTTCAACTTCTTCTTGTGCATCTTGTGGCTCACTACCACTGTAGTTGTCACTGTTCTCACTGTTTCCAAAAGAACTCTGACTCTAACTCATAGTTGTAACTTTATAAGTTGAATGACAAATCCAAATGTAGGTTGCAGCCTGTAATGAAAATAAATAAATAAATTAAAAACATTACACAGGCTGACTAATACACAAGCTACAACACACACGTTGAACACTAATTTTTTTTTTAAATTTGAAAGAAAAAAAATTAAAATTAATCACAGTCAAAACTAAAAAATTTAAAAAAAAATAAAATTTACAGAAAAATGAAAAAAACAGTCAAGTTTCAATATATATTTTTTAAAACACAGTGAAGTTTAAAAAAATGAAAAAAATAAATAAAAAAACGCATCCTAAAATTAATAACCGTCAAAACTACTTTCTAAAAAATTTACAAAAAAATGAAAAAAACAATAAAGTTTCAATTTTTTTTTAGAAACATTGAAGTTTTTTAAAAAAATTTAAAAACGCAGCTACAGGGCTGAGAATTACAAAAAAAATAGAAAAAATTTACAAACAACAGTGGACTGTGGCGTGGGTACTTACCGTGGTTTGTTACAGGCGACTCAGGACTGTTGATGGGGGATGGAGAAGCAGCAGTGAGCATTCAGCGTGCTTCAACGTTCACTGTTCCGCTGACAGGCGGTGTTTGAACTTTGAAGTTTCACTGTTCAGGTGACAGCATCCACGTCCACGTCCAGGCTCCAACGTTCAGTGTTTAGGCAGGTGAAAACGTTCAGCGTTCAAGTGTTTCAAGTTTGAAGTGCAGCTGCAGTGTTCCAAGCTCCAGCAGACCCGCAACGGTGGCTTCACTCCTTCAGCACTTGTGTTCCAAGCTCCAGCAGAATGGCAATGGGGGAGGAGTGCTGCTCGGCGGCGGGTTTGACGTCTTGCGAATGGAGTGAGGGCAGCAAATTAAATTTATAAAACGATTAAATGAAACCCTAAAGTTATCAAATGAATGTTAAATTTTAATTTATGATTATTAACAAAAAATCATTTAAAAAATCGGACCCCACGACCCCTCTCGACCCCCCCTCGACCCCCCACGGCCCCTTTTTCGGAAACGACCCCTCAACAAAAGGAAACGACCCCCTTGGCACGTCCCCCTACATACCCTATTTTTTAGGAGCGTGAGGAAACGACTCCTTCTCGTCCCCAAGTCCCCCAAGGGCGGGGGAGTTAGGAAACTAGACCACTGGGGGGGAAAGTCCCCGTGGAACACTGTAAAATTGTTGCACAAAGAAAGGATTCGACCATCCTAAATTAATCTTTTGTGGAATATTTCAATTACTAGAAACTTGTGATGAATCGTTATCACTGCACTGAATTGTGCGCACTTCAATATCCTTTTGAACATAAGTTTGTTGTTTTTGTTTTGAGAGATACAAATATGCAAACTGATTGGAATGTCTGCTCTTGTGATTCAGATGTAGATAAGGAGTTTGTCTTTCCCTTATCATGTGTGTGGCAAGATTTAGACTTACTTCAGGTTCTGATGTCGTCGAGTTGGTTACAAAATCTTCACCTGGGTTTTTCATTGTTTGAACTGCAACTTCTGAGTACATCCTTACTTCAGTTGGGTTTGGATTTGTCTGAATTGTGAGATTAATGGGATCTGTGTTTGTTTCCTTTTCTTCGACTTGGATTGTTATGTCTAAAGACTTTGATACTTCTTTTGTGAGTAATTCTTCTAACTTGTTTTTTAATGATTGCTTATCATCCTCAAGTTTCTTAATTTGAGTGAGTAGACTTTGATTATGGTTTCTCAAATGTAAGAGTTCTTTAACTTCTGATTCATCAACCTTATTTTCAATGTCTTGACTTTTAAGTTTCTCATCTTTTAGATCTCTGATTTGTTTCAATAACCTTTGGTTCAAGTCATTTAAGCGCAAATTTTCTTCTTCCTTCTCGGATAGAATCTCGTTGAATTTATTCTCAACACATCCCATTTCTTCTTCTAATTTTTTCTTTCGTTCCTTGAACTTCTTGACCTTCACAAGTAATTTTTGGCTATGGTCCCTTAGACGCAAAATTTCCTCATTTTTTTTTGTTAATTTTTGTTCCAGTTTTGCAAGTTTTTCCTCTCGTTCTGTCATTTGCATCAGTACATCATCTTGACATTCTTCCGCATTAAATAATTTTCCACATGTTGGACAACATAATTCGCAATTTTTATGAATCCAAGGATATTCAATGTATGTTATACAAAACGGGCATTTAATCCAAAATAATGATTGTTGTGTGGAACTCATCTTCACTGTTTCCTTTTCTTCTTATATGAGCTTTGACAATATATGAATATATTTGTTTTTTACTACCTCTATAATTCTCAAATATCCACTTCTTAATTTATTTATTTTTATATTAATTTCCCTCCTTTTTTTAATTTATATTAAAGCTTTGAGAGTTATTCCTTCAAACCCCTTTTTAATTATAACTCCTTTAAAATTTTGAATTGGAATTTACGTACCCTTTTTTCTCCAAGTAATCCCCTTTTACCATTATAAAAATATGTGGCTCTATTCCTTTTTAATTTTTAAAAGAACTTAATACTTCTGAATTTTTCAACCACCTTTTTTTTTTAACTTTATAGATCCTCTCCTTGATTCAACTTGGCTTGCTATAAACCCTCAATAACGGTTGAATACCTCTTTACTTTACTTCAATGTTGTGTGTACTTGCAAATATATATAATCCCTTATTTTTAGAAAAAACCTTTTTAATTAATCTTTTTCTAAAATCTCTTCCCTTTTTTTTATTAAAAATGAATAAATAACCTTACTCCTTTATAACCTCATAAAACTTTGAGATTAATTATTATAATTTATTTATTTATCCTTTATATGGTTTGACTAAGTATATGGTAACTATTTTTGTGAACCAAAGAATATAATTGTAGTGTATTTTTAAAGAAATGGCGACTTGACCTCAATAGTCATGACCATATGGCATGAACGATTTGGACGACAGTAGTGCCCCTTCGGTTTGGTCCACAATTTTTGGCAAGGTTAAGCCAATATGGTAGTGCCCCAAATGACACAATATATTGAAGAACCTCCAGATATTGGATAACGAAGCGCTTCGATTATGACGACAACAAAATTGACGAAAATTCGATGGCCAAAAGCTAAAATCAGAGAACGAGACTCTTGTGCAGCGGTTGAGAAACCAGAGGATTGAACTGCTCTGATACCAAATGGAATGAACAAAGTTGGTTCTTCAAGTTAAATACTCCAGAAGACTTGGAATATGTAGCTCTCCATATAGCATACAAGAATATATATTAAAATGTATGAATAAGAATGATGTTACAAGTGAGAGTGAGGGGACTGCTTATATACTAGGCAGGTGCCTCTTCATGGAAAGTCATGCCCCATTTATAATTTTATTGTACAAACTCTCTTTAAAATAACATTGGTTTTAATTATTATTAATATATATTTTATTTTTTCCTATCTTTATTAGATGTAATTTATGTCAATATATATATATATATATATATAAGTTCAATAGTGGTGAGGTTACATCATGGGCGGGGAATTGAACAAGTTACATAGTGTTGCATGAAATCACCTAATAACTGAGTAATAGCAACCTTTTTTCCAGTTTGGGAGTTCTGCATGTTTCTTTGCTGAGAAATAATTTGTTTGGCAAATTATTGATGGATTAATATTTTTATTTTTTGGTAGTGTTTCAAAGTTCAATCTTTTACATATTTCTTTGCAAGATAGAATCTGCTTTGGCAAGTTTTGGATGAAAATAAATTAATTATTTCATTTTCATTTTTAATATATTACATTATTGTCGCTCTCAGCTTGACGTTTCTTGTAAATTTGGGCAAAGCTTCCAGTTGTGTCGGATACTTGTTCACCTGTACCGAAAGTACCCGCGTACCATAAACTCGTACAATGTTGGTCAAACTTGAAACAACACAAGTGTTGAGCAAAAAGGTAAGAAAATTGAGTCCTAGCAAGACAATGTTGTCTGGAAGACTTATAGTGGAGGTAGGCAATCAGAACATGAGTTTTGGATAAATGATCAGGGATGCCATGGATGTTGTACAATGGCATCAAATAGTCTCAGAGAAAGTCAGGTTAAGATTGATTCTTTGTCTCATGGGTTGAAAGCCTCAGTGGATTAGGCAGAAGCATGATTGTATCCTAAGGAGATGTCTAGTAGCAGGACAAGAGACAATGCAACAATACAACAAAAGAAGTGGGTTGCATGTTTTCTATGTGGCCAAACACATTATGTAAAATCTTGCCCATGGAAATTCGTTCTCTTGGATGAAAACCAATAACAACTAGATTTAGGTGTAAGGTCGAAGGTTCAAGATGCTTTGGAAGCCAAATCTAGGTGACACTAAGAAGAGGCAAAAGACCTAAACTGTCTAAAGAAGTTAAAAAGAGAGTTAGGCGATTAGATGGTGCCAAGAACAAGAATGGTGGTGGACTTATTGTTTGTCTGTTGTGTGTGAGAAACCATTATGCTAGGATATGTCCATTGAAGGAAGGAAAGAATGCAGTAGAGCAAGACAACGAACAATCAGTGGAGACCCTGCAGTTTTTTTGCACCTTGATCATATTCAAGCAGAATTGAATAGTCAAACTAGTGGAATCTAGACAGATTATGGATCCAATTATTGGAGGCTGTTGGAGGTGCTCATGGCAGCCAACTACCATCTTCCTTTCATTGAAAAAGCCACAAGCGGCCTGCTGCTTAGGAGCAGGCAATGGAGCCAAAGGCCCCTGTAAAGGTTATAGTTTCATGAATAGTTGAACAAAGGAGAAAGCTCGATTTATCACGAAAATGAAACTTGTGATGACAACAATCCATGCTAGTCATCCTCTTCTACACATTGAGGCCATTTCTACAATCTGTTGTCCAAGAAGTAAGATAGCGGACATGAAGTTGCCAGTGCATTGTTCCTCTAAACTTGTTATGTTGCAGGAGGCAACTTGACATCTTTGAGGAATGGATGGAGAGGAGACCTTTCCTTTTTGCAGCAACGATGATAATGCAAAAGCTATGGATGCCCTTGAATGAAGTTGAAGCATATCGTAGACATTGGGAAAGCTTCAGGTGGTTGCAAAATCATGTTACAAGGTTGGACAAGCATCCCATGGGCAGTTTAACAAAATGTCAAAGGGATTGGCAAGAAATTTGGCTAAGTATGGCACCAAGATGAGAGTTGTCATTTGGGGCTTCTAATATAAGCAACACAATGACTTGGGGAATGGAAAATCCTTGGTTCATGGGCATGTAGGTAACACCATAATCCGTGAACAATAAAATGTGGCTTGGCAAGTGCAATGGAAGGAAAGGCAAGGAGTGTCTTGGACGTCGTTCAAACAAGACAATTGACCATCGAACATATGAGACAATCAAGATGGCCTGGGCACACAAGCCAAATGTGTAGACCCAATGGTTGTTGAACTTTGCACACAAATGGGTGGGTTGCACATTAGGTCCATTGAGCACTTTGGACATGGGGTGGATTGCACATTAGGCACCAATAGAGATAAGGCACCTACTTTCGATACTACGAAGGTATCTTATTGTTCCTATCTTTGCTTTTCATTGGCTAAGTATTGAATAATTGGTTAAGCGTTAAAGTATTGTTGGGATGTTTTAAAGGCCATAGTTGGATGTGTTCCTTCTATTGAATGAACTTGGTTGACTGGATCTAGTTGGATTTGGTGAATTGTAGATTATGGTGAAGTTATGGGCAAAACCTTAAGAAACGAAGGCATAATCTAGTTGTAATACACATAGGTTGGCCAACCCCTCGCAACCAAGTCAAGGCAGTGTCACATGACCTCATGTGCTAAAATATACTTAGGAGAAACTCGAGTTTACAAATAAAAATTCAAGCAGACTATAGCCTCGTGACATGTCAACCCAAGTTTGTCAAGACACGGTGAAGAGTTCCCAAGCAATTATAAAAACAACTTGGTCCACTCCACTCAACTATTTCCTTCTAAAATGAGGTAAAGAGTATGCTCTTATACCACCTATGAATGACCATTGAAGTGATCATGCCAACAAATGATCACCAAAGCGATCATGCCAGCAAAATGACCACCAAACTGATCATGCAATAGAGGCACCCAAAGTCATTCAAGGCTAGGGCCTTAAAACAAGGTAGCATGCCCCCCCTCAACAACTCTATTACAAATGTACACTAGTTACAAGGCAATTTTCCTTCCACTACCTACTCAACAAACTTGCACAATCCAACCCTTGAAGCATCTACAAACATGCTCGTTGCAAGTCCCAACTCTCCTCAATCCAATGTCCAAGACACTTAATAGACCACTTGCCAAACTCTTCCTAAAACATCCTACCAAAGTCCATAAATACATAGTGAAGAGCGCCAAAAAATTCTAAAAACAACTTGGTTCACTCCACTCAATTGTTTCCTTATAAAATGTGGTGAAGAAAATCCAAGTTAGCTCTAATATCACTCCCCCTTCAGAAAGTGGTGAAAAATGTACTTTGGTGCCACCTTTCAATAACTACCAAAGTGATCATATCGACCAACGACCATAAAAGTGATCATGCGGTAAAGGTGCCCAAAGTCATTCAACGTTAGGGCTTTACAACAAGGGAGTGTGACCTCCTACCAACAACTCTATTACATATGTACAATAATTCTTAAGCAAACTACCTTCTGCCTATTGCCCAATAGACTTAAACAATCCAACCCTTGAAGCATCCATAGACCTACCTCTTCCAAGTTCCAATTCTCCCCCAATCCAATCTTCAATATGCTTAGCTACCACTTGCCAAACTTGTCCTAAAACCTTTTGTTCTACCCAAGTCTCTTAAGACCCGGTGAAGTGTGCCTAGACAACTCTAAAAACAACTTAGTCAACTCCACTCAATTGTTTCTCTCTGAATAAAAGATAGTATAAAAGATAACTTGGATGCTTTCCACCACATTTTTAGACGAGTGGAATGGACTTTCTAACAACCGAAGTGAGTGTGTCAACCACTAACCATCGAAGTGACCATGCAACAAAGGTGCCCAAATTCATTCAAGGATAGAGCCATAACTCATAACTCAAACTTATAGAAGAAGGTCTAGGCCTGTCGATTTTCAAGCATCCTCTAAACTGATAATTACTTCTTATGATTTCTCTTAGGTTAATCTTTTCTTACATTCATATTCATCATAAAGCAATTACACAGAGGATGTCAACAGTAAAACAAAATTCCAGTAGGATCATAAAGAGACAACCAAACAAGAACACAAAATTTTTACCCTGGGAAAACCCACTTAGGGGAAAAACCTAGCAATATTTTCCTTAGAGAAATTATTCAAGTCAACAAAGATACATCTAAATCAAACATAAAGTCAAACTGACAGTCTTGAGGTCACATTGCTTCTCAACAAATTCGGCCTAGTCTGCTCTAGAAGGACTTAACTTCGGCCTCCTCTCAAGAATAAAACTTGACTCTACTCCTCAGATAAACCTAGAAACTTTGCCATAGCGTTGTCCTTCATCTACCTCAGATACATCTTCTTTGCTTGCCTCAGATTTGACTTCTTTTCTGCCTCATATCCAACTTCTTTGCCTCAGATTCATCTTCTTCGCTTGCCTCAAAAAGACCAAGTTACTTGCTCTTTGAGAAGGACGAAATGTGTATATATATAGTGCCTTAAGAGGTTGATTGGGTGTGACCAAAGAGGCAGGCTAACCTGACTTCTTGGAGGGCCGACTTTAAGTTTTGGGGCTAAGAAATTCAAAATGTCTCTTTTTAAAAACCGACATGAAGAACATGTCACATATTTTCTCTTTCGACAATAGCATGAAGAACATTTTTTATGTTTATCATTATAAATGCATCAAAGGGCCGAAATATTAATAAAACTAGGGAGCATTTTTTTGTTCGGGAACGAATTCCGGGACTACGCTCCCGAGGTCACACCGGATTCGCTCTCGAGCGAAGCATGCTTCAGGAGTGAATTCGCGGGGAGGGCTCCCCTGCAACCTTGATTGGAATAAAATCGATAAGGGCCCAAAAAATCAAAAAATCATTAAAAAATGGGGAAAATATCACTAAATTTCGACAAACACTGACAAAATTAAAAAATACAAAAATATTCAATTTTTTTCAATTTTTTAAACGTCTAAAGCAACAACAACATCAAATAAATGCATTGCCACATAAATATGAAAATGAAACTAATATATAAGATGTATAAGATGTCTAATGCTACATCACGCATCAACACTGAATCATGTCCTGAACCTTGAGTCCTAGCTCTGCCCCAAAACATCGACATTTTTTTAACATCTAAAGCAACAACAACATCAAATAAATGAATTGTCACATGAATATGAAAACAAAACTAATATATAAGATGTATAGGATGTCTAGTGCTACATGACACATTAACATTGAATCATGTCCTTAATCCAGAGTCCTGACTCAACCTCAAAGTATCACCAAAAAATATAGTAAATGTATCTCATCATCATGAGTCATCTATAATGAAAATAGATAAGCTAGTGATCTATAATGAAAATACATAAACTAGTGATTTCCTCTACCCCTTTTATGGGCAAAGTCAATGGATTTTCTTCTAGAGGAATAAGGACCTGAGGCTGGCATTGGACTATGGCATCCTCTAGAAGAACAAGAAAATTGTTTTCCTCTTTTCTTTATGTTTGCAAAATGAGTAAAAAAAAACACACTTAAAGCATCTTTGTCCGCATAGTTTGCGATTTTTTGGATTGTGTCACAATTTTATCGCTTGGTAAATATCACTAATTTTTACCCTCAATAAAATCATCCAAGTTCAAAAATCACCACTGCATGATTTTCGTAACCATGCAAAAGACATAATGCACAAAACATATTCAAAGCGTAGTCATGATGGACATTGGCACAATTCAACTCAGTCACATTTTCATTACATGTGACTTTAAATAGGTGACAATACAATGGTAGGCCCTTAAACCACTAACCTAGTAAACAAATGTATGTAGAGAGTATCACTAGATGAATGGGAAATTAGGTGGCTATTAGTCACCTGAACATCATTAACAAATGTGAATATTTGAATAAAAAGTATTTGAAAACCATTCAAGCCTTTTAAAATATTCTTCATTTTTTAGGTAAACGGAAAAGATCAATCACAGGTCCATTTAAAGATGGGCATAGTTAGGAAGTGCTTTTTCTAGTGGGAGTTTGTAAGGGATACCCTGACTTCGAGAAAATATAGTTCAAACATCTTTATCCTCCTTCCTCATATTATAAAGCATGTACCTTTAAAGTATATGACCATTCGTGAGAGCATGCAGTGAGTGGTGTTCTTTAAGGCAAAATTATATGACCATTCGTGAGAGCATAGAGTGAGTGTGAAAGCATAGAGTAAGTGTTCTTTAAGGCGAGAATGAAACTAGTGAGTGATATTCATGGTCAGAATGAAGTTAGAACTAGTCAATCACCCTTGACAGCCATGATGCAAGCCAAGATGATCAAGAAACTAGAAGACATATATAAATAGGAATTCATACTTGGTGTAAAATTTGAATGGGCCAAGATGATCAAGAAACTAGGAGACATATAAATAGGAATTCATACTTGGTGTAAAATTTGAATGGAACACTTACCACCATCAATCTGGTTTCAAAAAAATATACTCCTTCATATGATAAATCAAAGTACCTTTGAAGTATATGATCATTAAATGAGAGCCCAAAGTGAGTGGCATACTTTAAGGTGAGAATGAAGTTAGTGATCAATATTCGTGGTGAGGATAAAGTTAGCACTAGTCAATCGCTCTTAAGAGCCATAATGCAAGCCAAGATATCAAGAAACAAGGAGACTTACTTATAACTTGGGAATGATGCTCAGCGTAAAATTTAAATGGAAAACTTACCACCATCAATCTGGTTTCAAAAGATGCGAGGAGATTTTACAATACAAAGCAGTTTAGTTTTTCAAAAACATTTAACAATATAGAAAAAGCTTTTAAGATAAAGAAAATAAACACTCTTAAAGCACTTACTCGAATAAGAACTTCACATAGTTAATAACGTAACTGGTCAGAGGATGGACAGTTCCATCCAGTATAGAAGTCTTAGTAGCATCTTTCTCAACAGCTTCTTCAAAATCACCAAAAGTATCTTGAGCAGTCTGTGCCAGTCTCTTTGTGAGATTTAAAGCTGCCTCACGCATTTCAGCAGAAGCTTTGCCTCCAAATATTACTTCTATCTGCCATGTGCAGTAAAGTAAAGTAAATGACACATATAAGATCCCCTCAGACTGCAATTTCACAAATTAGAATATGAACCTACTTTGGTACCAAAGTAAGAAAAGATAGAATTTAATATGGCATCTTTACCATTTCCGATACACTCAATATAAATCTCTGACATATACAAAGGTGTCATAGAAGAATTAATAACACATTTACATTTTATAATATACATCAAAGCCTAAGTAATATATCAAACTGATTAACACATAATGCACTGAGTTGCATAGTAGATACATTATTGGACGTAAAAATATCACGCAAATATAAAATAACTTCCTATCCACCATGCAGCAAAAAAGCATCTAAAGCACTCAAAGGTTGCTACTGCTGTCCCATCTTACAAAATAACCTCCTATCCACCATGCAACAAAAATGTCTAGTATAAAAATAATTTCAGGTTCAGGAAAGTATCTAAACCACTCAAAGGTTGCTACTGCTGGCCCATCTTACAAAATAACTTCCTATCCACCATTCAACAAAAATGTCTAGTATAAAAATAATTTCAGGTTCAGGAAAGTATCTAAAGCACTCAGAGGTTGCTACTGCTGGCCCATCTTACAAAATAACTTCCTATCCACCATGCAACAAAAATGTCTAGTATAAAAATAATTTCAGGTTCAGGAAGTATCTAAAGCACTCAAGGGTTGCTACTGCTGGGCCATGTTTTCAGTCGAAGTAAAACCAAGAGCAATGAGTATAAAAATAATTTCAGGTTCAGGAAGTATCCAAAGCACTCAAAGGTTGCTACTGCTGGGCTATGTTTCCAGTCGAAGTAAAACCAAGAGCAATGAAAATAAAAATTAGGACAAGTTAAAGATCAAAAGGTAAAGGAAAAATACTCATACCATAACAAAAATTAAGAGAAAGATTACCTAGTTTATTCTCTCCACATGTAAACTGGAAACAAAGGTTTCCCACTATTTACAAGATAGACGATCCGATGGCCTGACGATAGTAATCTTCTGGCATGTACAAGTATTCATACTGCCCTGGGAGCATTGACTGCAGCCTAACTGGCATGACAGGCCAATGGCTGTTACTCATAGGGTAAGGCACAATGACTTCCGCCAACCTAATTCTCATCCTGCAGAACAGTGTTTCTTGACCAGCAACAGGCTATAGCACCCAGTGGAAGTTCAACCTGATAGTTTACCACCAGGTAGTGATGACCCTATTCCAGAACGCAAAATGAAATTTCTGATTCTGAAATTTCAAGAATCCATTCTTAATACGAATTGAGAAATTTCATTTTATTTAATTGAGGTTTCCTGTATATATTTCCCGTGAAAATTCCATCCTTATGGTCGTATCTGAATTATAAATTACAGAAGCATATATTTCACTTCTGTCCAACCAAATCCACAAGGCAGCCCAAGAAAACCAACACCAAACAAATATACTTCAAGGCCACTATGTTCTCAACCCTAAGAGACCAATCCCCGACATACAATAGATCTGAAAATAGTTTATCAACAGCAGATTTGTTACAGCCACAAATCTGCTCTCTTAATTTCTGCTTACTTCGCAAATCATTCAACATAATTTGCTCACTGTTAGATTAAATCTGTACACATAGCCAGCACTAGGAACTACTCCATCACCATTCACAAGTACGTACCAACAGATTATTACAAGATAGTCCTTCAAGCTTATTACAAGCTAGAACTCTCCAATGCATCTAAACCCTAGCTAAAGCATCCACTATCAATAGCCAATCCTAACCAACAACCATGGCCAAGCAAGGGATCACACCAAGCTACACCTAGCCACTCTAAAGACTTGACATCTAGCTAGCATAAATACCAAGAAGCCCACCCTTAATCATTCTCCAAGCTTACCTCACACAAGTCCTCAAAGAAAAGCACTCCAAGTCTCCTCTAAGGTTACTTGGCCACAAACCCTGGGTCCTTATCTCACAAACACAAAAAACCCGAGCACTTCAAGTCCTCCTTAGGCTTTTCCACTCATAAACTGTATCGACTTCCTCCCTTGCACAAAGACAAGTACAAGGTCCCAAAACAAGTTCATTCTTGAAATATAACTAAAGGCTTTCTCCTCCCTTTATATAGAATAGGGGAGGGAAGCCAACAATAGAGAGCGGACTAAGTCCACAAGCAACTTAAATTAATCCCCAAGATAAGGTCTCCAAGTGAAGTGCTTTTTTCCAACATTTAAACATGTCAACAGATGACTGCTAAAGTGGTGTGCTCTCCAAGCACATGCTCCAAGTGTCAAGCACTCCTCATCACAAGGCACTGTTGAAAAATGTATCTAGGTTTGGTCTTCATAATGACATGTGTAATTATAATTTTATGAGAAAAATAAATTTATTATTGTTGACCTTGAGACATGGGAAATTTGTTTTTAGGTAAAAGCTCCCATTATGAGCTCCTAGGGCTTGTCATTGAGTCAACAAGTCATTAAAATCATTGTCACGTATGAAAATACTCATTTGGGCATGTTACATATTGTGAGAAAATTTATTTCAGTCAATGTCTAGTCAAAGAACTCTCCAAGACCAAGTCATAAAAGCAAAATATAAGTCGGCGTAGGGACAACTTCAAGTCGGCATCAAATCATGAATGAGAAAGTCTATATTCTAGTATCATGGAAAATCATCTTTGAAGTCCGATTAACAAGGCAAGAAAGGGTCTCAATCAAGCGAAGAAGAAGTGAAGCAAAGGAGAGATAAAATCACTATGTTTCATATCTGTTTTGGGCTCATCTCCTCACACGTGTGACCTGTAACTAGGGCACATTCTCAGCCACAGAAAGTCAAAATTACAGTCAGGTCGAATAGGTGAAACAAGGGTAAAAGAAGTCTGATATAGCAAGCTGAAATAATCTAAGAAGGAAGCCTCCCGAAGCGAAAAGGAAAAGAAGTCTCCAATTTGTCACACATGCAAAGTATAGTCTGTTTCAAGAGGCCGAAAGTTGTAGTCAAGTAGGTTGAAGATTTTAGGGTCAAAGTTTGAAGTTGGATCAGGAATTGAAGTCAAGAAGAATCTATCGTTGACCTGAGCCCATAGTTTTCAAAACCGGCTAGTATGAACCGGAAATCAGTCAAACCGGCCAGTTCATTAGCCCTGGCCATCAAACCGATTGAAAAACCCAATTTTCTGAGCAGCACATCGGTTTTTTGTTCTAACCGGCCATAAACCAGCCGATTTATGAAGGAACCGGATGGTTTTTCCATAAACCGATCGGTTCCTTCATAAACCGGTCCGTTTATTTCCAGGCCAGCTACGGAACCCACATAATGCAATTTTGTGAGTTGTGATGCTGTTTTGAGGGAAATTTGGGGTTGTTTCCCTCCAAAAACAATCCCTCTATGAAAAGCATGCCTCCCCTCTCATTTGCCTCAAACATATCAACCCTAGCAACACTAGCAATCAATGGTAATGTTAAATTCTTAAAGTAAAATGATGGAAATGAAAATCCTTTTATTTAGATTTTTAACATTACCATGAAATGACTCAAGATGTTTGAGAGTGGTTTCGACCTCATTGGATTTCATATGGAGAAACTAGAATTTTAGAGTTCACTCAAAATTCAACAGACTTAATGGTTTTCAGGATTTCATGGTTTGGGGTTTGTAATGTTTCCATTTGATTCTATCCTGCATAAGGGTATGAGATTGGCAATTGATCAAGGGCATGAAGCCCTTTAAGAACCTTGATGTTGGTGACATTGATTTTTGAACTTTTTTGATGTTGGTGGTATTGATTGTTGAACTCCTCTACCATGGTCTTAACCAGAATGTACCCTTCACTCAAAGGAAAATTATTTGTTTAGGGATTCTAAGCTCTTTCTACCACATTATAAGGCTAAGGAGATGAACCCTTCACTCAAACCAAAATCACTAGTTAGGAATGTTAAACTTTTTCAATTTTTGCCATATTATAAGGTTTAGCATCCAAGTTAGAAGACTTTGAGCGAGATGATGTTTATGTATCTCTTGTTGATGATCCCATTTTTACTATTTAGTAGCGCTGAATCAATGATGAGTTTCATGAGTGATCATGTTGATCAGTGATTTGTAGTTTTGATGTCTATTTTTGTTGCTACTACTACCACTACTGCTAAGGTTGCAGAGGAGTTTTAGGAGTCCTCAAACACTCAGCCAGATTATTTATGTAGCTCATGTTGATGATCCCTTGTCTAGTAGTGGTGATGAGTTTGATCATGATGAGGAGTGATCATGTTGATCACTGATATGTAGACTTGTAGTAGGCCAGTGACCCCATAGCTTATAACATTGTTTTTGGACTCTAGAGGCCATTTAGAGCCTCATTGATTATGTATTATGTCGCTGATATGTATTGCACTCGGTGCCAATTTGATATATTCACCTTTACCTGGTATATAGATGAGAAAAATTTGCATATTTTATCTCTATTAGTTTGGAATCATGGTTTTAAATCTTAAAAATCGTTTTTTGCATTAAAAACTAATTATTTCATGTATTTTTTAAAGATCGGTTCATTGAGATATGACCAATCCCGGTTTGACCGGTTCCGGTATGAAACTCGATTTGATAAGTGGACCGGTCCGGTCACCGGTTCTGGTTTTTAAAACTATGCTTGAGGCAAGTTTGACTTGGTCTTGGAGAAGTTCACTGTCAAGGGTCTAGGTCTTGGAATGAGTCAATTGAAGATTTTATAAGAAGAATTTTGTAGGTTTTCCTCTCAAGGTTGGAGAGGTTTTGGCCCTGGTTGATCGCTTATATCTTGTGTCCTTTGTCTCATTGTTTATTATGTTTTGGTAGTTGTTTGATGAAAAGAACACTATAATAATCAAGCTAAAGAAGAGCCTAATCAAGGAAAACAAATATTCACAAGCAGTTATCATTGCAAGAGAAATCAACTACACTTGTTGCCCATTTATTTCTCAACAGACACGTCTTGTCCTCACCATGTGTCCAATTCCACAACCGACCCCAAGCAATGTGCCCTCAACCCAAGCATCTTCAAGTCAAAGACTCATCCTCCTAAGGAATGCCTAGTCGCCCCAACACTCATAGGGCCAAGTGCCCTATGCAGTCCCCAACACTCCTCTAAGGCATATCCACCTCCCATGCAAACAATACCACATAAGATAACCACCACGTCAAGTAATGCACTACTTTAGCACCAAGTCCAAGCTCAAGCAATAACGGATAGGAAGTTCTCCAAAATGTCATGAACCAAGAGGTCCAAGATTCATTTAGGGGGTTAGGCTTTCACCTTGCACCCCACATCACATGAAGGTACTCCTGGCATGGTGTAATCACTTTTAGAACAACCCAAAGCTAACACTCCCTCTTTGTAAAGGAAGTGCTTTAGCCTTTCACAAACACCAACCTTCTCTCTCTGAATCTCAATTGAACTTGCCTTTTGTAAATCTAAATCAATTTGATGTCTCTGAATCAATCACTGGACCCTTCAAAGAAATTGTCATCGAAACATTACTCGCCTCCATCAATGCATCATGCCACACTTCCTCACAATAACTAGAAGGATCACAAATGGAAGTAACTAATACGACATGGTTTGCATTACGCCTAGGAGATGTACTCATCCCCCTTGAAGATCTAGGCACTCCTACATGCTCTTGTGCATCATGCAAAGTCTGAGTAAGGCATTTTGGCTTCCTACATGCTAAAGTAAAGAGTAGGTATGTATCCTTCATCAAGCTCTCCTCATCCACACCTATATATGACTCTTATATTACCCCTAAATCAAATTATGGATCAAGAACCTTGTCACTCCCTTCAATAACTGAAAGACATACCTATGATCTACAACACCACACATCCTTATTAAACATCACATCTCAGCTCAACATAACATTTTGTAGGACTAGAACATAGATCCTATCAACATAACAAGTATGGTTACCAATTAGATTTTTGATGCACAAATTGTGGCAAGATGATGACTAAAATGAGCTTCAAGGAGAGAACACCTTGATTATGATGATAAAATTTCGCACTAGAGCACATTTGACATGTTCAAATGTTCATCTATATGATGAACACCACTGCAAAAGGGCTAGTTGGGGTGTATTAGAGGCAAGAGGGAATAACAAATGAATAGTTGGAACATACATTTAACATGATCAAATGCTCATCTACATGATGAACACCACTTCAAAAGGGCTAGTTCGAGTGTATTAGAGGCAAGAGGGAGTAATAAATGAATAGTTGGAACATGTGTAAGGAAATTGGAGCATGTTATCAACAACCCAAGTATACCTCATTCCTTTCTATTCTAACCCTCTTGATTATTGGTCTTGACTCCATAACCCAATTAGAGAGACACTGGTCAATTATTTGTTGATTTTTAATGTACCTTGGACAAGTGGTTTCCCATGGGTTAGTCTCTACCTAGGGAAAAGTGTCCAAAATAATTATTTTCCTAAGTGTGACTTTATAAAGTGAAAGTGACTTTATAAAGTCACTTTCACTTTATAAAGTCACACTTAGGAAAATAAAGTACAATGTGGGTACTTTACTTAATGGGTGAGTTAAAAAATAGAAAGTGAAAATTAAATGCACATTTATTCTCATCCCTTGATCTAAATGAATTTGATCCATTAGATCTTAGGGTTGCCCAAAAGTGATTTAGGGAAACAAAAGGGGGAAAAGAGAAGAGAGACCGCATTCATTCTTCATGAGCAAATTGGAGAAAGGAGGCTGAGAGCTAGAGAAAGGAAGTTGAGAGCCAAAGAAAAGTTTTGAAGGAGAAATTTGTTGCAGCACGCTGAAGGAGTGATTTCTGGGAAAAACTGGGCATGGAAATCAAGGTTTAGAAGGCAGCAGAAGGTACATTACGAACAACATTGAATGTTGTGAGTTGCACACCGTTCGAGAGAAGATTTTGAAAAAAAAAATTGGGAAAAATCGTACAGTCGTACGGAAATCCATACAGTCCGTACAAGACAATCCTTACAATCATAGCCATACAATACATATTTTCAACTTCAAGTGGGCACAAAAATCGAGGCAAAGTGGGCATGATTTTCAAGGAGTTTTGCACTGAAGAGATAAGTTGTATTTTGTTGTTTTGTTTTGTCTGCAAATGTATTTTTCCTGAACTTGAAAGATAAATAAATTTGAAGAGCTCTCTAATAGGTTTTCCCCGGAGAAGATTGAAGGGGTTTTGCCTGGGTCTAAGTTGACCAAAAATCTGTGTGTATTTTTATGTGTGTTGCTGGTCTGGTTATGTCCATATTTATTTTCAGCATGTGTTGTGTTTTAATCTGAAAATTTCATTTCCAGAATTCTATATGTTGAATGTATGTTTATGGGAAAGGGCATTTAACTGAATGGGAGTGATAAGGTGAAATTAAAACTGGGTTGGGATTGTTGAAAACTTTTTTTAGTCATCAAACTTCAACATTATTTCACCCATTTTATTTCAACTAAATCCCCCTAGCGGACCTTCCCCGATGCCAAAAAAGAATCGGCCAAAAGGAGAGGAAGCATCATTATAGTGAAATTAGGAAATCTTCCTAAGTTCCCCTACAGTTTCATCATGTTGAAGGACTTTATAACATTTGATGTGATTTAGGAGGTAACAAGTCTCATTGTATCCAACCAAATTGGATTCAATCATAGCATCTCGAACCTCCTATCTTCTAGGGGGCTTGACCACCTATGAATCAGAAGGAACATAACTTTAAACCATCAAAAGCCTACCAAATTCCAACATCCTTTATATCAACTTCACAAGTCAAAATCTTCAAACACCACCTCAAGAGGATTTTAGGCTTCCAGTGGGATCACATTTACATACAAGACGAAGACAAGCAAATCAAACCTATCCAAATTACAAAGATATAAATATACACAAATCTCATTCATCCTTAAATACTAAGCTTGTAGTGGAAACACTTGCCCACATAGGGCTTCCAACAGACTATAAACATGGTATCTCACCCATGCACCTCAAATCGTAATGCAAATGAAGCAAAACCCTCAACAACGTCGACTCCCTCTTCTAAGAGAACCCTCCAGACGCTCAACAAGGTCAATTCCCTCTTTCTAAGAGAACCCTCTTGTAACTAGAGCAAGAATCTCATCAAAGTCAACTCCCTCTATCTGAGAGAATCCAAGAACCTTTTCCTACTACTCTTTGATACTCCTATCATGCAAGTTTAAAATTAATTATTGATTCCACAATAGATTTTGAACCTACCTTCATGGCATCTCACTATCCATTCTCTACATAGTGCCTCCTTGGGACTAGAAGGATCACCCAGCTTCTAGCTAGAATGTACAAGTGCCACAGGATCAATGTACAAGTGCCACAGGATCAACATGTAATTTATAATGGTCAACACCCTACACACCTCTAGCCAAAGTTCTTAGACCTGACTACAATCAATGAAAATGCATTATGGTCTTTTAAATGCAACTCTATATTAAAAATGTACCATACAAGAAACTAAAACAAGATTTTTCTTGGAACCAAGAACAGCGAAATATAATTCAACTTAAAAAAAAAATCATATGATGGCATCCAGAAGGAAATGGAGACTAATCCTTTCATGAGATAAGTAGCATCATCACCTAACTTCACACTCATTCCTCCCTCTAGATCCCAAAGTATGTGAAAGAGTTTCATATCACAAGTCATATGTCTCAATGCCCCACTATCCACATACAACCCCCTTAATGATAATATTTTATCATCCCAAGTCTAAGAAGCTCTAAAAACCCAAGTTTATATAAAATTCTACAAAAATAGGTAACCTAGATTGTTTGTATTATTTAGAATATAGTTTAGATAGGCTCTTAAGTTTGAGAATATTCCTCTAAACTTCCTCCAGGTTTATAGGGGAATACCTCTTGGAATATCGAAATTTGTCCTTCCTCCAGAATAAATAGGGATGTAATGCATATGTTGGGGAAAGCAAGGAAGGTCCCGAGCTTCATAATTAAATAAAATTTTGTGAGTTATTTGAGGTTTTAATTTGAGTTTTGCTTGATTGCCATCAAATTTATACATAGCATCACAAAACAAACTATTAGCGATGAAGCTATGTAACATTGTAAAAGAGTCAAAGACTATCCTAACTAAATGGTTCTTGTAAGAGATTTAATCCCAAGTTGTTAGGAAGTTGTTCTAAACTAGAAAACCTCACCAAGTATGGTTGTTACTTGTTACCCACCCAAGTGGGTAACCCCTCGAGAAATTATTTCTCCTGTTTGTTCAACTTGACAGCCAACAGCGCTTTGACGATCCATAAATAGCTAGCCTCAAAGGCCTTCCATCCATGCTCCAATCGGTGCTTTATTTCATCTAACTTGCTCATCAGATGAAGGTGGCTCACTTATCATAAGGTACATTAACAATTTTTGTAATAAAGTGTTTTCATTTAATGCTTACGGGCTTTATAGTATGGATCACAGGTTGAATTGGATGATAAACCACTTTTCTTTGTATTCTTGGTCCCATGCTTCGCCTTGGTGGTTATCATTGCCCCTAGTCTGGTGCAACCTTCCTTAAGGCCTTTCTTTCCACTGTCCAATAGGGACACAAATAGGAGGCACTGACTGATGTTATATGTCCATGGTAATCCATACTTAACACTTTCTACCTATCCCTTGTATCCAAATCCCATCTTTTGGTTTATTCCTATCTATCCCCAATATTGGTTCCCTATTTTCCTTATCCTTGAGTAGGGGCATAGAAACTTTGCAGTAGAAAGAAATGAAAGGCCATAAACCATGATGATAAAATGCAGAAAATTGGCTAGGATATAACAAAGTGTGTGGACCAAAGCCTATCCTAAGCTCTATCCCCCTCAATAATGCTCACCCATTTCCTAGCTAATGTATGATGAACAAAACGAAGAGAATTTGAATATCTCAATCATAATGAACAACAAACCATTTCATCTTTAAGGGGTAAATGATGCATAAATGAAAGCTTGTAACCCAAGTTATGCAAGAAAAAGAAAATCAATGGAGAAAATGATGCAAAAAAGGGGTAGTAAAAATTGGTCAAGGAAAGGGGTAGCTCAAGTCCAGTGATTACACCCTCTTCATATTATAACACTCAAAGATGACAAAATTTCATAGCTGGTACAAAGAGTGTGGCATCCTGTTAAATTTGGACAACTAGGTCCAAACTCCATGTTCTGATGCTCAGATTAAGAGGCTAATATTTTTGTTGGATTCCTCTTTCTGAGAGGTGTAAAATCCATATAAAAATAGTCTTAATCCGATGAGCAGAACTTATATTTTGAATTTATTATTCTTAATAAATTATATGTGCAAAGGTCAGCCAGTTTTGTAATGTAGGCTCACATGCCCAACAGATGTGTCACACACCCTCATTGATGGATATATATATACAGGAAAAGTTGGAGAGAATTTGATCACAACACAACTCACATCTTCCTCTTTCATCCTTAAAAGTACGAGCTACCTGGAGGACGAATTTCAGCCACACGTGGGAAGGACGAGGAGGATTTTTTCTGCTGCTAGGGTTTCTGCTGCTAGGGTTTCGCAGAAGTTTGACCAGCGTTGACTTTGGTCAACGCTTGGTCCAAACAAGCTGAAAACTTGTGGGAGGTTCGATTTTTGAAGGCCATACTACCTGGCACAAAAATCGAGGTCAAAGGGTTGACCGTTTTGCTGTTGCGTTGACTTTTAGCTTGCTGCCCCTGCGTTGACTTTTCAGGACAGCGTTGACTTTTGTAGAACTGACTTGGGTTGACTCATCTACTGGTTGGAGGGTTGTTGTGACACATGCTGGGCTGGCTGACCAAAGGAGACTTTGCTGGTTGAAGCATCCTGTTGACCGCCGAAACAAACACATACATTTTTCTTGTTTCTGATTTGTCTTCTGTAAGATCTGCTTATATGTTCTATCTGCATTTTGCTTATCTACTTGTATGATTGCTGTGAGAAAAGTGAAATTGCTCTTAGCATAGAACATCTACAAAACTTTACATGGAATCAGAGTTGAGGTGAAGACAAACTCTATCTATAGCAATCATCATCGAAGGAAATGGATTCCTCTAAGCTTGAATTCAGGGAGAATGACAAGCTGACTGGAAGTGATGACTTCCATGCCTGGAAGATGTTATTAGATCTCAAATTAGAAGATCATGATCTCCTAGATCATGTGACAGGGAAGATTCAAGAACCTCCATCAAATGCCTCTGCTGCTGTTAAACACAAATATAAGAAGGGAGAAATCAGAGCAAAACTGCTGATCAGGGAATCCATAAATAAGAGTCTGGTTGCCTACATATCTGAACTAGGCACATCCAAGGAGATGTATGACAAACTGATACTTATGTTCCGAGTAAACAATGTGAACCAAGTGCTATTCCTCAAGAACAAGTTGAAGAATATGAAGAAGGGCCGAGACGAGTCTATTCAAACTTTCTTTATGAAGTTGACCAAAACCAGGAACAATCTGCTAGCTATTGGGGAGACAATAGCTGATCGTGAGATGGTTCTCACCGCACTTGGAGGACTTCCATATGAATGGCAAGTATTCATAACTACCATTCTCAACAATAATACCATCCCTAACTTTGATGAGCTTCTGTCTAGATGTATGCAAGAAGAAACAAGGATGAAGGAATTTGATAATCAAAGAAATGACAAATCCAAAGGAAAGAGGAAGGCTCACTTTGAAGGAAACCATCCACCTTCTAAAAGGACCAGAAATACCAGGTATGAGGAGTCTAATGTTGTTGATAAAAGAAATGAGTATATTCTAATATTTGCTCTCTCAGCTGCATCTCCGCCCGACACTATGGATGTCTGGCTAATCGATAGTGGTGCCTCAAGACACATCACCGGATTCAAGGAAGCACTTTCTGACATGGTTGAAAGGGATACTAATCTAGAAATTACCCTTGGGGATAATGCCACTTATCCTGTGAAAGGGACCGGGACTGTGACCCTCCACTTGTCTCAAGGACAAGTCTTCCATCTACAAGATGTACTCTATGTACCCAAATTGAAGAAGAACCTTGTGTCTGTATCTGCCATGGAAGACAAAGGATTCTATGTAACTTTCTCTGATGGAAAGGTACTCATGTGGAAGAAGAGCTTCAAGGAAGCTATCTCAATTGGTTTTAGAGTTGGTACACTCTACCTGGTTGGAGGGAGTCCGTTGGGAGCTATGACTTGTGATACTATCCGTCAAACCGAACTATGGCACCGAAGATTTGGACACCTTCATTACAAGGCTCTTCCCGAAGCAAGGAAGGTGGTGACAGGGATGCCTGATTTTGGAAATAATCATAAAGGTGTATGTAAGGGCTGTGCTGAAGGAAAACATACAAGGGGACCTTTCCCCTCAAGTGTCACAAAGACATCTGAGATATTGCAACTGGTCCATTCTGATCTTTCCGGTATGTTGCCTGTAACATCCCTGGGGGGATGTTCTTACTATATGACATTTACTGATGACTTCTCTCGCAAAACCTGGATATACTTCTTGAAGAAGAAGGATGAGGCTTTCATGTGGTTCCGTACCTTCAAAGCCTTGGTGGAAAATATGACCGGAAAGAAGATCAAGATTTTGAGGACTGACAATGGCACTGAATATGAGTCAAATGAGTTCAAAGACTTTTGCAGAGAAGCTGGCATTAAGAGGGAGACTACCACTGCATATACTCCTGAGCAGAATGGTGTTGCTGAACGCAAGAATAGGACTATTGTGGAAGCTGCCGTGCCATGCTATGTGACTAGGGTCTTCCAAAGTTTCTGTGGGGAGAAGCTGCAAATACTGTTGTGTACATTCAAAACCGATGCCCTCATTCCGCTTTGGACTCCAAAACTCCCGAAGAGGTTTTTTCTGGTAAGAAACCTGATGTCTCACATTTTAGAATTTTTGGATGTCCTGTCTATTTTCATGTGCCGAAAGAAAAGAGAAGTAAGCTGGATGCTACTGGGAATGTTTGTGGGCTACAGTGAGACTTCTAAGGCATATAGAGTCTATGTACCTGGTCAAAGGGAAGTAGAGATAAGCCATGATGTCACTTTTGACGAAGATGCTTCCCTGAAGAAAGTAGTAGATCTTCCTAGATCTGAAGAAAACCATGAAGAAAGACCTGGAAATCTGGAAGAACCCCAGGATGAGACTATGCCTGATGTTGAAGAGCCAATGGACCCTATTGATCCTTCCCCTTCTCTAGGAAAGAGGCCATCATGGCTCAGGGACACCCTCGAAGATGCTGAGGGTCATGCTGCCCCAAGGGGAACATTCCGAGAAAGCAAGAAGCCGTGTAGATACCAAGGGTATCTAGCTGCCATGAGTACTATTATACAATCTGAACCTGGATCTTTTGAAGAAGCCATCAAGCATCAAGTCTGGAAGGATGCTATGCATGAAGAATATGAGGCTATTATGAAGAATGATGTCTGGGATGTGGTCCCGAGACCGAAGGACAAATCTGTTGTCACCGCTAAATGGCTCTACAAGATTAAACATGGATCTGATGGGAGTGCTGAAAAGTTTAAGGCAAGATTTGTTGCCCGTGGTTTCTCTCAAAAGGAAGGAATTGACTATGACGATATATTTGCACCTGTGGCTCGATATACCACCATCCGATCCATCATAGCCCTTGCTGCTACGCAAGGATGGAGTCTTCATCAGATGGATGTCAAGACTGCTTTTCTGCATGGTGCAATAAAGGAAGAGGTGTATGTAGAACAACCTCTGGGATTTGAAGTTCAAGATCGAGACACTTATGTCTGCAGGTTGAAGAAAGCCCTCTATGGGTTAAAGCAAGCACCCAGAGCTTGGTATGAGAGGATGGATAGTTACTTGATGAAGCTGGGCTTCACTCGAAGCAATGCTGATCCAAACCTTTACTTTAAGGTTGAGGAAGGAAAGCCTCTCATTCTAGTGCTGTATGTGGACGACCTCTTCCTGACAGGTGATGACCCTCTCATTCATCAATGTAAGAGGGAGCTTGCTGTTGAGTTCGAGATGAAAGACCTAGGACTGATGCACTATTTCCTAGGCCTGGAGGTCTGGCAGAGACCTGGAGAGATTTTCCTTTCTCAAGGAAAGTATATTGTGAAGCTTCTGGAAAGATTTGGGATGGTGGACTGTAAGTCCGGGTCGACACCAATGGAACTCAACTTTAAGAAGTTGAGTGGCAGCGCTGCAGGGCCTATCTTGGCCAATCCTACTGAGTATCGTCAACTCATAGGAGCTTTGATGTTCTTAGTGAACACCCGTCCGGACATATGTTTTGCAGTGAATACTTTGAGTCAACAGATGGTTGAGCCTCATCATTTTCACTGGGTTGGTGCCAAGAATCTTTTGAGATATCTTCGGGGCACGATAAACCATGGGCTGAGATACACTGCCGGGAGTGTGATACTCCGGGGATATACTGATGCCGATTGGGCTGGCAGTGTGGTGGATCGTAAGAGCACATCTGGATGCTGTTTCAATCTTGGTTCTGCTTCGATCTCATGGATGAGCAGGAAGCAGAAGTCGGTGGCTTTGAGCACCGCGGAGGCCGAATACATTGCTGCTAGTATGGCCTGTTGTGAAGCAGTTTGGTTGAGGAAGCTCTTTAGTGAGCTGTTCCAACATGTGCTAGATACCACTGTAATACTCTGTGATAATCAGAGTGGGATTCGTATGACTGAGAATCCTGTGTTCCATGACCGATCCAAGCATATTGATATCAGGTACCACTTTATCCGGGATATGGTACAGCGAGGCGCCGTAAGGCTCGATCATATAGGAACTGATGAGCAGGTCGCGGATATTCTCACTAAGCCCCTGGGGAAGGTCAAGTTCCTAACCTTCCGTGAGAGTCTTGGTGTCGTGGAAAGACCCTATGATGTGGGTCCTGTTGGACAATGAGCTCTGGGAGCTCTGGGGGGCTTTGGGGATAGCTTCTCGGAGCTATAAGCACTCATAATGCTTCTGCCCCACCCTTGTGATTATTGAGCTGGTTCGCCACTCATTTAATCTATGCCCCGTATGCATCCTACCCATTGAGTTCAGGGCTCATGGGAAGTACCTCTCATTTGGCCAATGAGGTGTGGAAAAGCTAGAGACTATTAGCAAAGACTGATGGACGCATCAGAGATTGCCGTACTCTCTATCTAGGATGGCATGGTCCAACCACTTGATCTGGGATCAAGATTTGTGAGGTCTGGGACCTCTGGACTGATTATGTCAGTCGGGGAATGATGTCTTTGTGACTGACCCACATCTGTTCTGAAATAAAGAAGCCAGCAAAGCAAGTTTCGGCGGGATGACTCACGATGTTAATTGCACTAATAGATGGAGTTCTCCCTAGTTGAGAGGGAGTGTTAAATTTGGACAACTAGGTCCAAACTCCATGTTCTGATGCTCAGATTAAGAGGCTAATATTTTTGTTGGATTCCTCTTTCTGAGAGGTGTAAAATCCATATAAAAATAGTCTTAATCCGATGAGCAGAACTTATATTTTGAATTTATTATTCTTAATAAATTATATGTGCAAAGGTCAGCGAGTTTTGTAATGTAGGCTCACATGCCCAACAGATGTGTCACACACCCTCATTGATGGATATATATATACAGGAAAAGTTGGAGAGAATTTGATCACAACACAACTCACATCTTCCTCTTTCATCCTTAAAAGTACGAGCTACCTGGAGGACGAATTTCAGCCACACGTGGGAAGGACGAGGAGGATTTTTTCTGCTGCTAGGGTTTCTGCTGCTAGGGTTTCGCAGAAGTTTGACCAGCGTTGACTTTGGTCAACGCTTGGTCCAAACAAGCTGAAAACTTGTGGGAGGTTCGATTTTTGAAGGCCATACTACCTGGCACAAAAATCGAGGTCAAAGGGTTGACCGTTTTGCTGTTGCGTTGACTTTTAGCTTGCTGCCCCTGCGTTGACTTTTCAGGACAGCGTTGACTTTTGTAGAACTGACTTGGGTTGACTCATCTACTGGTTGGAGGGTTGTTGTGACACATGCTGGGCTGGCTGACCAAAGGAGACTTTGCTGGTTGAAGCATCTTGTTGACCGCCGAAACAAACACATACATTTTTCTTGTTTCTGATTTGTCTTCTGTAAGATCTGCTTATATGTTCTATCTGCATTTTGCTTATCTACTTGTATGATTGTTGTGAGAAAAGTGAAATTGCTCTTAGCATAGAACATCTACAAAGCTTTACACATCCTCCATCAAGTGAACCCCTAACATGTCACTAACCACTTGAGCCTATTAATTGATGCGTTGGCCTAGGTATTGTTCCTCACCTTAGGGTTTGTAGCACTTAATAGGGCCTTTTGATAACCCTCCCATATCTAAGCATGGTAACTTGTTTACAAATCATCAACTAGACAAACATTTGAAGATGATGCTTGTGTGATGTACTTTCGTGCCTTTTGCGTTAGATATGTCCTAATGTGATACTCATGATGATGATCTCACTTGATTTTGATGGTATCTTTCAAATTCATACCCCGCAAGTGCAGCTGCCATCCTTTGAGGGACTATATGAGACTTCTCCAACACTTCAAAGAAGACCTCAAGCCCCATTTATTGACCACTTTCGATATTAGAGCCACGATGTTGACCACCTTTCGAAGAGCGTTGACTTTGGGATATATCCGACACTTGATGACCTTCTCCTCTCCTCCAAAGTCTAAAACATCGTGCATTTGAACCGAGACATTAACTAGAGAGATGATGTACCCCAGAGGTAGTAAGACACCCCTACACTCGCATTGTACCTTCCTGATCGACGTTGCCCTATTGTTGAGCGAATTTGATGAGGATAATGACATGAAACCCCTTTGGAGGGGACGATACACTTCATGCCCTAACCTTGTGATATCCCCTTCATGTGGCTTGGAGTGAGGACATGAGCTCAATTAATGATGATGTCTACATGACGAGGGTTTTGCTTAATGATTTGACACCTTGTTGATGAGGAGATGGCCTTTTGAGTGAGAAGCATTCTTTTGACCCATCCATGGCACATTTTGAAGGAGATATTCACTTTTAGAAGATGGCATCACCATTGGAGGCCTTTTTACTCACACAAGTGGGTGAAAAGGAGGCCTATTGTTATGTTTTATTATTGAGATAGCTATCTTTTAGGTTAGCTTGGCTTGTGACCTACTTAACTTGCAATCACATATTTCATTACTTTTAGGGCTTTTCGCCAATTTCAGACCTACATTGACTTGGTTTCCCTCCTGTAAATAGAGGGAAGTCGATTTAGGATGATTTAATGTTACACACACTCATTTCTCACTTGAGAGACTGTGTTAGGTCTCATTTTCTCTTGGACACAATGGAGCATTGATGTAGCAAATTTTGTTGGGGAGGATATTTTGATTGGAAAGAATTTTCTTTTGGATGATATAGTGATTTTGTGCAATTTTATTGTGAGTATCTTCTTCCATTTTGCTATTGTTGTAGAATTAGGGTTCCGCTAAAATTTCCATCATAATGTGTTCTATCTTTTATGGCTCTAATATCTCCTTTGCAAAATTATCTCCAAGTTTCCATCAAGAAACCTTAGCATAGCTTCCTTGCACTTAGATCTTCAATTGATCTAAAGTCGCTATGATTTGGTGGAGAGAAGTTTTCTCTCACAATTCTTTCCAAATGATCTTCTTTCGTAGACCTTGCCCTTTGACTCCATTAGCCAAGATTGAGAAAAGGCACTAGTCCATTGTTGTGTCCATCTTTAAAATTTATAATTTTCAAAACCCTAATTTTGTATGTTTTCTAGGGTAAATTAGGGTTAGGTTACAACAAAACCTGAACTTAATTGGATCAAATACCTTGGAACTCATAGTCTTAGGGTTAAGCCTTGCATCGACTAATTTGAAAAATTCAAAACATCATTTTTAATGCATTTTTCAGCTACCTTTTTAGGGTTGATGTCTAGCATTTCATGACTATTTTTTTGCATCTTAGGCATTGAAAAATTGTTACAAGCTTTTTCCTAGTTTAAACTTTACTCATTAATACCCTTCATATCTTTGTTGATTATCATCTTTTACAAACTGTTTCACTATCGTTGTCATAAATTTTGCATGTTGTAAATTGTATTCATTAAAAGCCCTAATTTATAACAGAAAAGGATAATTCAATTGTAGCATGTGTTTGGGATCTATTTGAGCCTCTCCAAGACTATCCAATCCCTCCAAATTTAGCCATAGCTCCTTTGAACTCATTACCTTAAATTATCTCTCATCTCACCTAGAGCCATACTTCATCAAATATCATCTCCGAGTGTTCTATTTAACAAAACCCTTGGAGACTATTTAGCCTGGGAATTATTGGGTTATCTAATCTCCAAGATCTGTTGGGAAAGCCTCCCTTGTGGATAATATCCATCCACAGAACAGCAAGGGAGAAGTTACTAAGGTGATAGTGGTGGTTGATCTCATTGTCTCCCTTGATCTAAAGTGCTTAGTGAGTCTTTGCACTAGGGTGCTAAATTTTGTGATAACATTACCTACAACTACTATGATTTGGAGGCCTTGACTAGATGATTTTCTATGGAGGTTTTACCACTATACTTCTCATATCAATCTTTTGTGTGATGTGAAATGTCAAATGATGCTTATTTTGTGTATTGGATTATTACTTCTATGATGTCCAATACCATTGCAAATTTCTTCACGGTATCTAAGCCTTTGGCTATGTGGGAATAAAACTTCCCTTTTGAGTTGTGTGCAAGTGAAGGAAGAGCAAAGTCATAACTCAAGCCATGTCATTGATTAGCTGCAAAAAAAAATTTGTTTGTAATATGCAAGATTCAATCTGCATGCAAATGTTGAAACACGAGACAATTTGTTGCTAGTGGATGGTGCTATTAAGCTATTAAAATAAACTTGGGACAAAGGTTCTGAGTGATGCTAAAAATTAGCTTTGTGTCTTGACATGGATGTGATTGTGATTGGCACATTTAAAACGCAGAAATGCATTTGGGTATCATCTTGCTAACTACATGGTGTGATGTCTTACAATCTGATATCACTCTCAACCTATGAAACCGGATTCGCTGAAAGGAGGCTCGAATCCCGTACGTGTCCTGATTTTGGGATTCGAATCCCAAAAAAGGGAAACCCGCGGTCATAAAAAGGCATTGTTCTTTCACTCATTTACCATTTCTCTCTTTCAGTTTTGCATACATTGAGCTGTGGGCAAGGAGCTAAGGGTTTGGAGCAATGAGCTAAGGGTGTGGAGTGTTCAGCAAGGAGATTCAAGCACCAGGTAAGTGCATTTCATCTCTACTTTTTTGCATTTCTATTACAGCAATTTGCATATGAATTTTTTTTTACAAATTTGTGCATGTTTTGTTTAATTTTTACAGTATTCATGGCTCAATCAAGGGCAGCAGTTAGGGGGCAAAGGAAGGGGAAGAATGTCTCCATTGGAGATGCCCCTCCTCCCCCAATATCATCAGAGTCTGCTGCAAGTAATGTTGAGGGAAGAAGAGGACCTAAAGACAACATTGAGAAATATCCCTTGTGGAAATATGTCACAATAGAGGATGGGACAAGCACCAAGGGGAAGGGAGGAGGCAATGTGCAAAGGAGATGCAACTTTTGCTACATTTCTTTCAAAACACATATTATCGTGTGAAAAGTCATTTGTTGGCTTTACCGGGTTATGGAATTGGAACTTGTAAAGCTATTCCTTTACAAAAGAGGAAAGAAATGGAAAAGGAGTTCACTTGGTATGGCAAATGTGGTTGCAAAATCAAGAAAAACCAAGAATGAAGACCCCCTTCCATTTTTCAGGAAAGGCACCACCAAATTTCCATTTGAGAGTTCTATTGGGGTACAAGCAGCAAAAAGAAGAGCAATTTCACTTGGTCGAATGGACAAGATTTTTCAAAAAGAGAAACGGGAAGAGCTTGATCTCACCATTGCCTTCTTATTCTATCAAAATTTCATATCATTTAATGTTGCACGCTCACCTCTATTTATTGAAATGTGTCGAGCTCTAACTCACGGGTCTCCATCATGGTATATGCCTCCTGGTTCAAAGAAGCTTAGAACCACATTGTTGACGAAGGCAAAAAAAGAGGTGCAAAAAATGCTTGAGCCTATTAAAGCAGCATGGCCAACATCTGGGGTTAGCATTGTTTCTGATGGATGGACAGATCCAGCACGACACCCAATCATCAACTTCATGGTGTCTTCCTTGAATGGTCCAGTTTTCTTGAAAGCAGTAGATACACTTGGAGAATACAAGGATGCACAATTTATGGGTGAGTTATTTATTGAAGTTATTGAAGATGTAGGTGTTGATTCTTGTGTGCAAATCATTACAAATAATGCACCTGTTTGCAAGGTTGTTGGCATGATTGTGGAAGCTAAATATCCACAAGTGTTTTGGACACCTTGCATTGTCCATTCATTGAACTTAGCAATGAAATCCATTGCTTCTAATATGATTTGGATTGGTAACATTATCGAGGATGCACGACATATCCGTAACTTTGTGCAAAATCATACAAATGCCCTCACTATCTACAAGGAGTACAGCAATCTATCATTATTGAAGATTGTTGATACACGGTTTGCCTCTTCATTCATGATGTTGAAAAGGTTGAAGGAGGTCTTAGATGATGCTTGGTGGGAGAGGGTAGATCTAATTATTCAAATCATGGACCCTATCATTTCTTTGCTTCGATTTGCAGATACAGACAAACCCATCCTAGGAGAGGTTTATGAGGGATGGGATTCCATGATTGAGTCTGTGAGGAGCATTACTCTACAAAGTGAGTGCCCCAAGTATGAGACATCACCAGAGGCCTTCTGTGGTACTATACAGGATATTCTTGTCAGCAGATGGGACAAGAATTGCACACCTTTACATTGTTTGGCTCACTCATTGAACCCAAAATACTACAGCCATGAGTGGCTGAATGGTGGACCTTCCCACAAATTCCCTCCTCACATGGATGGTGAAACCTCACATGGGAGGAAAGATGCATTCAGGCGCGTTTGGAGGATGCCTTTGCAGAGTTTTCCACTGGCACTGGTCGATTTGCAGGATATGATGTGATTAGAGACAGGGGGGCTAAGAAGCCCTATTCTTGGTGGGCAAATCATGGGTCAACAAGCCCTCCTCTTCAGCAGTTAGCCATGAGGCTCCTCTCTCAGGTGACTTCATCCTCTTGTTGCGAGAGGAATTGGAGCACATATGGGAATTTGTATAGTGTGAAGAAGAGCAGGCTTGAGCAGTGGAGGGCAGAGACAATGGTGTATGTGCACACCAACGTTCGTCTTATTTACAGGCAGAGAGAAGAGTGGTTGAGGGGAAAAACAAAGATGTGGGATGTCTTTCCTGATGATATGGGTTTGGACAACGGTGTTGAGTTGGCATTGGCCAACATGGATCTCAATGATCCAGTGCTAGAGCCTATTAGATTTGATGACGGTGATATTTTAGAGGGGTCATCCTCCACACTAGCAGATGTAGAGGCGACTAAGGATGCAGGGCAAGAGGAGGATGCAGAGGAGAGCAATGGTGACCATGATGATGAGGACCTTGACGTTGATTCTGATGATGACTATGAGGATTGTTGACTCATGAGTCATGGGCTACCTATTGCCTTGAGGCTTGTATACCTGTAGTTGTTTTATATTTTCTATTAGTATTTGCCATTGGCATTGCACTACCTATGTAACACATTTTGATTTGATGACTTAATGAGAAAACTACAGTTGTCAATGTCTTTATCTTACTATCTTGTAAGTTGTCACTTGTCTTTCATTTATGAATCATGATTTATGTGACATGTATTTGAATTTTGTATGTACTATGCATGCTATAATGTTACTAACTTACTTTGTAAACAGTAAAACTAACATCTAGATGAAGATCTATGTTTGAAATCAATGAATTTGTACAAGAAATATCTAATTTTTAATATATATATAGATATATATATAAAATAAAATAATATATAACGAATCCTACGTGTCATGTTGCGGGGGGTCAACGTGTCTGAATCCGAATCCCGAATCCCCGTGTCAGGTAAATTAGCTCTCAACTGAGGAGAACGCAACGATTTTGCACAGTGGACACATATTGTGGGATATTTTTGTTCTAACTACTCTAATACATAGATCTACATCAAGCACCATACAATATAGCCACTCGTGCAACAAACACAGCCTAGCTCAATTAGTCTTGCTACATACCACTGTCCTAAATCCGCAAGACAAGTGCTTATGTTCCTATGATAACCACAACATATGCAAATAGCTAGCTTCAATACTGTCAATTTAAAATCTTATTAGCTCTGATTAAATTTTACTCTGCAATTTAACAATAACCAGAAAAAATATTTTACCAAATAAATTTCAGAACTGTTGAAACCTAAATACATTGATAATTAACAGGTAAATTTGCACCAAAATAAGTGAAAAATCAACGGCAGGTACAGCAGAAAATTTCACCCACAAAACCCCTCTCAAAAATTTATTAACTCATAAAATATGGGTCAGACCCACATAGAAATACACACGAAATTATAGCTCATAAGAAGACCTATAACTCAGCCTCTTATTGAAAAATTCAACCTCTATATTTCCCCTGAAATCTCCTCAGTGTCCTCCTAAATCTCCTTGATCAAGTAAAGCCTCCTCACTCAGCAAATCACTTGCTCAAGCACTCAACAATGGTTGTGTGTCTTGGCCTCTTCGCTTAGGCTCAGTTTATAACTTCATTAAAACCAAGACCAACGACTGAGATTAAATTGTCAACTTACTAAAGATAAGTCACTTAAATTAAGTAACCTACTTTTCTTAGGCCTTCTTTTCCTAAACATAAGAAAACAGGTATAAATATAGCTTGCATGTCACGCATGTCTCATGCAACCCTCATGCATGTCTCATGTCTTGTTCAACCTTCATGCATACCTTGCATGTTGCATGCAACCCTCATGCATGTTGGAAATGTAACTAGTTTCGGTCCTCATAATTGTTGTTGTCCTCATTTCAATATGTATTTTATGTAACAAAAATAAAAAGAAAAGAAAAAGTTATTATTGTAAAGCATGGGTTTCATGCTCTTTACTGATGGTCTTTTAGGTAAAAGGATGTTCTTCATGCTTCTACGATTTGTTAGGTCATAGGATTTACTGTCACGAGTCAAGCGAGTCAACATCATGTTTATAAGACTCTTTCGGGCAAAATATATCTTGTAAAAGAATTTATTCCAAGTCTAGAAAGTCCTGGAATCCTCTAAAATACAAGTCGGCCCTAGAGGCTCTGTTGACCACTACGTGTCAACTACCCATAGCAGTATACCCCCTTTTTTTGCAAAAGGGATAGTGCTTGATCGACTTGTCTGTGCCATTCGACTGTCATCATCAGCCCGTCCATGTTATGTTGTAAACCCAATCTGCATGTGTAAATTGGAAATAATCTTCGCAGATCTGTCTCATGTATGTATTTGCCTAGGTAAACCTAATCTTCTAGTGATGATCTACGTTCCAGAAGGTTTTTTGTCTCACCGACCCATGGTCAGCAGAGTTTTCCTTCAGCCTAACCCCAAAAAAACCGGAATGGATTTTGTCATTAGAATCTTAGGGGAATCCTAGTGTGCTTCGAGTCTATGTAAAAGTAATTTGTAAAAGTAATCCTAACTATTTGGTTAGGTTATTACAAATTTCTTGATCTGCTAAATTGTATTTGTGTTGCAGAACTGGGTGGTCTATGAGGGTCTATGTCAAATGGGTTTTCCCCCTTGAGATGTAAATTTGTAAGGGTCATGATGTAAAGTGTATTGAGGGTTAGAAAATAATTAATCCCCTCATAGGTCCTACGTCCTACGTAAAATTCCCAAAGGCTAAGTTCGAGAGTCCAATAAAAATTATTAAAAAAATAAAAAATTTAAAAATAAAATAAAATAATAATAAGTTAGAGTTTTGAGGAAATAAATGCAAAAATTTAATTTTTAATATATTAAAATGCATTTAAAATTTCTGACGAATGAGATTAAAAGAGATTTTGATCTTCATCGACGGTCGAGATCACTTTGACATGGATCACTTGAACTAGCTGTTGGGAAATTTTCCTTTAAATAGGGTGTCAAGGGTCATTTGAGATCATTCGATCTTAGAGTCGTGTGCTAAAGAAAGCTCTCTTGTAGTCATTTTTAATGTGCAATAAAGAAAGACTTTGGGGTTAAAATCTCGCTGGTGTTACTCTTCTGGAAGTGTTGTAAGATGTTTTATTTTTCTGCATAATTTTATTTTCAGCCATTGATGATAGCTTGATGAAGAGTGATTTTAGACACAGGTATCTTGTTTGGTCGCTAGGGTTTGAATGGTAGTTAAATTTCTGAATATGATGGCAGGTATCTCCATTACGGATTTTAGAGATCTGTGGGTTGAATCTTTTGAATTCATGACCGGAGAGTCCACAGTTTTAAGATGGCAGGTATCTCCATTACATTTGGATTTTAGTATCCTTTTCTCCTTCTTCATTAATGGTTGAATTAAGCTATGCAGGGAATCCTTTTTTTTTAAGATTATCGAGCATTCAGGGAAGTTCTTGGTTGAACCAGCCAACTCCCGGATTGCATTTTCAGAAGAGCCCAGCCAGTTTTGATCCCGAGCTTATCATTTGAATTTTCTTGTGAATGCATGAAGGGTTTTCTGAAGCATCTCATAGTAAAATTAAAATTCTGAAAATATTTCTATGGCATACTGACAAATCTGGCTATTTAGAGCCTTTAAGCAGTAAATATTGTAATTGTTTAACTGGTTTTAGGGTTTTTAGTTTTGTTTCTTGTACATTTTACTTCTTGGTGTTCGGTTTTGTTATTGCAGGTTGCAGGTTGGAAGAAAACATTTTGTCCGAAGACAGATGTAGGCCCTGGAGGGCAAGATCTGGCCTCAGAATCGGCTCTTGCAGGGGCATTTTCAAGATCTGGAAAATTTTAGAGGTTTTTCATTTGACAATCTGAAGCAGCTGATTTAAAAAATTCTAAATTAAGTTTCTGGAAAAGGTTTCTGAAGAAATTCGAGGTTTGCCAAGCCATTTGTTTGTTGTCTGTGGTTTCATTTGCGCAGGAATTTTTTCAAAAAAAAATTTGGTATGTGCTCCTTTGGGCCTGCAACAAACCCTCAACATGCTCCTCATACCTGCAAAAATTTCATGTTCTATTCTCCCATAGCTCTCATTCAGTCTTCAGCACCCTACGCTGCCATCTCCTCTCAGTCCCTACGCAGCTCCACTCATGTTGCCCTCATCAGTTCTCCCTCTCTGCCTGCGTGCAACACTCCCCTCCATACCATCAAACTCCTAATCTGTAGCTCATCCCCTGTCCGTCGAACGCTACCCATCCGCAGCACCTGCCATCCATTTGATGCTTCCTGCATGAAGTTTTCCCTGCTCCTTGTGTTGCTTACCCTATGTCGTCCATCGAACCCTCTTTGTTGTCGCCCTCTCCTACTCACTGCGTCCTCCACCATTCACCTCGCTTCTTCCTCTGCTATCTCCCTCAATCCCTGCGGCTTCCCCGTCAACTTACCTTGTCACTGCCCACTCCCATTCCATTTCTCTGTGTGGTCCATTTGTTCCACACATACGGCTCCAGCTTTCCCTCCACGCATCCTGCTCCCTCCGTCGTTGCTGCACCTGCAAACATACAAGCACTCAAGCCTTTTGATTTTTCATTTTTGTGATATATGCATACGTTAGGGTTAGAATAGGTTTTTTTTTAAATATCTCATTTGGTTTTCTGTGTAGTCTTAGAATTAGTTTAGCTTAGTTCTATTTTAATTTTTAAATCAAATCAAAAAATAATTTGATCTTTACTTAGTTTCAAGTTAACGTGTGTTTTTTTGTATGTGTTAGTATATAAAATGTTTGAAAATAAAAATAAAAAATCGATTTTCATTTTTTTTAATTAGGTGTTAGTTTCAAGTTTTGTTTTGTTTTATTTTTTAATAAATCAAAAAAATCTCATATATTTAAGCAAAAAAAAATCATAAAAAGGATTTTAGTTTTTTGGTTTGATCTTAGTTTAGCTTAATTTTAACTTTTCAAATCAAAATTTTAAAAAAATAAAAAAGTTAAAAAGGGTCAGTGTTTACGTTATATTTAATTTAGATTTAAGTTTAGATTAGATTTTAATTTTATTAGGATTTTAGTTTTGTTTCATTTTAAACTTAGAATTTTTTAAAAATTAAAAAAAAAATTGAAAAAGATTAACTAAAAATCGAAAATTCATTTCGGTGTCTTTTGTGGTATCTTTGGTCCAATTCTCTATAGTTAAATGCACTTAAATGTTTATCTAAAGATTAGCTATTGAAAAGTGGTGAATCATTTTGTGAGTTGGTTAGCATTTAAAATTTCGTGGTTTCTTGAAATATTTGATCTTTTGAAATTTACTTGCTAGAACATTCCGCATCTATTGAATATTTCGCATCTGGTGAAATTAATCGTTGCTTGGATTATATTATGCTCGTTACTTCGTTTTCATTAACTCCATAAGGCACTAGTCTTAAGCATTTAAAGATCTAATCAAATTCTAAAATTGATCAAGTGCTTGTTTTCCCCTATTGTGTCTCCCAACCCCGCTGATTACTAGTTGGTCTTCTTTTATCCCATAGGGTCTATCCCCCTTAGCCTGCTTCAGGGAGATGGCTTAAACGGGAGATCGGAGGGGTGACAGCCCCCGGTCTGAGCGTCGCTGCCTGGACAATCTGTGCTACAACATTTTTTGGCGTCGTTGTCGGGGATAGAGTTTTTCTGTCCTTGGCGTTTCAACGACATTCATCATTCATCTTTCATCTTTCCCATCCCTCATTTGAGCTGGCAAAGTCAACATTTTTCGGCATCATCTCATCTTTTCCGCCATTCATTAGCCTTTCAAACAGGCAACATTCTTTGGCGTCATTTTGATCTTTTCATCGCCCTGTCTTTCGTCATATTGTTTAATCGAACCTTTAGCACCTAGACTCTTCAATTCGTTTCTTGTTTGGGTGGCGACTCCATTTCTTTTCATTTATTTTTTCCCAGACAAGAAGCCCTCCTTATATCCGGTTTTTTGTTATCTTTTGGATCATAGAGTTAGATTCGTGTTCAAGTGGCGACTCCACTTCTTTCATATCTTGATTTTCTTGAGCAGAGGTCTCTCTCTATCATCCATTTGGTCCTTCATTATTCACCATGGATTATTCGTTTACCCCATGTCATTTTACTGATGTTCTCCATGATATTCTGGAAGTGGCCATTTCTAAATTACCTTTGTTCTCAGGTGGTGATTCAGTCGTTGTTAGAAAGCATTTATGCAAGTTTACTTGTATAATGATCATATATTGTAGATCTCCTCAGTATCATCACAAAGATGTCAAAATGCGTATAGTTTTCCTTTCTTTAGAGGATGATGCTTTGAATTGGTTTAATAATTGTCCTGAAAATTCTTTCACTTCTTTACAAGACATTGTCAATGCTTTTAAAGATAGATATGGTTATCAAGATAGCTCGCCTTGTGCCCCTAAAATTGTGCAACAAAATGAAAGTGATCTTTATGAAAAGTCCAGTTGTCAATGAAAGATTTCAAGACAATTCTTCATATCATAATGTACCATCAACTTGTACCATTGCAGATCAAATCCATGATAGTGGAAAAGCAGGGACAAATTGTAAAATCAGTGTCGACAATGAAAGGGAAAATCAGAAGCAAATTATAGAAGAACTAATGCGGCTGGTAAAAAATATGGAGATCAATCAAACTAATTACGCCAATGATATGAGAACTTTATGCACCCACCTGGAAAAACGTGATAAGGAGATGGAAATCATGAAAATTAAACACTCTAATCACGTAACCGACATGCAAAGTCAGCATGCTAAGGAAATTGAGACCATGAAAGCTAATCATGACAGGGAAATTAATTTTATGCAAAGCAAGTTATCAAGCTTAGAGGAAAATATGACGATCATGGAACTCAATCATTCAAATCAAGTGACTGCCAGGGAAGCAAGTTTTCAAGAAGAAATAAGTGCTAATCAGATCAAGTTGTCAACTATGGATCATGAAATGACCATCATGAGATTCGAATATAATAATCAGTTGGCTACCCTGCAAGCAAATCAAGAGAAAAAGATAAACTTTATGCAACATTGTTGGATGACCATAAAGGCAAAGGACAATAAAGTAATAAAAGATATGGAAGCTAATCAGATATGTCTTCAGAATAAGTTACTGACCATGGAAGAACCAGGGAAATCAGTGCTATGAAGGTTGAACACTCTAGTTAGATGGATGCCATTACAATACAGGTTCAGAAATTTCATCAGCGGTCAAAGGATGAAAGAAACCAAGGAACGTCAATAGATCAAAAGCCTTCTTATCTGCTGCAACAAGCTCCATCTTATTATGAGGTCCTTTCTTCCATTGAAAAGAGGCTAATTGAAGGTGACCTGGATAAAAGGGAAATTAATACTCAGGTTGATGCTCACACGGTTAATCCACCAGTCATAGAAGATCAAGTTATAACTCATGGCACCTATGAGATTGATCCATCATCCTTGACAAGGCAGATGCAGAATAAAAAAAGACATGTCAAGCATATCTTACATACTTCATCTGAGAGCTTTGAAGCAGAAAGTTCCACGTCATTAGTGATACAGCCTGCCACAAAGAAAAAACGCAAAAGAAAGAGAACGAGAAGAAGATTTGATGCATCAAATGGCCGCGAGCAACTTGATTTTCGGATAGGAAAAAGTCCTACCGTATGCAGAATTGGACATGGCACATCCGAGAAGCAGCCGACAGATTTGCCTGAAAGCAGGCAAATGCTCAGTATACACTATATTGAACACATCTGATGCCATGGGGCATCCTCTGTATTTCTAACCCTACTCCTTGTTTTTTCAACATTTTCATTTCTATTTTAGGATTAGATTTACTTTTCATGTTACTAGATGAAGAGCTTATATCTTTCCTGTGTTTTGTTGTGTGTTGCATGGATGCAGATTCTGGATTCTCACATTCCTACAATGCAGCAACGTGTCCCCAAGTAGAGCCAGATGTTGACCACTACGTGTCAACTACCCATAGCAGTACACCCCCTTTTTTTGCAAAAGGGATAGCGCTTGATCGACGTGTCCGTGCCATTCGACTGTCATCATTAGCCCGATCATGTTATGTTGTAAACCCAATCTGCATGTGTAAATTGTAAATAATCTTAGCAGATCTGTGTCATGTATGTATTTGCCTAGGTAAACCTAATCTTCTAGTGATGATCTACGTTTCGGAAGGTTTTTTGTCTCACAAACCCATGGTCGACAGAGTTTTCCTTCAGCCTAACCCCAAAGCCGGAATGGATTTTGTCATTAGAATCTTACGGGAATCCTAGTGTGCTTCGAGTCTATGTAAAAGTAATCCTAACTATTTGGTTAGGTTATTACAAATTTCTTGATCTGCTAGATTATATTTGTGTCACAGAACTGGGTGGTCTATGAGGGTCTATGTCAAATGGGTTTTCCCCCTTGAGATGTAAAATTGTAAAAGTCATGATGTAAAGTGTCTTGAGGGTTAGAAAATAATTAATCCCCTCATAGGTCCTAGGTCCTAGGTAAAATTCCCAAAGGCTAAGTTCGAGGGTCCAATAAAAATAATTAAAATAAATAAAAATAAATAAAATAAAAATAAATAAAATAAAAATAAAATAAAATAAAATAATAATAAGTCAAAGTTTTGAGGAAATAAATGCAAAAATTTAATTTCTAATATATTAAAATGCATTTAAAATTTCGATGGATGAGACTAAACAGATTTTGATCCTCATTGACAGTCGAGATCACTTTGACATGGATCACTCGAACTAGCCATTAGGAAATTTTCCTTTAAATAGGGTGTCAGGGGTCATTTGAGATCATCCGATCTTAGAGTCATGTGCTAAAGAAAGTTCTCTTGTAGTCATTTTTCATGTGCAATAAAGAAAGACATTGGGGTTAAAATCTTGCTGGTGTTACTCTTCTGGAAGTGCTGTAAGATGTTTTATTTTTCTGCATAATTTTATTTTCAGCCATTGATGATAGTTTGATGAAGAGTGATTTTAAACACAAGTATCTTGTTTGGTCGCTAGGGTTTGAATGGTAGTTAAATTTCTGAATATGATGGCAGGTATCTCCATTACATTTGGATTTTAGTATCGTTTTCTCCTTCTTCGTTAATGGTTGAATTAAGCTGTGCAGGAAATCCTTTTTTTTGAAGATTACCGAGCATTCGAGGAAGTTCTTGGCTGAACCAGCCAACTCCCGGGTTGCGTTTTATGAAGAGCCCAGCCAGTTTTGATCCTAGGCTTATCAATTGAATTTTTCTTGTGAATGCATGAAGGGTTTTCTGAAACATCTCATAGTAAATTTAAAATTCTGAAAATATTTTTGTGGCATACTGACAAATCTGGCTATTTAGAGCCTTTAAGCTGTAAATATTGTAATTGTTTAACTGGTTTTAGGGTTTTCAGTTTTGTTTCTTGTACATTTTACTTCTGGGTGTTCGGTTTTGTTATTGCAGGTTGCAGGTTGGAGGAAAGCATTTTGTCCGAAGACAGGTCTAGGCCCTGGAGGGCAAGATCTGGCCTCAAAATCAGCTTTTGCAGGGGTATTTTCAAGATCTGGAAAATTTTAGGGGTTTTTCATTTGACAATTTGAAGCAGCTGATTTAAAAAATTATAAATTAAGTTTCTAGAAAAGGTTTCTGAAGAAATTCGAGATTTTCCAAGCCATTTATTTGTTGTCTGGGGTTTCATTTGCGCAGGAATTTTTTCGAAAAAAAATTTGGTATGTGCTCCCCTGGACCTGCAACAAACCCTCAGCGTGCTCCTCATATCTGCAAAAATTTCATGTTCTATTCTCCCACAGCTCTCACGCGGTCTTTAGCACCCTATGCTGCCATCTCCTCTCAGTCCCTACGCAGCTCCACTCACGCTGCCCTCATCGGTTCTCCCTCTCTGCCCGCGTGCAACACTCCCCTCCATACCATTGAACTCCTAATCTGCAACTCATCCCCTCTCCGTCGAACACTACGCATCCGCAGCACCTGCCATCCACTTGATGCTTCTTGCATGAATTTTTCACTGCTCCTCGTGCTGCTTACCCTATGTCGTCCATCGAAGCCTCTTTGCTGATGTCCTCTCCTACTCACTGCGTCCTCCGCCATTCACCTCGATTCTTCCTCTGCTATCTCCCTCAATCCCTGCGGCTTCCCCATCAGCTTACCTTGTCGCTGCCTACTCCCATTCCATTTCTCCGTGCGGTCCATATATTCCACGCATACGGCTCCAGCTTGCCCTCCACGCATCCTGCTCCCTCCATCGTTGCTGCACCTGCACACATACAAGCACTCAAGCATTTCGATTTTTCATTTTTGTAATATTTGCATACGTTAGGGTTAGTATATGTTTTTTTTTTAAATATCTCATTTGGTTTTCTATGTAGTCTTAGAATTAGTTTAGCTTAGTTTTATTTTAAATCAAATCAAAAAATGAATTTGATCTTTACTTAGTTTCAGGTTAGCGTGTTATTTTTTTTGTATGTGTTAGTATATAAAAGGTTTGAAAATAAAAAAAATCAATTTTCATTTTTTTTTAATTAGGTGTTAGTTTCAAGTTTAGTTTTGTTTTATTTTTTAATAAATCAAAAAAATCTCATAAAATATTTAAAAAAAATATTCATAGAAGGTTTTTTTTTAAAGTTCCTTTTTATTTTTTTTAAATCTTAGTTTAGCATAGATTTTAACTTTATTTTGATTTTAGTTCTTCTATTTTGAATTTTTTTTTAATTTAGAATTTAAAAAATAAAAAATCATAAAAAGGATTTTAGTTTTTTGGTTTGATCTTAGTTTAGCTTAATTTTAACTTTTCAAATCAAAATTTTAAAAAAATAAAAAAGTTAAAAAGGGTTAGTCTTTAGGTTATATTTAATTTAAATTTAAGTTTAGATTAGATTTTAATTTTATTAGGATTTTAGATTTGTTTTATTTTAAACTTAGAATTTTTATAAAAAATTAAAAAAAAATTGAAAAAGATTAACTAAAAATCGAAAATTCATTTTGGTGTCTTTTGTGGTATCTATGTTCCAATTCTCTATAGTTAAATGCACTTAAATGTTTATCTAAAGATTAGCTATTCAAAAGTGGTGAATCATTTTGTGAGCTGGTTAGCATTTAAAATTTCGTGATTTCTTGAAATATTTGATCTTTTGAAATTTATTTGCTAGAACATTGTGCATCTATTGAATATTTCGCATCTGGTGAAATTAATCGTTGCTTGGATTATATTATGCTCGTTACATGTTGGATATTTTGTAAGTATTTTCAAGCAATTGTCAAATAAGCAGCAGCAGCTAATTCATTACTTGGTTTTCATTAACTCCATAAGGCACTAGTCTTAAGCATTTAAATATCTAATCAAATTCTAAAATTGATCAAGTGCTTGTTTTCCCCTGCTGTGTCTCCCAACCCAGTTGATTACCAATTGGTCTTCTTTTATCCCATAGGGTCTACCCCCCTTAGCCTACTTCAGGGAGACGGCTTAAACGGAGAGATTGGGGATCAGGGTGACAGATCCCGGTCTGAGCGTTGTCACGCTGGCTGGAAGGAATTTGACCCGTTTGAAAGGCTATATAAAGGAGCAGTTTTTTGGGCTAATCTTTCTCACACGTGCGAAAGTCTAGGGTTTCCGCAGCTACAAAGAGGTCTGAATTGTAGGAGAGTCAAGTGTAGGATCTTGTTGTTGGAGGAGAGAATACTTTGTCTTGACCTCGTTGACCTTGGGAGGATCTATCTTGCTCAAGGAAGGACTCTTGAAGAAGTTGAATTAGGGTTTCTACAATAGCAACAAGGCCGAAGTTGCAAGTCGAAGTTGCTAGATGAAGTTGCAAGCCAAAGTTGCAGTGTTGAAGTTGTGGTCGAAATTGCAGCTGGAAGTTGGTTGATGCAAGATTGAGTTGTGATATTGGAAGGGTTGACTTAGCACTTGGAGGACTTGGTCTAGGATTTGGATCTTTGTTGTCTCATTTGAAGTGGATTCTATATAAGAGTTTTTGGGTTTTCCCCTTGGGGGGGTTTTGTCCTAGCTTGGAGCCTAACCTTTGTGTCCACTATCTTTATTATATTGTTCTTGATATTTGTTTGATGAAGAAGATTTAATAAAGAAACACAAAGAAGAATAATAAAGTTCACAAACAAGTATTAAGGTTAAGGAAAATTGGAATTAATCGCTGCCACAATGCATTTTCCAACGATGCATGCCTTGCATGTCGTATGCAACCCTCATGCATGCCTTGCATGTCACATGCAAGCTCCTAAAGAGGCAAAACAAAATCTTCCTAGCTAAGACACCAAGCTAGAAGACCTTCCGCAACTATAGAATTCATCACTCCCTCTTAGCCAAGAAAGGATTCTCCACCACCCCCAACGTGTCCCTGTAAAATACAAACTACCCCTTCACTAATGGCTTGGTAGAAATATCTGCAACATGCATCCTTGTGGGTATGTACTGCAACCTCATAGCACCTCTCTAGACCACGAATCTGATGAAGTGGTACCTTATCTCTATGTGCTTGGACTTATCATGAAACACTAGATTCTCTGAAAGCTTGATGCAACTTTGGTTATCACAACATATCACAGTCAATCCCATCTCAAGATCAAATAAACCTATGAGCATCTTGCTAAACCAGATGGCGTCACAACTCACTAGACTTGTTGCCATGTACTCCACCTTTGCTAAGCTAAGTACCACTAAGTGTTGCTTCCTGTTGAACCACGAGATCATCACTGACCCCAAGTTGAAACAACATCCAAAAGTAACTTCCCTATCCACCGCGCTCCTTGCCTAATCAGAAATTATGTACCCTTGTAGTTGTACTCCACCAACTCTGAGATACCTCAATCAAAAGTCTAATATACCACGAAGGTACCTCAACACATTCTTTGGTGCCACCCAATAAATCTATCTCGACTCCACCATAAACTGGCTAAATGTGTTCACTACAAAGCAAAATATCTGGGCTAGTGTTGACCAAATACATCAAGTACCCAATAAGCTACCTGTACAAAGTGGGATCCATCAACTCACTCTCAAAACCATCAAGTTAGTCATCATAGGGGTAGACATAGGCCTACAATCCTCCATCCTGAATCTCCTTAGGATCTCAATTTCATACTTTCCCTGCCCAAGGAGGGTCTCTCTTGGTTTTTGCCACACCTCCAATCCCAAAAGGTAGTGCATAAATCAAATGTCCTTCATCTCAAACTCAGAAGCAACGTCCTCTTTGCACATCCCAATGAGCCAATCCAATCTTGTTAAGAATAAATTGTCCACATACAACACCAAGATAAGTGGCTTGTCTTTAACAAGTACAAAGTACAAGGTGTAGTCCACCTCACTCTTGGTGAAACCCAAGGCCCCAAACCAAGAAGGTACCCATCGATCCTGGAGTACCATGCACATGGAGCCTGCGTTAGCCCGTAAAGTGCCTTTTTCAATCTACATACATGGGACTCCCTCCCATGTACCTCAAATCCCTAAGGTTTCTCAACATAAACCTCTTCCTCAATTACTCCATTGAGGAAGGTAATCTTCACATCCATCTAATGTATCTTCCAACCTTTCTCGAAGGCAATAGATATGACTACCCTGATAAATGTGTATCTGGCAATAGGTGCAAAGATCTACTTGTAGTCCACTCCCTCTATTTGGGAGAACCCTCTCACCACAAACATCGCCTTCTACTTCTTGACGCTGCCATCTAGATCCAACGAGCAGTGACCAAAGACTTTCCCTCCATCCTCGACACAATGTCCTACACATCATTCCTCATGATGGAACTGTAATCCTCCACCATGGCATCCCTCTAAACCTGCTGATTTGTTGCCCTCTCAAAAGTAGAAGGCTCAGAATCATTGATGTTGCTCATCAACGCCACATAGCTGAAAAATCAATCTGGTGGTCTACTTTGTCTAAACATTATGTTAGGAGCCCTCCACATGCTCCTCTACATCTCTCAATGTTTACTCGACCCGTCTCAACATCCTCCTAGTAGAGCTAGAAGGAATATCTCGCTCCTCCTCCTGAACTGAAGGTTGTGACCTTGTTGTTGGTTTTGTTGTTGGATCCTCCTCAACCTTCAAACCCCGTCACTCCCTCTCCTCTACTACAACTAGCTCAGTATCATGCAACCTCCTAAAGGTCCTACCCTCGTCGAATTTAACACACCCATTAACGATGACTCTCCTCTGTCCTAGAATGTAGATGTATCTTCCAACCTTTCTCTAAGGCAATAGATATGACTACCCTAATAGATGTGTATCTAGCAAATGGTGAAAAGATCTACATGGGACTCCCTCCCATGTACCTCAAATCCCTAAGGTTGCTCAACATAAACCTCTTCCTCAATCACTCCATTGAGGAAGGCAATCTTCACATCCATCTAAAGTGTCTTCCAACCATTCTCTATAGATATGACTACCTTGATAGATGTGTATCTGGCAATAGGTACAAATATCTACTCGTAGTTCACTCCCTATGTTTGGGAGAACCCTCTCGCCACAAACCTCGCCTTCTACTTCTTGACGCTGCCATCTGTTGCATGCTTAATCTTATAGATCCAACGAGAAGTGACCACAGACTTTCCCTCCATCCTCGACACAATGTCCCACACATCATTCCTCATGATGGAACTGTAATCCTCCACCATGGCATCCCTCTAGACTTGCCGATTTGTTGCCCTCTCAAAAGTAGAAGGCTCGGAATCATTGATGTTGCTCATCAACGCCACATATCTGAAAAATCAATCTAGTGGTCTACCCTATCTAAACATTATGTTAGGAGCCCTCCACATGCTCCTCTACATCTCTCAATGTTTACTCGGCCCATCTCAGCATCCCCCTAGTAGAGCTAGAAGGAATATCTCGCTCCTCCTCCTGAACTGAAGGTTGTGACCCTGTTGTTGGTTTTGCTTTTGGATCCTCCTCAACCTTCAAACCCTGTCACTCCCTCTCCTCTACTACAACTAGCTCAGTATCATGCAACCTCCTAAAGGTCCTACCCTTGTCGAATTTAACAACCCCATTAACAATGACTTTCCTCTGTCCTAGAATGTAGACCTTGTAGGCCTTTGAGACGTCACTATAGCCCACAAAGATCCCTTTCTCAAAAGAGGGCTCCAATTTAGTCCTCTACTTTAAAGGAATATGAAAAAAATTGGCCTACCAAATATACAAAGGTGGCTCATGTCTGGTCTCACTCCTATTAAACCTCCTTAGGAATCTTGTCGTCCACTTGCCAATGAGGACTCCTATTTTGCAAGTAAACAGTTGTATTGCAAGCCTTCGCCCACAAGAACATAGGCAAGTCCTAATCATGGATCAATGCCTTCAATGCTCCAACTATGGTCATGTTCTTCCTTTATACCACCCTAATTTGCTAAGGATTGTAAGGCACTATGAGTTCTCCCTTGATTCTTGCCTCTCTACAAAAACCCTTGAACTCATTGGAGGTATACCCAAAATCGTAATTTGATCTCAACACCTTGATCTTCTTCACAATCTGGTTCTCCACAAGAGCTTTAAACTCTTGGAACTGACTGAAGAGTCAAGACCTCATCATTGGTATCTAAGAAGTAGATCGAAGTCCTCCTGGAATAGTCATCTGTGAAGGTTAATAGTTGAACCCTGTGATCAACTCCACTGCCATAGGAGGTTATCAAAACTTTAAGTGTATTCCTTCACGATTTCTTTCTCAGTTTTCGCAGCTTGTAGGAGTTTCTCAAGGAAGATACCTCCATCTAAAGCTGAGGCCCATCTTTTGTTGAATGCTTCTTGAAAGGTATCCCAACCAAGAATACTACCTTGGGGTAAACTAAGATACCAGTCTCTAGCATTTCCATCAAGAGTCAGCACAAACAGCGTCATGACTACATCTTCTTCCATTATTAGCTTTGCACTTACTACCCAATAAAACTCATGCATGTATTTCTCTGTTGTTGTGGCATTAGTGCCATTGAATTTGGGGATCCATTCGTGATACTTCTTAGGAAATGGATGTGGGGCATCAAGGAGATTGCTCAAATCCAAAGGCCTGAATGCAGCTATAAGCCATGGCCTATCCATGGTGAAAGGAGTGGTGTTATCAACAAAGAGTTTCCTAACCATGGGACTAGTAGGATTAATGGGAGATGTAGAAGCTTCAATGGTCTTCTTGGTAGTCTTCCTCTTTCATGGAGCTATGGTATCGTCAGAAGAACTACCAGGGAACTTGATATTATTAGATTCAAGAGTCGTCAAAACAGGATCTATCTTGTCATTTGAGATATTCTCTTCAAAAAGGGTGAAGCTAAATCTTCAAATTATGAGGAGGTTGACTCAATTCCTCCCCCGTAACAGCGCCAAACATGTTTCCTCAAAATCCAAGTCGTGTGAGGGTAGCCCATAAGACAAGAGTTAGACCAAGGCACAACAATGAGGTGTGGCCCACTAAAACGACAACCACTACCTCCAACATAGCCTATTTGAGGCACAAATGATCTAGGGCTTGACGAATAGCAAGCCTCAAGGATCAACCTAGAATCACAAGGCCAGAGAAAAGGCCTCCGAACAATGAATATTAGCAACCAATGGAACAAGAAGCCTTGCTATAGACACTTCTCTGGACGGGTTCCACCAACCTCACCCTTACCTTTACTTCAGTGTTTCCGGATGAATTGAATGAATGAAGCGCTCAGGAGGAACAGCTATAGACCCGGGATGCCATGATACAACCCTTCCCTTTACCTTCACTCTTACCAACCTACCCACCTGAAGAACTATACCTTTTCTACCTATACCACTTGATGAATTCATCGCTTAGTCAGTCGGTACTGCTATTCACAACCCTTCTCTTATCAGGTACGTTAGTGGACAAGACCTCAGTTGAAGCCTAGTGCAAACTAGGGCTTTTCTAGGGCAAGATCAACCTAGGGAAAAAAACTTTTTCTTTGAAAAGAATGTATTAGCCACTAAAAGGGTGTGATTTTGAGGCAACCAACACTACTCTCAATGTTGAATCCCTCCACTAGCAAATGACTTCAACCCTAACTAATTTCGTGCCCTAGCCCTAGCTTGCAACTAGACCTTAAGGGGCCAAAAATCAAATTAGGAGAGAAAATAGGATTTATGGTTGATTTTGAATGTGATCAACAAAGTGACAAGGCCAAAGCCTAGTCCTTGGGATGATGGATTCTATGAGTGAAAAATATGTTAAATCTTGGTAAGGAGTAGGGGAAAAATAAAGCCCTGGCCTTCAAAACCCTAACTATTACTTTTGTGATGGAACAAAATTACTTGGGAGAACTAGTACACTGTACACCATAGAGTTACATCTTCACAAGAAACCAAGAAGGCTGAAATTCTCCAAGAGGGCCGAAAAAATGTCACAAGTGATGATCATCTAATACAATGAGTCTCTCCTCTATTTACATGAGGAGGAGTATGACTAATAATTAGCCCCTAAAAACAAGTTTGATGCTAATATGAACTGGGGTCACAAGCCAACCCGCTTTATGAAAATATGCTCTAATTAGCCCACACGTGTGAGTTGTAAGCTCTATAGGGTTGATGTAATCCAATGTAGGTGCTCCAAATGCTATGTCCAAGGGTGATGAGGTGTCCAAGATGATGTAGATGCATATGAAGTCCATGATTTGAGGGTTGGCCCTCAAATTCACCTCATTTCCTCTTATGGGGTCCCAAGATCCAGCTGGGGTGCCACAAAGTGGTCTCCATGGGTTTCTAGCTGCTAAAAGTGGCCTCCTCTCCTCCAGCGTTAAGGCTTCCTCTAGTGCAACAAGCCCTCCCTAGTCTCTCAATGTGAGACCATCCTCATATGGGCTCTAAATTAGCTACTGCCCATCAAGTTGTGTCAAGGCCATCCTGGGGGCATGATGGGTCAAGTTGTGTCATCTTGAAGACTCCTCAAATCTAGGTCAAAGTAAACCAACATCCTAGGTGTTCGAGGTGCTCTGGGACATGTGCCATCCAATGATGCTACTAGGAAGCTCAATAATCTCAACACTTCACCTATTTGTGCCAATGTACTTCTTTGAATGGCTTAGGTACCTGTCGAGTAGGTGCCCAAGACCTGGGTTGCTAAACCACCTAACAAGAACAACAAGGATTATAGTGAAAGAAACCAAACATTAGGGACCAAGATCAATAATGCATCTAAGTGAACCAAACTTGAATGCTAGGGGAAATTTAATACTTCAAACAAGGATCTCCTTCCAAAACCTGGACCCTAATCTTGCAAAGATGTTTTCTCCCTAGGTAGGTGTTGTTGAATTTTGTAGCTATGGTCGGTCTTCATAATTATTATTTTAGTCATTAATGTATTTTGTAAAGCAGTTTCTTCATGCTATGGTCAAAAAGAGAAATATTAAAGACATGTTCTTCATGTCCTTTGCAAAAACAAGAAAATTTGAATGTTTGAAAAATAAAAAATTGGCTTCAAAATAAGCCAAGTCAACCTCCTCCTATTCAAGTTAGCCCCAACATAAGGGGCACACATTTGGCCCAGCAAAAAAGTATAAATATGAAGCATTCAACCTCCTTTTCAAGCAAGCAATTCGATTTTCTCTGAGGCAAGAAAGGAGCGTATTCTGAGGCAAGTGAAAAGCCTAATCTAAGGCCAAATAAAGAGAATATGAGGCTGAGAAGGAGACAGATTTGAGGCAGTAAAGAAGTTTAGCTGAGGTATAATTCAAGGTTACTTGGAAGCGGGAGCAGGGAGCAACCTTTTCAAAAAGCTCCCAGTTTGGGAGCAAATTTTTCTATAATATATATTTTTATATATTTTGATGCATATATGTCAACAAAATCATGTAGAATTATGAATTAGATATAAACAACATAAAAACATGGATTACATCATATAACATCAATCATCTAGAACTTATAATCTTCATCAACCACGTCCATAAGTTACAAGTTCTCATTTATATAGCATGTAAGGGTGCACATAACCAAAATAGCATCGAGTGTAATCCATCTCTGAACTGAAAATACATCAACAAATAGGCTCTAGATAGCCTCTAGCATCCAAAAAAGTCACGCTACAACAAATAACTACATATCATCAAAATCATTGTCTATCTTGGGATCTTTGTCATTAATATCACCCTCTAAGCAATTAACATAAGATAGAAAAAATGTAGCATGTCAAGTCAAGATTTTGTTTGAGTGATGGGTACATTTTTAGTAGGGTCATGATAGAGGAGTTCGACAACCAATGTCACTAACATGAAGGTACATAGAGGGCTTGGTGCTCTTGATTAAATACGAGTCCCATACCCTAGTACATGACAAAATCCAATGGAAACATTGCAATCCCCCCAATCTTGAAAAACTGATAAGTTTGTTGGATTTTGAGTGAGATCTAAAATTCTACTTTCTCCATATGAAATCCAATGAGGTTGGAACCACTCTCAAACATCCTGAGTCATTTCATGGTAATGTTAAAAATTTAAGTAAAAGGATGAAAATGAAAGATAAAGGAGAATGTCACTTTTACTTTAAAAATTTAACATTACCATGAATTGCATATCAACTCCAGGGCCATAACCTTGAATATTAGGTTGCCCTACTCAAAATTGAATATTAGGTTGCCCTACTCAAAAAATCTTGTTTCTTTGAAAAAAATTGTGTTTGGAACATCTTTCTGACAAAAGTTTTGTGAAAAAACTAGGGAACGAATTTTTTTGTGGGAGCACAACGAAAGCGAATTTCGAAAGCATGCTTTCGAGGCGCTCCTGATTCGCTCCCGCTCGGAGCGCGCTCCAAGAGAAATTCGAAGGGGGGGGAGCCCCTCCGCCGCAACCCTGGTATAATTTATGTTGAAAAGGATGTGTCTCTGGTAATAAAGATGCGTTGCAGGATTGAAACCTTGGATGCAGATGGACGAGTTGTAGGATCAAGCTTGACATGACTAGGACACAATTTGGCCCGGGTTTGACCTAGCTATATGGTTGGTCTATTTGACCTTGTATTTCACTAATGTATCTCTGTTGAACTTGATGACTTCTCTAAGGAAGAGGTTGTTGGATTTTTCCCCCATGTGGGTTTTCCCAAGGTAAATGCTTGTCTTCATGCCTTGGTTGTTTTTTTATGATCCTAATGTCTATGGTTGAAGATCCTCTAAGTAATTCTTTTATGATGAAATTGAATGAATGAAAGATTAAATTAAGGAATCATATGAAGTAATTATCATAAAAGAAGACCCCTAAAAACTCAACATGGGTGGTTAAAGGTCAACCCTATTGGGTGCTTCTAGCCCCTAAGGGGAAGTAACATTTCATTGATCCACCCTTCAATTGATAGGTGTTAGTGAATAGTAATGATGGCAACGAAAGGGAATTTATGGTCAAGTGCCATAGTCAAAGGGACCAGCTAATATGCGTGTCCACATTCTAAGTGGATAGATGTGAGGAGGGAGCATTCATTGATGCATGAGTTACCAACTCAACTTCTGTTTTTTCCACCTCTATTGTATGCCTTTTACTTCTTGATTTTTTTTGCATTACTGCTTATAAATCAAGGGTTAGAGCTTGCTTTGTATAATGTAGCAATTGCATTACCCCTGTAAGATGAGTTAGTTTTGGGACATGCAATGGTTCCCTTTTGGTGTAATGGAGCAGCATGTGCTCAGGAACCGAGTGATGGCCATATGAATGAGGTAGGGCTCATGCTAGGTTTTTGCCCACGTGCTAATCTTTATGTCCCTAGCCATCTTTTGCATTTTCATTTTTTTCCTAGTTTAGTTGTGGCCATGATATGCTCTTTTCGTTTCTTTTAGCTGCATCAACCTCCCAGGGCTAAGTTTTCGAGCCTTACTCAAGGTATGTGAACATATGAGTGCCAAGATTGTTTATTTGTTAGAAACAACCTACCACCTACAATACCAAGTCCACCTACGTTCACAGTTATCAACGCCTCATCTTCCTATGCTTGAGCCCACTATCTATCCATGTCTAATTACTTTCAACTTTCACGTTCTTGGGCAAGTTCTATAAAGCGGGTTTGGTCACGAATACTGTAATTCTTTGAAATTTGACATGGACAACATTGTCAATGTCTCTTCATGCAAATATAAGTTGTGTAATGTGTCAGGCCAAGGTAACTCCACATTGAACAAAGGAAAACTGAGATATTATTTCATAAGAGAACAATTGTTTATATACACAAAGTGGACGGAACAGTTCATCTTCTTGATGACTGATCACGTTCCAGTTTACCCAACCGCCTTCGGATTAAGTGTGAAAATTCCCCCCCTTAATCTGAAGGGATGTTGGTGAGTCCAAGCATCGTTCTGAATCTTTCAAGCTTTTCTCTTCCAAGCGCTTTGATGAAGATGTCTGCAATTTGCTCATTTGTGTAACAATGACGGAGATGGATTGTTTTGGCCTCAACATGATGTCGGATCAGATGATATTTAGTATTGATGTGCTTAGTACGATCATGAAACTGTGGGTTCTTGGCCAACTTTATTGCAGAGGTGTTATCAATCATCAGTGGAGTTGATTGTACTTGTTTTACCTGCAAATCTTCAAGAATTTTCCTGAGCCACACAATTTCTTTCGTTGCTTCAGCTGCTGCCACGTATTCTGCTTCTATTGTGGAATCTGTTGGTACTGATTGTTTGCGTGATCTCCAGGAGACAGCTCCTGATCCAAGACTCATAGCATATCCTGAAGTAGATACCCCAGTTTCTTTGTCTCCATCGAAGTCTGAATCAGAGTATCCAATCAAGTTGAAGTCGTCCACCTGTGTATACTTGATTCCAAGGTCTTGAGTTCCCTTCAAGTACCTTAGAACTCTTTTTGCAGCAGACCAATGTCCCTCACAAGGCTTTTGCATAAACCTGGAGAGGATTCCAACAGCAAATGAAATGTCTGGTCTGGTAGTAGTGAGGTAGATGAGACTTCCTATAAGCTGTCTATACTTTGTTGCATCCTCAAATTCCTTTCCTTCAATAGATGTGAGCTTCAAGTTTTGTTCCATTGGAGTAGAAAGAGGATTGCACTCTGTCATGCCAAATCTGTTTAACAAATCTCCAATGTATTTTTTTTGAGAAAGAAATATGGATTTTGGATGTTGGGTTACTTCAATGCCAAGATAGTAATGAACATAGCCCAAATCAGTCATTTCAAAACTTTTTCCTAATTCTTTCTTTATGGATGCAATATAGCTTTCATTGTTCCCTGTCATTAAAAGATCATCTACATATACCACAAGATATACAACTGTTTTGCCAACTTTCTTGACAAATAAAGTTGCATCATCAAGATCAAAATGTTTGAAGTTGAGTTTCAGAAGATGCTCAGTTAGTTTTTCATACCAGGCTCGTGGTGCTTGTTTGAGGCCATACAAGGACTTCACAAGTTTGCATACTTTGTGTTCATGTCCTTTCACAGCAAATCCTTCAGGCTGGGACATAAAAACATTCTTTTAGATCTCCATTCAAGAATGCAGTTTTTACATCCATTTGATGGACTTTCCAACCGTTCTGAGCAGCTAGTGCAAAGAGTGTCCGGATGGTTGCCCATTTTGCTGTGGGGGCAAAAGTTTCCTCATAATCGACCCCTTCTTTTTGTGCAAAACCTTTTGCCACAAGCCTAGCTTTGTGCTTGTCAAGTGAGCCATCAGCTTTGTACTTGTTCTTGTAGACCCACTTGCAGCCAATTGGTTTGGTTCCAAATGGAGGATCAACCAGCTTCCAAGTGCCATTCTTTATGAGGGCATCATACTCCTTCTACATCGCTTCTTTCCATTCATCATGAGAAGCAGCTTCTTTGAAGGAAGTTGGTTCAAAATCTGTAGACAAGTTCAATTCACAATCATAAGTAACATCCATATCAACAGGTGAATTAGAGTTATCTACATCACCTCCATCTTGTCGGTTTGTATTTCTGGTTCCTGTTTTTCCAATTTCATCAGGATGAACACTTTCAAGTGTCTTTGTCAGCCACTTTGGGGGACCTTTCTGAGATGGTCCAGGCTGCTCTGTTGATTGAGTTGGGTCTGAATCAAGATTGAGTCTCCCAATTCTATCAATTACATCACTTAAAGCATCATCCGTTGTTGGAGTGTCATGCAAGGGAGATTGTTCTTCAGATGAAGATTCCACATGTTGATCTAGTATAGGAATCCCCCCTTCAAGCTGTGGAATCTGATTATCAAACTCTTGAAATGATTTCGGTTTTGTGAATCTATCCAAGCGATCAAGTTGCCGCTCAACAACACTGTCAGATTTGGATGATTCAAGAAAAATGACATCTCTAGATAAAACAAACTTTTTATTTACTTCATCATAGAGGCGGTATGCTTTAGATGTGTTTGAATACCCCAGGAAGATACACTTACGACTTCTAGCACCAAGTTTGTTTCTATGTACCTTTGGTATTAAAGCATAACAGGTGGACCAAAGATCCTGAGATGTTTTACCAAAGGAACATGTCCATACCACAATTCATAAGGAGTCTTGTTTCTTATAGCACTAGATGGACATCTATTCTTTATATATGCAGCACATAGAACAGCATCAGCCCAAAACATTGTCTTTACATTTTTGAAGAAAAGCATGGATCGTACCATATTCAAGATTGTTCTATTCATTCTTTCTGCTACACCATTCTGTTGGGGATTATAAGGTACAGTTGTTTGATGTTTAATCCCATGTTGGCGAAGATAGTGTTCAAATTCATTTGATATATATTCTTTTCCATTATCAGTGCGAATAGACCCAATATGAGATTGTGCATCATTTTCAATCCACTTATGAAAATTCTTGAATGTTTGAAAAGCATCAGATTTGTTCTTCAATAAATAAACCCAACACATTCTGGTGTAATCATCAATAAATGTCATGATATATTTATTTCCATTTGCAGAAGAAACAGGCATTGGACCACATAAATCTGAATGAATGAGTTCAAGCTTCCTATGTGCTCTTGAATGTGAATCATGAAAAGACTGTTTGCTATGCTTTCCTAGAATGCAAGCATCACATTGCTTGTGTTTTCTAGGAATTGTAGGCAAACCAGCAACACCATTTTTCTTCAACAAGCGGAGACTATCATAGTTTAAATGTCCAAATCTAGCATGCCATAATAAACTTGATGGAAGTGTACCTTCTTCATGATGAGAAATATATGAGAAATGTTGTGCATGAGCAGAAGTTCCTTGCAGTTTAAGAAGTCTTTCTTCTTCTATACCCCTCATGACAAGTGAGTGGTCAGATGCCTTTCTTACCTCAAGCTTGCCATCAAACATGTGAATGGAGTGACCTTGCTGGCGGATGTGGACCAGGTACAACAAGTTTCTCTTGAGCTGTGGGAGATATAGAACATGATCCAGAAGAAAGTCTGGAAAACCAGGCAGTTTAAGCCTGATTGTGCCAAGCCCTGATGGCTTGATTTTTGACTGATCTGCAAAGTATACTGCTCCATCAACATTATCAGTGAAATCTTCAAAAAAATCTTTCCTATGAGTCATATGACAGGTTGCTCCTGAATCAAGCAACCAGTCATTTTTCGAAGAAGCAAGTGAAGCATTAAACAAATCTTCATTTACTCCAATGTTACATTGTGCCTCAATATAGTGAGCGGATTCAGGTGCTTTACCTCTGTCTGTGTCATCAGTTTTACCTTTCTGTTGATTTCTTCTCTGCTCAATTTTGTCCCATGGTAGCTTGCATGTAGAAGCATCATGTGATCCATTTCGTTTGCAGTGAATGCAATGCAGATCTGCCTTTTCTGCTTGAAAATGTCTGCCCCCCTGCCTCTGGAGTATCTTCCTCTTCCTCTTCGTCCACCTCTTCCTCTTGTAGAATCTTGAGCAGGATGCTTTTCTTTATGAGCAAGGCAAACAGTCTCTTCAGAAGATTCAGGGACTGTTTTCTTTCCAAAGGCTTTCTCTCTTTCAGCAAACTTTTTCACAAGAGAGTCAAAGGTTATATCTTTAAGATTTCCATTTGCTTGTAATGACTCAAGATAATTGGAGTAGGTAGGATAGAGTGCTTTGAGAAAGGCAATAAGAGAGATATCCAGCTCAACCTTAGTGGATTTAATATCATGCATTATGGACTTTATTTCAGATGCAAGAGTAAGAGGATCATTATTTTTCAGTTCAAGAGTGAAGAGTTGAATCATGAGCTGAACAACTTCAAGTGCAGAATGTGTATCAGAGTTCTTTCAGCTTTTGTAAAGCTTCAAAAGCAGTGGAATAGGATGAAATATGACGACTTACTTCTTCATTTACAGATGTTGCGATCAATGCATAGGCTTTGTTGTTCTTGTTTTCCCAAATGACAAGTTCTTTATCTGATGTAGGCTGCACAGGGTCTTTGTCTTCTTCTCCGACACACACTCCTTTCCACAACTCATTGTAGATGAGGGTGTGTTTTACCATTCGAGACCATTCTGAATAGTTCTCCTTGCCAGTGAGAACTATTCCTACCATAGAAATGATTGAATGCATTCTGTAAAAAAAATATCTCTGCCAAAGAAACTTCTGTTGATAAAAGACTTCTGCTGAAAAAAAAATCCTTATGCCATAGCCTTATGCACTTTATTTTCTTCTAACATTTGCATCAGCATTTCTTATATCAGCATTTCTTATATCACTGCAACACTATTATGTTTTGAAAAAAAACGCAAGGGATCACTTCAATATATCACTTTAATGTATTAATATATCACTTCAATATATCAATGCAACACTACAAATGTTTTGAAATATAAACACTCTGACTGATATAACTTGAATGCTTTGAAAACTGCCTTGAATGATATATATATAAACGCTTTGAAAAACAGCGTAATACACTGAATGCTTTGAATAATACAGCGCAATACTCAACACTTTCAACTATCCCAGCAGCATGGAAAACGACACAGTAGTAGACATGAATGAGCCTCGTTCTATGTAGATGTCCTTTCAATGGTATCTTAGAGATTATATGCTATCAAGTTTGAAATATACCATCTTGCATCCTTCGTCAAGGGATATGATCGTTCCCTTTTTATATAAAATCAGAAATAAGATATTGTACAGACTCTGCGAAGTTTATAAGTTATCCATCTGCGAAGTTTACATTAGACTAAAAAAAATACTCTTTCCAAATAGCAGCAGACAGGAATGAGCCTCGTTCTACGACAGATTGCCAACAGAATCTGGAATATTACCCACTAGATTACAAGAACGAGCAAATAGAATCTGTAACTTTGCTCGTTTCCCCAGCTCCGGAGGTATCACACCGAGGACAAAGCTGCAAGGCAGACAGTCAAAGCCAAGAAAAAGAACAAGCCATTTTAACGCTCTCTATCTATCACACAGCAAAAAGACGCGAGCTCCCTTGGATTCAGAGGAACAAACCACAGTAACCTCGATAGCTTGTTACAAACACAAGGTGAAAACACAAATAGGCGAGAAGTGAAAACCGATTGCTGTGAGGAAGCACAGGGATGAACGATATTTAAGTCGGGGAGGCTGTGCAAGTGGGGCGCGATTATCAAGAGGTGAAGGCAATTACGAATTTGCAGTCAATGGCACATCTTGGTGGAGGAGCCGAGGCTCACACCCGTTTCAAGCAGTATGAATACAGAGCAAATTCCAGTTTAGTTCTAACTACAGACTCTAGAACCAGAAATACGCATGAGCCCACAGGAGAACCGGAGCCTCTTTTGGGTAAAATTGATCCTAGGAATTTCGATGATACCAGCGGAATGTACCTGAAACGTGCTGCAAATCGGCGTCAAATCTCCTCAACGGAAGAATCTTCAACGTTCTCAGAGACAGAGGCAGCGCTGGTGCGCCAGAGAGCAGAGAGCGTTATGTCAGGCAAACGCTCAGGCAGATGCAGCGCTAGTGCGCCAGAGAGCAGAGGAGTTACAACTATTTCTGGGACCTGTGCTCTGATACCATGTCAGGCCAGGGTAACTCCACATTGAACAAAGGAAAACTGAGATATTATTTCATAAGAGAACAATTGTTTATATACACAAAGTGGACGGAACAGTTCATCTTCTTGATGACTGTTCACGTTCCAGTTTACCCAACCGCCTTCGGATTAGGTGTGAACATAATGTTTGCATTGAATCTTGATTGTACTCCCTCAACCTTGTCATCAATGTGAAATATGCACTCACAATATTTTACAATAGTCACCATAAGCCCTCTTTTAACAGGGGTACCTATAGATTGATTGCAGCATTCTAAAGCACCATTGTAAGCCCAAGGTCACAAGTCGAAAGCCATGTAACAACCATATAAGGCCTTTTAGGCATTCTAGACTGTTAAAATTGGCAACTAGGGCCAAACTCCATGCGGATCATCTTATTTATGGCAACTGATATTTTTCTTGGATCTCTCTCATCGAGAGGTGTAGGATTGAACTAAAGATCATCCGATTCCGATAACTATTCATGGAGTTATGAATTTATTTGTGTTATAAGAAAATTCGTCAAGGTCAGCCAGCAACCAAATAAACCCCACATGTGCTCAACGTTTTTGTATAAAAGGAGATGACTTGACAGTCATTTCTCACACACACTTCTATCTCGATTTCTCTCCACTTGTCTTGGGTTTTAGTGGAAGAGAAATCTAGGAGTGGAAGCCCTAGACATTGGAGGAAAAGAGGCTGCCCTAGACGTAGATGGAAGGCAGCCCTAGATGCAGATAGAAGGCTACCCTAACGCAGTCCTAAAGGCTGCCCTAATGCAGACCTAAAGTATGCCCTAACGCAATCCTAAGGTACACACAAGCTCTGAAATATAGTGCGAGTTTGGAGCAAGGAAGGCTGAGGCAGGGCTGAGTTTATGGACTATTTTGGGTGCGGATTTTAGAGAAGAAGAGCCGCAGCTCTTAGCCATTGCAGGAGGCAAGAAGGATGGCTTGAGGTGAGACATTGGAGCAGTCTTACCGTGCAAATCAGGCCGCAGACTAGAGGTGAGTTTCATGATTGTTTTATGCATAATTTTGGGCCGTGTATCTCTGTTTATAGGGCCACAGTGAGGGACTATTACAGCAGCTATTGGGAGATGAAGTTTAGGTGGTCAAGAGGCCTAAAACGGACCTCCTAACTAGGTCGCATTCATCTCTAGGGACAACAAGGAAAACAAGGGTATTCTCCCTATACGTTAGGCTTGTTGGTGTGCCCTAACCAGACTAGTACATGCACAGAACCCTAGGCAGAAATCAGTAGTAGCATGCAGCAGAATTGAGTGTTGTTTGTGGACTGATAGATAGATGCATGGGACAACAAGGCAACTAGTATAGCAGTGCTAATAAATAGGACAATTGGGCTACATGGTGTTGCCAAGATGCATGGGACAGCAAGGTACATAGTGTTGTATAGACACATGGGACAGCTATGACATGGCAGCAAAGACACATGGACAACAACAAGCATGGTGAAGCATGGACAGCATGGCAAGCTTGGTGCAGCATGGCAAGCATGGTGTAGCATGGAAAGCATGGACAGCATGGCAAGCATGGAAAGCATGGAAAGCATGGACAAGATGGCAAGCATGGTGCAGCATGGACAGCATGGCAAGCATGGTGCAGCATGGCAAGCATGGTGCAGCATGGCAAGCATGGACAGCATGGATAGCAGTGGCAAGCATGGTGCTGCAAGCACATGAGACATGTTGTATGACAACATGGTTATGACACATGGGACAACAATGCAACATAAGGTGCAGCAGTATGATGGGTCATAAGGTCCAGCATTGTGATGATGGGTGCAACATGGTGCAGCAATGTGAGGTGCAGCATGATGACGAGTAGCAGTGCAATGATAGGTGAAGGAGTCACCTTGGAGAATCAGTTGAAACAACATGTCTTCAACTAATCTCATGTATCATCTTCTATGCTCTTATCTAGATAAGTCAAAGTGTTGAACTCTGTTGTAAATGTACTCTCTCTCTCTCTCTCTCTCCGCTGAACTATTGAAGAACATATAAGAAGAATTGATCAAGGGTTTCCCCACATTGGGGTTTGTCCCCGGCTAGTGTCGCATCTTGTGTCCTCTTGTCTTGGCTTGTCTTCTGCGATTTATGGTTATGTTCTATCTGCAGTTTACTTTAATGCTGATGTGATTGCTAATCTGGAAAAGATATTGAGCTAACTGTGAAAATTGAAATAAATTGCTCTAAGCATAGAACATACCTAAAATTAACATAGACCCTATGTCAAATTGCGTCAATCTTGTTTTGGTCAAACCATGTCTTGTCCCTTGAGTTTGCAACAGGTTTCTTTTGTCCCTAATAAGATTGCAAGGCCTAACATAAGCTTATATGTGGACAAATGGGTGCACCTATATCTTTCTACATGGTTATGAGTCTATATGTGGCTTTGGCTTTGGTGTCGTATCCCTCAAACGTTTCTCATGTATAGTAGTCTCATAGTCAGTGACATTTTCACACTTCCCAATGTAGTTCACATTTCCCAAGGCAATGGTCCGAAAAGTCAAAAACTTAACAGGGTCCCAGCTCGCACTGTTAAATTTCATTCCAATTATGCTTGCTACTTGAATGAACAATTTGAAACTACTTTTCTTTTCACCAAGACACAGAATTTCTCAATAATAAAAGAAGTGGAATTAAACACAGAGATAAAGACAAAATTACACGAGACACGATAATATTCAAGGGAACCCAACTGGGAAAACCCTTTGCTTTGTCATAGAATTTTATTAATAGAAATTTGAGCAATTGATCTCTTACAAGGCAACACTATTTCTCTAGAGAACAAGCTTGTTCTCACTGCTAACACTTAACATGAAATCTCCTTGCAAGAACTCGGCCCAACCCCTACTTCCTTGCTCAACCCCTATTCCTATCTCCTAGTGCAGATTTGAGCCCCTACTATTAAGGAATTTCTCCCTAAATCCTAGCACACACTAACAAGGAAATTTCCTCAACAAAACAAGGTATAGGCTTCTCCTTGATACGCTCTCCTTCTACAACAAGCTCTCACACAAACTCGTGCTCTATTGTCTTGTCTCACAACCTTGTGCACACAAAAACAATTGATTGAATTATGTGCCTTTGTCCTCCTTTTATTTTATTCGAACATGTTATATCTGCCAAGTTTTAGAACTCGGACTTGTGATTGATTTGCTAACTGAGTCGAACTAACTCTTCTAACTCGTCCTTGCCTCAATTAGACACTGAGACTCTCACTCGTCCTTTTCCAAATATAAACTTGCACTTGGGGAGCCACATAACTAAGCCTCCAACTAGCGCATGAACAAACTAACTCATCCTTTTCCATGAACTCATACTTGATAAAAGAAGAACACATTTAAGTCTTTCTTCACTAAGGCTCAAGTCAAGAAGAAGACCTCCTTTGCTACACTTTTCAACACTCCCTCTTAGCAAGGAAGGTGCTTCAAGAAGAACCTCATCCACCTGGATCTGTGTCCAACACTACCATGTTCTCCATTGGCAGAGCTGCTTTGTTTGAACTAGAAGACTTCCCTACTTTTTTCTGTGGAACCTGAACTGAAAACATATGCTTTCCAACCATGCTCCGCCAGTACCTTGTGTACCTCTGTGGTGGCTTACTCTGGCTGATGGTGGTACTAGAAGATTCAACTCTCTCCTAATTTCCCTTAAACAACTCCTTTGCCCACCTAGCTTGAACTCTCCCTATATTGGGAGCCATCCACAGAGTGGTTGCCTCCACTCGCCCTAGGCTATGCTCCTCATCATCTTGTTGGTTGGCCCAAGTTCCAACTGCCAACTCGCCAAGACTCAAACTGAGATACTGGTTAAGGCTTCATCTTTAGTTCTCTATCTTTCTCTCGCTTAATCATCACATCTCTCCTCTGAGTGCTTCGTGCCTTTCTACTCAAGGTTGCACCTGTCTCAACCTATAGTAAGTATAGATTCTTCTTCCTTACGCCTATCTGCTTCTTACATCCAAAATCTAAGTGTTGAAGGTAAGCCTTACCTCTGCTGAAGCTAACGTCATAACCTTTGTCCTCGAGGGTAGTTATCGAAACAAGATTCTACTTTAATCCTGGAACATAGAGGATATCTCTGAGATGGAGAGGATTACTTGACTCCCTTTGAAAATTGACAGTACCATCTCCTCTAGCAACATATATACCGCCTGTTGAAAATATTAGCTACAAAAGGGTTCCTTGATTTGTGCCTTAATCATAGGAGCCAAAACAAGTTCCTTCTTGTGCATGACTCGAGTTCCTAAAAATTAGGATATTTCCTATACATTAGGACAAGCACCTATAATTTAGGAATCAGTCCCTAAAAACTAGGACGAGTTAGGTTGAAGTTAACTGGTGTGTTGAAATTGAAAGTTGAGCTCTTGATTTTCTAGTGTGAGTTAATTGATAAAAAACACAAGTGATTGAGTTTAGAGTGGTTGACTTGAAATAGGACAAGTTGCATGAGCAGTGAACTCATGCTAACTCAATCAATTACAAAATCATTCCTTAATTAGAAAACTCACTAATTTTAACCATTCGAATTGCCTTTAAAAGGAGGAACAAAGGCACAAGTTTAATCATTGTTTTGGTGAGCATGAGTTGGTGAGACTAGGCAATAGGAAGCACGAATTTGTGCATGGAGCTTGTGAGAGAAAGAGAACACGCCTAGGTGAGCCTTGTGAGAGTTTGAAGAAGGACGATTTCCTTGGGTTAGGAAGCAAGGATCAAGGTGCAAGCAAGGGTGTTTCAGCTTAGTGTAAACAGATGGAACATGGCTATTCTCTAATAATTTAGTGTCGGTCTTCATAATTATGATGTCATGACTTGATGTAATCATTGTACTTGTCAAAGAAAACATTTATTTTTGTAAAAGAAAAATGATTTATACATGGGTTTCTTGCCCATGGTTTTGATCCTAGGTTGTAAATCCATTGAGTGCTCTAGGGGGTCAAAGTCAAAGTCATAATGTAATACCCCTTGAAGGGCTCTTGTATCAATGTAAAGAAAAATATTTGATGTCATGGAAATGTCTAGATATTGCACAAGAGATCAGGTCGGCTAGCCCTAAGGGTCGTCCCAGAAGAGGCTTGAGGACCCACTCAAATGGCTATATATTGGAGAAAAATTCGTGCTCCAAAAAGATACTTGTGTATTCGACTTTCTCAAGGAGATCTAAGGCAGAGCAAAAGTGCGAAAAGGAGGAAGAAGGACAACAAATCTGGAAGATTGTTTTGGTCTTGGATTTTGGTTTGTCTCTCTTTGGCAACCAAATTCTCTGTGGAAGGATAGATTGCCTCAGATCTACAATTGTGAAGGAGCAGATTTTGTTTGGGTGGCTAGCAGGGTCTCTTGGTGGAAGATCTAGTGTCTTGGCCTTGGAAGTCTTCATTGAAAATTCTATATGAAGGAGTTCTCTGGGTTTTCCCCCTTTGGAGGGGTTTTGCCCTAGCTTGGAGCCTATTTCTTGTGTCTCTCTTTGTTTGCATTGTGATCTTCTTGTTGGCATTTATTTTGATGATGAAAAGAAATAATAATGATGATGATGAAGTGATAATATATCTCAAGTAAATGTCAATGTTAAAGAGAAATCATGTGATAAACTAACCCTAATGGATGCCCTAGATTTCTCAACATGGTATCAGAGCTTGGTTCGCTTGTTTAAGGGCAAGAAGAAGATCATAAAGGGCTTCAAAACGTCAAGGAAAACTTTGATCTTTAGGACCGAGCTCCTAAAAGGCAGTAACTCAAATTCTGGGCACATATAAAAGCCCTAGTCTCTGCTAAAGGCCACAGGTCAGAGGAGGAAAGAGCAAAGGTCTTGAAGAGTGTATAATCTTTGTTCTGAAGCACCAAAAGGCTAGTTTGATAGCCTATAGGAGGTTGAGTTCATTGATGTAAAGATCGAACCTCTGGGCACAATAGATAAGAAATCTCTATTTAAAGAAGTCTGAAATGTCTGTGCTACCACAGAGATCCGAAAATTTGAACATCAAATCTTTATTGAAGTTATTGTAACCACCAAGAAAGAACCGCGATTGCTTTTGAAGAGTTTTGAGCATAAATATTTAGTTCTGGGCATAAGACCTCAAAGGAGCCGAGTCTCCTACATTGAGATTCTATGCATAAAAGAATTTTTGGAAAGCTTGTTTTAAAACTTCTATTCCTTGAGAAAGAGGAGTCAAGACTCCTGATGTGAAAGGTTATATCAATCATTTTTGGATGTTGTTGATCAGAATTGACTGGAGTAAGCACCGAACCTCCTAACCAAGCATAGAAGTATAATCTCATTTATCTTATTTTATGCATTAATGATCCAAGTGCTTGGAAGATCTAGAGGAAGAATCAAATTTTGAGCATAGGATCAAGTGTGAAAGGCGTCAGTCATAGTCATAATTGTATTCCAGAAGGACAAAATCTATATTGTTGCAATCTTCTTTCTCCAAGGATGTTCATCCTTCTTGCAGTGATATAGAAGACGAAAATTTGTGACAAAGAAATAAAGACCCTATAGCATATATACTCGATTTAAAAGTTTGAACAATCACAAGGAAAGTCGACCTTGTGACACCTGTTCTGAGCATTTGAAGTCTAGACAACATGAATAGAATTGCCATCCTTGAATTTTTTATGGTGGACAAAGGAACACTTTATCTAGTCCTACATATTCATCTTGCAGAGGTAATGAAGCCGAGGTCTTAAAGGAAGCAATTCTGGGCATATATATGTATATATTGAAGTAGCCTACACAGTCACTTGAGAAGACAACTTGGACAGTGAAGTAATAAGACGACCTTTGGAGCCATATTTGTGGTTGTCAAGGGTATTCATGTGAAGGACAAATCCATTTGTCAAACCATATCAATGGTTTTGGAAGCCCTAACCAGAGGGTCATTCCTAGTACTCAAAACGACATTCAATAATCATTTCTCTTTTATACATTTTGGAAAGCTATGAGACCTAGGAGCTATAGGCAATAAATGAATACAAGAAGGATGAATCTTTGTCTGAAGATCTATTGTGAAGTCCCGCAGCAAAGAAGTCTTATACCGCCACTAATAAAAGTAGCATATTCTTTGTTCTGAAATTCTGAAGCAAGAAGGGCAACAGTCATACTATATCTTAAAGGAACACTTGGAGAAGCAAGTCCTATCAGAAGAGCAATGATATCCTTGTTTGAAGACTCATTGGAAGGAAGTCTTGAAGTTGGCAAAGGATCAATAAAGATTGCAATACCTTTGTGAAGAAACCATGGCATCTGAAAGTGCAGGCCACTACAGGTATGTAACCATGAGGTATGTATGGCATATTTTTGTTAAGGGTCCAACATGTATTATAGTAGGGTTGATTGATTGTATAGGGTTTGTTAAAATTGTTGACACTAGTAAAACCCTAATCATGTTTCCTCATCAAAACCCGAACCCTTGGAATTTTCGGTTTGTATGCAATCTAGGGCTCATAGGCATGGATAAGGTTGGAACCCTTGGTCTAGGGTTGGCACTTGAAAACCCTAGAAGTACAACCTTTAAGTCTCATGGTAACCTTAGATTGACAGATAGATATCATGCTTTTGTTATTGTATACTTTGCTTGGGGGTACTTGTCAATGAATGTTGCAAGTACATGAAGTAAAGGAAGGAGGATGGGTTGATCCTTTGTTTTGGGAAGCATGATGGAAGGAGGGAACTGTAAGGACCCTTGGATCCTTGGGCACTATGATAGATTCATGATATAATTGTGAAACTGTGGATGCCTGGTAAAGTTAAAGACAACGTACGAAAGAATTTATAAACCTGATATAGCAGACAACTAGCCGATATGAAGATTTTGCTGCAAGCAAGGATCATTTATGGATCCTCCTTTGTGATGACATAAAATGAGTTCTTCACCTTGGGAAGAATGACTATGATGATATCATTGTTTTTTAGCAAGCCTCATAAGAAGCTTGTTGGTTCAAGTTGCAACACAATGGACCTCATCCTGGAAATGAGGAACAGGGCTAGATGATTGGCTGAGATATGTTCCACGAAAGGCTCTGATGAAAATTGAAGACCATGAAATTGATGAAGACATGATATGTTGCATGATCCTACTATATGGAGAAGTTTCACTTTAAAGAAGGATATGATGACTCCATTGGGTTGTTGCCTTGGTACTTAGTCCGAGGAAGCTGATGCACATCATGATATTAGACATGATAGCACGTTGCAGATAGTTTGATGATATCAATATGTCATAGTAAGATCCCTTTACGGATGTTCAAGTGGGAGCCATGTTGATGATGAAGGGCAATCATAAAAAGGTGACTTTGATTTGATGTTCATTTTGACTTTTTTGAAATCATATCGCTGAATTAAAACAGGGCTACTGGAGGAGAGTTGTAGAATGTCACCTACAACTAGTACTCATGTGATTGGATGGAAGATCATGAAAGAAGCATGACTTGAAAGATGTAGTTGTATGAAGAATGGCTAGGTGTTCACTAAAAGATCACTTTCTGATGAGGAGAAGGATGACATTACTATTGGTTCAATCCTATACTTCGTTGAAGAAAAACTGATGCAAAAGATGGCCCATTCCCTACGAAGAAGGCTCCTTGACGAAGAAGTTGAAGTTCATCCATGACATGATAAAGAAGAAGAAAGAGGAGCCCTACACGTAGTTGATAGTACTATGATCTCCACCAAAGAAGAAGTTAACTACAATTGTAAACAAGTCCCTAGAGAGCTTGGGCAAGTCCCAAGGTAAGAGGGAGCTTGAGTATATTCCTTGTATAGGAATGATTAGATCCTCCCTAGTTAAGTGGGAGTGACAGATATCCTTCTCTACTTCATGTGTAATGCACTAGACCAGGACTAACAATCGTAAGTCTTAGTGCAGGCCATGAGAGAGAGATAGACACATCATTCTTGTCTTCATATTATGAAATAAGGATGGACTCGATGGAGGATTCGGTAAGCATCTGGTTTTTTACTCTTTGAGGATCTGGTAGAGCATCCAATAGGCAAGAGTAGTCGAAGACGAAATTCCTTGAGGATGTGTTATTCCAAGAAAGGAAAAGTACTAAAAGGACATACCTTGTGAACCTCCGGATGGGGTATGTGCCTTGAGAGACAATGCATTAGGTGTCTATAAATCATTGGTCTTGCCAGCATTGTGATCTGATATTGTGGAGAGATAGAGTTGTTAGTCAAAGCATTGCTATGTGACAATGTTGGTTGATATGTTGAGATGCATTGATATAAGCTGATGAAATAGCTTATGAAATGGCTTACCAATCTGACTCTTCTTATGAGAACTTTTCAATGGAAGTATTGTCCTTGTACCTGTTGTCAATTATCAATACCTCACTAGTTAAGAAGAGTGTTGAAATGTAACTAGTGTCGGTCTTAATAATTATGATGTCATGACTTCATGTAATCATTGTACTTGTCAAAATAAAGAAAAGAAAACATGCATTCTGTAAAAGAAAAATGATTTATACATGGGTTTCTTGATCATGGTTTTGATCCTAGGTTGTGCACCCATTAAGTGCTCCAGGGAGTCAAAGTCAAAGCCATAATGTAAAACCTATTGAAGGGCTCTTGTATCAATGTAAAGAAAAATATTTTGTCATGGAAATGTCTAGTGATTGCCCAAGAGATCAGGTCAGCTATCCCTATGGGTCGGCCCAAAAGAGGCTTGAGGACCCACTCAAATGGCTATATATTGGAGAGGAATTCGTCCTCCAAAAAGATACTTGCATATTTGACTTTCTCAAGAAGATTTGAGGCAGAAGGGAAGTGTGGAAAGGAGGAGGAAGGATAGCGAATCTAGAATATTGTTTTGGTCTTCGATTTTGGTTTATCTCTCTCCTTGGGAGTCAAATTCTCTATGGAAGGACAAATTGCCTCAGATCAGAAATTGTGAAATAAGGAACAGATTTTGTTTGGGTGGCTGGCATGGTCTCTTAGTGGATGGTCTAGTGTCTTGGTCTTGGAAGTCTTCATTGAAAATTCTATAAGACGAAGTTCTCTAGGTTTTCCACCTTCGGAGAAGTTTTTCCCTGGCTAGGAGACTATTTCTTGTCTCTCTCTTTGCCTATTTCTTGTCTCTCTCTTTGTTTGCATTGTGATCTTCTTGTTGGCATTTATTTTGATGATGAAAATAAATAATAATGATGATGATGAAGTGATAATATATCTCAAGTAAATGCCAATGTTAAATAGAAATCATGTGATAAACTAACCCTAATGGATGCCCTAGATTTCTCAACAGGTTGCACCTGTCTCAACCTGTAGTAAGTACAGATTCTTCTTCCTTACACCTATCCACTTCTTACATCCAGAAGCTAAGTGTTGGAGGTAGGCCTTACCTCTGTTGAAGATAACATCATAACCCTTGTCCTCAATGGTAGCTACTGTAACAAGATTCTTCTTTAATCTTTGAACATAGAGGGCATCTCTGAGATGGAGAGGATTACTTGACTCCCTTTGAAAATTGACAGTACTATCTAAACAAGATTCTTCTTTAATGTTGGAACATAGAGGACATCTCTAAGATGCAGAGGATTACTTGATTCCCTTTGAAAAATGACAGTACCATCTCCTCTAGCAGCATACGTACCGTCTGTTAAATATTAGCAAGAAAAGGGTTCCTTGATTTGTGCCTTGATCATATGAGCCAGAATGAGTTCCTTCTTGTGCATGACTCGTGTTCCTAAAAATTAGGAGATTTCCTATAAATTAGGACGAGCTCCTATAATTTAGGAATCAGTCCCTAAAAATTAGGACAAGTTAGGTAGCAGTTAACCGTTGTGTTGAAATTGAAAGTCGAGCTCTTGATTTTCTAGTGTGAATTAATTAAGAAAAAACACAAGTGATTGTGTTTCAAGTGGTTGACTTGAAATAGGACGAGTTGCATGAGCAGTTAACTCATGCTAACTCAATCAATTACAAAAGCATTCCTTAATTAGAAAACTCGCTAATTTTAACCATTCGAATTGCCTTTAAAAGTAGGAACGAAGGCACAACTTTAATCATTGTTTTGGGGAGCACGAGTTGGTGAGACCAAGCAATAAGAAGCATGAGTTTGTGCGTGGAGCTTGTGAGAGAAAGAAAATGAGCCTAGGTGAGGCTTGTGGGAGTTTGAAGAAGGACGAGTTCCTTGGGTTAGGAAGCAGGGATCAAGGTGCAAGCAAGGGTGTTTCAGTTTAGTGTAAACAAAGAGAACATGGTTGTTCTCTAATGAAACTTTACGTATTGTAAAAGATTCATTGTTCAGCCTTCTTCAATAGAATTCTCAATAACAAGCAGAGGGTTTTCCCAATTGGGTTCCCTATAAAAGTTTTGTGTCTTGAATTATGTGAATTATATTTATTCTTGTTCCTATTCCGCTGCAAATTTGAAGTAGAGAAATTTTGTGTTTTAGTGAAAAGAAACTAGTCTTCAGATTGTTCACTATAGCAGATCAGAATTTCACAGATTTTCTACACCATCATCTCCTAGCTCGATCTAAAACTGCATGTCCTTCTCCTTTAGGTGGCTAAAATACTTCTTGTTCTCAATCATGTAGAAGGAAGTTCCTGAATCAAATATACCAATATATTCTTGTATGTTGAGCTTGCCATGCAAGCAATCAACAAGAAAACTTGCTCGAACTAGGAAGGAAATGCATCTACCTCCATTGATGCAGCTACATGATCCTTCCTAGACTCCTTCCGATTAGGTCATTTAGTGGCATAGTGCCCAAACTCATGGGAATGGAAGCACTTGATCTTGCATCCCTCTTCTTCTTCTCGCCCTTCTAACTAGACTCTCCTTGGCCCTTATTGGCCTTGGCCTTGCTACTTTTGCCTGTCAGGGCCAAGTTCTCCTTGTCCTCTATCAGTTTTGACCTGCCATCTCTCGTCCCTCTTCAGATCTCTTCCTGAACACAGTCAATAAATAATCTTTCCCAACTGGGAAAGTTTTCTCTGCCACTCACTGCATCCAAGAAACCATACCAAAACCTATGAGATCCTAGTAATGCAAAACTCACCAGGTCACTCTCTTATACAAACACCCACACCACCTAGCTCATCTCAAACCCAAGTGAACTTTGAAAGATATGTGATGATAGGCTCATCTTTGCTCATATGGATACTTCTTCGATTCTCTTTGACAGCAAGCTACCTGACATCACTGGTACCCTAAAACAGATCCAAGATGGCTTTGAACATCTCATATGTTGTCCTCTTCTCATAGAGGTGAGGAATAATATGGTCTTTGACCCCTCTAGAATGATCCTCTTCGCCTTGGTATCATCCTTAGTATGTTGGGCCAACTATTGGGGATCTTGTGCTGGTAGTATGGCGTTCTTGACAAACTCTCGCACCCCATTATCTTCCAGCACTATAGTGATTTGCTCCTTCCATTGAAATTCGAGGCTCCTTTTAGACTATGATTTGACCTCAGTCCTACGATTGCCATATTGTTATCCAAGGAACTGCTCCTCACAAAGTAATCTTTGTCCTTCACAAATATGATCAGTTATGCTCTTCAAAATCTGCACTCTTAACTGTCACAAGCCTGCTCCTTATTAGAAGTACTAGGGCCCACACAACTCTTGTTCAAACACTCTTATGAACAGACCTTAACAACTGCTTTTATCAGCCATCTAACACCCTTTAGATGACTGAGCTAGGGCATCACACAGGCATCCTTCTAAGCAATGATTTGACTCCACAAACCACCATGTTTTAGACCTCTACACGGTTCTGAAGTGATACATTGGTCCTGTTCAAAATCTAAGGTGACAAAAAGCCTGCATTTAGGTCTCAATCTCTCTAGACTTCTCTGTGCAGACCCAGAATTATTGTGGCCTCTCCTGGCAGATCTAAGGCCTGTACTAACCTCTTTCTAGGCTCAGTCTTCTCCCTAGAACAAAACCTTACAGTCACTTTCCTACACGGTCACATGAGGCTATTCAGGCCTCTCCTCTGCAACCATACAAGCTTCTCAGTCTCTTTTCCAGTAGACTAGGGCTTCAGCCCTCCAGTTACAGCCACAGATTTACGACCCTCTTTGCATAACATAGTTAAAACTCGGCCCTTTTTTAAGCCTCTTCTTCCACAGAACTTGTTTGCTTTAGACATTATACCAGACCTCCTTTGACTGACTCTAAATCTCTGCGCACGAGCCCCTTTGTCTCTTCTGCGTGAGTTGGTCTTTATGCAGATTTGTGCTCTGATAACATCCTAAATTTCCTTCCAATTCTGCCTAACTGCTTGAATGAACAATCTGAAACTACTTTTCTTTTCACCAAGACACATAATTTCTCAACAATAAAAGCAGTCGAATTAAACACAGATATAAAGACACAATTACACAAGAGACACAATAATTTTCTAGGGAACCCAACTAGGAAAACGCTCCACTTTGATGTAGAAATTTATTAAAAAAAATTGAACAATTGACCTCTTACAAGGCAACACTATTTCACTAGATAACAAGCTTGTTCTCAGTGCTAACACTTAGCAGGAAAATCTCCCTGCAAGAACTCGACCCAACCCCTACTTCCTTGTGCAGCCCCTGCTCCTATCTCCTAGCACTATAAATCTCCTATTTCCTAGTGCAGATCTAAGCACATATTATTTAAGAATTTCTCCCTAAATCCTAGTGCACACCAACAAGGAAATTTCCTCAACAAAACAGCATACAGGATTCCCCTTGATATGCTCTCCTTCTACAACAAACTCTCACACAAACTCGTGTTCCATTGTCTTGTTTCACAACCTTGTGCACACAAAAACAATTGATATAATTATGTGCCTTCGTCCTCCTTTTATGTTATATTCGATAATGCTATATATGCAAGTTCAATTTTAGAACTTGGACTTGTGATTGATTTGTTAACTAACTCGAACTGACTCTTCTAACCTCTCCTTGAGACTCTCACTCGTCCTTTTCTAAATATAAACTCTTCTAACCTCTCCTTGAGACTCTCACTCGTCCTTTTCTAAATATAAACTCGCACTTGGAGAGCCACATAACTGAGCCTCCAACTAACCCATGAACAAACTAACTCGTCATTTTCCATGAACTCGTACTTGACAAAAGAATAACACATTGACGTCTTTCTTGACTAAGGCACAAGTCAAGAAGAAGACCTTCACTACACTTTTCAACACACAAAGCTCAGTGAGAAGATGACATTCCACGTGGAATTTTTCCATTTGGATAAGGCATTTTCAAAATATGTCTAGTCAAAGGCAATCAAACAGGGGTGCGCAACTTTCCAAGGGCATAACAACTAGAGCATTGCATTATTTTGGACATGCAATGTGTCCAAAAGTATCTACTTTGCCAAGAGAAACAAAACCCATGCTTCAAAAATAAATTATCTTCCATGGTTTTTGAGATCCTAATTTTCACCATTTTTTTAAGGGTTTGACCAAACTTATGTGGCAGTGATTTGGACCTTTTTGAGTTGACACAAGTTGTGATGTGATGGAGGTCTTATATATTTTGGGGCTGAAAAAGAACTTGATATCAGTTTCCACTATCCAGGACAAGGGGTATGAGGCTCAGTCTTCTCCCTAGAACAAAACCTTACAGTCACTTTCCTACACGGTCACATGAGGCTATTCAGGCCTCTCCTCTGCAACCATACAAGCTTCTCAGTCTCTTTTCCAGTAGACTAGGGCTTCAGCCCTCCAGTTACAGCCACAGATTTACGACCCTCTTTGCATAACATAGTTAAAACTCGGCCCTTTTTTAAGCCTCTTCTTCCACAGAACTTGTTTGCTTTAGACATTATACCAGACCTCCTTTGACTGACTCTAAATCTCTGCGCACGAGCCCCTTTGTCTCTTCTGCGTGAGTTGGTCTTTATGCAGATTTGTGCTCTGATAACATCCTAAATTTCCTTCCAATTCTGCCTAACTGCTTGAATGAACAATCTGAAACTACTTTTCTTTTCACCAAGACACATAATTTCTCAACAATAAAAGCAGTCGAATTAAACACAGATATAAAGACACAATTACACAAGAGACACAATAATTTTCTAGGGAACCCAACTAGGAAAACGCTCCACTTTGATGTAGAAATTTATTAAAAAAAATTGAACAATTGACCTCTTACAAGGCAACACTATTTCACTAGATAACAAGCTTGTTCTCAGTGCTAACACTTAGCAGGAAAATCTCCCTGCAAGAACTCGACCCAACCCCTACTTCCTTGTGCAGCCCCTGCTCCTATCTCCTAGCACTATAAATCTCCTATTTCCTAGTGCAGATCTAAGCACATATTATTTAAGAATTTCTCCCTAAATCCTAGTGCACACCAACAAGGAAATTTCCTCAACAAAACAGCATACAGGATTCCCCTTGATATGCTCTCCTTCTACAACAAACTCTCACACAAACTCGTGTTCCATTGTCTTGTTTCACAACCTTGTGCACACAAAAACAATTGATATAATTATGTGCCTTCGTCCTCCTTTTATGTTATATTCGATAATGCTATATATGCAAGTTCAATTTTAGAACTTGGACTTGTGATTGATTTGTTAACTAACTCGAACTGACTCTTCTAACCTCTCCTTGAGACTCTCACTCGTCCTTTTCTAAATATAAACTCTTCTAACCTCTCCTTGAGACTCTCACTCGTCCTTTTCTAAATATAAACTCGCACTTGGAGAGCCACATAACTGAGCCTCCAACTAACCCATGAACAAACTAACTCGTCATTTTCCATGAACTCGTACTTGACAAAAGAATAACACATTGACGTCTTTCTTGACTAAGGCACAAGTCAAGAAGAAGACCTTCACTACACTTTTCAACACACAAAGCTCAGTGAGAAGATGACATTCCACGTGGAATTTTTCCATTTGGATAAGGCATTTTCAAAATATGTCTAGTCAAAGGCAATCAAACAGGGGTGCGCAACTTTCCAAGGGCATAACAACTAGAGCATTGCATTATTTTGGACATGCAATGTGTCCAAAAGTATCTACTTTGCCAAGAGAAACAAAACCCATGCTTCAAAAATAAATTATCTTCCATGGTTTTTGAGATCCTAATTTTCACCATTTTTTTAAGGGTTTGACCAAACTTATGTGGCAGTGATTTGGACCTTTTTGAGTTGACACAAGTTGTGATGTGATGGAGGTCTTATATATTTTGGGGCTGAAAAAGAACTTGATATCAGTTTCCACTATCCAGGACAAGGGGTATGAGGCTCAGTCTTCTCCCTAGAACAAAACCTTACAGTCACTTTCCTACACGGTCACATGAGGCTATTCAGGCCTCTCCTCTGCAACCATACAAGCTTCTCAGTCTCTTTTCCAGTAGACTAGGGCTTCAGCCCTCCAGTTACAGCCACAGATTTACGACCCTCTTTGCATAACATAGTTAAAACTCGGCCCTTTTTTAAGCCTCTTCTTCCACAGAACTTGTTTGCTTTAGACATTATACCAGACCTCCTTTGACTGACTCTAAATCTCTGCGCACGAGCCCCTTTGTCTCTTCTGCGTGAGTTGGTCTTTATGCAGATTTGTGCTCTGATAACATCCTAAATTTCCTTCCAATTCTGCCTAACTGCTTGAATGAACAATCTGAAACTACTTTTCTTTTCACCAAGACACATAATTTCTCAACAATAAAAGCAGTCGAATTAAACACAGATATAAAGACACAATTACACAAGAGACACAATAATTTTCTAGGGAACCCAACTAGGAAAACGCTCCACTTTGATGTAGAAATTTATTAAAAAAAATTGAACAATTGACCTCTTACAAGGCAACACTATTTCACTAGATAACAAGCTTGTTCTCAGTGCTAACACTTAGCAGGAAAATCTCCCTGCAAGAACTCGACCCAACCCCTACTTCCTTGTGCAGCCCCTGCTCCTATCTCCTAGCACTATAAATCTCCTATTTCCTAGTGCAGATCTAAGCACATATTATTTAAGAATTTCTCCCTAAATCCTAGTGCACACCAACAAGGAAATTTCCTCAACAAAACAGCATACAGGATTCCCCTTGATATGCTCTCCTTCTACAACAAACTCTCACACAAACTCGTGTTCCATTGTCTTGTTTCACAACCTTGTGCACACAAAAACAATTGATATAATTATGTGCCTTCGTCCTCCTTTTATGTTATATTCGATAATGCTATATATGCAAGTTCAATTTTAGAACTTGGACTTGTGATTGATTTGTTAACTAACTCGAACTGACTCTTCTAACCTCTCCTTGAGACTCTCACTCGTCCTTTTCTAAATATAAACTCTTCTAACCTCTCCTTGAGACTCTCACTCGTCCTTTTCTAAATATAAACTCGCACTTGGAGAGCCACATAACTGAGCCTCCAACTAACCCATGAACAAACTAACTCGTCATTTTCCATGAACTCGTACTTGACAAAAGAATAACACATTGACGTCTTTCTTGACTAAGGCACAAGTCAAGAAGAAGACCTTCACTACACTTTTCAACACACAAAGCTCAGTGAGAAGATGACATTCCACGTGGAATTTTTCCATTTGGATAAGGCATTTTCAAAATATGTCTAGTCAAAGGCAATCAAACAGGGGTGCGCAACTTTCCAAGGGCATAACAACTAGAGCATTGCATTATTTTGGACATGCAATGTGTCCAAAAGTATCTACTTTGCCAAGAGAAACAAAACCCATGCTTCAAAAATAAATTATCTTCCATGGTTTTTGAGATCCTAATTTTCACCATTTTTTTAAGGGTTTGACCAAACTTATGTGGCAGTGATTTGGACCTTTTTGAGTTGACACAAGTTGTGATGTGATGGAGGTCTTATATATTTTGGGGCTGAAAAAGAACTTGATATCAGTTTCCACTATCCAGGACAAGGGGTATGAGGCTCAGTCTTCTCCCTAGAACAAAACCTTACAGTCACTTTCCTACACGGTCACATGAGGCTATTCAGGCCTCTCCTCTGCAACCATACAAGCTTCTCAGTCTCTTTTCCAGTAGACTAGGGCTTCAGCCCTCCAGTTACAGCCACAGATTTACGACCCTCTTTGCATAACATAGTTAAAACTCGGCCCTTTTTTAAGCCTCTTCTTCCACAGAACTTGTTTGCTTTAGACATTATACCAGACCTCCTTTGACTGACTCTAAATCTCTGCGCACGAGCCCCTTTGTCTCTTCTGCGTGAGTTGGTCTTTATGCAGATTTGTGCTCTGATAACATCCTAAATTTCCTTCCAATTCTGCCTAACTGCTTGAATGAACAATCTGAAACTACTTTTCTTTTCACCAAGACACATAATTTCTCAACAATAAAAGCAGTCGAATTAAACACAGATATAAAGACACAATTACACAAGAGACACAATAATTTTCTAGGGAACCCAACTAGGAAAACGCTCCACTTTGATGTAGAAATTTATTAAAAAAAATTGAACAATTGACCTCTTACAAGGCAACACTATTTCACTAGATAACAAGCTTGTTCTCAGTGCTAACACTTAGCAGGAAAATCTCCCTGCAAGAACTCGACCCAACCCCTACTTCCTTGTGCAGCCCCTGCTCCTATCTCCTAGCACTATAAATCTCCTATTTCCTAGTGCAGATCTAAGCACATATTATTTAAGAATTTCTCCCTAAATCCTAGTGCACACCAACAAGGAAATTTCCTCAACAAAACAGCATACAGGATTCCCCTTGATATGCTCTCCTTCTACAACAAACTCTCACACAAACTCGTGTTCCATTGTCTTGTTTCACAACCTTGTGCACACAAAAACAATTGATATAATTATGTGCCTTCGTCCTCCTTTTATGTTATATTCGATAATGCTATATATGCAAGTTCAATTTTAGAACTTGGACTTGTGATTGATTTGTTAACTAACTCGAACTGACTCTTCTAACCTCTCCTTGAGACTCTCACTCGTCCTTTTCTAAATATAAACTCTTCTAACCTCTCCTTGAGACTCTCACTCGTCCTTTTCTAAATATAAACTCGCACTTGGAGAGCCACATAACTGAGCCTCCAACTAACCCATGAACAAACTAACTCGTCATTTTCCATGAACTCGTACTTGACAAAAGAATAACACATTGACGTCTTTCTTGACTAAGGCACAAGTCAAGAAGAAGACCTTCACTACACTTTTCAACACACAAAGCTCAGTGAGAAGATGACATTCCACGTGGAATTTTTCCATTTGGATAAGGCATTTTCAAAATATGTCTAGTCAAAGGCAATCAAACAGGGGTGCGCAACTTTCCAAGGGCATAACAACTAGAGCATTGCATTATTTTGGACATGCAATGTGTCCAAAAGTATCTACTTTGCCAAGAGAAACAAAACCCATGCTTCAAAAATAAATTATCTTCCATGGTTTTTGAGATCCTAATTTTCACCATTTTTTTAAGGGTTTGACCAAACTTATGTGGCAGTGATTTGGACCTTTTTGAGTTGACACAAGTTGTGATGTGATGGAGGTCTTATATATTTTGGGGCTGAAAAAGAACTTGATATCAGTTTCCACTATCCAGGACAAGGGGTATGAGGCTCAGTCTTCTCCCTAGAACAAAACCTTACAGTCACTTTCCTACACGGTCACATGAGGCTATTCAGGCCTCTCCTCTGCAACCATACAAGCTTCTCAGTCTCTTTTCCAGTAGACTAGGGCTTCAGCCCTCCAGTTACAGCCACAGATTTACGACCCTCTTTGCATAACATAGTTAAAACTCGGCCCTTTTTTAAGCCTCTTCTTCCACAGAACTTGTTTGCTTTAGACATTATACCAGACCTCCTTTGACTGACTCTAAATCTCTGCGCACGAGCCCCTTTGTCTCTTCTGCGTGAGTTGGTCTTTATGCAGATTTGTGCTCTGATAACATCCTAAATTTCCTTCCAATTCTGCCTAACTGCTTGAATGAACAATCTGAAACTACTTTTCTTTTCACCAAGACACATAATTTCTCAACAATAAAAGCAGTCGAATTAAACACAGATATAAAGACACAATTACACAAGAGACACAATAATTTTCTAGGGAACCCAACTAGGAAAACGCTCCACTTTGATGTAGAAATTTATTAAAAAAAATTGAACAATTGACCTCTTACAAGGCAACACTATTTCACTAGATAACAAGCTTGTTCTCAGTGCTAACACTTAGCAGGAAAATCTCCCTGCAAGAACTCGACCCAACCCCTACTTCCTTGTGCAGCCCCTGCTCCTATCTCCTAGCACTATAAATCTCCTATTTCCTAGTGCAGATCTAAGCACATATTATTTAAGAATTTCTCCCTAAATCCTAGTGCACACCAACAAGGAAATTTCCTCAACAAAACAGCATACAGGATTCCCCTTGATATGCTCTCCTTCTACAACAAACTCTCACACAAACTCGTGTTCCATTGTCTTGTTTCACAACCTTGTGCACACAAAAACAATTGATATAATTATGTGCCTTCGTCCTCCTTTTATGTTATATTCGATAATGCTATATATGCAAGTTCAATTTTAGAACTTGGACTTGTGATTGATTTGTTAACTAACTCGAACTGACTCTTCTAACCTCTCCTTGAGACTCTCACTCGTCCTTTTCTAAATATAAACTCTTCTAACCTCTCCTTGAGACTCTCACTCGTCCTTTTCTAAATATAAACTCGCACTTGGAGAGCCACATAACTGAGCCTCCAACTAACCCATGAACAAACTAACTCGTCATTTTCCATGAACTCGTACTTGACAAAAGAATAACACATTGACGTCTTTCTTGACTAAGGCACAAGTCAAGAAGAAGACCTTCACTACACTTTTCAACACACAAAGCTCAGTGAGAAGATGACATTCCACGTGGAATTTTTCCATTTGGATAAGGCATTTTCAAAATATGTCTAGTCAAAGGCAATCAAACAGGGGTGCGCAACTTTCCAAGGGCATAACAACTAGAGCATTGCATTATTTTGGACATGCAATGTGTCCAAAAGTATCTACTTTGCCAAGAGAAACAAAACCCATGCTTCAAAAATAAATTATCTTCCATGGTTTTTGAGATCCTAATTTTCACCATTTTTTTAAGGGTTTGACCAAACTTATGTGGCAGTGATTTGGACCTTTTTGAGTTGACACAAGTTGTGATGTGATGGAGGTCTTATATATTTTGGGGCTGAAAAAGAACTTGATATCAGTTTCCACTATCCAGGACAAGGGGTATGAGGTCGTGTTTCGTGATCGACAAGTTCTCTCATGTATTCCAAGGGATATGGTATCACATGGGCCAAAGTGTTTGGAGTCCATCATGGGAAGCTATCTATGCATGTTTCAGCTAGCTAGAGCATTGGTTTCTACCACCACCAGTGACTTATGTGAGTTGTGGCACAAGTGGATGACCCACTTGCACAATGGGGCTCTAAGAGTATTGAGAGAGATAGTTACAAGGTTACCAAACTTCAATACTGAGCACCAGGATGTGTGCAGGGAGCATACATTGGAAAGTACACCAAGACTACTTTTCCAAGCAGTGATAGTCGGGTACCAAGGATCCTTGATTTGGCTCATTCTCATCTTTGTGGTCCTATGCCTCCTATATCATTGAGTAGATATGAGTTTTATGTCACTTTCATTGATGACTTCTCCAGGAAGACCTAGATTTTCTTCATGAAGACCAAGGGTGAGGTCATCAAGAACTTTCGAGAGTTTAAAGCTCTTGTGTAGAACCAAACAGGTAAGAGAATCAAGGTGTTGCAGTCTGACAATGGAGACGAGTATACCTCCAATAAGTTCAAAGAATTTTGTGCATGAGCAACCATCGAGAGGGACTTGACTACTCCTTACAACCCACAATAGAATAGGGTTGCAAAGAGGAAGAACGGGGCCATAGTTGGGGCACTAGAGCCATGCTCGCTAATCAGAGGCTACCTTTCTTCTTTGAGTAGAGTCTTGTAACACTGCAATATACTTGCAAAACAGAAGTTTGCATATAGTTTTGGCGAGCAAGACTCTAAGGAGGCTTTTTTTGGTAAGAAGCCTGAGGTTGGACACTTCATGGTTTTTGAGTCTCTGACTTATTCTCCTGTCTCTGAGGAGATGAGGACAAAGCTAAAACCCACAGTTGAGAAGGGTGTTTTTGTGGGGTATAGAGAGACCTCAAAGGCTTACCGCATATATATTCCTGCCAAGAGGAAGGTTGTTGTGAGGCAAGAAGTGAGAATTGAGGAGGAGAGAGCCTTGAAGAGGTCACCAGAGTTGGATCAGGTAGAGCAACAAACTCCTTAGCAGAGGAGTTCACCACAGGGTACAAGATCACAGGGGTTTGGAGGATCACATGCTTCAATAGTGACAAGTCCACATGTGATAGGGTCATGGGGCACAGGTTCCCAGGGTGCAGGTTCACCATCAACCACAGGTGCATCATCTTCAGGGATATTGTCTTCAAAGGATGATATATCCACCCCAGTACAGGAGGCTACTTCAAGGAAGAGGAAGCCAAGATGGCTTCATGAGACCTTGAAGGAATCCCAAGAATCAGTGGGAAACCCCAAGTGGTCAGTTAAGGACAACAGACCACCAGAGTGGTTTGGTAGTTATTTCACTATGGCGAGTAGCATTATTGAGTTTGAGCCTTCTAGCCTATGTTGCACGAAACCTCTAAGAACCCGACGTTTCGGGCCACACCCATACCCGAAACTCCGAAACTCGGTTTTTTTCTTGCAAGATAATGTGTTATTCACTTATTTATAACTTTATATATATATATATATGGCGCTTCAGCCAATGTTTCAGGTGACATTTACATTTTTGAGAGGTGACGTTTCTAAACGTACCTGTTTCGGAAGCCCCAAAATGTTTCAGCGTTTCATGCAACTTAGCTCCTAGCTATGAGGAGGCATCAAGCTAGCAGGTCTAGAGGAATGCCATGGCGGAAGAGTATGCTTCCATCATGAAGAATGATGTTTGGGAGATTGTATCGAGACCTGAGGGGAAGTCAATGGTGACTTCCAAGTGGTTCTACAAGATTAAGTATGTTGCAGATGGCAGCGTTGAGAAGTGCAAAGCTTGGTTTGTGGCTTGAGGGTTCTCACTAGTAAAGGGAGTTTATCATGAGGAGACATTCACTCTAGTTGCTCGGTATACTTCTATTAGATCAGTGATCTCTATAGCAACAGAGATGGGGTGGAAGATCCACCAAATAGATGTAAAGACTACATTTTCGAATAGTATTATACAGGAGAAGGTTTACATTGAGCAGCCACAGGGCTTTGAGCTGCATGGGAGGGAGTCCCATGTTTGCAGGTTGAAGAAGGCTCATTATGGATTGAAGCAAGCTCCGAGAGCTTGGTATTCTTGGAGAGATGCTTACTTGCAACAGTTGGGTTACAGGAATAGTGTTGCTGATCCAAACCTTTATTACATTGTGGTTGGTGAGGATCCACTCATTCTAGTACTGTATCTAGATGATTTATTTATTATAGGTGCAAACATTCCAATGACATTTCACATGGAGGACTACAGGGCCATGTCCACACCTATGATTACCAACTAGAAGAAGCTTCAAGCTTTTGAGTACGAGTTGGTTGATCCCACAACTTCTTGTCAGTTGATAGGCTCATTGATATATTTGGTCAACACTAGACCAGACATCTTAGTCGGTTTGTGGTGGAGCCTAGGAGAGTGCATTGGGTGGTTGCAAAACATGTGCTTTGGTATCCGCATCTGCAGGAGGCAGTGAATTATGGTCTGGACTATGTTCAAGAGGATGGAGTCAGATTGACTGGCTATACAGACTCAGATTGGGCAGGATGTGTTAATGACAGGAAAAGCACTTCCAAGTGTTGCTTCAGGTTGGGTTCAGCAGTTGTCTCATGGTTCAGTCAGAAGAAACGATCAGTACCACTGACTTTTGTTGAGGCAGAGTACATGGCAGCTAGTTAGGCCAGTTGTGAGGCCATTTGGCTTCGCAAGTTGTTGGTGGGCTTATTTGGTCAGCAGTTGAGGCCTACAGTGATTTACTATGATAATCAGAGTTGCATAAAACTCACGGAGAATCCAGTTTTTCATGACAGGTCAAAACACATAGGGATCAGATACCACTTCATCTGTGACTATGTTCAGAAAAGGGCAATGTAGCTTGAGTACATATCTACTGATGAGCACGTAGCCAACATTCTCACAAAGTCCTTGCCAAGAGGCAAGCATGTCTATTTTAGATACAAGATGGGAGTAGTGAGAAACACTTTCATCGATAAGAGGGAGTGTTAGAAAAATGTACCAAGGACAAGAATTTCCTAAGGCTTGGTGTCTTGCCTACAAAAAAGTGTCCAACATGACACCCTCGACATAACATTATGAGAAATAAAGTTAATGTGACTTGATGAGACATAAGTCATAAAGTGACTGTTTGGGTTAATTAATAAAAAGGTAATGGATAAAGTGACTTAAGTGGGTCAATGAGAGATTAAATCCCCACCCTTGATCTCAATGGCTAAGATCTAATCTCAGCCATTGGATCTTAGGGTTAGGTCACTCTCCCTTATGAAAGGAGGACAAAAAAAGCAAGAACAGCAGTAAGGACAGCAAAGTAGAGCAGCAGAGGACATAAATTTCAAGGACAGAAGAGCACAGTTTTTAAGGCAGAGCAGGGCACAGAAACCAAGGCACTTTCCCAGCAGTCGGTCTGCGGAACAGCACAATTTTCAAGGTCTGACTGGCATTTAATTCAGGCTGTCAGAGCTGCTACAGCGTGAAAATTGAGGAGAATGGGCAGGATTTTCAAGGAGTTGACTGCGTACTAATTGCAGGACAAAAAACGAGGAGCTCAGTGCAAATTTCAAAGGGCTGGGCACATGTTCGAGAAAGTAGACACAACTTATGTCTTTTGGACCACATTGGTGGTTAGTAATGTTGGCTCCTGTTATCCCACATTTCTTGTGTTCATGTATTGGGCTATCATTTTGTGTAGTACGGCAAAGATATGCTTTAAAATGAGCTATGCCCAATACCATTAATTTTTTAAGATATAGCTGCACATGCATGCATACATACATACATAAAGAAAGAGAGAGAGAGACACTTAGATATTGATAATCAAGTAAACAGGCATGTACAAGCTAACATATCGAAATATTGTTTGTAGGGGTCAGTTGCTTGCCAAGGGATATAAATTTCGATACAGTATAGATATCATATAAGGACCTAATGCTTCTCTAGGCTAAAATCTCTCACACACAATAAACAATTGGAATTTGGAACACAGATCACTTCTTCATACTTGGGTCACATTAAAATACCTCTGGTAGAAGCTCACGCATTGTTTCATACATGTCAAGCAGTACAAATAACTTTTCTGGTGACCTCTTGCTTTTGGCAATTGCTTCTCCAAAACTCAGCAACATGATCACACTACTCATTGTTACTTCAGCAAAGCACTGATTTCCAAGAGGATCTAAATCTTCAAAAATTTGATCACACACTTTCCGCTCCCCTGCAAATAAGCTCTTAACCTATTTGAAATCCAGAATAAAGAAAAAAAAATGTCAGTCAGGCAACTCAGTAATATCCAACCAAAACTAACTTTTTGCAAATGACCGGACATTAAATGACAACTTACAGCTATGCGCATAAAGTGGATCCAATTACCAATCTTCCCCTCTAGCACTTCCCATTGCATCTTTTGCACATCATCTTTGGTCAGCTTTTCTACTCCAAGTTTTCGAAGGCTCTGCTCCAGAACGGAAGCTCTTGTATCCCTAAAGACCCAACAGAAAAAATCACACACTCTAAACATCACTAGCATCTTATAAATTATTTTAGAGAAGTCCAAACCAAATTACTCATTCATAAATTTCTAGAATAAAGGTATATTTATGATATATACTGTCATTTATAATGGTTACAATGCTTACTCACTGATCTGTACCATTCTGCTTCTGGCTTTTGGCTATAGTCTTTATTAGATGGTACTTCTAGCAGAAAATATAGTCAATTTTTTTCATTGTTCCCGACCGTGCATTTTCAACAAAATAATAATCTTGCATATGAATTTAAGAAGCAGAGCAGTGTAATGTTCAATAAGAAAGAAAAGTAAGATTTGGAACAGAAATTGAAATCAAGGCATGCACATTGCAAACATCAAAGTTAAAATGCAAAACTGATCTCTTTTACTTACCATCGCAATATTTACAGAATTAGGAGAGTCTTGACTCTCAAATGGCTTTACTATTTTCAGGGACACCTGCTTGTCTATATCTCAGAAGCTTTTTCTCTGGATCTTGAGCAGAGACTTGCCTCTCTTCTGTTGAAATATGTAGCTACGGTTGGTCTTCATAATAAAAATTATTTAACATTGTTGTATTTGATTTATTATTATTTGTCAAGCGTGTTCTTCATGCTCATTATTGTCAAAAGAAAAATTATGAAAGGCATGTCCTTCATGACCTTTGCAAAAGAAAATTTTCATTTTTCAGTTTGTATTTTGGCTTCCACAAGTGACCAAGTCAGCCCTCCAAGTGATCATGTCGGCGTGCCCAAGGAGACACCTCTTCGCACCACAAGGAGACTATAAGTACACCATTCGACCTCCATCTAAGAGTCACTTTTGATAACAAGTTCTATATCTAATCTAGTGAAGAAAGACAAAGTTAAGGAGGTCGAAAAATAGAAGAATAAGACCAATCTTTCTGCCCTCGCTCAAGTGATTAAAGGAGGTGGAGTTCAGTGTGACATTTCTGTGGCATATTTCTGAGATATAGTAAAAAGTCTGAGACTGAGTTACAATCCAAATTTCGGCCCTATTGCAGAACTGAAGCACACCTTGTTCCAGTACACTTGTGATAGCTTGTTGACACCTTTGATCTGCAAATTTGTGGAGGGTTGGCTTGGCTCTTGGTGGATGGTCATCTTGTTTCTATGCTGGTCAGTTTGTCTATGACTTTGATGTCTCTTGTTGAATTGATTCTATAAGGAAAGGATTGCTGGGTTTCTCAACCATGTGGGTTTTCCCGGGGTAAAATGATGTGTTCTTGTGTAGCTGTCTCTTTATGATCCTTATGGCATTTTGTTTTAAAATTTACTGTTGAGCTCCCGTGTATAGTTACTTTATGATGGAAAAGAACACAAGAAATGACTTGTCACTTAACTAAATTCATAAGAAGTAATTATCTGTCTGGAGGATGCCCTAAATTTCAACATCTTCACCCTTATGAATATTATTATTTTCTTATTTCTGTTTTCTTTAGTCACCCGGATATCTCCTTGTCCAAGATTCAAAATTCATATTAGTCAAACAACTTCCGTTTACTTTCTGAACAGCCCTTTTATTTTTTGGTATATGCCTTGCATATCTTCAATGTGGGGAATCCCAACAAATCCAAATTTCCACGTGGGAACTGTTGAGTCTTGACACTCAAAACCATCCAATTTAAAGACAACCAAGGAAGGTGCCAATGTCACTTCACGCAATCCCTCTGCACCTCAGTTTAGTGCTTCCTAGCCTCAAATCCCAGGGGGGAATCCCTATGAAATCCAGAGATAAATATAAGCCTGGAAGAAACAAAAAATCCTTCCAAACTACGAAAATAAAATTCCCTATGCAATCCAGAGATAAAATATAAACCTGGTAAACAAAACATCCTTCCAAACTACGAAAACAACTTACTGTTATGTAAAATTCAGAAGTAAAATCTAGGTGAAATTAATTTGAACAGCAAGCCAAAATGCTGAACCATACAAATATGCTGCAGAACACTTTAGATCTGCTCTTTAAAACTGCAGATCTGCATGTGAAAAAACCAAAGACAAGTTCAAAGTCTGAAAATTATTAACTGACAGTAACCGTAGTGCATTAATCTCTGTGGGTGTTAATGCCCAGATTGCCAGTGCAACTGGAGGGTTAAAACAAAAGTAGGTTAATCGGACTGAAGTAGAGAACAATCAGTATGAATCCAATGTGGGAGTGCAAGTGCAACTCCTAGACAATGCTAAAAATAACATAAAGAAAGAAAGAGACAAGCAGTAGTGCTGCCACTACACACATATAAATGACCGTGACACGATACAAAATAATCAATAGGCTGCCAAGAAAGAATGAGTGAGATAGGAACATCTGGCAATGGAGCTAAAGATGTCAAGGGAGGCGAACTGGGCACTAGCTCACTGTCCAAGTCCCCTGGAACCAGGGATGGGTCCAATTATACGAACCTGGCGAGGATGTAGGAGTGACGGATACACCTAGCATCCAAAAACAAAAGAAAGATTTCCAGCCCATCCTATGGAACTGGAAGGTAATCGAACAGGCCACGGGTGCCCTGCTCTGGAACTGTCTGGAGCTGGTCCCTCTAGTCCTTGAGGACATGTGAAATAGTGTTCCATACTGGTCCTGAAGGCATCAGTCAATCCCTTGGAGGGAGAAGCTGACAAGAGACCCGAGATCTCAACCCTCCATTGTCTGGTGCACCTTGAACTTCCACCTGTCATTTTATGGTTCTAATCTGATGGATCCACGTGAAAGTATGAGGTGATCGTGCTGGTCATCCCAAGGTGGGCATGGTGCGCAGGAACTGAGATCTGTGGCTGAAAATATCCCTTATGAAGAGGGCTAGGCACCACTGGCCCTTGTACCTGAAGAACATAGAGAGGGAGCCTCTCAAATCTCAATATAGGCAGAGATAGTGTCCTATGATCTCACAGTATAGGGGGCACCTAAAAATGAGGTCCATCTCTGTCTCCATCTCCATCTCCTGTACGTCACACATTTGGCAGATCCTATCTGACCATGGCATATGGTGATCTGTCTCTATCCAGAGAGATTCCATCAAGCTAGTTCCATTATATGAGCACCCAGGTATTCTGAATGGCCAAAGACTATTTCATAGTCAATTTCACCAGATTCCAAGAAATTACAATTTTTGCAGTTTTTTTTTCTAGCAGCTGGACATCCAAGGCACACATGTCAAACATTTTAACATAGTATTGGTCCTGACAATCTCATGATAGTAGATACTGATGAGTTTCGGGTAACATGCAAGCAGTTTCATGACACCTGCTATTATTATCAGGGTGCTTTTCAAGGCTTGCTGTTGTTTCTAAGCACACATTTGGATTCCTTGTAAGAAATCAAGTCCAATGAGACTGCCTTTTCCCATATGCCAAATGATCAATCATTCCCCTTTTTTTTGCTTTATTGCTTTTGCACAAGTAGACTGACATTACTATCATTGATCAGTCTTTCCTACATTTTGCTTTTTTCTTTTTCAAAGGAAGACTGCTTATCTGGCATGTCTATAATTATCAGAATTTCTATTTGTGGCAGGTACAAGTACAGGTTGAATGACGTGTTTCCAAGCATGCAGTTGTAGGGTGGTTCAAGGTTCCAATGGTGCGATGAGTGAGGAGTCAAGAGCAGTAATGTGCAAATGGATTACTTTCTAGAGAAACACGTAGCAGTTTATTGGAGGCTGCATCTTTCTAGACAATAAAGACGGGCAGATTTTGTAGTTGAAAGTGGGAAAGCAGCAGTTACAGCATAAGGTAGAGACAATTTACCAAGAGGGTATTTCAAAGGCAGATCGTTAGCACTGAAAAGCGGTTTTTTTAACAGATATAATCTCAACCTCTATGGAATCGGAACAGCCTCAGAAATCTGATCCAAATCTGCTCTCAGGCAGTGTCTCACCTTGAAAAATTGGTTGTTAGCTGCAGTGAGATCAACTTAACCGAATCCCTAGCCTTTAAATATAGGTTGGAAAAGTATCAGCTGTAACATTTTCCCACAGAATGATCCTCAGATCTCCTTTCCTCCAGAGTATGTGTGCAGCTGTTGGGTAAACTGCTCCAGAAACCAGAATGATGATTGAAACCAAATTTGACCTAGATAGATGATGTGGTATGGTAAACAGTAAGATAATGACTAGAGAAATGCTGTATACTTTAATTTCAGTGAATTTCTGCAGGGCAGAGACAATGCCAAGCCTAAACTATAATGATTGGTAAGAGATTGCTAGGGTGAAATCCACTATCAGTTATAGGTATAAGAGAGTTTACTTTTCCTCTTCAAAGTAACGAAGTAAAATGGTGAGCAGTTCCCTTAATAGGGTCATCAAAATTTAATGATCTCGAACCAAGTATATAGGACCTGAAGATATGCTTAGCAGAAATATCTCAGTATAACAAAAGTCAATCAAAAATTGGTTATGCTTAACTGACTGGTTGAGTTTATTGAAAATTTGATGTGGATGGACTTGCCATTACCTAGGCATAACATTTACTGATTTTGTCCTTTCCAAGTTTTTCCTGTTGTTGTCCTTGAATGTCTGCCATGCAATTCATATTTTTGGATCTTTCCTAAAGGTTAAAATCATTCAAACAGCAGATTTTTGGCCCTTTGGGTGATTTCGATTTAGTTTAGTCTGCAGCTTTATTTTGCCACTAAAAAGCTTACTCAAACAGCACGTCAAGCTACAGTGATGCTTTCTTGCCTTTTCCCCAGCTAATTTAAGATTGGCTTGGGATTCTGAATAATCAGGTGGAGAAGACATGAAAGGGATAGGACAGTTTTACTATCAATGCAGTTTGTAGCAAGCAGACATCTCTCATCACTCTTCATCTTCCAGACCTCACACCTCTCTCATCACTGTATGCAAGGAGACCAATGGCCTGTCATTTGCCACCCTCTATGATGCAGTCGTGCTTTTGGGTAACAACTGATTTGATCTGATTATGCTTTGTTCTAGCTCTCTGAATCTATTGGGTGTTCATTGATTAAATGGTATTGCAGTGTTGTGGTAGAAGTGCATTTTTTTTATTTAACATCACCTAAGCACACGTCCAATTAGTTTTCTTCACTGCTCTTCTGTTATAAATGCCTGTGTGGATCTGATCCCAACCATCTTAGTATTTATTTAAAACTTACCCTCGCTCTTGACTGTTTACAGACAACCCAAGAGTGTCCTTTGTGCACTGATCGTCTTGGACTTTTAGGGACACCACCCTTTAACTGGAAAAACACCAGTCTGAATGCAGACTTTCCAACCGTGACAAGGGTTGAATTGCCTACAGCTATTAGGCAAATCTCCCCATGAAAAATTGGCATGATAACAGGGTGATAGAGTGGTAAAAGAATTAACCAGGAGTAATTATCCCTGTCAATAGTTAAGGCTTTGCCACCAAATGAGATGGTACCATTTTTCAAAAGCTGCAAGTACTACAAAGTTTGGAGGTGTTAACTTTAACTTCAAAGAAGTTCCAAAAGACCTTCTCTCACCATGTTCAGGAATTAAATGGCGTGCATAATGAGAGTGACCTCTAACTCTCAGTGAATAATATGCTCTCTTGCACTCATTCAAACTGAAAAGTCAAGTGTGAAGACTAAAACAGTCTAGCAATAACATATGTCAAGAACTAAAACAAACCCCTCCTCACTATCCCTTTAGCCTTTATATAATAGGCTTCGAGGCATACAAAAATAGCATTACCATAAATAGGACAGCTAAAGATAATACAAGTTAAACGTATGCCTCCTCACCTAGGGCGCATGAATAGATTAAGAAAATCAAACAACAATAGAACAAACCTTGCTTAAAATAAGCCTACTCAAGCCCATGCGCTCCATCTCTAAACAGAGATGGCATGTATTTAATAAAGAAACTCCACATAAGCCTCCCCCAACTCATGTGCTTCATCACTTCAGAATCTCAGATAATAATAGGTGTAAAGGACATTCCACCAGAAAAAAGCTCCTCCAACTCCAACAATGCCCTCTACAATGTTAGAAAATCAGAAAGGCAGAAAGATTTTCTTGTTCTTGATAATTACTTGTGATGTTCTTGATTTGTTATTATGATTCTTTATATCTTCTTTCTTTTAGTTCGTCAAGCAATTACCAAAGAAATAGCATATAAAACAATGGACACTAGATGTAGGCATTATGCCAATGCAAACCCCCCCTCGAGGGGAAAACCCAGTCAATGACTCTTCCCCTTTAATAGTTTTCCGGAGATATTCCAAGACTCTTGACCTTGACACAATCTTTCCTCCACACCAAGTCAGCCTTCTTCCTTCATTGTGGTTATCTATGCTCTTAACTTTCTTGTAACTGCATCAACCTCTGGGGCCAAGTTTTTGAGCCTTAACTTAAGGATGTGGATGAAAGTTGCAAAACTAATGACCACCAGCTCAAAGAATGAATACGAAAAAATGATAAAGTATGGATTCCAAAACCCTAAGGCCTCAGAGGAGATCCCTCTAGACTAGTATCAAAGACTAACCTCCCAATTGAAGCGACAAAACAAGAAAACAATCGAGATCAATGAATTATCCAATTTTGCACCGTGAACCAAATTAGTATGCCCATACCATCAAATGAAAGCACATGATTGCAAAAAATGGTTAAAGTACCTATCGATGCCACCTTCCTTCAAGAAGGAATGTTGGATGGGAGGGAGCTCTAACGAGAGCAATAAGTGGAGGATCATGGCATAATGTTGTGTTGATCATCATATGGTTGTTGGCTAGGTAGCTATCCAAAGAGGACAAAAATTATCTCCCAAGGGTCACCCACATTTTGGTGGGTAACAAACCCCAATTGTGAAATGCCACAAATTTTCTCAACCTAATGGCACTAATTTGACTGAAATGTATGCTCTCTATCAAAAGATATTAAATCTACAAAATTCTTGGCCTTCCCAAGAAAACCCTAGAAAAATGTTTTAAATTGCAAGTAACTTCACTTCCAAGAGTCCATTTTGGATGATTTTTTTTAATCGGGTAGGCCAAGAAAACCCAAGAAAAAATGTTTTAAATTGCAAATAACTTCACTCCAAAGACTCCATTTTGGATGAATTTTTTTTAAATTGGGTATTTTTTCTAAAGAAATTCATTCCCATATTAGACTCTTGAAGTTCTACCATAAAAAGTCTCAAAAATCAACTTGAATATTGCCATGCTCCTCCTTTGATAAAAATTCAACAAAAAGGAAAACAAAATTCTTCCACTTTGTGCCCCAAAAATCTCCTACTTCATGCCCAAGAAAGGGTTATGATACCACTTGTAGTACAGTTCATATGATATCTAATGCAAACCCAAGAAGACTAGAAAAAAAAAAGAGATAACCCCATAAAGATCTCTTTGATGATAAAAAATAGAGAGTTATATTCACTTGTCTCTTTAAGGGGTCCGCCTCCAAGAGCAATGCTCTAAATACAATCACAATTCTTGATAATACATTACATAACCTTCTACTCAATATATATCTATCCTTGGAGAATATTACCTACCTATGGACTCACTTATAATGAGAGCTTACCAACTAATTTGGGCTTTATTTACAAAGAGGGCCCTTTTTACAATGAGTCATTATTAATTAACTATTTAATGGGCCACATGCATTAATAATGTATCTAAGGGGTTAGGGTACGACCCTAACATTTACTAAATCAACAATGACTCTCTTCACCTTGGATGCCTTCTTGCTATGCTCAGTTACTGGTGTGGATCAATAGGGGCAATGAGCCATCCATCCGTGAAATTCCAAAGTCTCAACTCCTTCAATTGAATTTGTAGACTCTAGTTCCACAATACAAAATTGGAAGCACCCTCCAACACGTGACACTCTCAAAGATTGAAACTAGTCATTGTTGCGACTTGTGGGACATGGGAAGGCCAAACAAATCAGACACAAAAGGAATCAAATGCACAACCTATCACAAGACAAAAGTAGCCTTCCAATCACTAGAAGATCATAGGTATCTCACTCAGAAACCTACCACATATGCTCAATCCGGTACCATTACGCCTAATCTTGATGCTCAGACTATGTTCTCCCACACAAAATCCCTTTACAACGTTCCTAGGTAACCACCCACTCACATCTCCTCCCCCCCCCCCCACCCCCATCAATTGCCACCTTTTCAGTGACCAAGGCATTAGGAGAGCAATCAGAGCTACGTGAAACAAAAGAGTCGTTGATGAGGAAGGGCACCACGCCAAAATCCTTAAGCATGGCATCCAATCCCCTGATTCCCATATCAACAATTTATTTAATCATTTGGTATGCTTAGGCTTCCCACCCTCCTAGACCGAATACATTATCCCTCTGATCCACAAATCAAGGAGCAGTTCTAATCCAAGCAGCTATTGGACTATCATGGTGGGCCATACATTCTCCAAGCTATATGCCACAATTCTACACCAATGACTCTTTGAGGACCTTGAGAGTCGTCATCCCAGGGCCAGAGGATAGGCAAGTTTCCAACCTAACTACCCAATAATTGATCACATCTCAACACTCCAAGCCATTATTGAGGAGGCCTACCACCACTCTTCAAAGGTTTACAATTGCTTTGTAGATTTCTAGAAAGTGTTTGACACAATACCAAGGGAGGCATAATTCTAGAGACTTCACGCCATTGGGCATATATGAGACCCTAGTGTCAGTTATCATGAGATTGTATGACAAATCTTAGGACACCTCATAATGCCAAACGGCCTTTTCAACTCCATCCAAAGTACCGTCGAGGTAAAACAGGGATGCCCCTTCTCATCAATCTCCTTTTGGATCTATATCGATGAGTTAGAATCTTTCCTCCATTATCATATTCAATAGGGGGATGGTTTTCTTCTATATTAGGGGTTGATTTCCTTGCTCCTATTTGCCAATGACTTGGTCCTATTGCCCTCTACTCCCAAGCTGGTTAAAATCAAGGTTATGATCATTAATGTGTCAAAAAGCTCTCTTACAGACTTACATTTCTACTTGTCCTGACGATGAACCACTCTAGTTGGTTCGAAACGCATCGACAAATGATATTCCATGTGATTTTCGCCGAAGAATCTTTCTTAACTTGATATGGATCACAGAAGCCTGAACTCTATTATTACATTTCTACTATCGAGGGACAAATATTGAGATCACTATAGCTTACACTTACCTTGGATTCCAATTCATGGGACCTTGCTTTGGTTTGTGGAAGGCCCTCTAGCCTCGACTCAATAAAGGGTATGGCTCCCTAGACCTCATCAAGATATAGTGCTTCTAGGGACAATTTCATGACATCTCAACTAAGCTCTACCTCATGGTGGAAATTATCAAACCCACGATTCTTTATGGCTCCAAGATCTAGGGACCGAGTTTGTTGCAGGCAAATTGGAGTAGGTTGGAGAGAGTACAAACCTTGCTTCTCAAATGCATCATCAAATGTAAGCGAACAATTCTGCAACTCGAGCACAAGGTCTTTTTCTATTTGGTTTATTTCTTTCATAGAGTCTGATCTCTCAAACTTCAAAGGTTGCCACCAGGAGAGAGTGGTGTCACTACCTTGCACTTTGCTCCTCGAAGGCTCTCGCTTTAAATCATCCCTCAAGTTTGGGCACAAAAATGGCTCTTAGCGGTGTCTCAGCTTCTCCAGTTGATTTCTCTCCCCCCTGGAGCACCTATCCCTGTTCAAGTTCTCCCTTGATGTGCCAAGCCATCTCTTGTCGACTAGACATGTACTAAACCAGGCAATCAAAGAGAACATCTACAAATTGTACAGTCAAGTCACCTGGACCTCACCTCCGACAAGTCTGGGGTCAATGATGGTGCTTCTACCTAGAGCACTTTTTGGAGCTACAGGATAGCATCATTACCTCCGCCCCCTCATATGCGCAAGCATTAGAAACACTCACTCAACATTCCTTCAGGGCAGCATCGGGTCAACTCCCATAAACTCTGAATGAAGACAAATCACCATATACCATATATCTCAATCTAATAATATCTACCACGTGTACCACCTTCAGGAACTGAAGACAGAGATACACCTTATTTTTAATGTACCCTATACTTTGAGATCAAAGGACGTTAGCATTGCCTTTATAGGGACTCGGAGAGCTCCCTCTCTACTTTCTTTCATTATCAAGACCAAAGATGCTTAGCCCTCTTCATCAAGGAGATATTCTACCAAAGATATCAATTCTTGCATGTCATGCCTCACCCTAGGATGACCACACTGATCACCTCATACTTTTGTGTTGATCCATCATATTAGAGCAACAAATGGCAAGCAAAGTTCCAGAGTACACTAGACAATAGAATGGTGAGACCCCGAATTTCACCTCAACCTCCTGCTCAAGCAAGCCAAACGATATTATCGAGACCAACTCAATGGTAATAACTTGTACACTAGGCCACACGTTCTCAAATTGCTAGAGAGATTAGATCTAGATGATTTTAGAGTAGAGTACCCCTCACCCATCAAACTCCCTCCCAATCCCAAAGAAGCAGCCATAGATCCATTCGAAGTTTCCTTCTTCTAACCTCAAACGCTAGGAGTATCTACCACGTGTACCACCTTCAAGAACTGAAGACGAAGATGCACCTTATTTTTAATGTACCCTATACCATGAGATCAAAGGACGTTAACATTACCTTTAAAGTTTATAGGGACTCGAGGGGCTCCCTCTCTACTTTCTTTCATTATCAAGACCAAAGATGCTTAGCCCTCTTCATCAAGGAGATCTTCTACCAAAGATATCAATTCTTGCATGCCATGCCTCACCCTAGTATGACCAAACCGATCACCTCATACTTTTGTGTTGATCCATCATATTGTTGAGAAATCTAGGGCAGAATAGTTAAAAGATTTCTCTGCTTGATAATTGCTTGTGATATACTTTTACTTCTTAGTATATAGTCTTTTCTTCGTTATGTTATTATAGTGTTCTTTTCATCAAGACAATTACCAATATGCACAATAAAGACAAGTGACACAGTATGTAGGGTTGTCAGCTAGGGCCAAAGCCTCTCACCTCTTGAGGGGAAAACCCAATCAATATTCTTCTTCTAGATCTTCAATTGATGAGTACCGAGACCATGACAAAGACCCCTGACTCTAGTATCCTCCCAAGAACCTTGTCACTAACCTTGATGCCCAAAAGAACTCTCCTTCGCTTTCCCAAAAGAAACTCTCTTGTCACTTCTTCGCACTTTTTCTTTGTGGCCTCTTATTCGCACTTCTACTTGACCTCTTCTTCGCAGTTCTGCTTGATCTGATGCTTTTCGAGTTGTTGCCTCTAAGTGAGGCCGAGTGTGGCTATATAAATACCTCAACACATGTCCTTTAGCCCGACATGATCACTAGTGGTTAGGTCGACTTCTTTTAGCAAGTTCTTCCATCGCTGTAGGCCCACTTGAAGAGGATAAGTAGCAAGGTCTTGGAGGATACTTTACATAGACATGTTTGACCTTTTACAAAGTGTAAAAGTCATTACATGACAATGACTCTAATATTTTATGACTAGATCAAATAATTCCTAAAGACTCTCAATGGGAGTCTTGATTCAAAAATAAAACTTTGGCTCATGAAACCCATGAAGCAAGTCAATACAATAGTTTTATTTTTCTTCTTTACATCTCATTACATAAAATCATAATTACATGTCAATATGAAGACCGAACCTAGTTACACTTTTCAACACTCCCTCTTAACTAGGGAGATATTCATAATGGTACTTGGTCATTCTCAATCTGAAGAATTTCTCATAAGAAGAATTTCAGATTGGTAACTCATTTGTATAGCATCATATCAACTAGCATTGTTACATAGCAAGGCCTTGACTAACAGCTCCATCTCTCCACAAGATCTGAGCTCAATGCTGGCGAGACCAATGATTTATAGACACTCCCATCGTTGTCTCTCTCAGAACATCCCCTACCTAGGTACTTAGGGTGTGTTCCATGAGGACCATTCTTATCTTGGACTCCCCAACCCTCAAAGAATATCGCTCCTCCACAACCACTCTTCTATTGTATGCCCTATCTCATCCTCAAAGAGTATTGGATGCCAAATAATTACCCAATCCTCCATTCTTTCTTCCCAAGTGAAGACCAGAATGATGTGTCTATCTCTCCCTCTCAGATAAGGAGGACATATTCCAATAAAGGAATGTACTCATTCCTACAAAAGGAATGTACCTAAGCTCCCTCTTGGCTTAGGAATTTTCAAGTTTCTTCCAAGTAAGAACTTCTTTTCAGGCTCCCTCTTAACTACGAACCTACAGCAGCTCCTCATGTGGAGATTATGGAACAACCAATTGCTTGAAGAGCTCCTTCCTTTGATGTCATGAATTTATTCTTCGTTATGGAGTCTTCATCATTTCGGACTTCTTCATAGGCCACAGACCATCCATCACTTTCGTTCATGAATCAATCATATCCTCATTCCTTTCATCAAAAAGTGATTCATCAGTTTTTCCATCTGGCTTTGCTTCATGTCATGTTGATTTCTTCTCCTCTCCTTCATATTGCTTCTTCTCAGCTTCCCCTAGAGAATCTTGGTCTCTAGTCTCTAACTCAGTTACCCAAAACAAGTACCCTAGAAGAACCCTTCCTTCGCTATCTCTAGAAGAAACTTCTCCTTCACTGACCCCAGATGAAACTCTCCTTCGCTAACCCAATAGAATCTATCCTTTGCTGACCCAAAAGAAACTCTCCTTTGATTGCCTAGAGAAACTCTCCTCCGCTTTCCAAGAAGAAACTCACTTGTCACTTCTTCGCATTTCTTCATTGTGGCCTCTTCTTCGCACTTCTGCTTGACCGAATGCTTTTTGAGTTGCTTGCCTTTAAGTGAGGCCAAGTGTGGCTATACATACACCTCAACACATGTCCTTTAGGCTGACACGATCACTAGTGGTTAGGTCGACTTCTTCTAGCAATTTCTTCCATTGTTGTAGGTCGACTTGAAGAGGATAAGTGACAAGGTCTTGGTGGATTCTTTACATAGACAAGTTTGACATTTTACAAAGTGTAACATGACTTCATTACATAACAATGACTCTAATATTTTATGACTAGATGACAAATAATTCCTAAAGACTCACAATGGGAGTCTTGACTCAAAAATAAAATCTCTTGCTCATGAAACCCAATTTCATGAAACCCATGAAGCAAGTCAATACATGATAAGTGACAAGGTCATGAAACCCATGAAACAAGTCAATACAATAATTTTATTTTTCTTTTTTACATCTCATTACATAAAATCATAAATAAATGTCATTATGAAGACCAAACCTAGTTACACTTTTCAACACATATTAGAGCAACAAATGGCAAGCAAAGTTCTGGAGTACACCACCAGACAATAGATTGGTGAGACCCTGAATTTCTCCTCAGCCTCCCGCTCAGGCAAGCCAAACGATATTATCGAGACCAACTCAATGGTAATAGATTGTACACTAGGCCACATGTTCTCAAATTGCTAGAGAGATTAGATCTAGATGATTTTAGAGTAGAGTACCCCCCACCCATCAAACTCCCTCCCAATCCCAGAGAAGCAAGCCATAGATCCATTCGGAGTTTCCTTCTTCTAACCTCAGATGCTAGGAGTATCCCCCTCATATCATACAAACAAACCCCCCGATGGTTCTAGAGGACTCCAATAGCAAGCCAATGCCCTATTCGCCCCTTTGCCAACAACCATTAGACTCAAGAGATATTAACATTGTCGACCTCATCATTTGATCTCTCTTGAGGGGTCCTTGAGTTGTCCAAACTCACTTAGTATTTAGTATTTTCTAACATCGTACATTTGTTGTGGCTTTATAGATTTATACACATGTTCTGATGTTATACCTATGTACGTTTCTTTCTTTATATTATTCTCAGCATTTCTAGGAGTTGCACTCACACTTCCACATTTAATCCATACCAATTGTACCTTTCAATCCCATTGACCTACTTTTGTGGTCATTCGTCGAACATTAATATAATTATGTTATCTTATCTTATCATGAATCTCAAGCACAAATCAACTTCAAACACTAGAAGTAGAGCATCACACCCTCCAAAATTCTTCAACAACTCCATGTCACAAACAGCTAAGCTATCCATACAAAAATTCCATGAAGATCTTCAAAGCATAACTCTAATACCATGTTCAATTTCGAATTCATGTTAAACAGGCTTACAACCTAAAACCCTAAAAAGAAATAAACTAGAAAACACATAAACGTATTGCTTTATGCTAGATCAACAAACACAAGGCTAACTGAGAAGTATGAACAGCAACTAACAGAATCTGCAGCACTCAAAAACACCTCTGTTTTCTTGTAACTCAAAAAAGAAAACAATACAACAGCACACTCAAAACTGGGATTAATCTATCACTTATGAACCTTCCTTGCTTCTATATGTGAAGAAGGCTTAAGATAAAACACACAACATCCTATCTCTGTGTGTGCCCAGATAAGAAAAGCAAAACCCTAATCTAATTCTAAAATAGTAAACTACCAAATCTGAAAACTCAAACTTCCAAAAAAAGAGCCAGGTCTAAACATAGACTTCCAAATCTGACACAACATGTATTCATTGCAAAAAAAGAACCTAATCTAACACTGAAAATACATCACTTCTAATTTTATAAGAGCAACTAACATTAGTACTGCTTAAAGTTTGGCACATGCATAACTACAGCATGTATTCCACCCCCTCTACCTCACAATCCATTAAATATGTTTCTACTAAGTAATGCTACTATGATCCATACTCAAAGAGCCTCTCATGCTATGCACAAAACCTGAAGTGGGATTCACAATAGCCCACAATCTCTATTGAAGTATGCCATCTCTGCACGAGGAAGAACAACACAGCAAGCAAAAGATAACATAATCCCTGGAAAATCCCAAGGTCGAGAAGGTCAATCACTTAGAACACCAAGGTCAGGGGGAGAATCTATGAATAGAAGAGTCACTTCTCAACTGAACCTAGAAAGTACTACTTTGAGTGGAGAGAGTCAAGTTCTGGGAGCTCCTAGCACTAACCTGTCTACCAATCTGCTGGTGTTTGTCCTAATGATCTAAAACAGGATCTCTTCAAAAGTCTCGTGCAAGTCAGTCAACCCAGTAGAACATAAAAAGTATTTGAAGTAGGAAACAAACCCATGTTGAAATTATGTCGATTCCAGAGCAAGAGTACCAAAGGTTTCATAAAGGTAAAGTTGATATTGCTCGCAGATGATGATTTGCACATGGAAACACGAAAAAAAATTATGAGGGAAGTTTAACGCAAGAGCATTTAGATGTATGTCCATTTCAAGCAACACAAACGATGATCGATTGGCTGAATGCACAAAGTAAAAGATGGGTATGGAAGCACAAGGTGAATGTTGGCACGCAAAAGAAACATAAGACCCAAAGCAACATGCTCATAGGAAAATGAATAGTTGTGTGCCTAACCGAAAATAGGAAGTCATATGAGGGATGCCAAAAAGTTGAGGTCAAGCCAAGAAAATGGGAAGATGAATCACTGTGGTCGAGCAGTTGAGTTCATTGGAAACACCAAGGCTCACAAGGATGTAGGATAAAGAAAAGCAGCATAAAAGTGAAGGAATTGGTTCCCATAGAAGCCCTGAGTTGCTAAGTATTGGATTCAAGACAAAGAAATGAGGCTTTGAGAAGGAAACCAGGAGATGCTTCCAACCAAAGCAAGGAGTTATCAAAAAAAGAAGAGTGGCAATGGAGTGATTGGATGCCTAAATAAGAAGAGTACATAGGAGCAATAATATTTATGGAAACTGAGGATTTCAAAGGCAAGGAGAAGAATCCAAGAGTGTAGACTATGTGCAAAGGCGAAGAACATGAGGGGGGGAAAGGAAGTGAACCTAGAGGAGAAAGCCAAGAGGGCTTGTAAACATAAGACATACTAGAACCCATGTATATGTAATCTATTATAATTCTTAACAACAAGTAGACCATTAGTTTTCATTGTTATGGTGGGGTTTTCATATTCTTTTTTTATTATAATCATTTTTTCCATATTCCTTTTTATTATTATGGTTGGCTCTTTTATTCACTTCTACATTACAGACCTTAATTTTTATTTTTTTCATTATATTTTATTCATGTTATGTTACGCTACAGTCTCATCCACATTGGGTTGTATAAACCACCAGGAGAGATCAAAAAGACAGTGAGGTAGAAATGATCAGGGTTAAGATCAATCTATGCTGATTTATTTTGTTATTACATTAATTTTCAATATTATAATGGGGTTTTCTCATATCCTTTTTAATTATTATGGTCATTCTTTTCATATTCTTTTTTATTAATACAATTAGCTATTTTTTCTCTTTTACACTGGAGTTTTATTTGTTCTTTCAATTTTTTTTGGAATTGTTACATTACACATTTCATCCACACTCGATTGTATATGCACCTCATTACTCTCACTGCAATATTTCCCACAAAAATATTGGCACGCTCCAAAAATGACTAATGTTTTTTATCTTGGTCCCAAAACTGCAATGAAAATATCCTTGACCTAAGCTGTAAAAAAAAATGCACGATCTAAGTATCTGAGGTTTTTGAGAAAACAATGGAATTAAGTGTGTGTCAACCCCCTATCCAGAATCACAAATCTGACTAGTCACCCATACTAGACTCCTGATTTCAATTTAATATGAAGCTGATTTCTAATCCATGTTGGTGCAAAATTGAGCAACATTATAGTATATACAATGAGATCATCCTGTTGGATATTATAAAAAGGTCTGCCACTGAATAAGCTGGAAGACAGTTCACCTTGTGCCAACTGTTACAAATTATGCCCTCAAATCACAAATAGCATAAGTAGGAATACAAACACTGAAAACTAAACAAATAAAATTCCATAGAGAAAAGATGCATTATTTACCTATAAATTTTTAGGCACTGCTGTTCGTGACCTGCTTCAACCATCCGTCGCACCAAATCATGTAACTGTGGGATTATTCTAGGAGGGATAAATGTAGGAACTATGTATGTAGATCCTTCAGTGCCTTTTGCAATTTGTTCATGATGGCTCATAGGACTTATTTTCCTACCATTTGGATCACCTTGATTAGACGGGGATCCTGATGAAGGCCTCAAGGAATTTGGAAGGCACTCAAACAAGCGCTCAGGCTCCACAACTTTGCTGTGAGAAGATATTCACCATATATGACCTTCATTCAGATTAGCATATCATAATTGGAAAAATCAAAACCAAATACATACCCAAAGCTCAAATTTAAAATGTACACCTTGAAGCAATACCATTGTTAACGAGAAAGAATTACATTGTTTTCAACAAAAGAGTTAAGCTGGAAAAAAATTGATTATTTTCCTTATTCCTCTCAAAGCATAGGAAGGATTTAGACTTGCTGTTGTCAACAAAGACACAAAAGACCATCTTCATGAAATGTCTGACACCTATTTCTTAGTTCCACAGCAATTTTTCATCATACTTTTCAGGTCATAACAAGGATTTCGTCTTACTGTTGATACAAATCAATAAATTGAAAAGAGAGCTTACAGTTTAAAATGAGAGTGTTTATCTATATTGTCCCCATATCACATTACTTGAAAATTCGATTGTCAAGAATAAACCAAACTCTACTTCAACTTGGAAAGTAAAATCAGCAACTTCCAATAAAGGACAAAGGAAAACAGGAGCAATTGCTTCACCTGGAAAATGTGAAAGAACAGATGGAAGTAAAACGTCAGAGGGAAACAAAATCCTAAAGGACATAACAAGAATTGTGGAAAAAACGATTCACAACTAGTGCAGGATTAAAGTGAATACAATGAAACAGAATAACTAGAAAACAGCATCTAACTTAAATAAATACAAGAGGAGAAGCAAAAAGAATAATGTTTAGACAAAGAACGGCAATTGACCTTCTTAGTAGATAATAGGAGCAGGTATATTTTGGTATGTGACATAACAACAAAGATTTGTTCATTGGGGCAACAAGTCAACTCTACTAACTTATAGCAACTACGTAAAATGTCAAAGAATTAAAATGATGCGATGACCATTGCAAATGATGAGTGTGAATTTAAACAACCCAAGTCGAATGAGCCATCCCTTTGGAAGTTTCATATGATCCCAACTATTCTAAGAATAGATCTCTCTTTGTGTGAGTCTTATAGACAATGACATATATCTTTATTTATAAGGTCAAGTTCACTATGAAGACTCTATAAGTGCCAATATTTAGGAATCCTAATGATAACGTCTCACTTAAGTAATACCCCATAAAGTAATCATACATCAAATACAAATAATCTCATTGATCACATGATAAGTCATTACCAAACAAAACAGACTCAACAAAATACACTTAGAACTAATAAAAAACAATAGAAATCTGGAAGAAATACATACCTGTAAGTGGATAGAAGTTGCTTAAACTCTTCTTCAAGTTTTAACATTGCCTTAGCAAGCAAATTGTTTGCATTGGTGAGAACTCCATCACTACTCTTGAAGCTTTTGTTAGAGCTAAAAAATTCAACATTGTTACGCAATTGATCAACTGCAGCTAAATAACTTGCAAGGTCCTCACGAGGTCCTTTTATAATCTTAGCTTCTACCTGTAAAAATAGAATGGGAAATTGTCAGAACTTAGGGCAATGCTCCTTGCAGATACAAAGAGGCCACCATCATTGTCTAAAGAACATGAGAGATCAAAAGTACGTAAGCCAAGAAAATAATCACAGCAACCAATATAAAACCATTGGTAACCCAGTCAAGGAACCAAAGCAAGACCAAAAAACTGGGAACAATGTTCAAACAAGCCATCTGCAACAGAAGGGCCTACTTCATTACACAAAATTGTGCCCAAGAATCCATAACAAGAGACCCGTATATATTCAAAAAATTAACTTCAAAATATTGTAAATGCTTATGGTACACCTGACAGAATTGTTAAGATGAGGCTGGAGCACTATTTCAAAGTCACTCTTATAAATATTGGGCACTTACAAACTAGATATCATACCAAAAAGATAAGATGACAAAGGATAGGAAAACACAAGTGCAGTAAAATTGTTTGGCAAGAGAAATTCAAGAAGACTATCAGAATATTGTAGTTTATAATTAATGTCATAATAAAAAAAATATCTAAAATTGTTGCATACAATCATATCTGTGAGGGCAACGTGCTTCAGAGATTCCAAATACATAGAAAACAGTGCAATTAACCCAAAAGCAAACCTAAATTAATTTGTGACTTCAATAATGACTGGCACTCCTTTAATAATGATTACACTTATTTAATAGTCAAACACATCATACAAAACCCTGATGCAGCGGAGTAATAATTTCATCCAAGCAAACCAAATGCAAGCCTAACACTTTTCCAACTCCTGTAATAAAAGATAAACCAACAAAATTAGCCTTACTAGGCTAGTACCTCTACATATTTTTCACACCTTGACAAAAACTCACAAAACAATCGTTCAAGATGTGAAAAAGACCACAAACTAATGACATGGTTTAGGGTTTGAAAACATGACAGGAGTATGGGAAAAAAAGGGTCAATTCATCCACAAAAACTTTTGCAAATATGCATTATCACGCTTGCGACTCTTCAATCCAAGTATTTAAAAAAGAAATCAGACATTAAACAATGACTTGTGCCCAACTTACCCTCCCATACAAACTCATTGAAAAACAAGCACCAAAAACAGTTGAAACCAACCCACTCCCCAAGATCCAAGAAGAGACAGAAATAAATTCTTTACAATCTTAGCCAATTCAAATTTGTTAGTACAAACACTCTTACTAAAGCAAGTGTTAGGAGACCTCCTAAGAACCTACAATTAAATAAAACAAGTCCAAACCTCAATGACATTGCAAATTGTATTATCCAAGTGATGGAAAACTATATGATCCTTTATCTGATAGATAGGGGTCTCCATGGTTCAAAATGATGCAATGAAAACATGAATAAGGTGTTCGTTGCACTACAACCTACAGAACATCTGACACTTGATCCTAAATGTAGACAAACCAGAACCAACTATATCATAACAAAGGTTGCTTCACAGTTATCTTATCCTTGTTAAGAAAATGTTCCTCGGGAGTTGGGCCTTCCATATATCGCTATAACCAATCCTATAATTGATTTGGCTATATTAACCTGATTTCATTCTATGAAATTCCAAGTCTTAGTCTCCAGATTTAGAGTCTAGACAATATGGTCTCACCTATGACATGTAATCGAAGTCCTAATGTTACTCAATGGGAAATTGAATAAGAGTATCTCGATTCTCACCCTTGTCCTAATTCTAAAATTATCCCCAATGAAACTTGAAATAGACCTAACAAGAGGAATAAAATAAAAACTATGCTTCCCCATATCCACCTCCAACCATGGTATCTAGCTTATTGTTAAAATTGGCAACTAGGGCCAAACTCCATGTGGGTCACCTTATTCATCGCTGATAATATTTTTCCTAGATTCCTCTCGTCGAGAGGTGTAGGATTGATCTAAAGATCATCCAATTCCGATAAGTATTTATGGAGATATGAATTTATTTTGATTGTGGGCAAATTGTCAAAGTCGGCCAGCGACTTATGTAGGCTCAGATGCCCAACAAACACATCTATTCATCTTCAACGTTTGGATATAAGTACAGGATGCCTCCTCCTCATTTGGACACTCACTTCTGATCATATATCTCTCTCTCTCCTGCGCAGAAAAGAGTCTCTTCTCTCTCCTGCACAGAAAGGCTCTCTCTCTCACACGTGTGGAAAAAGGACGCAAATTTCTAGCGTTGAAGCTGCAAGAAGGAACTTTGACCAGCGTTGACCACCGTGGACTCCTCCTTGATTGCGAGTTTGGTGTGGCTGATCCTCCTTGGAAGGCCGCAATTTTTGGCACAGGAATCAAGGTGATCTAACCTCCGGTTTGACAGATATTGATTGCCCTAGTTTAGGGCTGATCTAGGGTTTGCTGCTGCTGATATAAATCAGAGTTTTGTACTATTTCTCTTTGCTGAATTATTGCAGATAAAGAAAGATTTGATCAAAGGGTTTCCCCATATTAGGGTTTGTCCCTGGCTAACTGCCACATCTTGTGTCTCTTGTCTTGGTTTGTTTTCTGTTGATCGTTTAAATGTTCTATCTGCACTTTACTTAATGTACATGTGATTGCTAATCTGTGGATAATAATAAGTAAAAGAAGTAAACTGCTCTAAGCATAGAACATTCCATAATTTAACATGGTATCGGAGCTGAGGTGAAGACAAAACCCAAGCAAGAGCAAGAGCAAGAGAAATCACCGAAGAGAAGGTTCGCAAGGCTATCTTAAAGAAATCATGGGGTCCTCAACACACTTCCCTACTGAAGACAAACTCCGTGAGAAATCTGACTATCACGGATGGAAGATGTCTCTCGATCTAACATTAGAAGAACAGGAAGTGTTGGACCATGTGAGAGACGGGATTGTTGAGCCTCCATCAAATGCATCCGCTGCTGCTAGGAACAAATGGACCAAGGGAGAAGTCAAAGCAAGGAAGATCATCCGGGACTCTATCGACAAGCTCTTGGTGGCCTATGTTTCCGAGCTAAACACCTCCAAGGAATCTACGATAGACTGGTGAGTTTATTTAAAGTTAATGATGCAAATCAAGTATTGTTTCTTAGAAATACGCTGAAGGAAATTAAGAAGGGCAAAGACAAGTGTATGCAAGCATATTTCTTAAGAATCACCGAGATCAAGAACGATCTCCTATCTATTGGGGAAGTAATTCCTGACAGAGAGATGACACTCACAACTCTTGGAGGACTACCATCTGAATGGTATATATTTAGGACTACTCTTCTCAACAATAACGTAATTCCTGGATTTGAAGAATTAATGGCCAGATGCATTCAAGAAGAAACAAGGATGGAAGAGCAAGAAATGCCCATACTTAAAGGTCATCCATCTGCCTTTTCTTCTCATACTAAAAGAAGAAACTATTCCGAGGCTAAATTCAAAGGAAAGGTTGGACCAAAGGGTGGAAGAAAAGGACAATGTTTCAATTGCAATAAAAAGGGTCACTATGCAAGGGGAGTGCCCTGATAAAAGGGACTCACATCGGAACGATGATCAAAATCCCTCTCTAAGCAATCAAAGGAATGGCAAGTCAAATGGCAGAGGTAAAAGAAGTGTCGGAAATCAAGGAAGAGGACAACCATTCAAGAAGGCAAGAAATTCCAGGTATGAATCTAACACTATTGACAATAAGCAAGATGAATATTATCTACCAGCTGCTCTATCTACTACTGCTCCCCTGGACTTGCTGGGAAATTGGCTTATTGATAGTGGTGCCTCAAGGCACTTCACTGGTTACAAAGAAGCTCTCTATAATCTAGTAGAGAAAGAAACCAACCTGGAAATTGTTCTTGGAGACAATTCAAAATATCCCATGAAAGGCGTAGGAAATGTCACTCTTCAATTAAATCAGGGTAATACCATCCACCTATAAGATGTATTATATGTACCTGATCTCAAAAAGAACCTGGTGTCCATTTCGGCAATGGAAGACAAAGGCTACAAGGTGGCTTTCAGCGATGGCAAGGTACGTGTATGGAAGAAGAACTTTAAAGATGCTTTTACTCTTAGGTTTCGAGTTGATTCATTATATCAGGTCGGAGGAAGTCTGTTGGGTGTCATGTCTTGTGACACATCTCTTCAATCCGAACTATGGCATCGAAGGTTTGCTCACCTTCATTATAAAGCTCTACCTGATGTAAGAAAAATGGTAACCAGGATGCCTTTGTCAAATACGTACCCTTCCATCAATGAATGCTACCTTGAAGCCTTTATCTTCCATAGCAGAAATGGACACCAGGTTCTTCTTTAAATCATGCACATACAATACTTCTTATAGATGAATGGCTTGACCTCAATTCAAGTGAAGGGTGACAATACCTATCCCTTTCACGGGGTAGGTGGCATTGTCTCCAAGTATGATCTCCAAATTGGTCTTCTTTTCAATCAAATTTGAGAGAGCCTCGTTGTACCCAATGAAGTGCCTTGATAGAGAGGAAATAAAACTCCTTTTGTTTTTCTACAACATTACTTTTCTCATACCATAAATTTCTTGACCTTTTGGGAGGTCCACCATTTCCATATTGAGCAGTAGGAGCATTCATTTTTCCTTTATTATTGAACTTGTTGTTCCTTTGATTGCCATTGCCTTTGAAGTTGTTGTTGTTGTTGTTGTTGTTGTCATCACTTGGAGAATTCTTCTTGTGAGGACACTCTCTAGCATAGTGGCTGAACTTGTTACAACTGAACCACTTTCCTTTTCTTCCTTCTTTGAATCCCTGCTTGAACCCTTGACCTTGTCTCCTTGGACAAGCATTATTTTTCTTCTTTGCATGAGCAGAGAAAGCAGTAGGTTCATTTCCATTTGAAGGCTTGTCTCTCTCCATCATCGTTGTCTCCTCTTGAGTGCATCTAGCCAATAATTCATCAAAACTAGGAATCTTGTCATTGTTGAGAATGGTGGTGTTAAACACATCCCATGCTCTTGAAAGACCCCCAAGTGCAATGAGAGTGAGCTCCCTGTCAACAATAACTTCTCCAATAGATAGAAGGTCATTCTTGATTTGTGTGATCCTCATGAAGTAGGATTGGATAGACTCCCCTTTATCCATCTTGATGTCCTTCAACTTGTTTTTGAGAAAGAGGATTTGATTTGCATTGTTCACTTTGAACATCCCAACCAACTTATCATATATCTCCTTAGAAGTTCCCAAATCAGAAATATAGGCAACCAAATGCTTTTGAATAGAGTCAACCAAAATTTTCTTTTCTTTGACCTCACCTTTTCTATACTTCGTCTTAGCAGCGAGTTGTTGTATTTGAAGTGGGCTCCACCACTTTTCCTAGCACATAGTCCAATACTTCATGCTCCTCCAAAGTCATCTTCCATGCATGATAGTCAGATTTGTCATTGAGCTTGTCCTCAGTCTTGAAGTAAGATGAAGAAGCCATTGAAACTTGTCCAATAAATCTTTCTTGGTGATTGCTTTTCTCTCTCTTGCTTGGGCTTTGTCTTCAACTGAGCTCTGAAACCATGTTAAATTTAGTTAACAATGGTATGTTCTATGCTTAGCACAATTACTTCAATGTACTTTTAAACAACCCAATGACAATTTCGAAATTACTTTCCAATAGCAATCACATTAACCATAAATCACATTGACAGTAACTGTAGATCGAGCATAAAATAAAATGCAGAAGACAAGCCAAGACAAGAGGAAGGCCTTTTGGGCATGGTTACAAGTAGAAGGCAATTGTTTGTTGAGCACCCCACTAGCTTAGTAAGGCCCCATCTTAGGCAATCCTTGGATGATCAAGGATTTTTGTAGAGAGATATAGCATATAATGTGATTGCTTAATATTGCTTTCATTTGGGCAAGATATTTGACAACAACTTTTAAGGAGACAATTCCCACCTACAATTAGAGAACTTAAATCATTCAAATATGATCTCGCAATTTATGTCAAAGCTAGATTTGATATGTTTCAGAAGGAAATAGACTCTCAACCCCTTAGGGCACAAGCCCACTTGTTAAAATTCCTATCTTTCATAGGAAGAGGTTCTTCAAATAATTCGTATGTCTATATGTCATAACTCTAGTGCAAATTGAAGTAATAGAAGTTGCTTTAATGGTAATGCCTTATCTATATCCATCTAGTCCACCAAGTGATCAAGGGGGCTTCATCACAATAATCACCCATGTTCAAACTTCATTATGTGTAGAGACCTATTCATGTCTATCAGATGTCCAAGTTTGAAGAACCCCACATTAAAGTAGGCTTTACCATGACAATGTGGATGTGAGCTTCATAGCTCCCCATAGATCCAAAAAAAAGTGTTGAGTTTGACAAATAATTTTTTTAGAAAATGCTTCGCTCTAGGGGAGTAGGATTTCCAATGGCGCACACTACAATGCACAAATTGCTCTAAGTTTGCAAGGGGAATCAATGGGAAGGAAATATGGAGAGCCTTCTCCTCTCCTACTCTCGGCCAGGCCCTATCTCTACCACATTGGTCACCCTAACCTTTGTGACACATGCATGAGAAGAAGTTCCCATGCCTAGAGATTCATCCATTGTTATCATGGACCTGCTAGCCTTTATGCATGCTCTTGAGGATCAATCAAAGGGTAAGCAATGTCCACCTACCAGGGTTTAAAACATGCGCTAAGTATGTAGATGAAAACTACCATTTCTTATAGGGATTCTTTGCTCAAATCCGATGGATCGACTTTTGGTGATGGTTCATCCACCCTTATACTTAGAAAGGTGACTATAATGTTGAATGTTGCTCTAATGGCCAACTAGGTTGCATCAAATATTGAACATCTCAAGGTCCACAATGAAATCAACAAGTTTAATATATTTTGGTCATCAATGAAGCAATTACAGGCTTGAATTCAATACACATGTGGTCCCTTTCTCATAAAATTCACGGCCATTCATCCCATTGGAAATGGTCTCTTTATCCTTGAGTTTGATTCCTGCAAGGGTTGGGTGGAAATGGCAATGCATGGCTTGTGGTCATGGGAAGTGGCAATGCATGTCCTATGGTCATGGGAAGTGCAACCCTCTACATGAAGTCATGGCATCATGACCTTAACCCAAACACCAAGGCCCTAATAATGGTTCTACTCTAGGTCCAATTGTCAAATCCACCTTTGGAATTTTAGAACCCCAAGTCCCTAAAAGACATTAATGACAATCTAGACAAATACATTTATCTCAGAGAACCCACCAAGGCGATACCCTCCACTACCTTTGCTCGCATGTGCATCTATGTCAATCTAGAAAAGGGTTGCCAAATCAGAGAGTATTGGTCTATGGTGATTGCAACAAAATACAAGTTGTGGATTATAAGCACATTGCATTCCATTGTAAGCTCTACTTCTAGCATGGAAACTTAGCAACGTCTTGCCTAAAGGCAAAGGGTCCTAAATAGTCCAACGGAAGTCATCATACTACTTGGTGGAAGAACTTCCAAAACAAACCCAATAGGGTGGAGCCTTCCAAGCCCCTTACAAACATGTTGGTGTTGTGTCTCGTACTACTACAAATCCTCATATTATTGCTCCTTCCAGTGTTGCATGTTTTTCCAATTGCACTCACCACCTCTTGTGGCAATGATAGAGCCCTAATTTGGAATAGAAAAGGGCGGTACGACTCCAATTATTTATGATCGAGATGATGCTACAAGTACTTGGGCTCCTAATGATCATTGTTGATGCCCCTAATGCCCTTAATGAAAAAAGATGTTAAGTTAAAATGGGAAAAGACAAACAAGATGGAGCATAAGCTCATGATAAGTTGGTTCTTTTGTTTTGCAAAATATCTTATGTTTGTAGCTCTTAGAACCTCTACCTTTGACCTTCATTTATGACCTTCATTTGCAGCCTTTAATTATACTCATGCTTGTGGTGGCTACACATAAAACCCATTTTTTGTATTAAGCTTTGTAAATGTCTATTAATAGTTAGATGAAGCTTTACTAACCTAAACAAGCGTGCAATTGTTTTTTTTTCTATGTAAGACTAATTCTATTAATAAAAACAAAAAATAAAGTTACAACGAGGCCCCGCCTCTACCTTTGTTTCTAGAGTTCATCAAAATAGTCGAAACTGCCCCAGATTGGGGAAACCAGCTTGACATTGCAAAAAATAACCAACATATAGCCCTGAACTGTCATCAACGGACATCCATACTTCGAACAACAGAAAAAGATACAACTCAACATCTCTGGACTCGACAACAGAACAACAAAATCATTGATCAGACAATCAAACTGCAAAAACATCAAATGACTGGACCAACCCGTCATCAGCAGAAGGCAGATCTGGCTCGTGGGTGGCAACGAATGCCACATGGCGTCACTTGTTGTCTTCCTCGTCAGGTGTCTCCTTGACCACGAGGCAGGCATACTGGTCCCATACTATACCTTTCCCTGCCACATCGCCCTTCTCAGCACCACCTGGCGGCTCCTCTGCATGTTGGGTGCCGCTTGAGCTGCCAGCAAACCCCACCGTCAAAGCTGCGCCTACAGAGCTGCCACCAGCCCGCTGTATGTCGCCTTCGTGAGCTTCTCCTCCATGCATTCTGCTATGACTGGAGCTTTGGCCATCGTCCTTCAGTTTTTTCTCATGACCCCGTCCCAAATCTGGAATTCGCACCTCCTGTGAGTGCTCTTCAGAATTTCTTGCTTGTTCACTGTTCAGCTCATCTTCTTCAGTGAAGACGATGGTCACATTGGCAGTTATAATGGGTCTATTCAGACGGCTTTGGAACCTGAATTGGGTAGCATGAGGGACAGGGCCAGGACGCAGCTGAGGAATTGCAGAATGGAGCCTGAAATCGCTAGGCAGAGCCATTGATGCCATCCCTTGCCCCCGCCCGCTGCGCGTATGGGGATGTCTAAGCGGTGACCTGGGAGGAGGCGGGTTTTCCTGGTGCTGAGGAGGAGAGGGGGGAGCCGAGCTCTGCGCTGCCTGAGGGCGAGCGCTGCCACCTCGAGTTCCTCCACGGCGACTCCTCATTCGGTGCCTGACCATACCCGTGAGGTCGGAGAGCAAATTAGCAGGATAAGCAGTCGGGAGGGGAGACTGGTTGTGAAAACAGGGCTCCTGAGCAGGATTTACAGGGCAGAGCTTGGAGTGGGAGAAATGGTGCCCATTTCCAAGATCAATGCAACAGAGGTGTGAGCGACGCTAAGTTGCACGAAACGGGGAAACGGAAACGAGTTTCCGAAACGGGAAGCGAAACGAAACGCGACCTCCCCAAATTTTGGAAACGGGGAAACGCGAATATATATAATAATATATATATATATTAGGAATTTAAGAAATATGTGCAATCATAAAGCATATATGATACATTCTAATTTATTACATTATGATAAAATTGTCAATTGTCAATGCATAGACTATAAGTATCTAAATTTACATCACATTTACTCATGAATAATCACATAATGAAAATAGAAATATCCAAAATCAGCCACGAGAAATTTCTAATTTTTTGTCTCGTGGTTGATTGGGAGTCTCCTCCTACATAGTCGAATGACCTTAGTGCTCTTGATTAAATACAAGTTTCATACCCTAGTACCCTACATTCTCTTGATTATTGGGAGTCTCCCCTGCATAGAGGGCTTTGTTCTCTCGATTAAATACAAGTTCCATACCCTAGTACATGATAAAATCCAATGGAAACATTGAAATCCCCCCAATCTTGAAATCCTGAAAAACAGATAAGTCTGCTGGATTTTGAGTAAGATCTAAAATTCTACTTTCTCCATATGAAATCCAATGACGGCGAAACCACTCTCAAACATCCTGAGTCATTTCATGGTAATGTTAAAAATTTAAGTAAAAGGATGAAAATGAAAAATAAAGGAGAATATCACTTTTACTTTAAGAATTTAACATTACCATGAACTGCATATCAACACTAGGGCAAACAAATGTAAGAGATGAAACGTGGCCCGTACGGCCTGGAAACGCGTTTCTGGCCGTACGGCCACGTTTCCGTTTCGGGAAACGTGGCCGTACGGCCGGAAATGCGTTTCCATGCCGTACGGTACGGGGAAACGCGTTTCGTTTCGTTTCCCCTGGAGAAACGCCCCCTAGGGCCACGTTTCCTGCAACTTAGGAGCGACGTCTCCCTGTAGCTGTTCTGCTACAAGAAAATTAGGCCTGCGGCGGACAATAGCTAAGGAGCGGGGGATGAACTGAAGGTTCAGGGGACGCCATTCTAATTTCAATTGTTTCCAGCTCTCGGCCTGATGGGCCATTTATTGCAACATGCACGTTGGCCAGGTTTCGTCTGCGATGAGCCTGGATCAGAGCGCGTGTCACCACCTGGCAGGTCCTTGCGCCAGCAGTCCTAATGGTGTCCATTAATGTTCTTGGGATACACCCACATCCGGGTAACAAGCGTGCAATTGTTAAATTGATGGGGCCTTGGTAATTGGTCAAGACTCAAAACATTTAATATTCATCACAATTCAACTTAGCCCCAAAATTTGATGAGACAAATGTTAAAATTTGGGTAGCTTCGGGATAAATTTCCCAAAAGAAAACCCTAAGCCCCAAGGAAGGCCCATCTTGCCCCAACAAGAACGCAAATTAGATAAAAGAAAAAATTCGAAATTTGGTTAAAGGGAAACATTGTTATTGATGTGTGACACAAAATTTGGGCAAGCAATTTCTAAAGTATGTATATATATGTATATATATATATATATATATATATATATATTATTTGGAGCAAATTTAAATTTTAAGTGTTTTTCCCTCTAAAACCTAAAGTCAGCTCCACTTTTGGAGAATATATTTCTCCCATCAAATACCTATATAATAAGGACAATGTGTAGCTCAATATGAAATCAATAGATCATCATTTTCGAAAGGATGGCATACGTTTAATGGTTCATAATCCTTCAAGTTCATTAGCACGATATATATATATATATATATATATATATATATATATAACACTGTGGTGGTTCGTTCGTCTGAGGCTCTTCTTCAGTAACATTTGATTACGTATTTTTCTATGGATCATTTAGCTCTATGGCACGTGTATTTTCTTGCTAATCACATATCTCTATGATGACTCATCTCTACAGTGGCATCAAAATATCTCTGAGTTGCTCGCATTGTTTAGTGGCTCTATTCTATAGTAGATTGATTACTATGGCTCTTGATTCGTATTCTACAGTGCTCCTATTCTCTTATGACTCGCTCTATTATTTGCATTCTCCATATGACATATCTCAGTGCAATTACGTTACATGCCACCACATTTCACAGTGGCATCGCACTATCATTGTTGCGGCCCTTGAATCGTATTATTCACTCAAATGGCTCACTCTCATTCAACAGTAACTCACATCAACAGTGGCCCGCATTTCTTGTGGTGAGATTCACATTTGCATTTCCTGTAGTGGCTCGCATTCCCTGTGGTGAAGATCGCATTTGCTTTTTCTGTGGTGATGTGTCTCGCTTTATCTGTGGTTCTCATACCCTATGGAACGCTTTATAATTTCTAAGGCTTGCATTATAATTTATGTGGTTCACATTGTATTGGTATTTTTGAGGTTAACTTATATACGGACTATCTTCATGTAGTCAATAAGGATTGTTCCAACAACAATATATATTAATAAAGGTGTCCCTAGTTCAATTATAATAGTAATCCTATGACAAGGAAGAATGATAATATAATGTGCAATGACTCTCATATAAAGTGATGCTTATATGTTGAAAGAAGCAGTAATCTCGTTGACTGTAAGATGTTGACTTTGTTGACAGTAAAGAATAACAATGACAATGACCTAAAGTTACAATGATACATGTTCTTATGATTCACATGACACAGTGACCTTGCTCCAAGATGACAATGGGTTTGTTATTATATATGATGTCAGTGTCCATGACCTTGGTCTTATGATACATGACAGTAATGAAGACACTTGGCTGTGATATTACAGTGACTTTTGGTACATGGCAGTGGCAGTGATTACATGATGGATGGCAACGTATATGGCAGTGATATGACAGCAGCTCTCTTGAACTTGTTTCACTCAGTTCACAAACGAAGTTGTCCACTAACTTGGGTTGGCCCTAGGAGGCCTGATGTATTTGATGTAATCTTACAGTACTTTGTATATCAGTTGAATAATTGATGAATATCTAATAGAAGAAGAATCTGGTTGGGATTTCCCCCTTTGTGGGGTTTTGCCTTGGTGTCTCTATTGTGTATGCTTTTCCTCTACTGTTCTTTATTGTTCCATTGCATTGTTGATGTTATTGTTCTCTCAATATAGTTGTTAATGATGATAAGATGTAATGGGGTGAATGTAATGTGTAAATGATGAAATTGCAATTATCTTCAGCAAAGAAGAATCTAGCCCTAAAAATTAATATCGAAGGGGATAGACTTGATCAAACTTGCCAAACCTCAACAAGATTGACTCATTTTAACCATCTTTGACCACATTTGACCTACATTTATTTAATTTTCCATTCCTTTAACTTTTCAATATTTATATATTTTCAAATATGATCTTGCAGATCGATTTTCCTCTGCTCTTTATGGAGGTGGTTGCATTTAGCGCCCTTCTATAGGAGCAAAAACCGCGAGGGCCTTCTTCTACCCCTCCCCCCCAAAAAAAAGTGAAGAAATTAGCTGAGATTCCGGATGTCGAACTCTCCCTGTCAAATCCATGCAAGAGAGCCTTAGCCCTCTCAGAAAAAGCATTGGTTGGAAAGTTTATGGGCTTATGGCCAAATCCAAAAGTTGTTGAATCCTGGATCACAGAACAATGGACCCCCAAGCTTCAAGGTCAAGTAACTTTCTTTGCAGTAGGCAGGGGTTTCTATGTTTTTCTATTTGTGAATAAACTAGAAAGAGATCTAATTTTCAAATCAGGGTCGTATTTTATGGGGACCAGAGGCCTCTTTATCTCCCCATGGACTCTGGATTTCAATCCAAATTCTGAAATTACTTCTGTGTTGGTGTGGATTCGGATGCCTCACCTCCCTCTCCATCTCTGGGGACTTGATGCACTAAAAGAGATTGGAAATAAGTTGGGCTGCTATCTGGACAAAGCATAACCAAAAGGAGGCCAATTTTCTTGTGCTCGCATTTGTGTTGAAGTAAATCTCTCTGAAGGTTTACCAGAGGCCCTAAAAATAAATTTAGGGGAATGGAGCCATATTCAAGAATTGGACTATGAGCAAATTCCCTTCAAATGCATCATCTATCATTCTCATGGGCACTTTGCTAAAAACTGCCCTCAACAAAAAAAGGATGAGCAAACCCAAGCCCCTGTCTCTAAAGAAGGGAAGACCCATACCCCCATATCTAATGAGGGCAATTTTCAACCAGTTCAAAAGCGAAGGAAGAATCAACAGAACAAGGTTGTAGCTCCAAAGAAATATACAATAGAAGTTCCTGAACCTTCCCTTAGCAAAAATTCTTTTGAGGCTCTTCAAGATCCAGAACAAAATGAAATTACTCCTCTAGATGAAACCCCAAAGGAGGATCAAGGAAACTTAGCAGTGTCGGGGGAGAATGAAGAGAAAGCTCCTTTGACGGTTGTCTCTTTAGATACAGAATCACACTTTGTGGCAAAAGTATTAACAATGTTAGATTCTGAGCTTGCGGAGATGAGTAGATCCACTCCAACGTTTTACAAACAAGCAATGACAATTAAAGCATCTCACGCTAAGTCAAGTACAGGAGGAGATGCTGAAAAATCACTCTCCTCAAATGCAGCAAAACCGCCTCTCACAAGAGTCCGGAAATCCCATAAGGAAAAACAAAAACGTGAAGCGGATGTTAATTTAGCTTAAGGATCCCAACTTTGTGGACTCCTTGTTGCAAAAGTCTTCGAAATAAGTCAATGTACAGTGTCTGCCTATGTTGCACGAGTTCGTAAACCTAGGGGTGGGGTTCTCGAACCCGTCCCTGGTTCTCTTCCCCAAGTACCACATTCGAGTACGAGTGCTTCTGAGAAGAACCCATAAGAACCGGGTTCTCCATAATAAAAATTTGGGTTCTTCTATCTTGACAGGTACAGAGAACCCCAATGATGGGTTCTTCTATCTTGACAGGTACTTGGAACCCCAAAATCGGGTTCTTTAGGGTTCATTTTAGTTTTTGTTTTTAAAATTTTATTTAATTTAATGGGCTTCCCCTAATATTTCAGGTAGCTAGTTCTTCATCTTGCGAGACGAATTGGAGTACTTATGCCTTTATCCATTCAGTAAAGAGAAATAGGTTGGGCTCAAAGATGGCAGAGAACTTAGTGTACATTCATAAGCACACTTCATCTCATATCTCGAAAATACCCAAGGTACAAGGAGGGTCCTTTCAAGAGATGGGACCAATACACAGATGATGTTGTGTGTGTGGACAAGGACATACAACCAGATGGCCTTATTGAGCTACCTCCAGTTGCTATGGATGAGCAAGAGCCTCAAGATGTGAGTGATTCCTACCTGGAGAGCATGCGAACTGAAGATCTAAGTGATGCTGATGTCCATGTTCACTATTAGCTATTTTTATTAGTATTTTAAAATTTCCTAGTTCATGTTTGGAGATGCCTTAAGGCAAATTTTGAATGTAGTATGACAATGGACATATATCATGATTCTTATTAATATGTAAACTCAAATTTGCACTTGATGTCAAACTAGAAATTTTGAAATTTCAATGTGAATGTTGAATGTTCAATGATGTGCATGTTTAAATTTTTAAAGTTTAAATCATGAATATTTAGTTTTCTTGTTTATATTATATTAGAATATTCCTATTTAGCATTTAATGCTCATTCCTTTTAGCTGTTGCTATTTATATTCTTTTAGCAGTTTCTTTGATGAAACTGAGTGTTTCTATATTCTACATAGAAACCTGATGTTTCTATTATTGTAAATATCTCTGTATTATGGTTGAGCTGTTTGCTCATTCGAAATTAATTCATTCAACATTCTTTTATGGTATCAGAGCAAGGTTAAGAGATTTCTTGAACAGTAATTCTCTCTGCATTGTAATCTCTTGAGTCCTTTCTAAGGTCGAGCCCTCTGTAAGCCAGGCAGCCTTCACTGAGTCTTAGCCTCGGCTTTGCTCGCTGTGATAAAAGCTTACAGTCGTCCATCTCGATACAGAAATGGATTCTTCCCTTGCATGATCATTTTATTAAGGAAATAACTCTGTGGCGGTGACTGTTTTCGTGGGAGCGGATTTTTTTTGGCTGGCCAGTTCTGCTTGGAATCGTGGATCCGGCTATCTTCTTCTTCACCTGGCGGCTACTTGACCACAACGTGGAATTTCTCAGCATTTGTGATCCAGGTGTTTTCTCTCAAAACTCATTTGTTTTTTTGAAAGTCAGACTCGTGGTTTGAAAATTCGATCTGCGGGAAAATTCGTGGTTTTATTTTCAAAGCTGTCAAACCCGTGGATACGCGTGTATTTTTGAAACTCGTGGATATTCATTTTGAAGCCCGAGGATTTACATTTGAAACCCGTGGATACACTTTTGAAGCCTGTGGATATATATTCTGCCGTGGATATATATTTTCGACCCGTGGATACACATTTTGAAACCTGTGGATATATATCTTGGCGTGGATATATATTTCCGACCCGTGGCAGTTGAAACCTGTAGATATATATTTCCGACCCGTATTTGAAACCCGTGGTTCAGTTATATTTGAAATCCGTGGTTAATACTTTGAAACCCGTGGATATATACCTCAGACCCGTGGATACAAATTTCAAACCCGTGTTTATTTTCAAACGCGTATATGCCTGAGACGTGACGTGAAATATATATACGTATATACCTGAGACGTATATATCCGTGGTGTTTGCCGGCATTCCTGAGACGTGACGTGAAGCTCTGATAGCTCACGTAGGCCAATTTGTGTAGATCTTCGTATTTGTTTAAGATCTTCGTATCTGTTTTGTGGACCAATTTCATACCTGAGACGTATATATTCGTGGTGTCTGCCGGCAGTGTAAACGTGAAGCTAAGACAGCACATGTGGGTCCATCTTTCAATATTTATATTTGCTGTATTTGTGGTTCTGGTTGACGGCAGTGTTACCAATCAGCAGAATTTTTTTTCTCTTGGGATCCTGACAGTCTTCATTACAAACTCAGACCTGTGACATCTGTTTATTGCATCAGTATACACTTGTGGTAGACCTGCATTCTCTTGTGGGAAACTGTATTCTCAGAACTGTATTCTGTGCTAGCAGTATTACTATTGTTTTAGACTGAAGAGATATTTTTGTTGGGTAAAAATTTTTTTTTAGCAGGACAAAGTCTGTTCTTTAATTTACATCAGGATAAACAAGCAGCTACATTGTTCTTGTGTGTCAGACTTCTGTATTTTTCTTTGGGAAAATGGCCACACTTACCAATCTGATGTTAGAAGGAAATCAACGCTTTAATGGCAGCAACTATAACATTTGGAAACAAAGAATGTTGACCATTTTTGAGTACAGGCGTCTTGATCAACTCATTTTGGGCAAAGAGCTTCGTCCCGGTACAGCCGGGACTGATCAAGATAAATTTGATGATCGAAATCGAGAGGCTGTTATGCTTCTCAAGCTCTTTGTCGCTGATGATCAGTTACCACAGATCCCTTCTGGCAAGACAGCTGCTGAAATCTGGCAACAGTTGAAAGAACTGCATGAGACATCTGATAAAAGCAGAGCTTTTTTTCTCAAAAATCAGTTGTTCTCCATCATGATGGACGAACATATGTCTTTACCGGAACATCTCAACAAAATTAAAGACATTCGAGATCAGCTCGAAGCCATTGGTCGGACCATGGAGGAGGAAGATATGGTAGTCATTACTTTGAAAAGTCTACCGAAATCTTATGAACACTTCATTGAAACGCTCAACATTACCACCACAAATGTTGATCTGAAGTTTCCAGATTTATGTACCAAACTTCTGCAGCAGGATTGGTGGAAACAGCAGTTTGGTAGTAGTGCCTCATCAGTGTCCTCGGAAAATGCATTTTCTGCAAAATATCAGTCCTCTCAGTCCTTTCAGCAGAAAGGCTCCTCTCAGCCTTTTGATCCTGCTCGGAAGAAAAGTGTGCAGTGTAATTACTGTCACAAGTTTGGTCACATGAAGAAAGATTGCCGACAGAGGATTGCTTCTGAACAGAGGAAACAGGGAGGGCCACATCAGACAGCAAATGTTGCAGAACATTCCGAGCAGACAGAGTCTGCCTTTTACGCCTTTATGGCTAAAAGGTCTTCAGATCATGTTCCTTCCTCTGCATGGTACATTGATTCTGGCGCATCACGTCATTTTTCTCACAGGCGTGACTGGTTTATTGACTTCTCACCTTTCAGTGATTCTGTGGTATTTGGCGGAGGTGAAAAGTACACAGTAGCTGGCAGAGGTACAGTTCAAATTCAGTCTGGTGGGCGCACACTTATATTTCTGAATGTATACTATGTTCCTGGTATGGAAATTAATCTGCTATCTGTCAGCCAGATTATGAGGAATTCTCCTCAACTTGATGTAGTGTTCAGTACCCACAAGTGCTCCATTATTGACAGGGAGTCTAGTTTAACAGTTGTTGTTGGCCTAGAAGATCATGGTTTATACAGGCTACTTGACACCGGTGACTCTCCAGAAGTGGCTCTAGCAGCACGTATTTCTCCTATCAGCACTCTATGGCATCAGCGATATGGGCATCTCAATATGCAGTATCTCTCTCAGCTCTCTAGGGAGGGACTTGTGTCTGGATTACCTGATATTCAGACTCAGCAGTTGGGGGTATGCAGCGCCTGTCAAGCGGGAAAGCAACATCGGTCTTCATTCAAAAATGGAGAATCTTGGCGCGCATCTAAGGTACTTCAGTTACTTCATGCTGATATTTGCGGACCTATGAATACAGCTTCTATCACTGCTTGCAAATACTTTTTACTTATTGTAGATGATTTCAGTAGAAAGATGTGGGTATATTTTTTAAAAAATAAATCTGATGTTCTTAGTACCTTTCAGAAGTTTAAAACTTTAGTGGAGAAAGAATCTGGTTGTAACATAATGACCCTTAGGGCAGACAATGGGGGGGGATTTTGTTCTTCAGCGTTTACCAACTTCTGTGATATCCATGGCATCAAACGCCAATTAACCACTCCTTACACTCCTCAGCAAAACAGTGTTGTTGAGCGTCGCAATCGCACGGTTGTTGAAATGGCTCGTTCCATGCTACAACACAGGAGTGTTCCAAACAAATTCTGGGCTGAAGCAGTATTTACTGCTGTTTATCTTCTTAACAGATCACCCACTCAGGCTGTTACAGGGAAGACTCCTGAAGAGGTTTGGTCTGGCCGAAAGCCTAAGATCAGTCATCTCAAAGTATTTGGCTCAGTTGCATATGTTTGGATTCCAGCTGCTAAGCGATCTAAGTTGGATTCCAAAAGCCAGAAACTCATGATGACAGGGTACAGTGATCATCACAAGGCCTATAGGCTGATAGATATAGCCACTGGTCGTCTTAGCTTCAGTCGGGATGTAGTATTTGATGAAGACAGAGGATTTTTTCAGTCTTTTTCTTCTCAGCAGTGTTCTGAGGATCAGCCTCACAGTGTTCTTCTTCCGGTCGGTCCACCTGATGGGAGGGATGATGTAGCATCAGTATTTGATCATACTCTATCTGAGCTTCCTCCAGAAAATAACCCTTCTCTTGCGGCCCCTATTGCTCTTGAGTCTCCTCCACCTCCTCCTGATATTGGTTCCTCTACTTCTGCTATTACTTCTTCTACTCTTTGACCAAAATGGTGGGCTAAAACCATTGGTGATCTCCGGGATGATGAGCTCCTTGAAGGCAGAACTTCTAGACATAAGAGCAGACAACAGTCTACAGTCAATTTTGCTCTTATGGCTAACCTGCACAGTACTTTTGAGCCTCAAACATATTCAGAGGCTAAGGGTACATCTGAGTGGGAACAGGCTATGGAAGCCGAATTTCAGAGTCTTCAGAAGAATCACACATGGACACTTTCTGATCTTCCTGCAGACAAAAAGCCCATAGGCTGCAAATGGGTGTATAAAGTAAAATACAAAGCTGATGGAACCATAGACAAGTATAAAGCTCGGCTTGTGGCTTGAGGATTTTCACAGAAGGAAGGCATCGACTATGAGGAGACTTTTGCTCCTACAGCCAAGATGAGTACCATAAGGCTTGTTCTTGCCCTAGCAGCTCAGTTCAATTGGAAAGTTCATCAGATGGATGTAAAAAGTGCTTTCCTAAATGGTGATCTCCAAGAAGAAGTCTACATGACGCAGCCTCCAGGATTCAAGGTTGCTGGTCAAGAACAGAAAGTGTGTCGGTTAGCTAAAGCAATCTATGGATTGAAACAAGCTCCTCGGGCTTGGTACATGAAAATTGATCAGTACCTGACAGATCAGGGTTTTCAGCGGAGCCCTTCTGATGCAAACCTGTACATCAAACATACTGGTGATGATATCTTGTTTGTGGTTGTCTATGTGGATGATCTTATCATTACTGGCAGCTCTGCACATTTGATCCATGGGATCAAACAAGATTTATGCAGAACTTTTGAGATGACAGACTTGGGGCTTCTTCATTATTGTCTCTGGGGGTTGAAGTTTGGCAGACTGAAAATCAGATCTTTCTCTCTCAGTCCAAGTATGCCAAAAATCTTGTGGACAGATTCAGAATGCAGGATTGTAAACCGGCCACGACTCCTATGGAACCAGGGCTCAAACTTTCAGCTCAGTCATCCTCTCCCCTTGTGGATGAAACTTTATTCAGGCAATTAGTGGGCAGTCTCATCTATCTTACTGCTACCAGACCTGACATCAGTTTTGCAGTAAGCTACATTTCTCGCTTCATGTACGCTCCTAAAGCTGATCAATGGCAAGCAGCAAAGCGTGTGCTACGATATGTGCGTGGCACTTCTGATTATGGCCTCCTATACACTCGAAGTTCCAATCCTATTCTCAGTGGTTACACTGATTCTGACTGGGTCGGTTCGATTGATGACCGTAAATCTACAGCTGGGTATGTGTTTAATCTAGGATCCGGTGCTGTTACTTGGACTAGTAAGAAGCAACAGGCAGTGGCTCTCTCCTCAACAAAAGCCGAGTATCGGGGCGCAGTTAAGGCATCCTGTGAGGCAGTTTGGCTTCGACGTATGCTGGCAGATATGCATGTTTCTCAGACAGGGCCTACTTCTTTGTTTTGTGATAATCAAGGAGTGCTCAAACTTGCCAAGAATCCTGTCTTTCATGAACGAACAAAGCATGTGGAAACTCATTGTGACTACATTCGCCAGCTTGTTGAAGACGGCTCAGTTCAATTGCAATATGTTCCCACAACAGAGCAGCCCGCCGACATCTTCACCAAGCCTCTTGGTCCTGATAAATTTGTAAAATTCAGAGGGTCTATTGGTGTTGTAAATAGATTGAGCATTAAGGGAGGGTATTAGAATATATTAGAATATTCCTATTTAGCATTTAATGCTCATTCCTTTTAGCTGTTGCTATTTATATTCTTTTAGCAGTTTCTTTGATGAAACTGAGTGTTTCTATATTCTACATAGAAACCTGATGTTTCTATTATTGTAAATATCTCTGTATTATGGTTGAGCTGTTTGCTCATTCGAAATTAATTCATTCAACATTCTTTTAGTTTAAAGTTGAAAAATATACAAATTCATATATATTATAATTTATAAAATATAGTATTTATTTATATATAAATTATAATATACCCCGACGAACCCACGCACCCTGTTTCAAAAAATGACATACCCGTCCCTGTCCCCGAACCCACGTTTCCTGGCAACACAGGTTTCTGCATATTATTATGTTTGCAATTTGTAAGAATTTACTCTTGTAATCACAAGGAAAGTCTTAGTTGTAGAACCGTGGAAGATACTAGAATTTGTCTCCTAGAATCTTAGTCAATTTCTCAGTAGAAGATCCTCTGAAGATGGTGCAAATGTAAGGAATTTCCCCCTTTTTTGCTGTGTCCAGGAGCAGATTTAAAAAATCCTCTACTCATTCTTGTAAAAAAAATATATAGATATATATATATATATTTTAAATACCTCAAGCTATTGTCAAGTTTTTCCCAAGATTTACCAAGTTTCCAAGTTGGCTCTCAATTTTGTGTTTGTAGAGCTATCACCAAGTCCAAGTCATATGACGTTGGACCAAGTCTGAGTCATGTGCAATTGGGTTGTCAAGCAACATTAGTTTAATACCTGTAACATGTCATACACTAGCTTGCAAATCATGTTTTGCAGAATGTACAGAAAATGAACTATACCATGCAAGTGTAATCTTTATCCAGATTCCATATCACATGCATACGGTGTAATGTTCAAATTCTCAATCTTTGTTTAATATCCCTAAGAAAATAACGTCAACTCTAGCTTACAAACAAAGTTATTAATATGGTTAAAGAACTCCATCTATATTATGTCAGTACATAATGTCTCTGTATTTGAGTTGAGTTAACTAATCCTTTTAATAGGAAGTTTGCTATTCGTATCTTGCTGCTATACATCATTACATTCATATGAAGCAAGTCCACTGCCAGGAATAAATATAAGAAGTAAACTCCACTCCAAGGACAAATGAGAAATATATCCAATAACGGGTTGGACCAGCGAAACCTCAAGTCATCTCGTCAAACCCAGGGTTGGAACAGCTTCTTCGGGCTGTTGTCCATCCGGTAAGTGAAAGGGGATTAGTGAAAGGGGTCTGGGTAATTCGGAGAGGATGCAGATTGAATGGAATCGTTAATAAGTGAATGCGTAATGGGCCATCCTGGATGAGTATTTTTTTAAGATATAACAGTTTAATAGGAAGCTGTCAAAGTTACTGCTATACATCACTACATTCATATGAAGCAGCTCCACTATCGACAATAAGTTAAAAAAAAAAAAGCAACTGCACTTGCAGACGAGATAAATATATCCCACGAGTTCAAAAAAAAGATAAAACAGTTTAATAGGGAGATTATATAGTTCACTGCTATACATCATTATGTTCATATCAAGCAACTCGACTGCCAAGAAAAAAATATAAAAGGCAACTCCACTCCATAGAGAAAAGATAAAAATATCCAATGAGTTTCCCTCTCACCCATGCCTGTGGCATTGACAAAATCAAAAAACCTAAACAACAGATTTTAATAATTGCACACAATCAACTCACCTGGCGGGAAATATCAAACTGTGCTAATATTACTTCTGCTGCCTTTAAGGTCTTGTCAATGTTTTCATGTGCTTTCCTGATTGCATGTGTGCGCACCTTCAAGATGAAAAATTGGTGGTCAAATGTAACAGTAAAAAAATTAGCCAAGGAATGAAAGAAATGTAAAACCATTGTTTGAAAAAGATGCATCCTGAATGCTTGCCTAATGATTATGACAACAAAATAAAAGAACTGGAATCTCATCCAGATACTTCCATGTCTAGTTGGTGTTAAGAACAAAACATAATAAGTTTTTTAACTTCATTCTATATTGGTCCAAAGTACAATATGTCACCATTAGATATTCAAGAGCGGCCAAAAACTCGAGATCTTAATAATGGGAAGAAAATCACTTGCCTACTGGTAGCATGTAGCATTTAAATTTTGATGATCACCTCTGCAAATGAAGGGGTGCAGGAATTCCACAAAAAATACATTTATATTGAAATTCATGCTTTTTGTTTATGATGCCAGTGCTAATTCTAGCTTGTAACCATTGACCATACTGTAGAAATACATTTATATTGAAATTCAAGCTTTTTGTTTATGATGCCAGTGCTAATTCTAGCTTGTAACCATTGACCATACTGTAGAAGATGCAATCAACAGCCAGTTTCTCAATTCACCAGCCACTTTAATCCTTCATTGTATGTTTATTCTCTTTCCCTTGCAACTCTTTATCCGTGCTCAATATAAATTTGTGCATTATATACCTTTTAATTGTGCTTCTATACCAACCTAGATCCATCTTAACCCCAGATTTATCAAGCACCAAGAGGAACAAGTAAATAACTTGTAACAGAAATAAGGCAAGATCTTCTGTGCTATCTCCCACTGTGTTAGTGTAACAGATTATAGGAGATCATGCCAACATTGGATTCAACATGTCAGTGCAGGCCATCGCTCAATCTACAGAGGCTTCCATTGATTAAAAGCCCTCATAGACTCTCACATCTTCCTCTGGCAAGTGATGCCTCCAAACAAAAATTTCCTCAGATCACTCCTGTATCACGCAGAACACATGAAATTGCGGGTTGATCAAAACAGTAGAAAAAGCAACAAATAGATTCCTCTCCTAAGTGATGCCTCCGAGGATTTCATTTCTATAGTGTAATTTGTTTATATATAAGATTTGTACATGATTATTAATTTAGCTGACACTAAAGGTAAGGTTACACATATGGTTTATTATTACTTTTATTTTAGTTTTGTGTTAAATATCATATTGTGCCCACATATCCTGACACCAGCATTACAAAAGGGATGGATGCAAAGGTCACACAGATGGGCTATTATTACTTATATATTTCGTTTTATGTTAATTAGCATATTGTGCTGACAGATGATGACACTGGAACATCTTAGTATAGATCGAGCTCTGCTTCAGAAAATATTCCTGTTCTCTGATTTTTTTAAGTGAATCACGTAAGAACGTGTGAACAATAAGAACTATTTAGAACTTGTGAAAAACTCTTAAGACTTTTCGTAAGAGCAGCTGAGCTATTCTGATCATGCTACTTGTAGCAGTAACAGTGCAACTTTCTATTTACTTAATAGAAAGTTTCAGGTTCGATTCCTCGTAGGCTTACTCCACTCCTGGGATGTTGTCTCGTGTTGTTATGGCATGGCATGACTCTGATTTGCAGCTTTGCCACTACCCTTGATAAAATAGGAGTAACATCTCCTACGTGAGAAATAATAGAGGAGAGACTCCCCGGGACACATAGCACGCAGTGGAAACCTGTCAACATGCTGACAACTACCTGGCAAAACATATAGCGAGGCACACAACAGAGGCAACCAGCCCAGCGATCGACCCTGCGTATCTCAACGCACTCAAGCTAGCCCACCCAATTATATGTATAGCTTATATATAGGCTATATAAGAAGTATACATGCGTAAACATTTACTCTGCATATAAAGTGCTTTCGAAGTTTCTAACTTCTTTACCCTGAAACTCTAGTTCGTGTTTGCTCAATTATTCCTTTGTGCACGGTAAATATCTCACTTTCTAGAATGGAGAAGAACGATTCAATTACCATTTGGGCCCCTGAAAAACTTGACCCGGGAATAAGAGGAAAGAAGAATTATTTTCGCGATTTGTGTAGCTGAAAATGCCAAATTAAAGCTCTCAAAAACTCCAATATCGCACGAAGAGCTTCAAAATTTCATTCTTTCTTTGGGCAACATATTGCCTGAGATTCATTATGGGGGAGTAGAATAAGTTGCAAATGTTAATGGTGATGTGGATCTAGCTCACATCAATTTTAATGAACTAGATAGAGTATTATTCGCGAGGGCGGAGGACTACCCCAGGGAATCGAAACTGTGATCTCTGGATTTCAATAATAAAAAATCAATTTAAATGCGATGAATAATTCACATGCACAGTAATACAAGGGTTTGAGAGAGAACAAATGTAGGATTCTTTATTTATTTAATTGCTGACCTGAGTGGGACGCATTGCGGTTTCCAGGGCCGAGAGGCGGTGATCGAAAGATCCAAGGATCGAAACCATGCCGTCCGTGATAGTCCGGCTTTTGTTCAGACTCTCCCTCATAAAGTGTGCACGCTCGGTCAGGATCTCCATTACCAGCGGCAACCCCATCCTCTCCCGTCCAACAAGAAAATCAAAACCCTTTCTGTCAATAATCTGGCAGTGATGCAATCAGTCCGCCCTTCAACATATTCTCCAATTAATCTGCAATTTCATATGAACAATGAAATCAACACTTCTTCGGGGGAAGGAGCACTTTATAGTCCCTGCTCTCCGCTCGCTCGTTGCCCACGTGTACCCGTGGCCATTTTTGTGTGTCCGACATCGATCGGGCACATGTGGGGTTTCTTGTCATGGTTTGTGTTCTGTTTTTGTTTATACCAAATTTCTTTGACGGAGAATTTTGTGGCAGGGTTAACTAACTTAGTTGTCACTCCTTTAACAGGGAATTTTGTGGTATGGTTAACTAACTTAGCTGTCACTTCAATATTTTGTTTGGCTCTATTTTAGAAATGCTTTTTTCGTTTCTTTAATGAGTAATTTTGTTGTATGGTTAACTAAACTCATGTATTTATAATGTTTTCATAATTGTTTATAGCGCGAGATATATATTGTATATGTCCTTCCTTAAAGGAGCGCTGATTAGAATAACCTATTTTGTTAATAGTTGTGTGTGTAAAGTTGTGCACTTGGTCCGCGTTCAACCTTTTGGTCAATACTAATTCATGCTTGAAGTGCAAGATATTGTATTTGTGGGATTGAGGTGATCCATATCAAGTTCGGAGAATGTTTTTGTCGACGAGTTTTGAATCAACGAGTGTGGTTCATGGTCACGACAAGTTGAAGAATCAGATCTTAGCTGCGTGATAAATAGATAGAGCAGAACATCCAACGGCTAAATTTGACTACACAGTGGCTACAGACTGGCTAATGGCTATATTTGACCGGAAAATAGCTAATTAGACTGGCTCAAGGGATAGGGATAGGAAAACAAAATTGGTTAAATAATAAGTGAGATGGTTATATGCCTATTTAAATAAGGTAATGTGAATATAGGAATTAATTAGACTTATATAAAAGTTATATAAATAAATAGTAAGTTAGTTGATTTAAGAATTAGTTTAATAACTATTCGATATAAATCAAAATGAATCATTAATTAAATGTTACGTAATTTAAATGTAAGATAGATTTAATTTAAAATGGTTAATATTAAACCCATATGTAATTAATAGTTAATTAAACTTTAGTTTAATATAAGGCAACGAATTTAATTAATATGAATCAAAATTAAATTTATAAAAATTTATATAATTAGATATTTAATGTTATTTTAGAATTATATAATTAAGTATCTAGCTAATTAATTGTAAGTTAGTTTTAATTTTATTTAATTTAAAATGGGTTAATGTTAAATAAACATATAACAACTAACCATTATTATACACCTATTATTAGTTCCCATTAATAAAACTATCAAAGTTAACCTAAACTATAAACCTAAAACTATCTAGAGATTATAATAAGAATAATCCATTAAATTGATAACTTATTAAGATAGTTGAATAATGGACCTAGGATATGCGGCACAATTTCCCACACTTAACTAACCAAAGAGGAGAAAGAAAGGAAGAAGTTTGCTTTAAATTTGTTAGTTAATCTTAAGCAACTTTCATTAATATTTATAAAATGTTTTAAATATCAAAATCTAAAACATAAAAATTAGGGATGATAAAAAAGGAAACCCCGATGATCAGAGAAGGGGGATGATAGGAAGGTTCCATATAGAAGAATGACATAAGGAGCAGCGACCGGGGGGGGAAGGGCTAGGAAGAGAGGGCAGGGATCCAACAACTGCTAATTTTCCAGTCGTCATCTCTATTGAGATTGCTTAGCCTTTTTTTAATCTCAATTGCTTCCCTAAACTTCCGGTGGTAAAACTGAGAAACCCTAGAGATAATGCTTGCCTCCTCAATACAAACGTGATGCTTCGTCTTCTCGGCATGTTCTGCTAAGGCGGAGGATCGGTCCTTCCATGTTTTAAGTCGGCTAAGTGCTCATTAATCCTTTGATTGATAGAACGACCAGTCTCACCAATATAGGGGGTCCCACAAGAATAGGGAATAACATAGACACCTTTCATGTCCTTAGGGTCGACAGGGTCCTTTACTGACCTGAGGAAGCTACGGATTGTGTTAAGGGGTCTAAAGGTAGAGGGAACATTATGCTTTCTAAGAATCCTGGCAATCTTATCAGTGGTCCCTTGGATGAAAGGGAGATGAACCCCTGAGACTCGATCTTTAGGGTTTTTCTTGACCAATGAATTCTTACTGGCTTTAAGGAATGCCTTCTGACCTAGGTGTCTACTGTAACCGTTATTAACAAAGACATTAAGGAGGTGGGCCTTCTCTTTATCAAGGCTCTTTTCATCAGAGATTCTCAGAGCACGAGTGGCAAGAGTATTAAGAACGCCCAACTTTTGAGCTGGGAAATGATGGGAACTAGCATGAAGATATTGCTCAGTGTGTGTTTTCTTCCGAAAAACCTGGTGGGAAAAGGAGCCATCATTATTCTTTGAAATAATAACATCGAGGAAAGGAAGGCATCCATCGACTTCTTGTTCCATAGTGAACTTAATGGCGGGGGATTGATTGTTGAGATGCTTGAAGAATAGATCCAATTCTTCTTGGCCATGAGACCAGATGACATCAGTGTCATCCACAAATCTCTTCCAGAGCTTGGGCAAGAGACGGGCTGAGGCCAAAGCCTTGGATTCAAAATCTTCCATAAAAAGGTTAGCAACCATAGGAGACAGGGGGGAGCCCATGGCAACACCACATGTCTGCTCATAGAACTCGCCTTCGAAGTTGAAAAAAGTGGACGTGAGACAAATCTCAACTAACCGAGCGGTATCAGGGTCCATGAGCTGGTTAATAACCTTAATGGCCTCATTTATAGGAATGCACGTGTAAAGGGAGACCACATCAAAGCTCACAAGAATGTCCCCCAGGTCAAGCTTTATGCCCTTAAGCTCTTCCACAAAGGACGCAGAGTCTTTGACGAAAGACCCTGTGAGGCCAACTAAGGGCCTAAGCTTCAAGGCAAGGTATTTAGCAAGAAGGTAAGTAGGACCACCAATGGTATTGACAATGGGCCTAAGGGGGGGCCCCTCCTTGTGAATCGTTGGAAGCCCATAGATCCTTGGAGTAATAGGGCTACACTCAATGAGTTTATGGCAAAGAGAACCCACAGAGTTGTTGGACTTGATAGCATTAGTCACAGTTCTAGAGATCTTTTTCAGGGGGTTCTTGGATAACTTTTTGTAGCTTCCACTATTACAAAGATGATCCAACATCTTCTGGCGATAGTCCACTTTGTCAAGGATTACGGCAGCCCCTCCTTTATCAGCTTTTAGAACCACAATATCTTTATTCTGGTTTAAGGATCTGAGGGCATCAAATTCATCTTTGCTTATGTTGTTGCTGGGGGGCTTTGCCTTCCTAAGGACAACTGTGCAATCTTGCCTAATAGTGTCCTTAATATTATCAGGTAAGCCCTTAATCCCAAACTCTACGTCACAAATAATGTCTTCTACCGGGATCTTCTTAGGGGCCAAGGCAAAATTTAAACCTTTACCCAGAAGATTAAAGACAACTGGGGGAAAAGAGAAACTAGAAAGATTGATAACCCTATTATTCTGAGAGGGAGGGGGAAAATTATTTATATTATCATTATATTTCTTATCAGTAATATTATTATTATTTGTTGCATCATATTCATAATTAATTCTATAATTATTATTATTATTATTTCTGTTAATTTTATTATTATAACCATAATTATGTTTCAAATTACGAGTCTTAAAACTATAATCATTTTTATTAATAACTATATTACTATTCTTATTAATATTATTAAAACCATAATCTTTTTTAAAAACCACAGTATCATTATTATTATTATTATTATTATTATTATTATTATTACTTAAAAATATTTCAGTCTTGGGTTTCCCTGTACCCATCTTTTCTAAATACGAATCACCATCTAGATTATTACAAGGGTTATAACTACCAACCAAACTACTCAGGAGGAAATTGGACATACCTGCGCAAATGTCCCCATCCGAACCACATGATGGCTCGCTGGTGACCGGACCCGGATTAGGCGAGGCTGGTCTAGTATAAAAACTGAACAACGAGGAGATCTGGTTGTTGGAATCTACACAAAGGACAGGGTGATCAGAGGAGAGGGGTTCACTGCGAGGAGATGTCGACACGATCATGGGAGGGATCGTCTGGAATGAGAAAACATAGTTGAGTGCTAGAACCGCTGGGCTCAGGAGAAGAAAGCTCGTTCAAGTTGAGGAGGGCAAGCTGAGAAGCCCCGTCCGAATGGAGGAGGGAGGAATGAGCTAGCTCGTCCGAATGGAGGAGGGAGGAATGAGTTGGTTCGTCCGAATGGAGGAGGGCAGACTCTACAAAGGTCTCGGTCAAGCAAGGTAATGAATAATCAGGGCCGCCAGCTGAGGGATGGGCAGGACCGCCAGAAGGGTGGTTGGATCTTGCAATGCGGTGATCGTAGGTGAGCAGGTCACTACGTCAGTCTTTGAAGACGCAATCGTATCCGCGGGCGGGTGGGCAACTTTAGATAGATATTGTATTTACGCCAAAAAATCTTCTCAGAACAAGATATTGTATATTAGAGGGATGACTAAGATCTTTATTTTGTGAGTAGGTCTCTCCTAAATTTTGCATTTAGCCCCCATGCAACCTTTTGGTCTGGCCTAACTTATAATATTTTGATAGATGCCATTGTATATTAGAGGGATGACTAAAATTCATATTAAGTTAATAGGTCTCTCCTAAATTTTGCAATTAGGCCCTTTGGTATAACCTTCTTCCAATATTTAGATAGATGCTTTTAGTGGAAGATATCTATGGCATATATCTTGGTTGTATTATTTTTTGAATATTTATTATTTTCGTAGATGCTTTGGTGGAAGATATCTCTCAAATGGATTTTTTTTAAGGGAATATTTATTTTGTTCATATATATTTTAAATTATTTTTTATATAATAATAAAAATTAAATAATAAAAATCATAAATTTAGTAAAAATAATAATATATTTTTTATTTTATTAATTGATTAAATTTATATCTCTGAATCTGGTGACAAGAAGTAAAAGGGGAGGGGGTTGTCATTGTTTCATTAGATCAATAGGCAGGGATGTGGCAACACGTCTCTGACAAATGTCATGACCCAAAATCAACAATACATAGTCTAGCCTTAGGCTAGATGAAACAATGTTGAATGAAGAAGGTTGAAAGTAGTGTGTGTGTGAGGGAGATGGAATTTATGTCGAGCATGCTAGTAATAATTTACCTATGGGGCTTTGCAACCCAAAGACATGCCCCTGGCAAATGTCATAACCTAAAACTAGAATTAACTAATCTAGCCTTGGGCTAGATGAAACGACTAAACAGAGAAGGTTGGAGGCATTTCGCATGTGAGGGGGGCAGAATTTGTGTTGAGCATGTTGATAATAATGCATATGGGGGATTTCACTACCAAGAGATAACCAGTGACAATATGGACTAAAGGCCAAACTGAGGCTGACAAGGAGGTGATAAGGCGAAAAGGGACGAGCAGACCTATAGAGAATTACAGAGTGCAGAGGCAATTCTTACAGGAGATTACTGAGCTACGAAGAAGTGTTTTTAGCTACTAGCAAGGAATTTTAAGGCTAGTAAACCCCACTCCTAAAGGACGAGTGGATTGGGGAAGTTATTGCAAGACACACCTGGAATGCACACTACCTAGCCTTTTGATGACGAAATGATCTTCAAAATGGCAATGTCTAGCATGGACTAGGCAAGTGAGATGAAGTCCCCTCTCATCTTATCCAAGTAATTGATATTCTAATGTATGGCATATTTTTATTATGTCTATATACAATTCGCCCTTTCACATCTTAATTTGAGAGACTCTCTCCCTATTAGCTGGAATTCTGAAGTAAGTTGGTACTTTTTGTGTTTATTTCACTGACTCTCTACTATCGGGTTGGAAGGCGACAAGAGTGAGGAGTCTAAAGGGAAATTGGCCTATAATTCATTTGATGGGGAATAGAAGAATTGGGATTGGTTTTGGGGGGTTTATGTTATGTAGGTTCTAGGGTATATATTGTACTTGGATGTTGTTGTTGTTTGTTTATGGTTGAAAACCTCATCAAGAACAAGCAGAGAAGGGTGTGGTATGTGTGTTTACTAGGCGGAAGGTGGAGCATGTTGTTGAGGGCCTCCCCTGGGTTTGAGCAGTATCTTGAACTCTATTTTGTAGTGTGGGCTGAAAGGAAAGGTGGTCCCTCTCCTCTGTATCTGTGTACAGTTTTGGTTATGGTTCGGTCTCCCTTGTGAGAGATCGATATGACTTATGGTAAAAACTGATGTAATCTCCAGTTTTTGAAGTAATCGATTCCATTTCACGAAGAAAAAAATAATTAATTAAATCTATATTAATAATGTTTTTTTTTTAATTTCAAATTATTGCTTACATTATAGGTTATAGAAAATTTGTGTAACTCATTTGTTGAATAAGTATTTTCTTGTTTTGTTGAATATTTTTATTTTTTCATTAAAAAGATAAACATTTTTATACTTATACCATCATCATCATCATCATAAAAAAAATCGAAATTAAAATAATAATAATTTTAAATTAATATAGATATGTTTTAATGTTGAATTTAAAATATTAAAAATTATTTTAAGAAAAAAAAAATCTTAAACTTCATCTAATCAAAATTTACAAATAAATTATTTATTAATTTGTTTGTAATTTAATTTTTTTAAATAACAATTAACTTAAATAATATTATTACATTTTCTCCATGGGGCTTTGAATATATGATGATTGGTTGTATAGGGACTCTTTAATGTTAACTTTTTATATTGTCGATGCACTCATTTCTTGATATTTCTAGGACAAGAGATTTATCTCTATGCAATGATTTGACAACTATAGTCTATAACGGTGTACATACTCTATTCCCCTCATGATTTGAATTTATGACTCTTAGAATGAGACACATGTTCTTTCTTTTCTTTTATTTTTTGTAACAGTGGGAAAACCTATCATAACTCAATTGTCAAACCAGGAGTGGGGACAACCATCATTGGTTGTTATCCACGAATGCAGTTTGACTCATCATTGTTATTCAAGGAAAACCACACCACCTGGAACTACCTGTTGGTGTTCTGTAAGGGGGCAAGCTTTCACTTTTGCCAGATGCCTCTAGGTCTTTGGTCGATAACATGTTTCTTTGTGCCTAAGGAAGATGAGCTCTTAGCCAAACATAAGCAGTTTTGAGGGCATACTCCATGCCCAAGGCACATGTTCTTCACATTAAACCCACTCAATTTGTGCACTTATAAAAAGTGAAATTTACAATATTTTGCTACACTTATAATAAAACATTATAACATAAATAGTAATAATAGTAATAAGTTTTGAGTAAACATAATCAAAGTCCTCTCCTTGGACCAGCGCGTTCGGCTCATCCTGCGAGATTCGCACCCCGCGGAACCTAAAGTCTGCGCGCGCACCCGCTCTCTACCTATTATGATCCCTGCGGACGGATCTGCAGAGGGCTCCTGCTTCTGGTTGCGGTCAGCTAGGGTTTGTTCTGCTGGCCCTCCATGGAGGGGTCGGCTCCCCCCCAGGGGTCTTCCTCCCCTTCTCCGCCTTCCGCCGCTGAAGCTTTCAGATCCTTGCTAGCCTCTCTGCCCAAGAAGAGAGTCGTGGAAGCTGCCAAGTTCGTGAAAAAGCTAGAAGATATCCCTAAGATCGCCTTCCCTCCTGATGGTCCGATTCAAGTAGCATTATCTCTAGCGGATCAGGCTCTGGTCAGTCAGTTTACAGGTCTCTAGCCTTCCCCGAAATCAACAGAGAATTGGGTTGCTAGGAACTGGGCTCCACTGATAAAGAACAAGGTAACCTCTTACTTCCTCGGAAGAGGATATTTCTTATTTGAATTTACTAACAAAGAGGATAAGGATCTCATCTTTAGAAATGGCCCCTATTTCATGGGCCCTCAAGGGTTGTATCTAAACAAATGGACGCCAGACTTCGATCCGGCGGTGGATGTGCCTTCTGCGGTCCCGGTGTGGGTAAGGCTCCCAAATCTTCCCGTTCATTGCTGGAATTGGGACTCTTTGAAACATATCGGAAACGCTCTCGGGAAATTCATAGACAAGGCTAACAGCAAAGATCAGTACGACTGCGCCAGAATTTGTGTGGAGGTAGATCTGGAGGTCGGACTACCAGAGGCCATCAAAATAAGGGTAGGTCCGTGGATGCATGTTCAAAAATTAGACTATGAGCAGCTGCCGTTCAAATGCCGGAAGTGCCAAGTCTACGGTCACTTCGCCAGAGATTGCCCAACCAAAGGGGTAGAAGAAAAAGGGAAAGATGAAGGATGGAACCAGGCAAAAAGATCAAAAACTTCACTCAGGAAGAATGCTAACATTAATGCTAATGTCCCCCAAGCGGGATCTGCTCAGAATCCACCCTTGGAAAGCCAAGGGAACAAATTTGAGATCCTCGGATTTGATATCATGAACATGCAAGAGACAGAAATCCCGAAAGCAGTCTCTCTGACTAAATCCATAAGCGTACCAGAGAGATCCAAAGGGAAGTTGTCAGAAGAAGAAGAGGAAACTCAAGAGTCAGAGGAATCGGAGGAAGAAGGGGAGATAGGGGAATCACAGTTTACCCCTAGAAGATCTACGAGAGGAAGGATGTCAACAAAGGAAAAAAGAGATCAAGAGACACATAAAGACAAGCTTCAGGGCAGCCAACCAATGCTAGAGAAACTCCTAGCTAAAACCCCGAAGATGAAGAGGATCTAAACCCAGAGCTACAAGGAAGCTCACCATAGTAAAAATAAATGATGAAGATAGTCTCCTAGAATTGTAGGGGAATGGGCTCCAAAGCCAAGGAAGAAGCTATGAATAGTCTCATAAGACTGGAAGCCCCGGACATTCTACTCATCCAGGAGACTAAATTGGAGGACTCAGTTTTCCTCCAAACAAGCAGAAAATTTTGGAAAAAAGACGGAGCAAAAGCAACCTCTGCCCATGGAGCATCGGGAGGACTTGGGTCGCTCTGGAATCCAAATAAGTTCTCTCTAATCTCTGAGTCCCTGAATACCCATTGGATTTTGTTAAAACTACAACACCTAGAATCTAAGGAAAGTATTTGTATGGTCAATGTATATGCTCCTAACGATGCAGGTGAAAAAAACTTATGCTGGGACTCCATCAAAAGTTTGGCAGATCTAGAAAACTTGGAGAACATTATCATAGCCGGAGACCTGAACCTCACCCTCCTCTCGTCAGAAAAAAGAGGAGGCAGCATTGTTAGAGATCCGGCAAGAGAATCAGTAGAAGATCTCATGCAGGATTGGGATCTGATAGATATTAAGCCGGCTACTGGCAAGTACACGTGGTCAAACAAAAGGGTTGGCCCGGGTCACATAGCGGCAAGACTGGACAGATTCTTGGTGCAAAGTTCCTTTCTGCTCCTTGGTTTAGAAGCCAGATCGCATATCCTCCACAGCAGCATATCAGACCATAAGCCCATCAGCCTTGAGCTGTTGACCCCTAAGGACCTGGGGCCTATTCCTTTCAAATTCAGCTCCCTGTGGATCAAAGAAAAGGATTTTATGGAAAAGATCAGAGAGTGCTGGAAAAAGCCAGTCAATGGATCAGCATTTTTTGTGTGGGAGGAAAAACTCAGAAGAGTTAAAAACATGCTGAAAAATTGGGCCAAGACCCTGCCAAACCCTGCAGCGGAAAGGAAAAAAATTCAAAGTGAGTTAGAAAGACAACACCTGCATATTGAAACAGCTGAAATCACTAAGGATGAGTTGGAAAAGGAGGCCAAACTACAACAAAGCTTCCACAAGGCCTGTCTGGCAGAGGAAAAATTATGGAGGCTCAAGTCCAGGAGCCTCTGGCTCAAATCTGGAGATAGAAACTCCTCATTCTTCCATAAACAAGCCCAATCCAGGAAAGGTCGCAACTCCATCAATGAAATAAAAGAAGACAACCACGTTTTGAAGGATTTTATCAGCATAAAAACGCAGCTACAGACCATTTTGAACAACTGTATAGAGAAGAATCAGGAGCTGAATTCAACGCTGCCCTGTTGGACGCAGTCCCTAATATGATCACCTCTAAAATGAATCAGTCTCTTGAAGCCAAAATCACGCTAAAGGAAGTTAAGGAAGCCCTCTTTTCAATGGACCCGGACAAAGCCCTGGGGCCAGACGGTTTCACACCCAGGTTTCTCCAGGTCTGTTGGCAGATTGTAGAGAAGGAATTCTACAAAATGATACAGAAATCTCAAGATTGCCAAAAGATAGGTGGTTGTACAAACTCAGCCTTTCTCGCCCTCATTCCCAAAGAGAAAGGAGCAAACTCTTTCAGCAGATTTCGTCCAATTTCCCTATGCAATATTGGGTACAAAGTCATAACTAAAGTGATAGCCAATAGGTTGAAAAGGATCCTCCCCAAAATCATCTCGGACAATCAAGGTGGATTTATCCATGGCAGGCAATTGGTGGATAATTTCGTGCTGGTTCAAGAGGCGATCCATTCCAGTCTTCACCGAAAGGAAAAAGGTATGGTTGTCAAACTAGATCTTGCAAATGCTTTTGATCATGTTAGACATAGCTTTTTGTTTGAGGTTTTGCAAAAAATGGGGTTCGGTCCAAGCTTTATCAAGTGGATTAGAGCCTGCATCTCGGAGCCATGGATAGCTCCATTGGTGAATGGAAGGGCAACTGACTTCTTCAAAGCCACTAGAGGGCTGAGGCAGGGGTGCCCCTTGTCACCTCTTCTTTTTGTTCTTCAGGCCTCTGTTCTCAGTTTCTATCTACAACGAAAACAACAAGATCAAGACATAGCTGGCCTGTGTATAGCTAGAGGGGTCAAAAGCATCAATCACGCCCTCTTCGCGGATGACACTATTTTGCTGGGGGCCGCAACACCTCATTCAGCGTCCAAATTCAAGGAAGTCCTAGAAGAATATTGTAAGGTCTCGGGCAGTGTTCTAAACAACGCCAAATGCCACATCTACAGCTGGAACATTCCTGCCTCAACTGCAAGCTCCATTGCTCGCTGCCTGGGTTTTGCAATCTCAGTCTCATGGTCTTCTTTCAAGTACCTGGGATTGCCCATCTTTCATTCAAGGGCGTTGAGTAAAGATTGGCTGCCACAGTTAGACAAATTTAAATTAAAATTGCAGGCCTGGGGGTCCTCCTGGTTAAACATAGCAGGGAAATCAGTCCTCATAAAATCAGTGCTCAGCAGTCTTCCCCTATTTAAATTCTCAGTCCTATTGGCACCTGTAGGAATCATAAAAAAGATGGAGGACTTAATCAGATTTTTTATTTTATTTTATTTTATTTTTATTTTTAATTTTATTTTTATTTTTATTTATTTATTTATTTTATTTATTTATTTATTTTATTTTTATTTTTTATTTTTTAATTTTATTTAATTTTATTTATTATTATTTTTATTTTTGTTTATTTATTTTTATTTATTTATTTTTTTATTTTTTTTTTTTTTTATTTTTTTTTTTTCTGGAAGGGAGGTAAACAAAACGAGAAAAGAATTTCTTTGGTAAATTGGGATACAGTCACCAGACCATTTCAGGAGGGAGGTTTGAATTTTAAAGATCTCAATGCCCAAAACTTAGCCATGGGAGCCAAAATAATTTGGAAAATCATAGCTCCAAACCATGGCTGGGTGCAAATTGCGTTATGGAGAAAATACTTCAGAGGACCGAGGACTAGATGTCTAGATTAGCCCAAGAACAAATTCAACTCTCCTTTCAGCAAGTTCATCAGCAAAACCAGCTCGTTGATAAGGAATCATGCATTCTGGATTCCAGGCAACGGAAAGCGCATACATATTTGGAATGACAGCATCCTTAATAGACCCCCACTCGCAAAAGCAAGGACATGCCTGAATTGCAGCGCTGGATGTCAGAAGCCAACATAAATACATTGTGGGATCTTTCAACATGGGAGGAAAATGCGTGGTTTGGTTGGAAGCAGCTCGCAGTTCCTTCCTATCTACGCCCCGACCTGAATACGCTAATCACACATTTGCATGGGCTCGCTCCATCTCAAAAAACAAGCATGATGTGAGAGGCTGGGGAACAAGTCGAACAGGCTACTCAGTAGCCCAGGGCTACGCCAAATGCCTCGAGAGGCCCCACGTGCCTCCCAACCCTGCTCCCTGGATTGGCATTTGGAGAACTCCTTCAATCCCCAAGGTTGATCACTTCTGCTGGCTCCTCTGTCACCAGAAAATATTGACTGAAGACAGACTTCAGAAAAGGGGCTTCTATGGGCCGTCTAGATGCTCTCTATGTAAGGAAAATTCAGAATCTTCTCTCCACATCATGATTGAATGCACATTCGCAACCTCTATATGGCAGGAGCTCCTAGCCTCCTGGAATCATAAATTCACCTTCCCAACATCAGTCCCAGAATTATTTGCGAGTTGGATGACCAAATACCCAGGCTGTCCTCCAAAAAATAAAACAGTCAGATCAGCATGGAGTGCTTTACCAAAGTTCATCAGCTGGCAAGTATGGCTGGAAAGGAACCGAAGGATTTTTCGAAATAAGGAACAGGATTTCAGATTAGTGGCCAATGCAGCAAAATGCCAGCTAGTTGAGTGGCTGGAAGATAAAGGGGATGACACAAACTTAAACCAGCAGGACATAGAGCTAGGATCTGCTCTTAACTTCAAATTCCCAAAAGCAAACAGCTCTCCTTCTCCTTGCAAAGACTGGCAAATCAGAAAAAATGAACATGAATTCCAAATCTGGATGTCCAATCAAACCCTTCCATCTCTCTTCTTCGATGGGGCTGCTAAAGGGAACCCAGGTACTGCGGGAGCTGGAGGTATTATCATGAATCCAGACGGAACAGCTGTGCATAGATTCGCTTGGGGATTAGGTCACTCCACAAGCATTCAAGTGGAAGCGATGGCTCTCTTTCAAGGAACCAAATTCCTCAAGGAACTGGGCTGTAAGGAGGCAAATGTCTTTGGAGATTCCCAGGTGATCATCCAAGCCTTGGCGAACAATTCCAACTCAGCAGATCTGCAGCTTGCAAGGATAATTTCAAGGATCAAAGGTATGACAAAGTCCATGAAGCTGAAGTACTTCCATGTCTTGAGAACAAACAACAAAGAAGCAGACAGCGAGGCAAACAAGGCAGCTCAGCTAGACGTTGGTTCCCTTCTCAGAGACAACGAAATTTTTTGGGATCCAATTCCCTAAAATGAAATGTTTTTTTGTCTCCTTCTTCATCAGTTTGTTTTTATCTTTCACCTTGGGAATTTAGCAGCAGAAATGCACTTTGTTAAATGTAAAAAGAAGAGCCTGTTAAGAGTAGGTGGCATAGTTCGCTGGCTGAAAAGTCATGCAGAAAATCTACCCCACCTTTGTAACCGAATTTATGGCTTTTAGCCGCCTAGTTAATGAAAGCTCATAACCGTTTCTGTGAAAAATAATAATAATAATAGTAATAAGTTTTTTTTCTTCATACAAGAGAGATTGTCCTTCCTTTACAAATATAAAAGGGGTACAAATACAAATTTGTTTGAAACAAAAACTCTGGATATACAAACCGATACATTCCACTTATCACCTACAAGAAAGTTTGAGAAATGTTGACAAAAATTCCAAGGAGATTCAGACCCAAAACTATTGATAGAGCAGGCTCATATGACAATAGCTTGAAAACTATACATGCATAGATAAACCGTACAATAACTAAAACCAACAAACTGACATATTCATAGGAATTTAATGTAAGTGATCTAGTTGGGCCAACTGAAGATCACTCAGAATCTGGAGAGATCCCCTCCTTAGAAGTTGAAGGCCTCTTCTTTCTTCAAAAAAGATGCAACCATCCTCCACTTGCAGAGCTTTTTTGGACAGGAGGTCTGCCTGTTGATTCCATTCTCTCAAGATGTGCTTGAAAAACAAATTTTGAAAAAGACCTTTGAGATTTTGAATGTGGTTCATCCAGTACTTCAGTGAGAAAACCCTAAAATGGCTCTTTCTAGACAACCAATCCACCACACACTTTGAATCGCCAAAAACATGCATAGAAGATATATTTAATAAAACTGCAAAAAATTAAGTTTATCTACCATAATTGAATTTAGCTATAAGAAAGGAGTTCTTCTATAAATCTTTGAAAATTGGGTAAAGTTATAAATAAAAGTATAATGAAATATTGAAATTTTATAAAATGTGAACTAAAATTACTTTTAGTTGATTAAGTACAATTCAATTGATTATGATCATTGTTCTATAGGTGGTCAAGATAATGTGGTGGCGTCGACTACAATTTCGAGAAGTATGCCATACTGTAAAGTTATCATTTATAATGAGCTAGTATCAGAGGGTTTGTCAATTTTGTGATTTTTATGTTCTTGAAAATTAATTTGGGATTTTTATTTTTTTGGAATATGTTTAAAATAATAAATAATGATGATAATAACTTTATTATTTTTTCCTCTTTATATTTTAATTTAGAAATAATAATAATAACTAGGATTTGGATGAGAATCTTTATAGATAAAATGTCAAAGAAAATTCGATAGTATAGTTTATATATATATATATATATATTAATTTTTATTTTATTTTTTTAATTTTTACCAAATTTTATTGGAATCTAGTCAAATTTATTGGAATTGTGTCTAATCTATATAATATGAGTATCGTGTGGTTCTCTAGAGTATTAAATTTATTTATGCATACAAAATAAATTTTAAATGATGAAAATTCCAAGTTTATTATAAATCGTATTGTCATACTTCAAAAAAAAAAAAAAAAAAAAAAAAAGAAGAAGTCCAAATGTTTGAACTCTATCATTTGCAAATATTAAGTGACTCTAAGTTATTGATGGATCAAGCAATTAGCAAATGAACAATTCTAAAGATAAACAATTCCTGTGATTTTTATCTCCTTAAATTGTGTGTGTGTGTATGTCTCCTTAAATTGTGTGTTTCGGGGGAGGGGAGGGGGATTTAAGATGACAATAAACATCCTCTCAAATGATGTTTTTTTTGTATATGAAGGCATTTTGGAAACTCAAGAATTACGGGGAGAATAACACTTTGTTGTTTCTTTCATTTCATGAAAGATTATAACTTGAAACCTAGTTATAGTGTTAAATCTCAAATATATTGATGAAAAAATTTATGTTTTATTTAGAAGAAGATTTTTATTTTTATAATGATCATAGATTATGTAAAATGACTATAATAAAAAAGATTTTTTTTAATCAAAATCATAAATGAAGGATAATATGTTTTGATTAAAACTTTAAATATTTAATTGATCTTGACGAGCAATTAAGAGTTCTCCAAGATTTATGCTCCAAGTGGCGTACGACTTTTAATACTGACAAAACTAAAGTCATGATAGTTAAATCCAAAGATATTACATATAATACTTTCATATATGACAACAACTACACTTAGGAAGTTCCTTCATATAAATGTCTTGGAATCTATATTCATCACAAGTTCAATTGAAATTCTACATTGGAAAAAGGATAAATGGAGGATGGAAAGCTAAGTATGGGCTTGAAAACAATTGTAAGTTAATAGATATTTGGATATGTGATTAAAAAAAAAAATCCTCTTTGATACTTTCATTTGGATGTGAGGTTTGAGGTTGCTATCTTCAGAGAGTCGTGGAGGAAGATAAAGCAGATCCAAAAGCATTCTATAACCTAAAATCTCAAGATTAAAAGAAATGCTCCCCAACCTATCCTCCTTGTTGAAGCAAGTATTTCTTATTGAAATCATTCTTTATGACTAGGTATCTTATGTATAAGAAGAAGTTAAACAACATGGAAGCTGAGAGTTTTCTTGAAATTGGTTCTAACTCTAGCCAAAACCCCCACGTTCGACTTCATCGGGGATGGAATAAGGGTACCTAGTCTTGGTTAGGCCATTGGGGAATAAAGGAGGATATCATTTTATAGAATAAAGATACCATTAAAAATATTATTACTTCAAAATTGAAGGAGAAATTGTGGGGTGATAAAGAGTTTCAAATGAGGATTACATGGACCAAAAATTCCTGACTGCTAGTATGCCTTAAGGGAAACCAGACCAATAGCATAAGGCCAGAGTCTTGAGGTTGTTAAGACCTCGCCTAACAAGACCATCTTGTAAATAGAAATCAATAAAAGCAAGCTAGTTGTGCTAGACCTTGAGATATATCGACATGAGAAGACAAAAAAGACTGCTAGTGCCACAAGCAAAAAACTAGTGAGTCATAACATTTTTTGGGCAAAATGGCTAGGCATCTATGTTGGCTAGTCACTGGCCTCATCTGAGGGGAAGGAGATGTTGGTTGATCTCCTGGCTAGAATGGTCATCTTGTGATCTATTTTGTCAATTTCTTCCTCCAACTCTGCTAATATGATATAATTCTCTTGTCGAGTCCTCTTGTACCTCCCTATGTCATCTGCAATATTCAAATGGCATTTAACCTTGCACCGACTTCGTGTCATGATCAATGAAGTGATAGGAGCACATGCATTGTGCTAAGTATAATGGGAGTCACAACCCCCTTTCATGTGAGCTAGCATCATATCAAGGCGGGGGGGAGGAGGAATTCCCTCTCCTAAGCACCCTCCTTGAAGGAAAAAGGAAATTAAGATATTTTAAGGAGGTGATCAACCCCAATCTCAAAAATCAGAATTATCTCTCTGTCTTGACTAACATTTAGAAAGAAAAAAATTAACATTGCTAAACTAAGAACAAATTCTCATGAGATTCATAGTGAAACTAGGCATTGGGTGACTCCTAAAACACCGTGAGATGAAAGAGTTTGTCACCTTTGCAACACCAAGAGGATTAAATATGACAAGTACTTTCTCTTAGATTTCCCATCTTATATGTTAAGCCCTTGTTGTCCACCCAACAAGTTCACTTCCAATTTTTTGAAATGTAATGGGCTCCCATGTAAATAGATTACTTTTATTGATTTTTATAAAGTTTATTGGATTGATAATGTTGAACATCATTTTATTGTTTCAAAATGGTAAAGTTTTGAAAGATCTTTTTACCCTCAAAACTCATCATGGTTTTGGTTGTTTATTTTGAATTTCATGATTGTAAGCACGAAATTCAAAACATGATTATGACGAGTTTTCCTATGTCTTTCAATACCATCAATGATTCCATGGAATTCTTATGCTTATATGCTCTAACAAATTAAGGGATCTGATTTTTTTCTTAGTTGTAATCTTGATTATATACAAGGTGTTTATTTTTATAATATTATTCTTTCCTAAAAGTTGGAATGGATTTTTATATATATATCCGATGTTCATTTTTTCTTTTAAAATACAGAAACACCCTGGTCATATCATCAAAACCTACCTTCAGAATTGGATTTTCGTAATAAGTCAATTTTGTGGCAATTTGAATTTGGTAAGAAATGTTGTGTATATGGTCTAACTCTAAAGAAGATGGTATATCATTTTTTAATCAAAACCCATGTTTGATGCCTATTCTTTTTATCATGTCGAACTTAGAACGACCATCATGTCAACCTTGTGTTGAAAGCTTCAGATTTTTCACATTATTATGATCAAAACCTTTGATATCAAGGGTCACGCTTGGGAATCAAAGGTCTTGGTGGTCTTCACTAGTCGTTTCTCGCATCGTGGCAATATTTGGTTATGTGGTGTATTATTTGTCTGACACTTGGATTATAGTTATGAGTGTGATCGTTTGGCGAACTAATCATCATCATCATTCATTAAAACCTTCCATTACTCAAAACTTGGAAACTCGGCGCCCAAAGTACAGTGCCATATCATGCTAAGTTGATGTCTGCTTGGGCTATCATTACCAATTCTTTTGATATTTTAAGAGGGTATGAGGGTTTTCTCGCTTTGTTGCATTACCCAACCTTACGTTTCTCTCCTCTTTGAGTAAATCTACCTATGTATTGAGTTAGTTGACCTGCTTATGGCTCCCATCATGCGAATTGATCATCTAGGGGTTGAAATCATGGAAGCCTATGATGAATACCTGTATTTTTTTAAGGAATTTGGTTGCTGGGAATTTATCAAATATTTTCATGGCCACATCGTGGAAGTTGCTAAATCCTTCACCCAATCTTTTATTGTCAAGATAGCTCGAGTTAGAGACATTGAAATCCTAATGAATGAGGCATTGATAGCCTAGGGCACTTGCTTGTTGACTGTGGGTGAAAGGTGGTTGAAAAGTTTCCCTGTAAAGAACATACCCTAGAGCAAGTTCTTAGTGTTAAAGAAAATCATCATCTAATCCAAACGGTATGCTTATGACTCATCTGAAGGACAAATGGTGTGATTTAGTCATAATTGTTATGTGTTACATAACCTGTGAAGGTTGTTGCGATCTCGTATTTTATTATCATCTCCACCTACTTATGGTTTTCCTCAATCATCATCTTAATCTCAAGAGCTTAGCATTGTTCTATGATCTTGTGGAGAGATAGAGTTGTTAGTCAAGGCCTTGATATGTGACAATGCTGGTTAATATGATGTTAAACAAATGAGTTACCAATCTGACTCTTCTTATGAGATATTTTCAGAGTGAGAATAACCATGTACCTCTTATGAATACATCCATAGTTAAGAGGGAGCGTTGAAAAATGTGTAACTAGGTTCGGTCTTCATAAGTATGAAATGTATTCTTGTAAATATAAAATGAAAAAGAAATTATTATTATTATTGGAGCATGGGTTTTATGTTCAAGAAATATAAAAGTTTTATCAATGACGGTTTAAAAATCTTGACATAAGTATGTTCCATCATGGTTTAATTCGAATCCTAATCAAATTTAGGTTGTCGTAATCACAAGACAATTAGGAGGGTTTTCTCCACAAGAATAATTTTGATAAAATTTTGGCCAAGAACGGGGAGAGAATTCTTTGAAAGGTTGATGATACTTAGGGGGTTATTTCAAAAACCGAGGCTTCATCAATATATCAAGCCTCAACGCAAAAACCCTTTGGTGAACCGTCTAAGTTGAACTCAATCAATACCACAGTTGGTGCCAATGAATTCATAGACCCAACCTTCTCTTGCATCACTCTTAACACAACCAAAAGGCTTAAAATTGTTCTTTGGGGAGAAACTTTTGGCCCTGTATCACCTAGAAAATGTAAGCCCAAGCCGGACTTATCAATCCATCATGTCAACTAAAGCCCTGTACATAACCATGACATAACTCTACAATCGAAAGAATAGATCATGAGGAAAATCTAAGCAAACAAAATCAATTTAAAAGTAAGCAATTGGCATGAAAACTAGCTCGAATTAACAATAATAAATCCAAAAGGGTTTTGAGTTTTGTTGTTCCAGTTGAAATTGATAGTGCGAAAGAACCCAAATCCGAAGAGAAAAATCACGTCTAAATCCGATGAGGATTTTGGGTTTGACTGTGATTTCAACCAATTTGTTGATATCGATACCAGGTCTAAAGATTATTTCACAAGTTGTGACTGACAACATGAACATAATTTAGATAGATGTTTGAAGAGCTGGTTTTGGATGGAAAAGTATAATATTTTACTACGAGTCCTCAAGCATAAAATCGTTGAGTTACAACTTGAAAACCAACGGTTGAAGATGCAAAACCAATCTATGCTTGAGCTACGAGTTATTAATTTAATTTGCTTTATAGGTGTCCATTACAGATATGCAACTGAAATATGGTTTCCACATATTCCAAATCCAATCCATGTAGCTAGTATGTCTTGATGTGACAAGATTTTTGTTGTATTCAATTGTTGGAACTTGTTTAATTTTAAGAACATTTTGATACGATCTATTATTTTGAGTTTTTTTATAAACAATACTTTCCTAATTTTGGGGAAATTTTGTTTTTATTTTAGACATTATTTATTAAGTATGATTGGTATTATCATAACTTTATATAGTATAAATAGAGTATGAAAAACTGATGAAAGCGGGGGATGGCAGTGATGAAACTCTGATGAATGTAGGCAATGAAATATTGTGCTAGATCATACTTCTGTAGTATTGTATTGAATTTCTTCAATGCAAAAATATAGTTGTTTATCTTTTTAAATATTTCATTATCATAAATTTATTTATTTATTTATTATTATTATTATTATTATTATTTTGATAATTCTTTGACTGTGTTTCAAGAGTTTATTGGAGGTTATATTACTGTTACATACATGAACTACTCATCACGGACAATGGTTGAATTTTAATTCATCTTTCCTACCTTTGTTAATTCTCTTTGCTTGAATATATAGGTTAGTTTATGCGGTTGTTTATTACAGGAATTAATTTAATTCTTTGTGATATGTTCGTTATAGTTTATGGAATGACTTTCATAAGTTAAAGTTGCCACATATGCATCTCTGTTGCAAATAGAATTAACATTGTGATTGTTTTGCCTTCTCGATGTTATGTCGTAATCCTTCATTTTTCGTGAATTAGATGTCTTCAGTTATTGGTAAATGAATGTTTATTTTATAAATTCGAAAGCATCCAGTCATTTAATATGTTTTAGCTCCCAACCACTATTGGTAATAAGTACTAATTTTCATATGTCTCTTTTGTTGATTTTCAGTGTGAAATAATTAAAATAATTTGAGACTTGTTTTAGATTGTTTGGAGAAACGACAAGTTGGTTGTGGCCTATCTTGTTTCCTCTTATTTCTTGTTCGCATTGGCAATCGATTTTGTTTTGTAGCTTTAGAATTTAATTTCTTCTTAAATTAATTTTTAGCTTATGTTAAATATCAACCCTCACCGGTCAAGTGATACTTCTATTAATTTTATAATTTGAATATTTGTATATAATATTTCGTTAATTTTTTTTAGTAATTTGAAAATATTATTATAGGACCCTTATGAGATATTTTAATGCTTTCTTTCCCTTGGGGAGGAAAATTTTGGCTAATGGAGCCATTAAACCCATCAGGGACAACCATACCAAACACCTTGGGTTAGATTTCAAGAACCTTGGACCAAGTTGTTTCCGCTTGTTGACATATGGTCAATTAAGGCCGTCAACACTGATCTATAAACTATCGTGGATATTACACTTGACAGTTTGTCATGGCAGATCTAATAAAATTACATTAATGAAATTCTACACTATTACAGTTTTATTTCTTTTTAGATTTATGGATATGTAGAATATTGTTAATAGTGCATGCACGTGAACTAAAAATTATGCACAAAATAGAAAACAATGAAATGAAATATCACACGCACATTTGACACAACATATGACCTGGGAAACCCTTTCGGGATAAAAACCCAGCTGGAAAGTGAGGTCACTCTGCTCTTTTTCTTTGAATGGAAATATTGTTGCGAGTACAAAGAAGTATGGTCTGTGGCCTGTGGGCTTCTATAATACGCAAATCATATTTGTATTCTCTACCTCCTATCCCTCTTGCCTATTTTTGCTCAGTTTTGGAACAAATGCACTCGAAAGAATAAAACCCTTTTTTCTCCTAGTGTCCTGATTATAACAGACCCTGATAGCCTACTAATGGTTAGGTTTGACTGCCTCAACTCTTAACCATAGTTACAATATAGACTCTTCTAGAGCCTTCTTCATCATAATCACATGGTTAGCCCCTTTTCCATGAATAATGAGGCTAACGTGGCATCCTATCGAATTATGGAGGTGAAAACGGGAAGGTCAACTTCTAAGTGGCATAACTTCCGCATACAGACTCTGATTGACATGATTCTTACATCATTGGAAAGGCCTTTGTGTGTAGAATATGAAAAAATGGTGTGGCGCTGAAGAAACAAAGTTTCACCCCCGAAAAAACATCATTTGATGCCTCAAATGCGCTCGGAATGTTTCACACCCCAAATTGTCAAATTGGGTCCCACCGGTAGAAAAGGCCCTGAGAGTTGATTCCTCCACTTTTTCCACTATAAAAGCATTGATATGGATGACAAACAATATAATGGTCCAATCCAAATTAACAACGTTGTATAAACTCCATGTTCACCTTGAAGCCCTTTATTAAGCCTTAGGTATTGAGTGATTACATTTCTATTGTTATATTATTATGTAGGCTAGAATCTTCCATGGTCCCATTTTATTATAATTTACCATTTGTATCCTATATATATTCTAAGGAGACCTAGTCTTAGGATCATCAAATCTTATATTGTAGATTGCATTTATTGCAAAAGGAGGTTTCTCCCTCAAAGTGGATTGTAACTATAGGATTCTTATCATTTTTAAGGTTCAAGGATCATAACATTTGGTACTAGAGCTTACAAACCTATGATTTTGCAGCTTCAAAGGAGCTATCTTGGAATTTTTTCTATAAAGTTTTTTCTTAGATGCTTCAGATGGTGAAATTTGGAACATGATGAGGAGAGATCTCAGGGAACATTTGGTTAAAATTGTAGATCTTGTTTTTCTATAATTTCAAAAATATGCTCTAAGGAAATTAGGGTTCTTGAAGGATGCTGAAATTAGTTTCAAATAGGTTAGTTTGGAATTTTCACTATAACTTTTTTCAAGGATGTTTTGGGTTAATAAATTTTGAGAGGACAAAGGCGAGATTGCTACTTGCCTATGATGAAAATTTCATAATTTTGATTCACCATACTTTTGGAGATATGCTCTAAGGAAATTAATATTCCTAAATGCTCCTAAAATTAGTTTCAAACAAGCCAGTTTAGTATTTTCACTATATTTTATTTTCATGGATGCTTCAAATCATAAAATTTCAAGGAGACAAAGGAGATATCTCTAGGTACCTTTCATAAAATTTCAAACTTTGTTTTGTTATACTTCTAGAGATATGCCATGTGGAAGAGAGGGTTTTCAAATGGTCTTGAAATCGGTTTCAAGTAGTTGGTATTTTGCTATATATATATATATATATATATATATATATATATATATATATATATATATATATATATATATATATATATATATATATATATATTGGGAACTTTGTAGACTGTGAAAATTTCAAATCTTAGGAGACGTATAAAAGTATCTTAGGTAAAAATTTCAAAATTGTTTTCGAAGAATTGGACATGTGGCATGATATACATGTTTGCTTTTGGAAAGAAACCAAAAATAAACAAGTTTTGGGAAAGTTACTATAACTTTCACTTGGCACATCAAATTCTAGTCACACCTATGGAATTGTAGAGAAGACATATCAGAGTATTACAGAGTAAAGTTTTAGGTTTAAAAGGGCTCAAATACTAGAATAATATCAAGAAAAAGGTCATCCATTCAAATTTTCTCCAAATTAAGGTTTTAAAGGCATGTAAGTAACAAGTAACAATTTTTTTATAAAAATATCCACCTTTTAAGGTGATCAAAATTGTGATAAAGAGGAGTACTATTATTATTTTCTCACGTGGCTACAAATAAATATCCAAGAATTGTTGCACCAATTAAACCTCTTGAAATTTGTAATCCCCCATCCCACATTTACCCTCTTTTACAAGCTCTCCAGGTAAACATGATCTGAGATTTACTTTGACATGACCCAACCTCCAAGTTCCAGTTTGGAAGTGGGGTCTACTAACCGGAAACATATTAAAACCTCTCAAGGACACCAGATCACCCAGGTGTCAGACCACAACCCCTAGTGATCAGATCCTGAGTTGGAACTTCTTTTTAATTGAGCTCACATCCCAGCCACACGCATAAGCGGTTGCGAGTGCAGCTGAAAGGCTCCAAGCCCACGCACAAGCCTCCTTCCGTGCGGCTATAGCTGAAATTTCCTAGTTCCATGCATGCGTGATCCATATTGGATCATTATGTTGTTTTTTATCCATCTTAATGCATTTGGAGTGGATAAAGTGGAGGAATCAACTCACAGGATTGTTTTTACTGGTGAGGCCCAATTTGTCAAAACAAGGTTTGAAACCTTTTGGGGGCATTTTGAGGCATCAAACAACGTTTTTTTTGGGGTAAAAAGGTGTCACTTTAGTGTCACACATTTTCATGCTATTCTACACACAAAGATATTTCCAACAACGCAAAAAACATGTCAATCAGAGTCCATATGCAAAAGTTATGCCACTCAGAAATTTACCTTCTTGTTTTCACACCTATAATTAGAGAAGATTTCATGTCAGCCCCCATTGTTCATGAAAAGGGGCTAGCAACGTGATTGTAATGTAAAAGGCTCTAGAAGAGTCTATATTGTAACTCTGGTTAAGAGTTGATTTAGTCAAACTTAACCACTAGTAGGCTATCAAGTTGTGTTATAACTGAGCCACTAGGAGGAAGAGGCATTCCATTATTTCAAAAGAATTTGTTCCATAGCTGAGCAACAATAACCAAGAGAGATAGGATGTATAGCACACAGAGAGGATTATTGCACTATAGCAGCCTACGGGCCACAGGCCATACTTATTTGTACCTAAAACCATATTTCTAGACAGAGATAGAGAGTGGAGTGGCCTCACCTTCCAACTGGGTTTTCTCCAGAAAGGGTTTCCCAAAGCATATCTCATGTCTTATGTGTGTGTGAGATTTTATTTTGTTGTTCTCTATTTTCTGCATAAATTCCATTTGCATGCATGCACTAATTACAGTAAAATCTACAAATCTATAAATTTAATAAAATTGTAATAGTGTAGAATTTCAGATTTTTAGTATAATATTATCATATCTATTGTGACGAACTGTCCAGTGGAATATCCACGAAATCAATGCCACATTTTCAGGGCTAGGCTATAGGGCACTGCCCAAAAAAACCCATAATTTTCCAAAATCAAGTCTAAGATGATGATAAGTCTATATGATAAGTTAAAAGGCTAGATCTTGCTGAGAAGTTGCTAAACACATGAGAACATTTTGTCAAACACATGGTAAACATTGTAGCTACAGGTGATGAATGCATATCTATTCAAGGTCTCTTTAACTTCATCAAAGAATCGTCAAGAAGGCTCAATGCCCTCTCAAACTAGCTGCAACAACACTTGTTAGCCCATGCAATCATATAACCATTCATTAACTAATCAAATCATAAGCAAGATTCATAGCAAGAGCATATCATTTAACCATGCATATAACCAACATATAACCATAATGAATCCATGAAAAAACAATCATAAAATCAATATAATAACCAACAAAGGTGCTCATCAATCACAATAAGAAAGTAACTCATATTAACATATGCAAATGCCAACCAAGTCAGGGACTTCCATGTACCACTCGACCATAGTTTGGGTTGAACCAAATCTTTCTCTTCATCTAATCACCCCCATGCCATTTCCAAGCATGAATGTGAGATCATATGGTTTAAATCAAAATATAACCAACCAAGGCTGCCAAAGGCCAAACCACCTCAACCCTCAACCATAGCAATTTCATATAAACCGATCCATAAATCACTATCACCAAACAAGCTTAAATGCCTCCAACTTTCTTCACCATAACTAGAGGAATTTTCCTGTCTCCACCCATCCGTCAAGAGTTATAGGAGAAATCCAATCTCCACCCTTGACCCTTGGTAAATTCTCGATACCACCTCATTAGGATCCAAAGTCTACCAACCATCCAAAACTTAAACCAAAACAAAGCACCCACAACACCATGACAATCCAGGAAATGGAAAGGCAAGGTTGAAACCATTGTTAGTCTAGGGAAATCCTATGCCAATGACAATAAATGAACCAAACAACCAAATGCATGTATCATGCATTCAAATCTCAACAATGAAATCACACATGAAACCTATTACCTACAATGTACACATGTTGTAGTTGTTGTTCTAAGTTTTTCCTTGCACTCCCTTGATTTCCTTTGCTTACTTTATTTCTCAAGTGATTCTTCCCTCTTCTCTTAGAGCTCTCATCCTGAAAGTGATCCCAAGCTAGAACTTTCAAAACTTGAGCAAAAGTTGTCAACCATTTCTCAGGTGCCTTTTTATCATTGATGTTTGTTGTTTCTTCCTTTCCTTTTCCTCTTTTCTTCCATTTTCCTCTTTTCTTTCATTTTCCTCTATTTTCTCTTTAATTTCCCTTGCATGCATATTATTGTGCCTTCATCTTCCTTTTCTCCTATTTTCCTTTATTTCTTATATTAAATTGTCATTTATTGCCTCTTGCCTTTTGTCAATGCCTTTGCCAATTTCCCTAGCCAATAATAAAGCACAAGTGATGCCCACTATAATGTTTTTCTGATCCAGATTTAAACAGGAATGCAACAAATTACAGATATAACCATAAATACAGAGATGCAGCAAAAATAACACTTCATTTCATTAATATCAAATATTGAAATATGCTTACAAATAGAATGGAAATAATACTAGCTTGGGCAATGGTAGCATATCTCTGAGAAGAGATGTGGAAGCTACATGCCTCTGAACTGTGTTAAAATGAGGCTTGAAGGCCTATTTATTATTGAGAAACAATGGAAAACCCTAAACATCCAAAAACCTAACCCTAGGAGATGAAACACCAAACTATGGGCCCCGTTGGGGTAAGTTGGTACATCAACTTCCCAGGGTCGTAACTTTGGCATATGTTCTCTGTTTGATGCACACGGTACCTCGCTAGAAAGATCTATCTGAGGATTACAACTACTGACAATGAACTCCGAAAGTTCAGTACCCGAAAAAACTTCCAAAAATAGTAAACTCTGCTACAATTAAGGAAACTGAAAAACTGAAGGAAACAATGGTGGGGGTCCAAGTGGAATAGGTGGGTGACCACCAATGTCCACCTAGATCATTTTCCCTCCATTCAGCTTGGAATATGTGTCCCATGACCTTGGTTTTATTTTATTTACATAGAAAAGCAACCTGGCGTTGTTACAAAAGCTCATCTAGGACTCATGAAGAAAGCGAAGACGTAGAATTTAGGTTCTCCCAATTAGAGAAGAAAGTTAATGAGATGGGTGGTTGTATCTTGAAAAAGGTGGATTTATCATGTTCTCAAGAAAACGTTAATAGAGAAATGATGGATGAAATGGAAAAGAAGATGAATGAAAATTAGGAAGAAATGATGGATGAAATGGAAAAGATGATGAATGAAATTAAGGAAGAAATGAAAAAATCCATAAAAGAATTACAAGCCATTATATTAAAGGATCTCCCAAAAAAGGATACAGAAATCCAAATAAATCATGAACATAGGGAGAAACAAGGTGTTGAGACTCATTCACATATAGGGAGTATTTTATCACAACTTGAGAGCACAAACATTGAATCACATAGCCATAATCGTGAATTTCTAATGTAAGAACCACATTATCAGGGCTTCGAGTTAACACCAAGGGATTAGTACATTCTGAAGATCGATATGAGTAAGTTTGATGGTAATCATTCTGTGACATGGATATTCCAAATGGAGCAATACTTTGATAAACAACTAGTGGTATCCTTACAAAAGGTAAATATTTCATCCATGCTTTTGGAACAAGATCAACGTGTATGGTATCAATGGATTTTTGAAAGGAAAAATGATTATGTTATATCTTAGTCCATTTTTACAGAGGAATTTATAGCACATTGTGGGGATATTAAGAGCAATATATTCTTTAGTCAATTGGTAAATCTTTGACAAAAAGGTCCAATTATAGAGCATATTCAAGAATCCCAAAAGTTGAGTTTGGGTAAAAACATTTCACATAATAATTTGTTAGACCTCTTTATGGGAACTTCAAGGGGAAGGATCCAACATGAGTTGTGTTTGTTGAACCTAAACCCCTAGTGCATGCTTTTACAAGGAAAGTTGAAAGCAAAAATATGGCTACTAGAAAATTGGTCACCAACCACTATAGAGAATATCATACTCCCTCTCCTAACCTCACTCAAGCAACAAGGTTGACACCTCAACAAATGGATGAAACAAGAGAAAAAGGACTATGCTTCAATTATGACAACAAGTAAAACAATGGGGTATAAATGTGGTGAGAAGAAATTATTCTACATAGACTTTAAAGAGGAAGAAGATCAAAAATTGAAACCGTCAAAAGATTTAGAGATAAAAGGGCCTGCTCTAACAACAATTTATAATGCATTGGTTGACATCAATACTCCGCAAACTCTCAAGATAGAAGGACATATTAAAGGGGAAATGGTAACAATGTTGATTGATTATGGCAGTAGCCATAACTTATTAAAAATTAGCAAAAGTTCCCAATTGTTTCACGTATCCAACACCATAGTTTCAAGTAATAATTGTAGATGGTGGTACCCAAAAATGTTCAGGGGATTGCCATAGTATTAAGAATAATACAGGGGAGTATTTTTCAGATAGTCCCATGATTGCAATATAAATGGGTGGTGTTGATGTTGTATCAGGGGTCCAATGGTACAATCATTGGTAATAATGACCTATAATTTACAAGATCTCTTCATATGATTTATCTTAGAAGGCAAGGAAGTTGGACCTAGAGGTATCCATGGGAAACCTTCTAAAGTAATATGCTCTAATGGAATGACAAAACTACTAAAAAACGGATACCAGAGTGTAATTCCAAAATTGTGTTCACTAAATGTTCAAATGTCAATGCCATCTATGTTAAGCGATCTCCATAAAATTATAAAAAATCATTCCAAGGTCTTTGGAGTAATGTATAAGGGTCTTCCACCTGCTCAAGATCATGACTATCCTAGTCACTTGTAGCATGGAAGTGTAACAAAGATAAATGAAGAGGGAAAATCATACTAGAAGCAAAAAGAGTTCTTGAAACAAGGATTAAGTAGCTAAGTAATACAACAATTGTGGTGTACCTCATCAAACGAAAGAACCTATCAGTGGACGAGGTAACACGGGAAGATGACTTATTCATGTAGAATCACTAGCATTTAGTCAAGTGTTGAAGACACACTTGTGTGAATCAGAGGGGCATGTTATTCCCAATATAAGCCAATTGTTAACCCTAAAATGCCTTATTAAGCCCTAGATATTGAATGATTACATTTGTATTGTTATATTGTTATGTAGGCTACAACCTTTCATGGCCCCATTTTATTATAATTGTACCCCTTGTCTCTTATATATACTAAAGCGACCTAGTCTTGGGATCATCAAATCTTGTCCTGTATATTGTATTCTTTATAAAAAGAGGTTTCCCCCTCAAAGATAACTGTAATTATTGATTTCTTATCATTTTTAAGGCGCATCATTCATAACATTATATTCACAGTTGATCTAATTTTCAAAATATTTGTCAAACTAACAACCTTTTGATTTTTTAAGTAAGTAAAATTATGGTGATCTTGGTATACTTCTCTTAATGATTTTCAAGCATAAAAATAAAATGTTAAATTTTTTTAGATAATCTCGTATCTTCTTAAGGTGTAATATACCATTTTAATTCGATGGGGCCTCTAAGGGCAACCCCGGGGCTGCGGGAGGAGGTGGGGTTCTTTTGAATCCGGATGGTTCCACTGAGCTTCGATATCAATGGGGACTGGGCATCGAATCCAACAACAGAGCTGAGGCTCTGGCTCTGTGGCAAGGGCTCAATCTAGCTCTCAAAAGGAACATCTTGAAGCTGTCAGTCTTTGGAGACTCCAGGCTAATCATTCAAGCATTGAATCTCAACACATTTCCCTCTCAGATCCTCTTAGCCTCCATTTACAAGAAAATCAAGCTTATCCTTCCTCTGTTCCAGAAAATAAATTTCTTTCACATTCTGAGGCATCTGAATGATCAAGCGGACCTTGAAGCCAACTTGGGCTCCATTAGAGACAGACGATCCCTGTTAGTCAACTCCAACGAAGAAGACTGCATCATTCCTTAATCCTCTGTATTCGATTTGCCCCCAATTAATCCTCATAGCCTAGCTTTCAATATCAGTGGTCTCATTCTGTTCAGAAAGCCTGTTCCTATCTAAAAAGCAAAGACCGGGTAACAGGGTATTAATTGGACTAAAGAAGTCAATCAGATTCCAAGTCTTCCACCAAAAAACGAAATTAAAGATGAAGGCTCCAACTCAGACCATTCTGATGGATCTCTACTTTGGTTAGCGCCCCCGCAGGTGTCCAGGTTCGGACGTAGAAGCAATATCTCAGCTGTGAAGATTAAGGAACAGGGATGCTGAAGGACCGGTAAAAAGAAGGCTCAAGGAAAGGTTAACGAGGACTCTGTATTCATGAAGGCAGCCATCATTTCAAGCCTGAGCATGACCAAAAGAGCTGAGCGTATTGCAACTCTGTCATCTGGCAATCCGAGGATTGATCCTATCTGGATATGGTTCAATAGAGAGATACGCTGCTGTGCATTAGCACTGTCATTTCAGTTTTTGTTGTAATATCCAAGCACGCGGCAGCTGGTTTGCCGCCCTAATTCCAATAACCGTTACAGTCTAAAAAAAATATACCATTTTAATCTTAGTGAATGTTAATAAGTATCATCATTATATTTTGATTGAATTTCTTAAAATAATAAATATAATAAATTTTCAAATATTAATGAAAAAAATTATAATTTTTATTTCAATTTTAATAGAATTGCTTAAAAGAAACCCATAAATTTTCAACATAATACGTTATATTAAAATATAAATATTTTTATAAGTACTTAATTTTCTAGATTAAATACACCAGAACTTTATTACATGTCTAATGTCACCTTTTCCAAACTTATCCACATGAGATGTGGACCAACCAATCAATGCATATAAACACTATAAATATAGGAGGTGGACCCACATCAACTTTTTATAAGTGAAGGAACCTCTAGAAAGGTCCCATAAGGTTAGTTATACAGAACTCGTTTATGATTTCTCATATTAAAACTTAGTAAATGAGAGAAAGTATGTCACTTATGCTAATAAACAAGTGCTACATAGTAGCTAGTACCTATCGCTTAGTTTAAATATAGTTAAATTAAAAAAAAATGAAGAATTAAAATTGTATATATCACATCTTGTAATAACAGGACAATTGCATTTAAGCAAGAAAATGTAGTAGCTTTTGATGCATTTATTATTTATTATCTTTGTTCATGCTACCATTGAATGTAGTCATAATAATTTTGGATATAGTTGCATTGTGAACTTGGTTTGTTTCTCAATTTACCTTTTCATATTCCCTATATTAAATAATGGTTGGATGTGTAATTTCTTGAATGCATGTGATATTTAAAAATTTAAAAATACTTAAAATATTATTTGAGTATCTACTTTAAGTAAATCTTTTTAATATGTATATGTTCAATTAGATTTAATTTTAGTAGTTAAGAAGAAATATGCATAATTATTTGAGTTTGGTTTTATTATCTTGCCACCGGCAGGTATAACACAATCGAAATTGCGTTGACTCTTTATTAATTTTTTTTTTTTTACTAAAAATTAAACTAAAATATATAATGCTTACCTTATAAAACATAAATAATTTATTTTCTTAATTATATTAATCTTATTTATTGAATATGTGATTGGTTCGTCCAGTTTTCTTCTTATTGTATAATAATGTTTTGGTCACCATTCGTACAGCTCTGCAGCAAAGATTTGAGTGGCGCCAGGAGGATGAACGTTCTATGTTTAATATATATCCAATCATTTACATCTCTTCTAATTCTAACCAGCTCCATTGAATCGGTGTGGATTCTCACAAGCTTCCCACGGACCAACAAAAGCTTCCCTCTGTGGGTACCCTTTGGCCGAACACAATTACTTCTTTATAGGTGGTTTAATGGTCATTTATTTCTATTCTTAGGCATTTATCTTTCACGATAATTAAAAAGAAGCTATAAGTTTAATGGATCCATTAAAACTGGATTCGTTTAACGAGGCGGAGGAATTGCCTGGACGGCCAAAAGTGGTCGGAATCTGGGCAAAAAAATTTCAAAAAAAATTGTAGAGGCAGTGTTTGAATCATGTTTTTGATGGTGGAAATGGATTCAGCACCATCAAAAACGGCTAGGACACCTAAAATTTTGAAGTTTAACAATTATAGCTTGGATTTACAAAAATCCTTGCCGATTTTCTCTAAATATAACCGGAATTTCCATAACTTTCCGGGCAACTCCTCCGCCTCGTTAGACTACGCGTTAAAATTTAACAAGCAGATTTTCAATTTTTTTGACAACAATAAAAGCTTTGTTGTGGGTATAACCTTGGGTCAAACAATAATTAAGTAGGTTTAATGGGCATTTATATGAGCAGTTTAACAAATTTTTAATTAAAATTTATTTATTTATTTAGCCATACAATTTGTGATTTGATTATAAATTTTAATAAATTTAAGAAAAATATTTAATGATCAAAGTATTAATACTTCATTTGACTTAATACATTGATAAATGATCAATTATGGCTTAATATATTTAGAATTGACAATTATTATTTATGATTAACTATAGTTAGTCATTAATAATTATGTTAGCCACATTAACCATTTTTTTAGATTAATTGATAAAATATATTAACTTATTACATCTAATAATATTATTAAATAATTTATTAATAATAACAATGTTAATATTAATTTTCATAAGAGATTTACAATCAAAGACTGGCACCCTCAGCTTGAAAAATTCAAGTCTAGGATCCAAACCTGGGGCTACCGCTGGCTCAACGTTGCTAGCAAGTCTGTCCTTATAAAATCTGTGCTCTCCAGCCTCCCATTATTCCAATTCGCTGGACTTCTCGCCCCGGTAACCATTCTAAATAAAATGGATGAGTTCATGCGCAGGTTTTTCTAGAAGGGCGGAAAACAGAATGAAAAGAAAATTCCTCTCATCAGCTGGGAAACTATTTCCAAGCCGTTGTGGGAAGGTGGATTGAATTTCAAAAATATATATCAGCAGAACGTGGCTATGGCAGCAAAGACCATTTGGAGGATCATCGCGCCCAAACCTGGATGGGCCCATCTGGCTCTATGGAAAAAATATTTCAGAGGACCTCGTTTAAGCTGTCTAGAGAATGTGATCCAATTGCAGAACTTGCCTTTTCTCAAGCTGTATGCAAACACAGGCCCATTAATCAAAACGCACTCCTTCTGGATCCCCGGAAACGGCAGAAAGATTAACATCTGGACTGACAGAATAATGAATATGGATTCTATCGAAGACAGATATTCCATCTGAGAACTGCGCTCCTGGATGGACAGAGAAGGGTTGTGCACACTATGGGACATATCTCTATGGCGTGATTCGGTTTGGGCAGGTTGGAAATGCGTTGAAGTGCCAGAGCAACTGCGCAGTGAATGGTCCACGCTGCTAGAACACCTTCACGACCTGGCACCCACGCAAATGAGGAAAAATGATGTGAAAGGATGGGGATCGACTGACAGAGGTTACATTGTCTCCATGGGTTACATTAAGCTAAACGAGAGACCTTACGTTTCCCCTGATCCAGCACCTTGGCAAGGAGTTTGGCGCATCCCCTCATGGCCCAAGATCGATTTTTTTGCTTGGCAACTCTGTCACGGACGAATTTTAACATATGACATTTTGCAAAGGAAAGGATTTCATGGGCCATCCATATGCTCATTGTGCAAAGAAAATTTTGAAACAGCTGCTCATTTAATCCTTGAATGCAAGTTCTCAAAGCAAATCTGGCTCTCCTTCATTCAGAAATTGAATCCCAATTTCTTGATGCCTTGTTCCACTGTGGAGTTTTTCTCCAATTGGGCAGTCAGATACCCAGGTCCGCCTCTTAAAAACCAGGTAATTAAAATAGCATGGGCCATTCTTCCAAAGACTATTTGCTGGCAGATTTGGCTTGAACGTAATAGAAGAATTTTCAGAGGCACTAAACAGAACAACAAGGCTTTAGAAATCAAAATTAAATGCCAAATTAAGGAATTCTTAACTGATATTAAAGACGATACTAATCTCAGCCAACAACACATTACTTGGGGTTCCCTCCTCGACTTGCAATTTCAAACAGCAGTCAGAATCGCCCTCCCTATCAAAAACTGGCAAATAAGAAAATCTGAAGATGACTTTCAAGATTGGCTCAAATCGCACTCAAGGCACTCTCTCTTCTTTGATGGGGCAGCAAAGGGAAATCCGGGCAAAGCTGGTGCAGGAGGTGTTATTGTGAATCCATATGGGGAAAAAATCCATTCCTTCGCTTGGGGGCTTGGACATACAACCAGCATTCAAGCTGAGGCTCTGGCCCTCTTTCAAGGCCTCAAGCTCCTCAAAGATTTAAATATTGAAGAAGTTAATGTAATCGGTGACTCCCAAATCATTATAAATGCAATGATATCTAATTCCCCAGTGTTGGACCTCAAGCTAGCAAGACTGATATCTAGAATCAAGGGCCTTGGAAAAGGCTTCCAGAAGCTAAACTACTTCCATGTGCTGAGAGCCCTCAATAAAGAGGCGGACAATGAGGCCAATAAAGCTGCCCTCCTCTCAACAGGGATCAAGCAGAAAGACAAAGAAGAATCATGGGACCCCATCCCTTAATCTGATTGCTGCCATGTTTTACTGTTTGCTCTTAAAGCAATTTGTTTGTATCTCCAAGTGGGGGAAAATTTCAGAAATCGAAAATATAGACCCTATATCAAGGAAGAAGTCTACAAGTTTTAGAGGCTTGCTCACTCACAGAAGTGCGCTGCACCAGGACACAGAAGTCCTCTATGTAATCAGTTTTTTGGCATTCAGGCCAAGAGGAATATAAATACCCCCTATCCATTTCTGTAAAAAAAAAAAAACACAATGTTAATATTAATATTATTATTAAACCTAATATAAACTTTAATATAAGCCTAATATTATTTAAAGTAATACTAAAACTTAATATTAAAACATAAACGTCGTAATCTATTTTAGTTTACACGCTAAATTAATATTAAAATCTAAAATTAATATTAAAATATTAATTTTAATTTTAATTCTAATTTTTTTAATATTTTACCTTAAAAAGGCAACCAAATCCACTTAGCAAATAATGGAATAGATGTCCTTGTTGGATTGAAAAGCTAGACACAAATGACAAAATAGACATCTTAGTTGTTTATACGTTTCAAATTTCAATACTTAAATAAAGCGGCAGAAACGCTAGCTATGGGGCCTTGTTAATTAAAAGAAATGATTATTATTATTATTATTTTTTCCGAAGGTGGCAAAACCTATCAAACTCAGGTGTCAAACCAACAGTGAGGACAGCCATCTCTGGCTGCTATCCGCGAATGTCGGTTTGACTCATCACCGTTATCAAGGAAAACCACGCCACCTGTAATAACCCGCTGGTGGTCCGTAAGGGAGCAGGCTTTCACTCCTGCCAGATGCCTCTGGGTCTTGGGCCGTTAACCTGTTTCCTTACGTCCGAGGAAGACGAGCTCTTAGCCAAGCAGAAGCAGTTTTACGGCATACTCCAGGCCGGGATTATTATTATTATTATCTAGATTTAATTTTTACTATATTGATTTCTTAAACATTTATTATAAACCATATATTTACTAAAAACAAAAACATATATCCACATTGAAAAGCTAGACACAAATGCAAAATAGAGATCTTAACTGTTTTATACGTTTCAAATTTCAATAATTAATACTAACTATGAGGCCTTCTTAATTTAAAAAATGATTTTTTTCCTTCCTAAATTTAATTCTTACCGTATTGATTTCATAATTATAAACCATATATTTAATAAATAAAAAAACATATATCCACACTACATTGGTTAATAGCTATATATTTTGTGAAAAATGAGAAAACAAAGTTGAACTTTTAAATATTTATACTTTATTAATGAGATTGGAGACTTCCTAAAAAATTGTGAAAAGTCTTTAGTGCCATTTATATGCACACTTATACCATATTAAAGTCTCAATCAAATCAATTTTCATCTATCCATTCTTAGTTCCATCTCTATTTTGTTGTCAATTTTTATCTATCCAAAAGAATTAGTTCCATCTCTATTTTGCGGTTACAAATTGAGTGTGAATTTTGAAACTTGAGATAATGTTTGAGAAATTATAAAAAAAAAAAGTGCTGCACCGGAGAAACTAATAAAACGTTGAATCAAGCTACTCCTATTCTGAAGCTTGATATAATGTTTGAGAAATTATCCAAAAATGCTAGAGTGATTGGTGTTTATAAAAAATCACTATATTTATATATTAAATGATACCATTATGTAATGAATTTTTATTAATATGAGTTAAAGTTATAATTAAAAAAATATTTTTATATTAATAATAATTAATGTAATTATATAATGAATTTAAAAAATATAAATATTCGTTGTGGTTTTACAATTATGTTTTGTTTATTTTTATGGTCATATGAAAATTTACATAGTCGTGTTGTGAGTCGTTTATATAATTACATAATCATGGTTATTGAGACTTTTTATGTTTAAGGAGATATTAAATAAACTTTAATGTTGCATCGTTATCAATCACATTGCAAAATTTTGGTTGCTCCGTAAGAAGGGCCCACGCCTTAAAAGTTTTGATCATTATTAATCACTTTGCAACATCTCCGCATGCTCTATAAGGATGTGCCATGTGTATATTTACACAAATCTCAATGGACTAAGTACAAAGTCCATAAAATCACATAAAAATGAATTAGCTTGATGTATTAAATAACAATACCATCCACCATATGATCACGTCAATGTAGTACCATCACAACAGAAGGCAACATAAACGATCATGAGAAAATAAGAAGTGGACAAAACAAACCAATAAGATGATAGAAAAATAAATTTAAATATTATTAAATAATAACATATTTTTATTTATAATTATAATACCATCAAGCTCTGCAAAAAACGAGATCCGCATCCTTCGCGAGTTGCAGACAGCGAGCCCCCACCCTTTGCTGGCCTGGCTGCTGCGACCTCGCCCGCTTGAGGCCTCACTGCTTGCTGCGGCCTGCCTCTCATGGATCGAGCTGCTACTTGACAGATCCGATCTCAGAGACTGCAACAATGGAGGGGCTAGGCACTCCCCAGGCATCTCTCCCGCCTCCTCCACCGATCTCGCCTTCTGAGGCTTTCAACAGGCTCTTGGCAGGACTGCCAAAGAAGAAAAATATTGAAGCTGCAAAGTTTGTCAAGAGACTGGACGATATTCCGGTGATCTCCCTCCCTCCAGAAACCCCGATCCAAGTTGCCCTGTCATTGGCTGAACGGGCTCTCATCGGTCAGTTCATTGGGCTATGGCCGTCCCCAAAAACCACTGAAAGCTGGGTTAACAAAAATTGGGCACCTCTGATCAAAGAAAGCGTTACCTCTTACTTTCTGGGGAGAGGATACTTCCTCTTCGAATTCACAGCCAAAGAAGACAAAGACCTGATCTTTCGAAATGGCCCCTACTTCATGGGCCCTCAGGGTTTGTATTTGAACAAATGGACCCCGGACTTCGATCCTGCAGTAGATGTGCCCAAAGTAGTCCCAATGTGGGTCAAGCTCCCAAATCTCCCAGTGCACTGCTGGAACTGGGATTCTCTGAGACACATTGGAAACACCCTGGGGAAATTCATAGATTGTGCGAACAACAAGGACCAGTACGACTGTTCCAGGATCTGTGTAGAAGTAGATCTGGAGGTGGGACTACCAGAGGCCATCACAATAAAGGTCGGAAGTTGGACGCACATGCAGAAACTAGACTATGAGCAGCTGCCCTTCAAATGCCGGAAATGTCATGTTTATGGTCATTTCACCAGAGGCTGTCCGACCAACAATGAGGCTGTGCACGGGAAAGAGGATGGATGGAATCAAGTCAAGCGATCCAAACCCTATCCCAAGAATCAGAAGCAGGGAGGCCCTAATGGCAAAGGAACCCAGCAGGCCACTGTTCAGCAGATCCCCATCAAATCCTTTCCTGAAAACAAGTACGATCCCTTGAGCACGCAACCAGAGAGCACACAAGAGGGCGAGGCTCAAAAGGAGGCAGAAGCTACTCAGGAGACCGAGGCTCAAAAAACAGCTCCCACAAGCAAAGGTACTCCCTCAGCCTCCCACAAAGGAACAAGTGTTGAAGACCCAAAAGGCATGATAATAGAAGATGAGGAAGAAGAGCAGGAAACGGAAGAATCAGAAGAGGAAGGAGAAATAGGAGAGTCCCATACCTCGGTAAGAAGATCAACAAGAGGCTGGAAAACCGACAGGGTAAAAAGGGAGCAGGAGACCTACAAAGAGAAACTTCAGGGCAGTCAACCAACTTTGGAAAAAATGCTAGCCTCAAAGCCTAAGATACTGAAAAATCTGCCCCAAGGCTCCAAGGGAGCCCACCAGAAGCATAAATAATGAAGGTCATCTCCTGGAATTGCAGAGGTATGGGGAGCAAAACTAAAGAAGAAGCCATCAGAAGTCTAATCAAGACAGAAACCCCAGACTTACTTCTCGTCCAGGAGACAAAGCTAGAAGACATAGTCTTCCTTCAAGCAAGCAAGAAACTTTGGAATAAAAGCGAAGCAAGAGCGATTTCTGCCCGAGGTGCCTCAGGAGGGATAGGCACTCTTTGGAATGCCAATAAATTTACAGTCCTATTTGAGGCTAGGAATATCCATTGGTTGTTACTGAAAATGCAGAACTTGGACACTAAGGAAACGTTTTGTCTGTTCAATGTTTACTCTCCAGTCAACGTTGGGGAAAAAAAGACTACTGGGACTCGTTAAGACACCAAGCAGATTTGACAAATCTGGAAAATATAATAATTGCTGGTGACCTCAATCTCACTTTGCATCCATTAGAAAAAAGGGGAGGCAGCATAGTCAGAGACCTGGCTAGAGAATGGGTGGAGGACATAGTGCAAGACTGGGATTTGCTGGACATCAAACCCTCTTCCGGTAAGTACTCTTGGTCTAATAAAAGAGTGGGACCTGGACACATTGCTGCCAGGCTAGATAGATTTATTATACAAAGTTCCTATTTGTTGCTAGGTTTAGGGCCCAAAATGCATATACTTGCTAACAACATCTCTGATCATAAGCCCATAAAGCTAGAACTCCTAGCTCATCTTGATCTGGGCCCTATTCCATTTAGATTCAGGCCTTTTTGGGTACATGAGCCAAATTTCATGCAAACTGTCAAGGAATGTTGGAACCAGCCAGTTAAAGGATCACCATTCTATATTTGGGAGGAAAAGCTCAGAAGGGTGAAAGGAGCTCTAAAAAGATGGGCCAAAACGCTGTCCAATCCGGCCACAGAAAGGAAAACCATTAAAGCTTCTCTTGTTTCCCATCAAAATGGTATGGAGAACGTTACGCTTACAAAGGATTTATTAGATCAAGAAACCCAGTTGCAACAACGCTACCACAAAGCATGCTTAGCTGAGGAAGAGTATTGGAGATTAAAATCCCGGAACCTCTGGCTTAAAGCAGGGGATAGGAACACTGCTTATTTTCACAAACAAGCCCAGGCAAGGAAATGTTTCAACTCCATCTCAGAGATTAAAGAAGAGGGCGATATCCATAAGGATTTTGATCACATAAAGAAAGCAACTTTTGATCATTTCCATAACTTATACAGTGACGACAAGGATCCGAGCCATTATCCAGATTTGCTAGATAATATACCCTCTGTAATCACTCAGCGAATTAATGAATCTCTTGAGGCCAAAGTCACTAAAGACGAAGTGAAAAAGGCTCTCTTCGATATGGAACCGGATAAGGCCCCTGGGCCGGATGGTTTCTCTGCTAGATTCCTTCAAGTCTACTGGCCGATAGTTGAAAAAGACCTCCTCAAAATGGCTCAAAAATCCCAAAATACACAGAAAATTGGAGGCAATACTAATTTTGCATTTTTAGCTCTTATACCCAAGGAAAAAGGTGCCAATAACTTCAGCAGATTCCCGCTGATTTCCCTATGTAACACGGGGTACAAATTAATCACCAAAGTAATTGCAAATAGACTGAAGGTCATTCTCCCCAAAATAATTCCAGAGAATCAAGGAGGCTTCATCCAAGGTAGGAAGATTATGGACAACTTTTTCCTGGTACAAGAGGCAATTCATTCAAGTCTCCTTCGAAAAGAGCAAGGTATGGTGATTAAACTTGATTTAGCAAATGCTTTTGATCGAGTAAATCATAGTTTTCTTTTAAATGTTATGAGCAAGTTTGGTTTTGGAGCAAACTTTATTAAATGGATCCGGGCATGCATCTTGGAGCCATGGATTGCTCCTCTTGTTAATGGAAGAGCCACAGACTTTTTTAAAGCCTCGAGAGGACTTAGGTAGGGGTGTCCTCTATCCCCTCTGCTCCTTGTCATCCAAGCCTCAGTTCTTAGCTTCCTGCTAGACAAAAAATTGCAAGACGAAAAAATCAATGGACTGTGTATTGCTAGAGGGATCAAAAATATTAATCATGCCTTGTTTACGGATGACACTTTGCTTTTGGGTCCTGCCTCTATTTCCTCTGCCACAAAATTCAAAGCGGTTCTGGATGACTTCAGTAAAGCCTCAGGCAACATTGTTAACAAGAGCAAATGCCACATTTTCAACTAGAATACTATGCCCAGACTGCTATCTGCCATCTCCAGATGTTGGGTTTTGAAGCCTCCGCCTCTTGGTCTTCTTTTAAATACCTGGGCCTCCCAGTATCTCACAAGAAACCTGCAAGCAAAGAATGGCTCCCACAGCTGGAAAAATTCAAGGCAAAGATCCAAGCCTGGGGATATTCCTGGCTGAATACTGCTGGAAAAACAGTCTTAATTAAATCAGTACTTACCAGTTTGCCTCTATTTCAATTCGCTGGGCTTCTCGCTCCGCCAGTCATCTTAAAAAAAATGGAGGAATACATAAGGAGGTTCTTCTGGAAGGGAGGAAAACAGAATGAAAAAAAGATCCCCCATATCAGCTGGGAAACCATCTCCAAGCCATTGTGGGAAGGTGGTCTAAACTTCAAAAACCTTTGTCAACAGAATGTGGCAATGGCTGCAAAAGTCATTTGGAGGATCATCGCGCCCAATCCTAGCTGGGCCCAAAAGGCGCTCTGGAAAAAATATTTCAGAGGACCAAGATCCAGGTGTTTAGAAAATGTGATCCGTCTGCCAAAATCGTCCTTCCTAAAAATATATGACAGAGCTGCACCTCTCATCACTGCCCACTCTTACTAGATCCCAGGCAACGGAAAAAAAATCAAAATCTGGACGAACAGAATCATGAATAAGGAACCAATAGAACTCAGAGTCTCCATTAATTCGCTGCGCTGTTGGATGGACAGAGAAGGTCTGAGAACGCTGTGGGATATCTCATGCTGGAACGACTTGGTATGGGCAGGCTGGAAACGTGTAAAGGTGCCGGATAACCTGAACTCCGAATGGACCACGCTGCTCGACTCCCTGCACGGGTTGGCGCCCACGCACTAGAGGAAAAGAGATGCGAAAGGCTGGGGGCCGAAAGCCAGAGGATAAATAGTCTCTTTGGGGTATGCTAAGCTGAACGAGAGACCACAGTCCCCCCTGATCCAGATCCTTGGCAAGGCGTTTGGCGGCTGTCTTCATGGCCCAAGGTGGATTTCTTTGCCTGGGTCTACTGTCATGGCAAAATCTTAACCTACGACAACTTGCAGAAGAAAGGATACCACAGCCCATCCATCTGCTCACTGTGCAATGAAAATGCTGAAGCAACAGTTCATCTAATTCTTGAATGCAGCTTCTCCAAGCAGATCTGGTCCTTCTTTACCCAAGTTTTGGATCCTAACTTCACTCTTCCTTGCTCCACTTCTGAACTTTTCTCTAAATGGACAAACAGATATCCAGGTTCCCCTAAAAACCAGATTATTAAAGCAGCATGGGCAATCCTCCCAAAGATTATCTGTTGGCAGATATGGCTAGAACGTAACAAAAGAATTTTTAGAAATACAAAGCAGAGCCACAAAGTCTTAGAAGCCAAGATTAAATGCCACATAAAGGAGTGCTTGACTGATATAAAAGATGACTCCAACCTCAGTCAACAGGACATTGCATGGGGATCAACTCTAGAACTCCAATTTCATCCAGCAGGCAGAAAAGCCCCCACTATCAAAGAATGGAAAATAAGGAAATCTGAGAACGACTTTCAAGATTGGCTTAAATCGCAAGCAAGGCACCTTCTCTTTTTTGATGGAGCAGCAAAGGGAAACTCGGGCAAAGCTGGTGCAGGAGGTGTTGTACTAAATTAAATTGGGGAAAAAATTCTCTCCTACGCTTAGGGACTTGGATATTCTACCAGCATCCAAGCTGAGGCCTTGGCCCTCTTCCAAGGACTCAAAACCCTTAAAGATATGGACATAAATGAAGCAATTGTTGTAGGCGATTCCCAGGTCATTATAAATGCAATGGTTTCCAATGCTCCAGTTTCGGACCTCAATCTAGCAAGGTTGATTACTAGGATCAAAGGTTTGGAAAACAATTTTCAGAACTTGAAGTAGTATCATGTGTTGAGAATCCACAATAAAAAGGCGGACATCGAAGCCAATAAAGCTGCCCTTCTCTGCCGGGGTCAAGTTGAAAGAGGAAGAAGAATCATGGGATCCCATTCCATAAATTGATTGCTGCTATGTTCTACTGTCTGCTACTAAACAAATTTATCTGTATTTTCAAGTGGGGGAAAATCTCTGAAATCCACTCATTGGGTGCCTTTCCAAGGAAGAAATCTGCAAGCCTCAACTGCATTCTCATCCTTAGCAGTGAGATACATCAGGGCAAAGAAACCCACAATGTAATCAGATTTTCGGCATTTAGCCCAAGATCAATATAAATGCTCCATAACCGTTTCTGTAAAAAAATAAAAATATATTTTTATTTATAAAGTTAAACTATATCACAGTTTCATTTTTTTTTGGTAAAAAATAATTAATAGCAAGTCAATGCAAAACCTCATGCTTTGTACACTAACTGGTATAATAACTCACTATGAAGTGGCAATTCAAATTAATCTTGAGTTCAAAGTGGAATTATTTATTTTTATTTAGAGATGGTCTATATTTTGGTTATCTATTATATTGCCATATAAATGCTCTTACCTATTCAAATTTTCTTTTAACTTTTTATTATTTTGACTTTGACCAAAATTTTACTTTGCTTATCCATAGTTTAATATTGTGAATTCGAATTTTGATTTTTTATTATTATTTAAATTTATTTATTTGAAAGGTCTTATTTATAAAAAAAATAGTAACTTCTATTAGTGACCATAAAATTATTTATATAAAGTTACTAATTTGTGAGTTTTTTTTTTCTTAACTTTGAATTTGTTTTATTTATAAATAGTTTTTATGATTAATAACTATTATGATAATTAATTATTAGTTTTTAGAATTTCGAGTAATTTTGTTTATATATAGTTACTAATTTTTAGGATTTCCTAAGCTTGCTTCTTTTCTTTTATTTTTATTTATTTAATTTTTTTTCTTCCATAGGGAAACCAGGTCTGTTGACCATCTGGTTGCATTATAAGCCAACCAAAATCTGAAAAGTTTGAGATTGTCCAACAATGGAAGGAAAACTTGACAATCTCTATAACCCCTATTAACTTGCAATCTATACCAGATATGCCGTATTTATTTTCTAAACATCTAATCAAAACTAAACTTAAACAACCAAAAAAACCATATTCAACAAAAGACCAGATTAATCATATGAAGATTCGACGACTATCGGGTCTTCAGTGTTGGAGCCTGACAACTCAATCTGAGGCAAGCAAGGAATATGCTTCTCTATGCGAGCAAGGCGAACATTTTGTTGTTGGATATGGTGTTGGATTAACTGGAATTCCTCATGAATAGCTTGAATTTTTTCTAAAGGACCTGAAATTCCCGTAATCCTCATCATCAAAGCCTTCATGAGAAGGGTTTTCACAAGCCAATATGTGAATAAAGGTTATTGATATTGAGAGCAGCGACCACGGGTGTGGCGTGGGTTTGGAACTAGGTCCCCCAAATCATCTAAGAGTTCCTAGTCACTGATAGTACCTTGGTTTACAAACCCTGCTTCCCACTCCTCGACTATCTACGAGCCAGTGGGTGGGTTGTTGATCTATATGCTTTGGCTGCGATAGTCCGAGTTTTGGTCTCAAAAATTTGCACTTCAGATGAGCTCATTTTCCCACCCCCATGGCCACGACCTCGACCTCTCCCCCTTCCTGCGGAAGGAGTGTGACCTCGATGCGTAACAGGGGGATCCCTGAGCTGCAATTTATTGTTGTAAGGTGAATTAAGATATGCCCAAGATGCAGAGATCCGACTGGAAAGTCTCACTATATCAACAATAGGAAAATGATTTAGAGGTCACCTATGGTGGACTTGCCCACAATTTAAACTAGTTAAAGGACCTGCATAGGCTACATGAGCATAGACATGACAAAGACAACCATTAAACCACATTTGAAGGAAACTATACACCTTATCATTCTGGTATTGAATATGACACCCCTCCCAAAACTCGTGAGGGTTCTTATTAAGCAAGTTTTTGAATTCCTTATGACAATAGGACATAACCTTCATTAACCTGACACAAGTAAACGTTCCAATGCACGGAGATAGAATTAGCAACAAAGGAATCTAACTAGCCATCAATTAAGAATCGAGAAATGTCCACATCCCTGGTCATTCAGGCTTTCGGTTTGGCGAAGTTACTAAAATCCAACAAGGGTTTCGGTCAAGAGGTCTCCCTACTTTCGATATGCAGGTGAGAGGGTGGGCCTCATCCCAACCATTCCCAAGGGGGTTATAATGAGCATTATTCCAATATGCCAAGTCCAGACCAACCATTCAAAGCCATACACAAAACATAGAAATTAGAGAAAGCATTGGGCTCATGGAGTGACCAATTTTAACATATTGGATAGGATTGAGAAGGAGAGGAGGCGACGCGATGACTACTACCGGAGCTTGAGCGTTGCTTCCCTTACCAAGATCTGCCTAGAAGAGGCGCCATCGAGAGCCTACAAAGACAACAAATTCTTCGACTACAACAAGTTCAAATGAACCCAAATCCCAATTCATCGAGTACCTTATCCTGATGTGCCTTAATTGCCCAAGCGTTTCATGCATGCTTAGGCTTGTGTGGTTGTGGCCACAACACCACCCTTGCTCTATGCTACTTAATTGTATGGCGGCGATGTGAATCCCACCGTGCCCGTCCTCCCGGCACTCATCCCGATTGGGGAACTTTGTTAAATTTGTTTTATTTACACATAAATTTTATAATTAATAACTATTATGATAATTAGTTATTAGTTTTTAGAAAATTGTGAACATTTATTTCCTAATTTTTTTAATAAAAAATTATTGATATATAGTTTCTAATTTTTAGGATCTCGTGAGCATTTGTTTCCTAACTTTGTTGAATTTGTTTTATTCACCCACAATTTTTATAATTCTTGCCTACAAGGTATATCAAGAATTCAAGAAATTGATCTTATTAAAAAAATTTGAATTCAAAAATTGATCTTCTTAATTCAATATATATATATATATATATATATATATATATATATTTTAGTGTGTATCTATTCTCGCATGTCAAAGGATCTGAAATTCCTGCTGAGGTGGACACCTAGTTGGCGAAAATATCCAATGCATTGCACCGGATCTCTTCATTTCATTTTAGGGGATTCAAATTCTACGGTGTAGAGGTTGGGGTACGAAATCCAAAGTAATTCTACCAGTGCCCAACAACGAGGGTATTACCATGATCCCACTTTGAAGTTCTGAATTCCACTTTAAGTTGTTGTAGAATGAGAGATTGCTCAACATTTATTGGGAAGTTAGTCTTTAATTTCTCATATGTTTCAATTGGTTTCTTAAAGTTGTTTTACATTCTTTCCTCGAACCAAACACAAAAGATTGGTCTAAGTTACCATGCAAAAAGTTAATGTGTTTAGTTAAAGCGATTTAATCTACTGCAACTTTATTCCTGGTTTTATTCGAAGTGAATGAGTCAAATTCAACCAATTTAATACTAAACCACAAATCATAGACAACCGCATAATATTTGGAAAATATTTGAAAAAGGGTTAATGCTATATTTTAAATATTTTAATATTTAATTTATTTTAATGGTTTTATTATTATTATTATTATTATTATTATATTTTTATTTTTATTTTTTTTTACGATATGAAATGTTTTAAGAACTAAGTATTTTGATTAGAAATTAAGTGTTTCGATATCTATCTATTGTTACTATTGATTTAATTTATATAGCCATGCTAGATAATGTAGTTAAATTAATAATAAAACAACTATTGTTGCATATTATTCATAAATCTTAATTAATTCGTCTTTACAAAACCTAACGCCATTTGAGAGATAACAATAAAAGTTTTGTTCCATGTTGGGCCTGTCTTCACTGCCAGAAACACAAATGCATTAAACTCTATATCAATCATGCACAATGCCCATGAACGTTGTAGGAGACAAATATTTGTGCATAACAAGTTTCTTGGATTTCACATCTCATTCAGTTGAAACTAAGTTTCTCAATATCAATTTGACTGAAACACTGCCAAATAAATAAAGTTATAAAGCTTCATTACAACGAATGAGGTAGGGTGCTCACCAAAAAGCACCATTTTAGCAGAACATTTTCACTTCCATTTCTATTTTTTTATGATGGCTTTAATTGATCAACTCACGACTTGTCAGTAGTTCACACTCCAATTAGCTATATTTAAACTAAGCGGCAAGTATTAGTTACTATGTAGCACTTGCTTCTATTTAGAGATGGTTTATATTTTAGAATTTAATATATATATATATATATATATATAAAATTATAAGAAAAATTATTATTTGGGTCTTGAGTATGTATTATAAGTGATTTTGTTTGGCTAAGAGTTCGTTTTTCTCGGACAATAGTTCACACTCCAATTGTTGAAAATGCAACAAGAAAATATTGATTTAATTTTCCATTGAATTAAATTAGGAGAAAAATTGTAATTCCACATCACAAGACAACTTGTAAGAGTTAACTAAGTTAATTTGACTTAGTTGGTTCAGTTAATTCAAGTTCAGGTTCTAACTTGAGTCATGTAGAGTGTGCCCTACTTTATAGGAGCCCTGGTTGAGTTTATTTTGAGTTGCAATTAATTAATTCAGTTTCGCTGAGTTAAAGTCAGTTAAACTAGTTCCAACTGTTGGAGGAACTAGTAGGAGGTCTAATAGTCGGGTGTTGCTTCATGTGTTCAACCAGTTAATTGATAATTTAGCCATAAATAACTCATGTATGTGTGATCTACGAGTTACCCAGTTGAGATTGGAGTTCATGGGAAGTGTACTATCAGTTGTATAATCATCCAAATTGTATAGATGGTGCATGTGGTCAGAGGAATGCCTATGATGGATTGTGCAATTCCAGTTAACGAATTTCCCTAATTAATAGGGCCTAATTCCCAAGGAAACAATGCAAGGAAATAGGACTGGTGCAAGCAGAAAATTGGTTAAGTATTGACCCGGGCTTGTCTAGGATGTAGAAATTTTGAATAATATGACACTTATTCACAGAGATTATCCCGATTATACACTATTGCGGAATACATGAATAATACATAACCTCCTCTACGTTGTTCATCAATTTAGCAGTATTAAAAACGATGAAACATCAATCGCATGCACACATTAACACAGTATGTAACCCGGGGAAAGCATACAGCTGAAAACCCCACACTATCTATATATTATAATGATTGAGAACATGTAACAATACATAGTACAATACTCCTCTCAAGTACTCAGTACTATCTCCACCTGTTACACACAAACTAGCTCAGATCTGATGCCTCAAATCTCCTCCACTGTTTGACTGCCTCCACTGTTGAATCCTGCATGAGAATGAATGAGAATGGCTGAAGAAAACTCATCTTTTTCTTGGCTGAACCACACAATCCTCATTGGCAATACTCAATGTGCAAAGTCTCATGCACAACTATAGTCACAACTGACAGTTTTCTTGCCCTTTCACTCACCTCTAACACCTGTCTCTGTTAAACTGTCCATGCACTGAGTTAACTGATGTATTCTTTAGTTGCTTTATGAGTTAATAATTAGTGAATTAATTAATAACTAATTCACACCACTCAACACTTAGTCTATTGATCAATTAGACTAAATACAACTAGTTCAACTAAGTCAAACTGAACACAACTCCATCAACTCCTCAATCAACTCCACAAAAATCAACCACTTGAGTTCTAACTGAAGTCCTTCATGCAATAGCTCAAGTAACCCATAAGAAACACGTATTTCCTTCTGGCAGCTACATGTGCCACATCCGTAGCTCGAACTGAAGTGCTCCAAGAGGATAAGATAATGTTTATAGTCCAAATATTATTAAGAGCTAATAATATTCGATTGTTCTATTTTTAGCCTAGCAGTCTAAAAATAGACTCTGCCCATATGTCTAAAAATAGAAGTCCATCTATTTTTACCAACATGACCAATCATCCACAAATAACATCCTGCAACTCATAGACCATGATCCATATGTCTAAAAATAGACTTTGCGCCAAAAATAGCCTGTGGGTCCACTTAGTGAAGGTGACTCCTTTCCACTAAGCTCCATCATCTTGTTGCATTTTCAACACTCCCTCTCAACAAGATATGGATTATCTGCAACCCCTATCCTGCAACTCTGGAATGTTTTGCATGCAACACATTTGCCCGGTCCACTTGCTCCAACAACACTTGGAACAAAAACACTCCCAACTGACCACTCTATTGGGCTAGGAACATACTCTGATGCTGAAGCTCTACCTGCTGCTGACAAGTGCTCCTTCTCTGACATCTGCGCTACTGCAACATCTCCATGCCTTTCGCACCATTGCACACTTCTCTGTGCCACCTAGCACTGTGCAAAACACTTGTCCTTCTCGCATTGCTGCAGCATGCTAGCTATGCGCTGTCCTGGGATTCCTTGCACTGTCGCTCTCTCTGCTGCTCCATCCGCATCTGTCTCTACCCAATCAGTCAGTTCCTGCTACTCCACATCGGGGCTCCCGTAGCAAGGTCTCATCCAAGAGGTTGGGTACCTCAAGGATTCTGCCCCTCCTCCTTGGGACGATCAATCCACATCACCCCACCTCTTACCTGGAGGTATGGCTACATGAGATCCCTCAGCCCACCTGGCTCGAAGTTTCCCCCTACTGGAGGTCTCTGCATGAGTAGATGTCTCTACTCGATCTCCTCTCAGCTTCCCTTGTTGTGGCTACTCCACAACCTCCTGAAGCTGCTACACCAATCGTGGCTCCTCCACAATCGTCTGAGACTTCTTCTGGCTCTGCATGTTGAGAGGTAATATACGCTCCCTCTCAACCACCAAGTCTCCATCAGTTGCCTTGCTGCTCAAGGCTTTGCATGCATCTACATGCAACTGATAAAGGTTCCTGACTCGAACCCCTATCTTCCGGGTTTCTCCAGTTGTCTTGCTGCGCAGGAAAGCCTTTCCCTCGCTGAAGACAACATCATATCCCTTGTCTTCTAACATCGCCACAGAGATAAGATTCTTCTTCAATCCTGGAACATGCATCACTTCCTTCAATATGAAGGGTTTACCAGACTCCCTCTTAAAGGAAATGGTATTGATACCGGTCGCACTGTATCTACCATCATCGCTCATCTCGATGTGCACTCCAAGATCTTTCTCATCCAGATCAGAAAACAAATCTCGATCTCCTGTCATGTGAGAAGACGCACCACTGTCCAAGAACCATACCGATCCCATCACACTTGATACCAAGCATGCGATCAACGAAAAATCCAGCTCAAACTGCGAGGCTAAGGCCTCTCCCGCTGCAGATCCAACAGCTTGCTTATTTTTCTTCTTCCGCGAACAATCTATGGCATCTCCATTCTCAGCTTTGATGTTTCTGAGTTTATCCTTGAGCGCCATTCCACTAGCTCAAAACTCAACCGCTTCTGATCTAAAATTCGTGAGAACAAAGTATTTCTTGTACAGAGATCGACTATATGGGCATTCACCGGATATCTCACCCTCCAAAAGAAGGATGAATCCATAAGCTACTTGGCCTGATTACAGACTCTGCCTGAAGAAATAAAATGTAAACACTTTCTGAATAATAGATCTGATGATCAATCCAGCTTTGATATCCTGTAGAAATTTTTCTACAAATCAACCAGCTCCGATACCATGTAGAAATTTTGAATAATATGACACTTATTCACAGAGATTATCCCGATTATACACTATTGCGGAATACATGCATAATGCATAACCTCCTCTACGTTGATCATCAATTTAGCAGTATTAAAAACAACGAAACATCAATCGCATGCATACATTAACACAATATGTAACTCGGGGAAAGCATACAGCTGAAAACCCCACACTATCTGTATATTATAATGATTGAGAACATGTAACAATACATAGTACAATACTCCTCACAAGTACTCAGTACTATCTCCACCTGTTACACACAAATTAGCTCAGATCTGATGCCTCAAATCTCCTCCACTGTTTGCCTGCCTCCACTGCGCAATCCTGCATGAGAATGAATGAGAATGGCTGAAGCAAACTCATCTTTTTCTTGGCTGAACCACGCAATCCTCATTGGCAATACTCAATCCATGCATGTGCAAAGTCTCATGCACAACTATAGTGACAGTTGTCTTGCCCTTTCACTCACCTCTAACACCTGTCTCTGTTAAACTGTCCATGCACTGAGTTAACTGATGTATTCTTTAGTTGCTTTATGAGTTAATAATTAGTGAATTAATTAATAACTAATTCACACCACTCAACACTTAGTCTATTGATCAGTTAGACTAAATACAACTAGTTCAACTAAGTCAAACTAAACACAACTCCATCAACTCCTCAATCAACTCCACAAAACTCAACCACTTGAGTTCTAACTGAAGTCCTTCATGCAATAGCTCAAGTAACCCATAAGAAACACGTATTTCCTTCTGGCAGCTGCATGTGCCACATCCGTAGCTCGAACTGAAGTGATCCAAGAGGATAAGATAATGTTTATAGTGCAAATATTATTAAGAGCTAATAATATTCGACTGTTTTATTTTTAGCCTGGCAGTCTAAAAATAGACTCTGCCCATATGTCTAAAAATAGAAGTCCATCTATTTTTACCAACATGACCAATCATCCACAAATAGCATCTTACAACTCATAGGCCATGATCCATATGTCTAAAAATAGACTTTGCGTCAAAAATAGCCCGCGGGCCCACTTAGTGAAGGCGTCTCCTTTCCACTAAGCTCCATCATCTTGTTGCATTTTCAACATAGGAAGTATTGAGACACATAGAGATAGTGCAGAGACTGCTCGGGATTGAGCAAAGCATTGTAATCTTCTCATATTTTTTGACTAATGCAATATACAAATAGTAGGAGTTTTTAGCCGTGGCTTTCCCAAGAAATCATTATGTAATGTGTTGATTGAATTCTTTCTCTTGTATGCTTTGTGATTTCACGATCGTTAATTGTTTCTGCAGTTGGTAGAGTATATTCAAGTCTATTGTTTTAGTAAATTACAATTAGCAGTTTGAATCTACAAGGAATTTCTACATGGTATCAGAGCTAGAATCACAATATACAAGAAAAGAATTCAAAGTTTGTGCAGGGGGTTCAAATTACAAGATCAGCGTTGCAGGTTTTTTTCCAGGACTGAGAAGATGACTTCCACTAGACTCAGGCTCGAGTATGCTCTGGAAGGAACCACAAATTTTGTGGCATGGAAGATCTGTATGGAGGTGGTATTAGATGATAATGGGCTACTAGATTACATCAAGATAGATGTAGTTAAACCCCCAGCAGCTGATGCCCAGGATCTCGCTCAGTGGAAGAAGGATGTAGCTAAAGTGAGGAGGATCATATTGGAGGGAATTCGAGATCATATTGTCTTGAATCTCCACGGGAAAGAAAATCTATTCGCTATGTGGAAAACAATTACCAACTTGTTTGAGAACAATAGTGACCACAAGAAGTTGGCACTGAAGGACAAGCTTCATAGCATCAAGATGCAAAATAATGACACAATTCCGCAATACCTGAGCAAGTTTACACAGTGTCGTGATGAAATTGGCGGGGTTGGTGTGATTGTCCTAAAGAAAATTTGGTAGCTCTAGCTCTTTTGGGTCTTCCCAAGAGCTAGCACAATTATGAGGATTCTGTGAATGGTAGAGACAAACTACCGAGTTGGGAGTGGTTATGGTCTAATCTAGTGCATGAATAAATAAGGCGGGGCAACTGAGATGGGACCTCATCCAAAGAAGAGGAAGAGGACCTTGCATTAGTCAGCAAAGGAAAGAAAGCCAAGGGAAAGAAGTCCCAAGGTGAGGAGGTCAAGAAGAAGGACTTGTCCAACATCAAGTGCTTTCACTATCATGAATTCAAGCACTATGCCTCAAAATTTCCACAAAATAAGGTAAGTAAGAAGGAGCCTACAGTAGCAGTAGTAGGTGAAGCTCTAGCTCAAAATTCAAGCTTGAATTTACTCTCATTGCATGCATGGAAAGCACAATAATGGGAAGCATGTGGTACATCGAAAATGGTGCCTCGTTCCATATGACAAGGAATAAAGATCTCTTCAGTGACTTGAAGGAGAAAGACCTCAAGCAGAACATTGAGTTTGGAGACAACGAGAGGTATAACGTGACCGATATCGGCACACTTTTTAGAGGGTGTCTGGCTTCCCTCTCAGACTCAAGGATGTGATGTTTGTTTTGGGTTAAAAGAAGAATCTTGTTTCCATCGCGATATTGGAATAATGTGGCTACGATGTGATATTTAGCGAAGGGAAGGTTTTCCTTAGACACATCACCACGGGACATGTGAAGTAGATCAATGTGCGAGTCAAGAACCTGTATGCACTTGAGGTCGAAGTGCATGAAAAGCCTTGAGGAGAAAGGAAAATATTAGAGACTTGGTGGTTGAGAGGGAGCACAATTTACCTGTCAAAATGGAGCCTTAGAAGCAACCTCAACAATTTGTGGAGCAACCAAAGTTGGAGAAGCAGAGAGGAGATAGAGTGGAAACATCCACTCAAGTAGAGACCTGTAACACCCTCCTCCCACATCTACCCAAGTAACTATCCAACCGGGGTAAACATGAAACAAGGGGCCACTATGATTGGTTTCGACCTCCTATGTGATCTTAAGGAGGTGGAACCAACAAAAACATCATAGATAGTCATCCAACATCAGCTTCAGAATCCTCAGGAGACATGTCATCCACTAAGACAACCTGTCCCTAGGTCCCATTGATGTTCTTGACATCTTAGGCCTTAGTCGCTCTCATGCTATAGGGAAGGGAGTGACCAACAAACCAAAGTCGCTTTCACAGACTTCCCTGCCAGTGACCAGAGGCCGAAATTGTTAGTTCTATGCCAGCGACCCTGGGATTTAAGCCACTTTTTCAGGCCCAAAGCCCAGATCACTGCTCAGAACGGAGTGATAACTTAAAATCAATAAAAGTACAGGGAAACAAAGATGAAAAAGCAATAAGTTGAACAAGATCTTAGCCATGACAGACATTTCGTCAAATATATCATCAGCATGTAACCTACAGGTGTAAACAACATAATTAAGTGTAGGGATTTCATACTTATCTGAGAATCTCTATGAACCATTGTTCCCTCATGTCATTTGTTGCATTATCATCTATTAGGTAATAGACACGTTATCCATTCATATAAAATTAAAAACATGCTGAGAGCCATACATAACTGCTGCCATAAAACATACATATAACCAACATAATAGGGACAAAAATATCATAAATCTATCAGCCATCAAAATGCACATATACATCAATACATTTAGACATGAAAATCAAGGGAATGGATTTTCTCATTAATGAATGCAATGAACCAACTAGAGATGGGACTACCACGTTCCACCCGACCATAGATTGGCTGAGCCAAGTCTCTCTTCAGCCAATCACCCCTGTGTCATATTCCAAGCAAGAATGTGGGACTCATAGAACACACTAAAAACACCAACAATCATGGATGCCATCGGAGTTCTCCGCCTACACCGTGAGGAATTTGAGTTGCTCCTAGTCTCTCAGGCTTTACCACAATCCACAGTCCAATCCAGGGATCACTAGGCCCTACACCAAGACATACTCTCTAGTCTTTACCTTGCATCCCATCCTAGGAACACTAGGCCCAACGGAGATAAAATCCACCTCTTGGCTTTACCGTATATCCTACCATTCACCGACAAGGATTCCTAGGCCCACTGAGGCACATAATTTGGCTTTACCACAACCATAGTCTGGTTAAGAGGTTACTAGGTCAGTGGCTTCACGATCCACAATCAGGTTCAGGGACCACTATACCATGTGTTTTTCAATTCAGATATCCACCCCACTCATCTTCGAATCCAATCCGACCATCCCACATAAATTGAATGAGAGAACCCATCTCATGAAAGTTATCAGGAAATGGCAAGGCTAGGATGAAAATACTGTCACACCTGGAAAAAACCCATGCCATGGTAGAAAAGAACCACATGCAATCCCATGCATGCCAAATCTAGCAAGGAAAATACACATGCAAGTCGATACCTGCAACGAAGCTTGCTATAACTGTTTGATCTTGCATTTCCCTGCTTGATATTTGCCTCCTCTTGCCTTCTTTGCCTTTCTTGATCCAATGCCAAAGTGATCCAAGAAAACTCAAAGTGTCAAAGAGTATGAGAGCGAGAGAGAGAATAATGAGAGAGCTCCAAAGCTAAACTGACAAAAGGTTACACTTACCAAGCTTGTCCATTGATCCTCAGAAGCCTTTTTATCAATGAGGCCTCTATTTTCTTCATTTTCCATCATTTTCCTCCTCATATGCAACCTGTGACCTTTCACCTTCCTTTTCTCCTAATTTCCATTATTTTCATAAATAAATGTGCCAAAAATGCCATTTTGCCTTTCCAAAGCCTTAACCATTGCCTTTTGCCAATTTACTTAGCCAAAACAACCAAATGAACACTTGCTAGGATGTCTTTCCCACCATTCAACTTGGAATAAGTGTCCCATCAACAATGATTATTATTTTTACCTTTATTTACTTTTATTACATGGAATTTTTACGAGGGCTGTTACATAATCCTCCCCCTTGGGGGACACCATCCTCGGTGTTCAATGACACCTATAACCAACAAGACCGCTAAAAACAAAACATATTGCCCATTGATCTTTATAACACAACCCAGTGCAATATTTACAATGAATGACCTGCTCAAAAGAAAAACATCATGACAACATTACTAGATAACAACGATACTGCATATTGGAGCTTTATAACACAACTCATTACGGTATTTACAATAACCACATATACACATATGCACATTTCTAAACCAACAAATAAAGGATATGATTCCTGCATCCACAAAAAGGTAATCTAGAGGCTCATACCTCGACCCTCAAAGTAATACCATGATTCACCTCCTTCCTAGGAAGTCCAAAATCCACTACCACAATCAAAGTTACATCCAATGTCTAGCGTTATAATCTTGCGCCACTAGTCCCCTCAGCAAACAATTACCGACTCATTGTTCCAGGGCACACTCCTAATGTGCATCTGATTCCATCTGGCAATGCTAATGACAAAAAAAATCCATTCGTGACCTTCCCTTCTCTGCTATACTGTCCCTCGGGCAATCTAGTCATCCCCTTCTATGCAGTCACTCACCTTCCAAGTTTCGTTGGCACCCCCATCCCGGGCAGCCAATCCTGTGGCAAGGCTTCCTCACATTGGAAGATACAAAATCCAAGGCATATCCCTGCCTTAAAAGCATCATATCAGTCATAGAATTCTCATGGCAATCAATGGACACTATTGGGTACCAGTGTCACACAATGGCCCTGCTCTTGAAGTCCTCTACTAACATATTACTGCATGTTCCAATTTCTTTTGTTGTTGCAAAGTCTTGCAGTCTATTTCAGCCACTCAACCAAGCATGTTCATGCATTCATGTTCCAAGCACATAATTTCCATTAGATTCAAATAAATTGAAATAACTTCACATCATACCTCATTGGTAGCTCGTCAATAAGGTACACTTGCAATCCTGTTTACTTTCTGTCACAACAAGTCAAGTTAATTGTTTGATCAAAACATCATGCATAAACATATCACATATGGTTAGCTCAAAACACAACCATCATAGATCAACATCATAAATCACATGTAACCATCATAAACCAGAATCATAGATCACATATAATCATCATATACCATAATCATAAATCACATGCATGATAAAACTAAATAAAATGTTGATACTTATCCTTTCATCAATCCTTAGCTTCTACCTTTGTCTTTATTCCGTATGCACTCCAGATCGGTTGCCACACCAGACAAACACCCAGTGCCTTCTCCTAAACCATGTGAATGTACACATAGTGTGCATCACATACATGCAATCACACATTGCATATAACACCATGCAATACATGCACCTACACTTGACATACAACACATACACCTACACCTGATGTACAACACAACACAAATACGTATATAGAGTGCAACACAATGAATGCATATGTCATGATACCATGACTACACAATGCACATACATAGTATCGCATGCCCACAACACAACATGTACGACATGCACTCAATCCCACATGTACACCAGTACCACATGTACAAAGCACCACCTGCACAACGTGTGCACAACATCACATGTACATGACACCACCTACACAATGTGTACACAACGCCTCATGTACACTGCACCATTGTACAACGTGTACACAATACCACACGCACGTCAGGTATGCGACACTACATGTACACAAAGCCACGTGCATGACATGTACACAACACCACCTACACACAATGCCAGTTGTACAACATGTACACATCACCACATGCACACAACACCACTTGTACAATCATGCACACAATACCATATGTACATAGCGCTACATGTACACCATGCACACAAGACCACCTGTACATAGCACTGCATATCCAACATGTACATAACATCATCTGTACACAACACTACATATCCAATCATGCACACAACACCATATGCAATATTCGCACAACACTATATGTACCATCTTGTACATAACATTGCATAAATAACATGTACACACACTATAGTTACACAACACCGCATGTGCACACATCATAGATGCAACATGTACAACATATTCACAACAATAGTACCACATCCAAAACCACACTGTCCTTACCAAGAAACCTTGCTTCTAGTGTCTTATCCATGCTTATCCTAGCATGCCTCAGACCACACTGCTTTCAATTTGTTGATCTATCCCTCGGTATAACTTGTCCATAACATAAGCATAGGCATACTACAAGAATACAATATAAAATCATATTCACATGATACTAACCTCATATATTTTTCATGACTACTCTTCCCACTTGATTCCTCATAGCCAGGAACTTCTTCATGCCATTCGCATGCATAAGCAATCATTCCTCCACAAGAGTGATCCTTGATGACTGGACAATGACATAGATACATGGACACACACATACATATACATAAACATTAGCATAAGCAATCATGATCCCATCATACAACGATATGCATACATACATATACATACATGTAAACATCAACATAAAATAATAATGATCTATTCAGTCAACGACATACATACATTCATATGTACATATATAGACATCAACATAATCATGATCACAACATAATTACCAGATAACATAAGGTCTCCGTTAAGAGAACTTCCTTATTTGTGTATAGCATGCACAACATTGAGAACCACAATTCCCAACTTAGCCAAGGCATCTAACACCTCAGATCCATTTACTTTACCTTTTTGGTTACCTTTCTCATGACTTTACTGCCACCGTCCATTTACCACAATGGACCTAGCCAGTTCAACCAACTGTCATAGTCTTACCTTCCGCTATGCTTACTCATGCACAAAGCTTCATCCGAGTCTTACATTACCTGTTGGGTACCACACAAGTCTCCTTGAGCTCCATTAATTTCATCTTTTCCCAACCAATTCCCAAGACTCTCAAAACAATAAAGGAAAGACCAAGAAGAAAACAAGAAGAAAACCATGGAAAACCAACAACAATACGACACCACAAACAAAGTGGCATGATCATGCACTAGACATAACAAAACTACAAATCAAGCACAAGCAAATCACAAAAGACCAAAAGCACAAGACTAACAACAGACACCATGACTCAACCCCCATGCTTCCCAGTGATTCCAAAGGAAAGCTCAACCTGAGCCTTCTTCAAGATTTCATGTCAGTCTCTTTTCCATGCAATCCCCTGCATCATATCACCATAAACACATAATTGTCAGTGCATAAATAAACATAACAATACACCAGATACCTTATCTTCTTGTGCCAAGAACGTGCCTTGCCACTGCACACGTCCATGCCACCTCTCAAGGGACTCCAATCCCCTTGACAGATCCACTTGTAACTAGAGACTAGCTAATATACCCATCAAATACATGTTAATGAATATAGCACATATCCACATAATTTTAGATAGATGAAGGTTGAGAAGACTTCTAGTGTGCAAAGCACTCATTCGTTTGGAATTAGGGTTTCCAAACATATCCAAAGGAATTCTTTCCCAATTCCTTTCTTTGACCTTTTCCTTGCTGCAATTGAGTGTTACTATGCACTGTCACATCACTCGACTATTAGTTATATAACCATATCAACTATTACCTTGTAATACTAATACACAAGCATGTTTCTTGCAATTGTTTACCCATGTCAATAAAACGTTCCAAATATCAAGACAATCATATCTATCAATTTGAAATCAACCTTTACAAACAATCATGTCATAATCAAAAGTCAACTCATAGTCATTAGACATAATGCTACAACTGTCACCTACTATACTCAAATACAAACCAATTGTCTCAACACATATGTATAAGTACAACCATCTTAAAACAAGATCATTTGAAAACATACTCATATTATGCAATTCATCAAACATCCCACGAACTTGCAACCATACCATGTTAAATAAATCAATTAGACAACATAATAAAAAAATCAAGTACCAAATATACGACATAAGCAAACTCATACCTTAATCTATCTCAGGGGAGGCGATCTTGTCTACATAATCAATCCAGGTTAGCATGACACAACTTCACAACATATCAACTCAGACATAAATCATGATATCCATAACAGTAACTAAATAACATGTTCACATCATAAGCTCATAAGCATTTGTCGTTCATGCATAACAATCACATATGTATAATCAATCTAGATTAGTACAACACCATATCACAAATATGTCGACTCATACCTGAATATCACAACCATAACCATCTGCATAGGTCAAACCAAGTTAACACAATACATATAACATCAAGATCTTCAATGCAATGAATATACCCATCATGCATATGACCAATCCAAATTACAACACCAAGATCTCAATGAAATAACCCTAATCATCAAGTTAATAACATATAACAACAAGAAGTTAACCTATAACATACTCATCAACAAATATGACCTAATCACCAAGTTATCTAACATAAAACAACAATAGCAATGCATACAACCACATGTTACCATCATTCTTAACTATTCGACACATGTGCATATGACTATACTAATCAACTATCATCTACCATGTATGTAACCATAACATCAAAATACATGTAGATAAACCTAATGTATATAAACCTAATGCATATAACAACCCATTAATTAACATACTTGCGTGCCCAACATACAAACATGTATGATAACATGCTCTTGCCTCAAGTTCCAATGGTGCAACTTCACTTTGATGATCTACATCCCTTGCTCTATCTCAACCATATCATTAGCATCATAACAACCAATAACACCATGATGACCTAAATTGCATATAATGAATTCACAAGGCATGTTTGACCTACTATTCATGCATAATTGTAACCAAGACCATACATGCATAACGATTGCATATAGATATATAAAACTTGAGTACAAAACCAATATACACATCCTTCTAGCTAGAGTCCAGTCATCAATGCATGACCATATCAACTACAAAAACCATGAACTTGTTATCACTTAAGAATTCTAATGCCAAAATTTCTCATACTAGCTTGATGAGAAAGGTCAGTGTTAGTCTAAGTTTGATTTCTTTTTTCCTTAGATTCTGAGTCTTAGGAGGTCTTGAGTCAAGCATGCATTCTCATCTATCACTAGTCACCCTCACTCATCACCGATTTCATAGCCATGTGTCAGTTTGGTTTAAAAATCATTATGTACCACAAAGCCTTTTTAGGTGATTGCGTAGCGCATGTAACCATTCTGAAGTGTTTTCGCAGCGCTATAGGTTTTAGGTGATTTCACAGCGCATCATTTAAAATTTACACTGACCGCACTGCGAAATCGAAGATTCGTGCATTCCGCAGCGAATCTTTCCCAACTGTCAAATCTGTCAAATTAATCTATGGCTACGTCATTCATTGTCAGTTTATGCACTCCATATATCATCTCCAACCGCTTATCTCCATTATTGCAATCACTAGGTACATTAGTACATACGAAATACAAGTTCCAAAAAAGGCTAGGTATGCTCAGTTTTAATGATGATTGTAGCCTTGCATGAGAAACAAATCTACTAGATTTCAATTCGAAAACATCGTCATCAAGCGAGGTAGCTATCAAGTGAGGCAGCCATTCAAGCGAGGCAGAGTTTGGAGTTTGAGCAGCGCTAGCATTTCCAGCCTTCATTTCACTGAATCTTCATGGAGGGATCGACAGAAAGGAAAGACCACAGATCAGGCAAATGTCTGAGAAACGAGCCTGAAGGTTTGGATATAACCTTGAAGAATAAAGAGGTCGAACATGCATTTAAACAAGCTGGATGTTGGAATTTTTGCAAGAAGCTCCAGGGAGGACATGCACAAGTGACTAAGGAATTTGCACTGAATTTCACAGGATTAAACTCAAAGGTGGGTATGTTGGAATTGCAGGTCTCACCAGACATGATATCCACAGTTACAGAGATTCCAAGAGGGCAAGAAAATTGGTTCAAGAATTTCAAATTTGACATGAACCCATGCAAAGAATTCCTAAAGCAAGAGTTCATTAATTCAGATTTAAGCAAGTCTGTTCCTAGAAGTTATGTCAAAGAATCTTATGCCCATTTTCTCACCTGTATACAGAAGTACCTGACATGTGAAGGAAGATATAACAAAGTGTATTCATACCATTTTAAACTTCTGTTGCATTTCACAGGCAAGACATCTATTGATCTACCTTTTTATTTATTCCGCAGTTTAAGTAAAATGTGTGACAAGGTGCAACTAAGAAAAGAAGCCTGTGAGACTTCACTATTCCACCATGGCTTGGTTAAGTTAATGGTTCTGCATGAACTCCAGAGGGTAGGCAGAGACTGGGACACATTCATATTCATGTCCGGTTTCAAGAGCAAGACCGGTCTCAGCCCTCAAGCGGCAAAAGAACCTTCAACAACAACCAGTCCTCAAGCAGAAACAAGAGCCAAGAGGGTTTCAAAGTTAAAAGCAAGGAAACAAGTTGGAGAGTCTACCAAGCCACTGACTATTCAGGATACACCCCAGCAGTCAATTAAAGGAAAAACTCAGGTCACTGCACATGAATCAAGCACAGGTGGAGGAGTTCAAAGAAGAAGAACTAGGAGCCAGGTGGCCAAAGAAAAAGGTAAGTCAGTGAGTATTGAAGAAAGCCCTGTTTCAAAGGGAGACTTAAATGATTTATTGCAAGCAATTGACATTGAAGAGTCCCCACTAGTTCAAGCTGATTTGATGCAGTCAGGAAAAGAGAAGGCTAAGAGGGTCAAGGCCTCAAAGAAACTCAAGTTTGATGATCAAGTTGATCAATTTGTTTTTAAGCCCAGGAGACCCATAACAAGGAAGTTCAAAAAAGTACAGGAGGTACCACCAAGAGCTGATGAAGCAGGGGAGGTGACATGGCCACATGAAAGAAAGGATAAAGGCAAAACAGTTGCCACTCAAGAAGAAGGTAGTGTGGAAGACTTGAAAAGGAGATTGGAATCTGCCAACTTTGAGATTGCTAGATTGAAGAAAGATGCTAGGAAATTTTCAGTTAAGGAGGCTTATTTCAACCAAATGCAAGCTCGGTGGGAGGACCAAACTTTTCAAATTCCTGAAGTGGTTGACTTTAGTGTTCAATTCCGTAGCTGGACTACTCCTGCAATAAAGGAAGCTCAATTTATTAGAAAAGTCAATACAAACCTCAGGTTTGGGATCAAAGTAATGAAGAAACAAATTGAAGACTTCAAGATACAGTTGAGCCAGCAAAAAGAATCTCCATAAAGAAATCTCACTTCAAGTAAGGTTATGTTTCAAAGTTTTGATGATTTTGCTTGGTATAATCTTTACTGAAGAATCAAACATTCCCATTCAGTTTTGAAAGGTCTTGGAGCTGTTGAAAGAATGCTTAAATAGTAAAGGGCTCAAATGGCAAATTTTTGGGTTGAAACTGTGATTTTTGAAAACAACTCAGCAGTTTCGTAGTGCGCTACGAAACTGCTGAAGGTGATGACTAGAGCTCAGCAGTTTCGTAGCGCGCTACGAAACTGCTGAAGCTAAATAACCCAATATCAATCAACCTGTTTTGAAACATAAGCGAGAAATTTGAAAGGGGAATATATACAAGGCATCATCTGAAGCTTCAAAATTCAACCAGCTCAAGATAGGTGGAGAAAATATGGATTCGAATCCAAGTTTAAATTTTTTGTCATAAAGTGAGCACATTTACCGCTGTTCAAGATATGCCAAAATAGCTTGAAAGAGTTTTTGCCTTTACACATAAAGGAGGTGGACAGCACATCAAGGATGTGGCCATCTGTTACATTTTGGATAATCAAAGATAAAGGACATGCTTCTTTGGATTCGAAAATTGTAAGGCAAACTAAAGACCGATGAGCAAGGGTAGTTTCCTATGTTTTAGGACAATGGAGAAGATGTGGCATTGAAGACCAGCATGGAGTTTTGAACATTCATCACAGCCAAACTAAAAAGGAACCAGATGTCAAAGAACGAGAACCATTGTAATCAAGGCTATTATTAGCATAACATGGTGTTAGAATCCTACTTGATTTAGACCTCTAGAAAGTCTAGTTGAAGTTTGTTACATTAAATAGGCAGTTAAAAGTTAAACAGGTGTCATTAGAAGTAGATTTCGAGTTCCCCTAATGTTTAAGGAGGAATCTCAGTCAGGTCTATATATAGGAGAAAGGGAAATGTAATCAGGGTTGGAAGTTTATGTAAAAAAGCTCTGTTGTCAAGCTTATGTAAAGACTCTGTTTATTTTGGTAATACAGTAAATGGTTTCAGCTGCTCAAGAATCATAGTGACTTCAATGTATGAATTCCTCTTGTTGTCTTTCATGTTGTCTACAGTATTATGAGTATTTGATTACTTAGAAATCACCTGCAGTGTTCTAATTTCCTTCATATGCTCATATATTGTTCCTTTGTGTCTAATGTACTTTATCTATATTGAAGTCTGAATACCTTGATTTTATTGCAAAGCCAATTCACTGTTAATACTAAATGACATATGACTCCATGAGCCCAATGGATGCTTGTTAATTTAGAATTTACCAGCCTCATTCCTATTTGTTTCATAAAGAGTTAGCCATCTCAATTATAATCACAAACCTTAAATCCTTTGAGAGAGCCCTCTCAGGCTAAGGAGGCTAAGCCTTAGCTAAAAGATTGGTCTGAAACAGTTACTTGAAGTCTTCCTGGTCTGCAGCCTTCCAGGGCCTGATTTTGAGATAACAGAACTAATGCATGAAAACAACCATAACTCCATTGTACACATTGCCACATGTAACTATCAACATGCATAAGCAATGCCTAATCAACTACACATATGCATAAACGCATGTAGTCGAGCATAATCGATGAATCCTTGTAACCATCCTAAAATATTGATATTTGAAATCAAACCTACAAGAATGTAGCCTAACATACAAGAATGTAAGTAGGCAACATAAAATCAACATGTAAGTCACATGTAATCAATATGTAACCAGTCATATACTCATGATGATGCATTCCACAAAATCAACATCAAATTTTCCATGACAACCTTACTACAACCATAATCAATCATCAAGCAAATGCAACAAGTGCATGAAATGCAAGTGTAAGAGACACACATGCAACTGACATGCATTGATGACCAACACACATCGCCCATCCAGTCTGAGGGTTGAACCATGCTCTGATACCACTTTGTAACACCCTCCTGCCACATCTACCGAAGTAAGTAGCCAACTAGGGTAAACATGAAACGAGAGGCCACTATGATTGGATTCAACCTCCTATGTGACCTTAAGGAAGTGGAACCAACAAAAACATTACACATAGTCATCCAACATCAACTTCACAATCCTCAGGAGACATGTCAGCCACTCAGAAAACCTGTCCCTGGGTCCCACTAATGTTCTGGACATCTTAGGCCATAGTCGCTCTCATGCTACAGGCAAGGGAGTGACCAGAAACCCAAAGTCGCTCTCACAGGCTTGCCTGCCAACAACCAGAGACCAAAATTTCTAGTTCTGTGCTAGTGACCCTGAGATTTAAGCCACTTTTTCAGGCCAAGAGCCTAGGTCACTGCCCAGAATGGAGTGATAGCACAAGATCAGTAAAAGTATAGGGAAACAATGATGCAAAAACAATAAGTTGAACAAGACCTTAACCAGACCCCTACTAGCCATGACAGGAATTTCGTCAAACATATCGTCAACATGTAACCTATAGGTGTAAACAACATAATTAAGTGTAGGGATCTCATACTTATCTGATAATCGGTATGAACCATTATTCTCTCATGTCATTTGTTGCATTATCATCTATTAGGCCATAGACACATTATCCTTTCATATACAAGCAAAAACATGCTGAGAGCCATACATAGCTACTGTCATAAAACATACATATAGCCAACATAATAGGGATAGAAATATCATAAACATATCAGCCATCAAAACCCATATATGCATCAATACATTTACACATGAAAATTAAGGGAATGAATTTTCTCATTAATGTGTTATCTTTGATAACTTTTAGATAGTTTGAAGTCAGTTTGTCAAATTAGTTTTTTTGTTTTTTGCTTTTTGTTTTGTTTTGTTTTGTTTTTTTGAAAATAAAATAGATGTATAAAATGTCAATTTGGTCACCTATGTTAGTGTGTAGAGTCAAAATGAGTCCAAGTGGGGTCCATAATAGGAGATAAAATACAAATTTTCATTTGTGTTAGGCTCATTTGATCATGATTAGGATTTAGCTACTTTTGTCAGATTCCGTAGCAAATTTGTCACTTCTGCCTCTTATCCCGCTACGCAATTTTGCTAATGTTAGCAATGATTAAATTTGTCTTAAACACGGGTTATAGTCTTGATGTATCATGAGCACATGTTAGGGTTTACCTTTTTTTTCAATATCCCTAAATGATACACACCACCAAGCCTCATTCACCATCAGTTTCATTTCCGTTTCGAGTTGGTCTTGCTGTCATAGGGAGGTCTAGCTGTCATTAGGAGAAATTGCAGGTGGCAAGAAGGAGTTTTCTACGTGTTGCAGTCATGGCACAGAGGAAACAATACAAAGGAGGCTCTATGGTACGCTATGAATCCACGGACATGAAGTTGTTGGAGGAAGACCCTGTTTTTGTTCAATCCTTTGCCAACGTGGGATGCTTGCGTTTTTGCCAGAAGTTGCAAGGTTTTCATGGGCAGATTGCCAACGATTTTGCCATAAATTTCACATGAACAAGAACGAAGGTTGGTTTGATGAATTTTACAGTATTCCCTGATACAATTGCTCGTGCTATAGAGATTCCTACGTCTGGTGAGATGTGGTTCAAGGTTCAGAAGTTCAAGCAACTCAATTGTGATGATTTTCTCAAGGATGAATACAAAGGAATTGACACAAACGCTGGCATTTCTAGGGTTTGCCTCAAAGAGAATTTTTCCAAATTTTTAATGGTCATCCATAAATATTTTACATATGAAGGCAGTTCAATATGGTTTACTAGTATCGCTTCAGATTGCTCTTACATTTCACAGGTAAAAAACCTCTGGACATTCCTTTTTATTGTTAGTCCAGTCTAAACCTGATGCTAATAATACTTCTCTTTTCCATCATGGCCTCATCAAATTTATTGTTGGAGAAGAACTAAATAAATTAAACAGAGATTGGCTCACCTTCTTGTTCTTAAGTGGTTATGAGCTAGATGCTGCCACCCCTTCTAGAAAAACTCCAAAATCTCAGTCAACAACTCCTAGGGAAGAGAAGCAACTAGAAATAGAACCTGTAGCAGAAACTTCCACAAGCACTGGGAAAAGGCTAACCAGAAAATAGAGTAAAGGGAAAGGTAAGTTAGCTGATATTCTAGAAGCCATTGAAATTGAAGAAGGTCTAGTTTTGCAGCCTTTGCAAGTAACATAAACAAAAACTCAGGAAAAGAGCAAGAGGGCCAAGAAACTTTATTTTACACAAGAGGAACACCGTTTTATTTTCAGATCAAGAAATCCTATAACAATATCAACACAAAAAACAAAGAAGATGCCAGAAGAGCCCTTTGAAAAAGTGGAACCGGTAAAGAGAAGACAAAGAAAAGAGCCCGTGCAAGAAAAAATCCAGATAGAAGTTCCACATGAACAATTAAGAGAGGCTAGACAAGAAGTGATAAATTCTAAACTTGAGTTTTAGAAGTTGCAAAGGGAGATGTCAAAACAGATAGACTTCTATGATAAAGTTGCAGAAGAATCCGAAGAGGCAGTGGATGAAGCCAAAAAGATGGTGAAAAGGACTCTACCTTTGCACATGATGTTAAAGCATATGTACAAAAGGAACAATTGGCTACAGGCAGACATAAATAAGTTGCAGAGGTGAGTCAAAGCATTGGAAACTCAAATAGAGATGATCAAAGTTGAACTCTCAAAAAGAAATCTTGGGCTCATAGCTGAAATAACATGCACCCCTTAAGTATGGTAAATTCCTCATTTTTTTTACTATACTATGCTAAACTAATTGTTTCAGAAATATACATAGTTAAATAAGCTATAAGGAGTGATAAGAAGGCAGAAGAAATCATAAAAAATCAGAAACTTAGAAAATTCAAATTTCATAGCAACTCCCCATAATTAAGATGAAAATTTGCTATGAAATTGTTGTAGCTTATCATTGAGGAAAATGCAAGGAAATTTTTTAGTTAAAGGAGTTCTAATGGCATGAGTTTAACTAAATTACATGAGAGTACACTTCAGGGTTTTTAGAAAGATCAGAAAGCTACCAGAAGAATGTTTTTGTAGCTTGCTACCAAATTTTGCTATGAAACTGTCAAACTGCTTTTTTTTTGCATTATAAATTTTGATTGGGCATCAAACAACAGGGAAATTACATGGGTTATAGGTCACAAGGGTGTCCACATCATCAGATTAGAAAATCCTATTTTTCAGGAAAACAAGTCAACAAAGTCAATTAGGTCAGCACATCCACATGGCAAGAACACATTAGCAATCTGACACACTCAGCATTTGGTTGGATTCGATAAGGTTCAATAACATAATATTTAAGGGCTCATAATAGATAGAATCCTATTTGAATTCAAATTGTATTGAAACAAAAAATCCCTAAGAAATCTCAAATATGTTTTGTAAGTCAAATAAGATTAGGTCTCTTAGCATAATGATCGAATCTAGCCCCACGTGGCAAATTTTGTAATTAATGGCAGATGGAGATGTCTTTCTATATATTTGTAGTTTTTGACTTTGCAAGGGATCGAGAATGTGAGAAAGACCACTTTTGTAAATCTTTATCTAGTTAATATATATTTGCAGTATACTCTGTTTTTTTTTAACCTGGGATTCAATTTTGGCTATTATGATATCTCATCATGCTTTCATGTTGTTATCAGTTTTTCATAGCTTATTTGATTACTTGGAATTCAATGTTATATTGCTCCAACTTCCTTCAATTTGCTGTGATTAACTGTAAATTTTCATATTCACATTAGTAAGCCAAAAATGCCTCAGCTTCCACAAAACAATGTTTATCTGTAATTGAGTTTTTTCTTTTGACTCCATGCCCAATGGTGGTGATTATCACACTTTCTTTCACCTGCAAGAAATCATACAAAAATCTAGAGTTAGCCATCTGTAATTGAGTTTTATTTAGAACATTATCTAATTTTCCTTGAGAGAGCCCTCTCATGCTAGAAGGGCTAACTTCTAGCTATAAGTGGTTTGAAATAGTTACTCTTGGTTGGAGGTTGACACAACCCAACCTGTCATTTCAAGTGATAACATAATGAATGCTATGAACCAACGAGAGATGGGTCTACCACGTTCTACTTTACCATAGATTGGTTGTGTTGAGATTGCAACAAGATGATGGAGCTTAGTGAAAAGAGTCGCCTTCACTAAGTGGGCCTGCAGGCAAATTATGGCGCAAGTTCTATTTTTGATCACAGTGTGGATGATCACAGAGTGGGTGACCACAGTGTGAGTGATCATAGTGTGAGTGATCACAATGTGGGTGACCAAAGTGTGAGTGACCACAGTGTGGGTGATCAAAGTCTATTTTTAGACTGGCTGTCAAAAATAGAAAAGTCAAATATTATTGTCTCATAATAATACTTGGACTATAAACTTGATCTTATTCTCTTGGAGCACTTCAGTTTGAGCTACAGATGTGGCCCATGCAGCTGTCAGAAGGAAGTACGCTTTTTCTTATGAGTCAGTTGAGTTGTTGCATGCATGACTTTAGGTAGAACTCAACCAGTTGAGTTTGGTGGAGTTGATTGTGGAGTTGATGGAGTTGTGTTCAGTTTGACTTGGTTAAACTAGTTGTAGTTAGTCTAACTGCAAATAGACTAATGATGAGTTGTTAAACTAATTATTAACTCATAATACAACTATAGAATACATCAGTTAACTCAGGTGCATGTCAGTGCATGTTCAGTTCAGCAGGGACAGGTGTTAGAGAATCAAATTGCTATCAGTTGTGACTATAGTTGTGCATCAGATCTTGCACAATCAAAGGATTGAGTATGCCAATGAGTTTGCTCATGTATTTGCCCAGTTTGTAGCTTCTGCTCACGTCTTACACATTGTGAGTGATTCTTTGGAGGTGAAATACGAGTTTGGTAGACCATTCTCATTCATTCTTGAGCAGGTATTGAGTAGTGGAGGCAGGCAAGTAGTGGAATAGATTTGGAGATCAGATCTTAGCTATATTGTGTGTAACAGGTGGAGCTGGTACTGGATTGCTTGTGATAAGCATTGTACTTTGTAATGTTACATGGTCTCAATCATTAATATACAGATAGTGTGGGGTTTTTAGCGAGATGCTTTCCCCGGGTTACATACTGTGTTAATGTGTGAATGCTCTTGATGTTTTATTGTTATTGATGCTGCTATATTGATGATCAACGTAGAGGAGCTTATGTATTGTGTATGTATTCCGCAATAGTACATGATCAGGATAATCTCTGTTGAATATGTGTTAAATTATTCAAAAATTTCTACATGGTATCAGAGCTGGTTGATTTGTAGAAAAAGTTCTACATGGTATCGGAGCTGTTGATCATCAGATCTACTATTCAGGAAGTGTTTACATTCTATTTCTTCAGGCAGAGTCTGTAATCGGGCCAGGTAGCCTCTGGATTCATCCTTCCTTTGGAAGGTGAGATATTGGTGAATGCCCATACAGTCAATCTCTGTACGAGAAATATTGTGTTCTCACGAATTATAGATCGGAAGCGGTTGAGTTGGTTGCTGGTGGAAATCGAATTTGCAACAGTGTTGTTGAAATGTCTTTCAACGGATTGCAAATGTTATTCCAAAGCAAGAGCGACCTGGCGCTCAAGGATAAACTCAGAAACAATAAAGGTGAGAATGGATCTTCATCAAAGGTATCTGATGAAGAGAATTGTGCTTTGGCTGCCAAAGCAAAGAAAGGGAAGAGCAAGAAAGCTTCTCAATCTGGTGCGAAAGGCAAGAAGCAGGATATGTCCAAGGTGAAGTGTTTTAACTGTCACCAGCACGGACACTATGCCACTAATTGTCCGCAGAAGAAGAAGAACAAGCAGGCTGCTGGATCTTCAACAGGAGAGGCTCTAGCCTCACAGTTTGAGCTTGATTTTTCATTGATCACATGCTTGGTTTCAAGTGTGATGGGATCAGTGTGGTTCTTGGACAGTGGTGCGTCTTTTCACATGACGGGAGATAGAGATTTGTTCCCTGATCTGGAGGACAAAGATCTTGGAGTGCACATCGAGATGGGCGATGATGGTAGATATAGTGCGACTGGTATCGGTACCATGTCCTTTGATAGAGAGTCTGGTAAACCCTTCGTATTGAAGGAAGTCATGCATGTTCCAGGATTGACGAAGAATCTCATATCAATGGCGATGTTAGAAGACAAGGGGTATGATGTTGTTTTCAGCGAGGGAAAGGCTTTCCTACGCAGTAAGACAACTGGTGAGACCCGGAAGATAGGGGTTCGAGTGAGGAACCTTTATCAGTTGCATGTAGATGGATGCACAACAATGGCGGGCAAGGCAGAAGGATTGGTGAGCCGGGATGATGGCAAGTTGTGGCACAGGAGATTGGGTCACCTTCACCATGGAGCCTTGAAGATACTGCAACAGATCACTACAGGACTTCCTAAAGGCACACTTGCGCAGTCAGATCAGTGCAAGGGGTGTACTTTGGGGAAGTTTGTGAAAGCCACCTTTCACGAGAAGGATAGTCGCGCCACGAAGATCCTTGAGAGAATTCACACAGACGTGTGTGGACCTTTCTTAGTTGCTTCGACAACAAAACACAGGTATTATGTGATTTTTGTTGATGATTTCTCTCGTAAGTGCTGGATCTTCTTCATGCAGAAGAAGAGTGAGACATATTCAAAGTTCTGTGAATTCAAAGCACTGGTCGAGAAGGAGTCGGGGAAGAAGGTGAAGGCTCTTAGGAGCGATAATGGTGGTGAATACATCTCAGACGAGTTCAAGGATTTCTGCAAGGCAGAAGGGATTCGTAGAGAGCTCATAGCTCCCCATAACCCACAGCAGAATGGGGTAGCTGAGCGGAAGAACAGAATGATTGTGGGTGTTGCACGGGCAATGTTGCATGATCAGGGCCTACCCCTTCACTTGTGGGCGGAAGCATGCAATACAACAGTTTATGTGCAGAACCGTTGTCCTCATAGGATACTTGGCATGAGTACACCTGAGGAGACTTATTCTGGTAAGAAGCCTAATCTTTCTCATTTGAGGATTTTTGGTGCTAACGTTTACATGCATGTGACGAAGGATGCCAGGAAGAAGTTGGAGCCGACCGCAGAGGTTGGGATATTTGTGGGGTACACTGATACGCCCCACAACTATCGTGTGTATTTGCCAGACAGTGGTAAAACTGTTGTCTGACGGGATATAAAATTTCAGGAGGAGAAAGCCATGAAGTGTTCGCTTGAGACGGAGCTACACTTGCATGCAGATGAGGAGCTATTAGTTCCTAAGGATGAGCTTCAGGACGTGGATCAGCCACAGGACGAGGTTCATGGAGTGGAAGAGACCACTCATGCAGCGCCAACCATTAGAGGGCGAAAGCGCTTGACAGAAGCTGAGCGATTGGCTCAAGATGCAAAGAAATTTGTAGGACCACCTACAGCCCAATGCAGGCAGAGACAGTCACCTGATCGGTACACTGGATACATGGCTCTGATGAGCAAGTGTGTTGTGACTGAGCCATCCTCTTTCGAGGAAGCCGTGGAGGATCTCGCATGGGTAGACGCCATGGTGGAAGAGTATGATTCTATTGTCAGAAACAGTGCATGGGAGATTGTTCCTAGACCGGAAGGGAAATCAGCGGTGGGTTCGAGATGGATCTACAAGGTCAAGCATGCAGTTGACGGGAGTGTGGAGAAGTACAAGGCAAGATTTGTTGCCCGAGGCTTTTCACAGATAGAGGGGATCGATTATGAGGAGACCTTTGCACCTGTCGCAAGGTATTCTTCCATACGGACGATTGTTGCTCTCTCAGCGCAGATGGGATGGCACATTCATCAGATGGATGTGAAGATTGTGTTCCTCAATGGAGTCATTGAGGAGGAGGTGTACATTGAACAGCCCGAAGGCTTTGAGGTCTTCAGCAGCGAGTCGCATGTGTGCAGGCTCAAGAGAGCGCTGTATGGGTTGAAGCAAGCACCGCGTGCTTGGTACACACAGATAGACAACTATTTCACAGGACTTGGATTCTCCAAGAGCGAGGCGGATCCTAACCTATACCAGATTGTGGTGGAGGGTAAGTTGCTTATCATTGTACTATATGTTGATGATTTGATTCTAACGGGTGATGAGATGTTGATACTGTCATGCAAGAAGGATCTTGCTACAGAGTTTGAGATGAAGGAATTAGGCCTCCTTCACTATTTCCTAGGATTGGAAATATGGCAGCGGAGTGGTGGACTGTTTGTTTCTCAGGGCAAGTATGCTCGGGAGATACTTGAGAAGTTCAACATGCATGGCTGCAAGCCTGTTGATACTCCTCTTCCTGGAGGTTGGAGGAAGGAGGATGCCACTTCGGGAGAAGAAGTGGATGCCACTGTTTATCGACAGTTGGTGGGGTCGCTGATGTATTTGGTCAATACACGACTTGATATATGCTATGTATTTAACCAGCTTTCACAAGCTATGGTTAAGCCTACCAAGCTCTTCTGGAAGGCGGGCAAGCATGTATTGTGCTACTTGAGAGGAACATCGGGATATGGTTTGTGGTACAGACAGGAGGATGAGGTGAAGCTATGTGGCTTCACGTATGCAGATTGGGCAGGGAGCCCAACGGACAGAAAGAGCACATCAGGAGGGGTCTTCAGTATTGGATCGACAACAGTTTCTGGGTACAGCAGGAAGCAGAGATCCGTGGCACTCAGTTCAGTGGAGGCCGAGTATATGGCAGCAAGTTTGGCTGCATGCGAGGCTATATGGATGAGGAAGATCCTGGTTGGTTTGTTCGGTTCTCATTTGGATCCTACTGTGATTTACTGTGATAACCAGAGTTGCATTAAACTCTCGGCTAATCCTGTATTTCATGATAGATCTAAGCATATTGACATCAGGTACCATCATATCAGAGATTGTGTGCAGTGGAGGATCATGTTGCTTTCATACATTCCAACGGAGGATCAGGATGCTGATATTCTGACGAAGGCTCTCACCAGGAGAAAATTCGAGTACCACCGAGGCAGGATAGGGGTTGCTGATAATCCATATCTTGTCGAGAGGGAGTGTTGAGATTGCAACAAGATGATGGAGCTTAGTGAAAAGAGTCGCCTTCACTAAGTGGGCCCGCAGGCAAATTATGGCGCAAGTTCTATTTTTGATCACAGTGTGGATGATCACAGAGTGGGTGACCACAGTGTGAGTGATCACAATGTGGGTGACCAAAGTGTGAGTGACCACAGTGTGGGTGATCAAAGTCTATTTTTAGACTGGCTGTCAAAAATAGAAAAGTCAAATATTATTGTCTCATAATAATATTTGGACTATAAACTTGATCTTATTCTCTTGGAGCACTTCAGTTTGAGCTACATATGTGGCCCATGCAGCTGTCAGAAGGAAGTACTCTTTTTCTTATGAGTCAGTTGAGTTGTTGCATGCATGACTTCAGTTAGAACTCAATCAGTTGAGTTTGGTGGAGTTGATTGTGGAGTTGATGGAGTTGTGTTCAATTTGACTTGGTTAAACTAGTTGTAGTTAGTCTAACTGCAAATAGACTAATGATGAGTTGTTAAACTAATTATTAACTCATAATACAACTATAGAATACATCAGTTAACTCAGGTGCATGTTCAGTTCAACAGGGACAGGTGTTAGAGAATCAGATTGCTATCAGTTGTGACTATAGTTGTGCATCAGATCTTGCACAATCAAAGGATTGAGTATGCCAATGAGTTTGCTCATGTATTTGTCCAGTTTGTAGCTTCTGCTCACGTCTTACACATTGTGAGTGATTCTTTGGAGGTGAAATATGAGTTTGGTAGACCATTCTCATTCATTATTGAGCAGTGGAGGCAGGCAAGCAGTGGAATAGATTTGGAGATCAGATCTTAGCTGTATTGTGTGTAACAGGTGGAGATGGTACTGGATTGCTTGTGATAAGCATTGTACTTTGTAATGTTACATGGTCTCAATCATTAATATACAGATAGTGTGGGGTTTTTAGCGAGATGCTTTCCCCGGGTTACATACTGTGTTAATGTGTGAATGCTCTTGATGTTTTATTGTTATTGATGCTGCTATATTGATGATCAACGTAGAGAAGCTTATGTATTGTGTATGTATTCCACAATAGTACATGATCAAGATAATCTCTGTTGAATATGTGTTAAATTATTCAAAAATTTCTACATGTTGAGCCAAGTCTCTCTTCAACCAATCAACCCCGTTCCATATTCCAAGCATGAATGTGGGACTCATAGAACACACCAAAAACACCAACAACCATGGATGCCATCGGAGTTCTTCGCTTACACCATGTGGAATTTAAGTGCCTCCGAGTCTCTCAAGCTTTACCACAATCCATAGTCCAATCCAGAGATCACTAGGCCCTACACCGAGACATACTCTCCAGGCTTTACTGTGCATCCCATCCCGGGACCACTAGGCCCAATGGAGAGAAAATCCACCTCTTGGCTTTACCATATATCCCGCCATTCATCGGCAAGGATTCCTAGGCCCACCGAAGCACACAATTTGGCTTTACCACAACCCCTAGTCTGGATCAGAGGTTGCTAGGCTAGTGGCTTCATGATCCACAGTGCGGTTCAAGGACCACTAGACCATTTGTTTGTCAATTCGGAGATCCACCCCACTCAACTTCGAATCCAATCAGGCCATCCCACATAAACTGAATGAGAGAACCCATCTCATCAAAGCTATCAGGAAATGGCAAGGCTAGGTTGAAAATACTGACACACTTGGCAAAACCCATGCCATGGTAGAAAAGAACCACATGCAATCTCATGCATGCCAATTCTATAAGCTTGCTGTAGTTGCTTGATCCTGCCTTTCCCTGCCTGATCTTTGCTTCCTCTTGCCTTCTTTTCCTTTCTTGTTTCAATGCCAAAGTTCTCCAAGAAAACTCTAGTGTCCAAGAGTATGAGAGAGAGAATAATGAGAGAGCTCTAAAGCTAAAATGACAAAAGGTTACACTGACCAATCTTGCCAACTGATCCTTAGAAGCCTTTTTATCAACGAGACCTCTATTTTCTTCATTTTCCTTCAATTTCCTCCTCACATGCAATCTGTGACCTTTCACTTTCCTTTTCTCCTAATTTCCATTATTTTCATAATTAAATGTGCAAAAAATGCCATTTTGCCTTTCTAAAGCCTTAGCCATTACCTTTTCCCAATTTCGTTAGCCAAAACAACAAAATGAACACCCCCCTAGGATGTCTTGCCCACCATTCAGCTTGGAATAAGTGTACCATCAAACACGCTTATTATTTTTACCTTTATTTACTTTTATTACATGAAATTTTTACTAGGGTTGTTACAAGACCTCCAGTAGGGGGAAATATTGAGCTAAGTGGGTAGAGGGAGCACATGTAGCCATACCTCCAGGTGTGAGGTGGGGCAATGTGAAGAAATAGTCCCAAGAGTTGCAAAAATTTGGGCAGCATCCATTGAGGTGTTTTTTCTCATGGATCATTACCTTGCTACATGGGCCCACAATATTCAGTAATAGGAGGATCAATGACAGTCAGATATTGAAGAGCACAAAGTAGACTTGACAGCAAAGCAGGAGGTTCAGTAGCAGAGTCAACAACAACACAGTTTTCCTAGTATACAATTGTTGATTGATTCAATGATTATTTTTTATTTATTTTTGGATGCTTTTCAGTTGCAGATGTTGCAGTAGCAACAACAACAGTGAGAAGTTTTGCATGCAATACATTCCAAAGGTATTGGATAAGGGTAGATGTAAATCCCTTTGTTGTTGAGAGGGAGTGTTGAAAATGCAACAAGGAAATCCAGATTTAATTTCCCTTGAATTAAATTAGGAGAAAATTTGTAATTCCACCTCACAAGGCAACTTGTACGAGTTAACTACGTTAATTTGACTTAGTTGGTTCAGTTAATTTGAGTTGAGGGTCTAATTTGAGTCATGTAGAGTCTCTCCTACTTTATATAAAACCTGGTTGAGTTTATTTTGAGTTGTAATTGATTACTTTAGTTTAACTAAGTTAAAGTCAGTTAAACTAGTTCTGACAATTGGAGGAACCACTAGGAGGTATAACAATGGGTTGTTTCTTCATGTGTTCAACTAGTTAACTGATAATTCAACCATTAATAACTCATGCATGTGTGATGTACGAGTTACCCAGTTGAGATTGAATTTCAAGGGCAGTGTACTATCAATTTTATACTCATCCAAATTGTATAGGTGGTGCACACAGTTAGAGGATGGATTGCATAATTCCAATTGAGGAATTTCCCTAATTAATAGAGGCTAATTCCCAAGGAAACAATGCAAGGAAATAGGGACTTGGGCAAGCATAAAATTGGTTAAGTATTGGCCAAGGTTTATATAGGAAGCAGTGAGATAGATAAAGATAGTGCAGAGGTTGCTCGAGCTTAAGCAAAGCATTGTAATCTTCTCATATTTTCTGATTAATGAAATATATAGATAGCAGGGGTTTTCAACTGTGACTTTCCCCAGTAAATCATTGTGTAATATGTTGATTGAATTCTTTCTCTTATATGCTTCATGATTTCACGATCGTTAATTGTTTCTGCAGTTGGTAGAGTAGATTCAAGGTTATTGTTTTAGTAAATTACAATTAGCAGTTTGAATCTACAAGGAATTTCTACACCAATTAGCTATATTTAAACTAAGCGACATGTACTAGCTACTACATAGCACTTGCTTTTATTTAGAGATGGTTTATATTTTGGAATTTAAAATTTACTTTAAAAAATAAAATATATTATTTTTAGTATATATTTAATTATAAGAAAATTTATTATTTGGGTCTTAAGTATGTTCTAAAATTTATTTTGTTTGGCTAACAACCCAAGACCTAGAAGCATATGGGAGGAGTGATAGACTACCCCTTTACTCACCACCAATTAGTAATTACAGGTGGCATGGTTTTGTCTTGAATAACACTGATGAGTCAACCTGCATTAGCAAATAACAACCAATGATAATTGTCTCACTCTTAGTTTAACAACCAAGTATGATAGATTTCCCCATTATATTACGGATTAGTCTAACTTATAGACGAAATGCCCTTTTTCATGACATTTTTCCTGGTTAATTCTAATTAAAATCCACGGAGGTTTTTAAAAACTTGAGTTTAAATTGTTTAATTTGCATAATTCGAGTGCCCAAAGAGTATTTCGGGTGCTGAATCCATTTATGCATTCAAAAATATATTTTAAACAACAAAAAATATTGAAATTGTATTGCCAGATTTTAATAAATTCCGCTAAAAAAAACCATTTCATCTATAATTTAGAGTATACATTATATTAAAACTATATCTAAAATATAATATTTCATTATTCCATAAAATAATAAAAAATACATCAATTTTATTAACTATCAAAAAGAATTTTTTTACTCATACGCAAAACTATTATGGTTTAAATTTTACTCGAATGCAAAACTATTATTATTTAAATTTTAAGTCACTTCTATCGTCTTTTCTAACAAAAGGTCCTATATTTGTTTATCTCTTATTTCGTTGTTTTTATTTAATATATTTTTAAAATATTTTTTTACTATTTTTATTTTATTTCTATGGGATAATAATATATTTTTTTCCCTTCTTTATGAGATGAGGATATAAGAAAAAATAACATTTAGGTGAAATTTAATTTAATTAATTAATTTAATTTAATTTTTTCTATGTGGTTTAAAGATCTTGGAATTTGATGACTACTATGTTTACAAAATATTTGTACTAGGTAGATCCATTTGAAGGGATCATTTTCTGCAAACTCAACCATGAAATCTAACCTATGATCCATAAATAGCAAAGGTGTTTTAATGACGGAGACTTGACCAATTGAACTAACCCTCTAAGCTAATTTCATTTAATTTATTAAATTTTAAAATTTTAAAATATAAAAATGTTTTAATTTCCTTTAAAAAATTATTTTTGTATTATATTTTTTAAAAAAAATTTAAAATACATTTCTAAATTATTACAATTTTAATAAATAGAAAATTGAAAAAGATTAATATTATAAAAATATTTTGAAAATACAACTTAATATAAGTTTACATAAAACAATAATAAAATTATAAGTGAATGTAAACTTTCAGAATGACTCTTATTATATAAAACTTTCACAAAAAAAACTGTGTAAAAAAGTTTAGCTTGTCCAACATTTATAGTGGACATTCCATCCATCATTCTTATATATATTCCTTAACCATTATTTAATTTTTCTTTTATTTATCAATTTACCCTCTTCACATTCTTTTGCATTAACCTTTTCTTAACTTGTCAACATTAAAAGTGGAATTCCACCCATCATTCATATTATACCTTAACCATTATTTAAAATTTCTTTTATTTGTTAATTTAGCCTTTTTCAGTGTTTCTATATTAACCCCCTAGTTTTTATCTTTATTTCCTTGTGGTTCCTTCCTTTTATATATATATAAAAGTTATTTTAACTAAATAGGTAGATTCATATATATATAAATATATAAAAGTTATTTTAACTAAATATGTAGATTCATATATATATAAGTTATTTTAACTAAATATGTAGATTCTTATATAAATTTCTTCCTAATCTTTAGCAATCTTTTTTTATGATTATTTAAATATTTTTCGTGAATTTCAATTTTATTCATTATCTCTAATTTATACATGACTCATTAGTTTCACACTTATGGCTAAATTTTGGACTTTTAATAATTTTAATTAAATTTTCTCTCTATTTTGACCATTTTCCCAAAATAGCTATTTTATGTCTTTATCTACTTAAAGTCTCCTCAACGCTCATTTGATCTTCATCAAGATTTCTAGTCCCTCAAGTTATTTTAACTAAATAGGTAGATTCATATATATATAAATATATAAAAGTTATTTTAACTAAATATGTAGATTCATATATATATAAGTTATTTTAACTAAATATGTAGATTCTTATATAAATTTCTTCCTAATCTTTAGCAATCTTTTTTTATGATTATTTAAATATTTTTCGTGAATTTCAATTTTATTCATTATCTCTAATTTATACATGACTCATTAGTTTCACACTTATGGCTAAATTTTGGACTTTTAATAATTTTAATTAAATTTTCTCTCTATTTTGACCATTTTCCCAAAATAGCTATTTTATGTCTTTATCTACTTAAAGTCTCCTCAACGCTCATTTGATCTTCATCAAGATTTCTAGTCCCTCATGATGGGTGGAGTATCCACCCAAAACGTTGGACAAGCTAAACGTTTTTACATATTTTTCTTTCAAAATTTTTCTACAATAATAAAATATTTATTTCTTCCATCGAGGGGTCAACTCTAGGATGTAATGTTTAATTTTGATGGGGGTCAGGACAATTGGCATAACTCATCACCCCCTTAGTAAGTTAACCTCTACCCATGCATCAATAACCCTCGTCAAGACCACTGACATCGCACGAGAATTAGGGTAGCTACAATAGAAGTTTTGGTTCTAGTTTGGGTGTGTGGATTTATTGTTCGTGGGGTGTCTCTCGAGCTCATGGAACTTAGACTCCACCCTATAGGTCCCTCCTTCCTCCATAAATTTCCCCACCGATAATGAATTTCAATCATTGAATATAGTTTGGCACCTTGCTTGATGCTTATCCATTGTTGTCTTTTCTCAGGGTTGCACTTGCTTGACGTGGATGAGAGCTCCATTGGCTCTAACTGCTTCGGCTAGGCTTGTGCAGGTGTACTCCCTCATCATTTGGTGCTTCTAGCTTCTTAGTCCCTCAACTTTGTATCTTCTCTACTCCTTCAATGCTCTTCCCTCTTCGACCACCACGACAAGACAAAGGGCGTGCTACAAACATGGAGGTGGTAGTTATGGCTTGGTGGGTAGCTCTCATGCTCGCCTTCGAGAAAAGTCTTTTGCATGCCATTACTAGGAGCACACTTCAATTTACATCCAAGAATAAATTCACGAGGTAGATGAGGAAATTTGCTAGGAGTGTCTGCATGTTTTTTATTTAGAGGTTGTAGAGAGAGTAGCACCATGGAACCCTGACATTGTTAATACTAGGGGGAGACAAAACCACTATCTTGACATTTTTATTTTTATCTTTATTGGCACATGAAACTCCTATTGGACAAGGTTCTTGTGGATAGAAAAGAGGCTTACGAAAATCTTTCGAATAGACTAGAGGAATTGAAGCTACTACTATTGGGCGTGGAAGACTTCTTAGCACACATGGAAATGGGTTCACCTCCAAGGACATCAAAACCTCCTCTCAGCAAGGGAGCATAACAACCCATCAACATAGAAACCTCCCTATCCTGTTATGCTCGAGGTATATGTCAAGGTCTCCCTTTGGTTATTTATTTTCCTTTGCATTTCGGTTTATCAGGGACACAAGCTCCCTGCTATGAATTTTTTCGTTTTTCTTATGAATATTTCAAAACAGTTGCATATTATTGGTTTGTCCTCTATTGGGGTAACATGCATACTTTTTATATATGTTTATTTGGTTTGATCACTCATAGTCAAATTTTGGACAATGAATGTGATTTTTTGACTTGATCTTTGGTCTAGTTTCCCTTGTGGCAGATTAGAGACTCATAAAAATAAAACAATAATACAAATAATCATTTATCAATGCACACACACACACACTAGCGGGATATCTTATATTAACAAACTCATTTAAAAGCATAATGAAAGTACATCCATAGCTTCTTGTAGCAAAATGTAACATTTTTTTTCAAAACTAGGTTTCTTTTATCTATGTTGATTATGTCTCTGTCCTACTGCTATGCTTCAACAATATCTATATGGATACACTTTGAAGAAAAGGTCTAAAATATAATAACCTTTAGTTGGCAATAAACCAAAATTTAAACTGAGTTATGCTTCCAGTCATTTAATATGATTAATTTTCAGTTGAGACTACCCGGTGTTGAAATATTGGTAGTTTAGAAGGTATTTTTGGGTTAGCTAGGAGATGATAGGTTGACTGAGGCATATGAAGGGTCGACTAGGAGTGAAAGAGATGCGTCAGTTGGGCTACTCACACCTCTTCACATCCCTCATGTCTTTTATGTATATGTGGCAAGGCATGCCACTAAGGAGGCACATGGAGCTCTGAGGCAAGGTCTAAAGGAGCTGACAATGGCCTTAAGGAGTTGGTTGCAAGGCCACAACACTATTTTAGAAGGTTGAGAAGGTTGATGGTTGTGTTAAATCACTCGCAACAAGGAAGGCATTTGTCTGTTGGTTTAGGGAAGTCACAAACCTATAGATTGATGTGCAAGGAGGGGTCGAGGCCTAGATAAGGTAGGCCGAGGAAGAAATAACTAAAAGGAAGTTGGTCACAACCAAAAGAGAAGAGGCCGTAGGCATGTGGTGGAGAAGTAGCCACAACCAGAAAGAAGCAGGTTGCAGAGGCCTAAGGGAGTAGGCCGAGGGCCTAAGAAGGCTACAAGAAGCCAAAAACAAGGTGAAAACAACAGGTCAAAGGCTAGAAAAGGAGGCCAAGGGTGAGACAAGGAGGCTACAATAAGAAGGAAAGGCCTGTGGCCCTGTGGAGTTCCCACAACTAGAAAGTCGAGGGCTAAAGTGATAAGGCGAGGCTTGAGAAGCTTACAGTGGAGTTGCCAGGTGGCCAGAGAGTTGACTATGAGCCTAGAGAGAGATGGCTAGATTGTATAAGGTGGGAAAGGAGTGCCCTATGTGTTACAATAGGTGGTTGTAGGTTTATGTGGTAAAGGATAGCCACTAGTCAATGTGTTTGAACACATATGAGAGCTTAAAGGACACATACTTAGCCCAGGTACCTTGTATAAGTATTTTATATTATATTTGGCATTATACAAGGATGTAAATGGCCATTATCCCTAATGTGGGAGCCCTGCAGATTTTATTGTCCATGGAATGATAAGAAAACAAGTTTGGGAATTAATTATTGTTTATTATACACTGATCTAACTGTTCGTGTATTTTCGTTGTGCAATTTTTTTTGATGTTAGGAATTTTTAGTGTGTTTATGTTTTCTAGATAAAGCATAGACCATACCTGGGGTGTGTGGATTTGTAACTTTTTATCAGAGCTATTTTGAAGAGAAGTTGGATCTGAGATGTGTACATGTGTCAACTATGAGAGGGAATTGTGGGACTATTGCAAGAAGTAGCAGTGTTTCCAAGTGAGTTGGCTAGGTATGTCTTGTGAGACATGGAGAAGAATGTTCAGACCAGGAGCTATTGATTATTGCAGCTTGGAGTGGATGGATGGGAGTTTTGGTTGATTAGCGGAGAAATTGTTGCACCGTAGTATGTTGAGTGGTGGTTGTTGATACCAGTGATGGAATTCCATTGACTTGTCAAAGTAAGTTGTGACAGCTCAGGTGCCTTGCCAGGAGTGCTTTGGCATAGATGAGGTAGATTCATATGGATTGCAGTTTAATAAGTTTCAAGAGATAGTATCTTCGTTGAGATGAAAAGTTCCACATTTAGCGAGATGTTTGACTCAGGAGGATGAGGAAACTTTCAAAGTTGAGTTGTGGTGGTCTTGAGTGGACTAGGCCGAGTGTTCAATTATAGCTTGACATCGACCTTAAAAGGACACAAGTCCAGTTGCATCATGTGCATCGGTTTTCATGAGGTTACTTTTTGAGAGGGAAAGCAAAGTGATCCAAGGGAAGGTTGTGTAGGCTCAGACGAAGTCTAGCTTTAGAGGGAGACTGTGGGCTTGGAGGGAGAGTCAGTTGCTTAGTGGATGTCTAACCTTTAGGTTCAAGCAAGAGAGTGGATTCTTTAAGGCCATGAAAGGAAAGTCACAGACCATGTAAGGAAAGGCATGGTGCATGAAAGGAAAGTCATGGTGCATGCAAGAAAAGTCATAGATCATGCAAGGAATCATGGTGCACACAAGGAAATTCATGGTACATGCAAGGAAGTCGTGGACAAGGAAAGTCATGGTTTAGATGGTCATGTAGGATACTATGAAGCGAGAGGTTTCTTGGAGCATGGTGTCTTCAAAGATCCAAGTCTTCTAGAAGGATGTGGTTCTAAACCAAATTCAGAGGCAAAGCCACTTCTAGGTGGTGGTGGAAAAACCTTCTCACTAAGAGGGAGTGTTGAAATATTGGTTGTTCAAAAGTTATTTTGGGTCAACTAGGAAATGATAGGTCGACTCAAGCATGTGAAGGGTCGACTGGGAGTTGAAGAGATGCGTCAGTTGGGATACTCACATTCCTCATGTCTTGTATATATATGTGGCAAGGCATGCCCCTAAGGAAAGAGAAAATTGTGGCATGAAGGAGCTAGTCACAATACTGTTTGGGAGGGATGAGAAGGCTGCTGGTTGTGCTAGATCACTCGTAGATTGTTTTGCAAGGAGGGGTTGGGGCCAAGATAAGGTAGGTTGAGGCTGAAACAACAAAAGGAAGCTGGCCACAGGCCCAAGCAACCAAGACACAACCAAAATAGAAGAGGTTGCAGGCCTGTGGTGGAAAAATAGGTCGCAACCAGGAAGAAATAGGCTACATGGGCCTAAGAAGGGTATAGGAAGCCATAAAGAAGGTGAAAATAATAGGGCAAGGGTTAGAAAAGGAGGCTGAGGGTGAGACAGGGAGGCTACAACAAGAAGGAAAGGGTTGTGGCCCTATGGAGTTGCTACAACTAGAAGGCCGAGGGCTAAAGGGATAAGCCAAGGCTTGAGAAGTTGATAGTGGAGCGGCTAAGTGGGAAAAGAGTTGACTATGAGCCTAAAGAGAGTTGGTTGGACAATTTAAGGTGGGCAAGGAGTGCACTACATATTATAATAGGTGGTTGTAGGTTTTGGTGGCAAAGAAAATGTTGATATTTTTTCCGATTAGGGGAAAAATTCAACCTCCTAGGGCACGAGTGCAGATCCCTCTATGTTTTTAGAGAGGTGATACTCCTCTTTATGAACACTCAAATAACTTGAAGTAAGATTAAAAAATTAACCTTTCGACTTATGAGTGGACTAGGCGTTTTCTCGAGAATGCAAGGAAAATAATAGCAAGAGATATAAATATTGAAGTTTGAGTGCGATATCCATGCATTCAATCATAGCAAGAAACTATTATTGAAGCATAATAAAAGGTAGACAAAAGATAACAAAGTTCAAATATCAGAGAGCTATAGAATAATTTCATTCTATTAAAATGATAAGGAGTATGGGAAAGACATTTACGAGACTCATACAACTTTAAATCAAATTTCTGAATCACAAATGAACTAATTTCCCAAAAGAGAGCTCTCTGCAAGAGTAAAAAATATTATAGATTTAAGTTTAGAATCTGACTCAGTTAATTAATATTAAATTTAATTATTTAATTATTTTTTTGATATATTTATTTGTTATTTTAATTTATAAAAACCTTTATTAATTTAGTCTTTTTTATCTAAATTTAAAATAATAATAAATATTAAAATTATAAATATTTGACTTAATCTACCTTTTCAAAATTATTTTTCAAAACTAGCTGTTTATTTACCGTTAATATGTTTGAGGGTCTCTACATTAATCTCTTTTTTTAATCTACTGCCTAGATCTGATTCTCCATCTTGTCTTGACGATGAACCACACTGTTTGGTTCGAAACACGTCAACATTTTTCTTATGATGTGATTTTCACCGAAAGTTTTCTCATATTTGATTTATGGACCACATAAGCCTTAATTCAGATAATACCCTGATACTTAATCGCAAATTTAAATGCATTTTCCTTAAGGGGGATTAAGATTGGGTTCCCGTGAACCGTAATATAAATAAGATACTTGGAAAAAAAGAAGAGTTGCAGTCAAGGATCGACTTAAGCAATGCAAAATACAATAAAAAAAGTTGAATGATCAAAGACTAAGAGGGAGGAAGGAAATGCTTTAAGAATTAAAATACTTAGAAAATGTGGAAGGATGGGGTCTCCCTTTGTTGAAGCCTTTGCTTCCCTTTATTGCTAAAGATGAAGTCATTGTAATAACTATTTGACAGTTACTTGGGATTAACAACTTCTTGGAGTGACTGCCTTAACCATTCTTTAATATAATGTTTCATCAAAGGAATAGTGATGTCCATTTTGACACATTGATTAAATATCTCCTCCTCAATTTCCTCAGCATCTCCTTGCATTTGTGCAACTTGCGCAGATTGATCTTCATTTACATTAACAAATGTAACAGACCATTTTTTAATTTCTTCTTCAGAAAAATCAGTTATATTGTCAAATTATGACCCCATTGACTCCTTCATATCATTCAACCCAACCTTCAATATGTCCTCCGAAATTAATGTAGAGTCTCGTATCGTATGAGGACCATGCAGAGCATCAACAAATTTAATTTCCTTGAGAAAGACATGAATTCTTCTATCATTAATTATATTACATTCAGAAATAATCTCTTCCAGTGTATTAATTTTTTAAGACCATTTAACTTGGATATGCTCCAGTCTTTTATGTCAAGGGAGATTTTGTTTTGATTTGCGTAATTCACTAAGTGAACTGACCTTCTGAACAAAATTAGATAATTCATTATCTACAAAATGTTGATCATGCTCAAGGTCCTTCTTAAGCTAGTAAATAAGGGAGGAAATTCTTTGTTCTAGGTTTCTCAAATGGGAATCTATTTCCCATACACCATTGATTATCCTCAATATTTTACCAATATTATCAAAAATATAAGATTTAACTCCATTAAGGAGGTGTGCCACTTTCTAAAGTATGTGGGCATGCCTGGGGGTGGATACTACTATTATTGGTGCTTGTATTGAAAGAGGAGTCATAAATAAGGGAACATGATTAAGAGCTTCTTTGAGCTCTTTTATTCGTATTTTTAACCTTAAATTCTCTACCTCTTGTTCAATAACTGAGTGAGCTAGTGCTTCTCTTGTATATGATGTAATTTCATGAGCCTAGTGGTTCAAACTTTAGAAACATCAACATCCATTTGAGTCTGACAAATAACTCTTTTATTATGAACCTTCACCCTTTCAGTTCTTAACTTCTTATTGGTCCTGTTGTAATTTTCATTTTGTAAGGTGACAGGGTGGTCTTCAAAAGTAGTTCTACCTTCAAAAATTTATTTTATCATTCTTTGGTTTTCAACCATGCGGGCTGTAAACCAATCAGGAAGTGAAGCATTATGAACTATAACATCCATGATTTCTTCCACGCTCTGTGTTTCCTTTAAACCTTTAGCTTTGGACGATTGAATAGTGTGCAACCTTTCAGGGTCAATTTGGGAGGGGGCTCTTCCTCATCTCTAACACCTAAGAACTTATCATTACTTTGCCTTCCACTCAGGATAACATTTCCTTTTCGTTGAGTAGAAAAAACTTAGGCAAGTATAGGGTGTGGAGGTTGGAGGTGGGTTTATGGGATTCTTGCCTCTTTCCTTTTATCTTCCTCTCATATTTATAATGGTTTCAACAATGTGTTCTTCAATATGACTAGGAAAATTTTTGTCTCTTGATGGGCAATGTGAGGTTCTCTGATTTCTTTTGTAATTCTCATGAATAGGTCACGCTATCTAACCGCATTCAAGTGGTTAGAAAATATTCCTTCTAGGTCGAAACCCTGAATAGATTTTGCTTCATTTAAATTAAAATAATTTAAAATTTGAGCAAATTATGCAAAATGCATGGCATTTTTCATAGTTATCTATCTAACAATAAAAGGCAAGGAAATAAACTGGCTTTTCTTCTTTTACTTGAATAAAATCAACCAGGGGTGGTACTGTCTGCAAGCTTCAACAATAAAATATTTGTCCATGACAAATTTGGGCAACAACAATGGCTTGTCTTGGAATCCATATATTCAAATTATGGTATTGTCTTCTCTTTCTTCATGGATTCTCTTTCACCACTGGAAAGGTTGCGCCTGTGCTAAAATCCATGTAGGCTCTCTTCTAATTATAATGTAGTTAACTTCTTTTTTGAACAAACCCCGAATTTGATAGAAATGAAATGGAGCTTTGTGTTTCCATAGTACTAGATAACAAAACTAGATTGTTTCTTCATCAGGATTGAAGTTATTCTTATGGGGTAGGCCGTTGAAAACATGACAAGACACAAGGGTTGTTACAAATACTTCATCATGAAAAATATGTGGGTCTTCGATAAGTTTACTAACTAGAAGGCTAACTCATTTGAAATGATGTCCACCTAGTCAAATAAAGAGTCTCTTTAATAATAATAGTAGAGAACATATAGTGTGAACTTTGGAACATTAGTTGTGGTTTCTCGCCCCATTACTTGAGAAAAAAACCAAGAAAAATATCTGAAAGATTTTTCAAATAAGGAAATATCTAAAAAGGAAATTCCAGAGGGAACCTACGAAGCCAATGTGATGAATTCTTGAATGACTTTCATCCTGCCTGTTAGGGTCCTATAATAATAGGATTCACAATTTTGAATTGGCTATGGTTAGTTTTGTAATATTGTACATACTTTTGCTTTCTGCAAAATGTTTTCCAATATTAAAATTAAAAACTGTAAAGAGGGTATGTCCTAAAAGAATAATCAAATGATAAAAAAGAAAGAAAAAGATCAAAAAATTTAAAAACGTGCATCCCAGAAAAGAGATAAAAATAGATCATGAAAGTGTGCAAATTCAAATACCACTCCTTTTACTTTACTTTGCAAATAAGATTGTGTTCAGCTTGTCAAAAAATGCCACAATCCATGATGGTCAAATAGTTTAATCTTGACTAATTCATGCTTTAAATTTCATGTTGATAGCTAGAGAATAAAGATCTAGCCAAACTGTTTAATCTTGGCAGATTAGTAGTTAGGTAGAGAATAATAATGAGCTCATCAGTTTAATCTGAGCCATTGGAAGTTATAAGGTTAGAATTAGATAGTTTGCTTATCAAAAGAAAAGGAAATAAAGGGTCAACAAGCTCAAATGCACCCAATGAATGAACAAAAAATGCTAGGGTAAATAAAGGGTACGTAGAAGAAGTTTTGCAAGTGCACAAGATTGCTAAGTCAAAAGCACATTCATCATGCTTAATCCTATGTTTCATGTGCAGGAGGAATGGTGAAAGAGTAAGGACATTCACTAAAAGCTTATTAACTAATTTCCCCTCATTTCGTTTCACCACCACATACTTCTTTGCTAATTTCCCCCGATCATCCCTTCATTACTTGTAAAAAACCCTTTCCCTTCATTTTGACCTTTTCCCCATGGTTTCACACATTTCCCTAGACATTACCCTTCAAAAATCACCCCCCTCCCAAAACCCCTTTCCCTAAGTGTGAAACCAATTCCCATTACAAACACTATATTCCCCCCTTATTAATTTCCCCTTTTCCTTTAAAAAACCCACAAAACCCCTTTTATCCTAAGTTATTTACTATACCCCCACATTATATAATTCAACTCCCCCACGTTAATATTACTCGACACCCTTTTAACTCACCAAACCTTGGTGTATAGTTAAACCATCGCTATATAACCCATTGTCCCCGCCTCTTATTACCCTCTGCTTATATTAAATCTCGACATTATTCGTTAATTAATTACAATTCTTTGTAATTAAACCTTGGACCCCGCCATCCACTCTCCCGACTCCGTCTGTGAAACTTGAATGTGCGATATCCCTCCGATCTCCCACCCCCAGATCCAACGCCGCACAGCCATATCGAACGGAATCATAGTCCGACTGTTAACGGCCCGAGAGCACCCGAGATTCGCGGTTTTGGTCGACTGTTGTTTGGCTACGTGGCGGCACCACGTTCTATCGTGTGCTTGCGAAAAATACCGCCCTCCATCCAGAAGCAGTGCGATATGGATAAAAACCACCTCCCCGCCTAAAGGCAAAACGACCCACTATTCATTTGCCAAATTCCGCACCAAAATGTAACCGTTATCGGTTAAAAGGTCGAAAATGCCCCATTTTGTTCTTTTCGTTCATTTTCGCTGTAAACCTCTGCTAAGCCAATTGTGACACCTCGAACCTCTATGCGACCAATTTGACCACCTTTTGCCACCTGAAGACGCTGCAGACACCAAATTGAAGCAAAAAATAGCCAGTTCAAGCCTCAGTACCCTCTGCAGCTACCACAGAACCCCGTTTGTGCACCAAACCGTCAAATTTCCAGGTATTCTTGATAGAACCAGAACGACCCTGTAAAATTTGAATTATACACAGTAATCAAAGGTTAATTAATTAAATTAATGAAGAAACCTTCCTAAACTGAAGAAAAAACCTACTGTGCACCCAAACCCCTTTTTATAGGCTGATATTACCCTCCCCACTGTTTCAGAGTTTCTAAACCTTACTCCTAAAAGCCACAGAAAGACTAATTCAATTCAACATACTAAATTATGGCTTCCCAAACTTCTTTGGATGTAAGACCCCTGCAAACCCCTCACCTGGATATTGACCACCTTGCATTAGCCGACAGAGAATTTCAAATCAAGGACACTGCTTCCCCTGCCTACCTACTGAAACTCCACTGCTGGAGTAAAGACAAGTTTTTGAACCAGAATGATGACATTCACCTATGGGAGTCCAATTTTCCCAAGTACTTGTTCCCAGAAGTACACCCATTCCCAGAAATCATCCACTTCTGCCAAGCTTGCTATATTCCTAGTCAAAGAGCCATAGTCACCCCTGACCAACAAGTTTTATTCACCATTACTGCAGAATCAATTAATCAAATGTTGCAAATCCAACCAAGCCCCAATGAGACCCTACTCTCCATTGAAGGCTTACTTGAACTCTACATCAAGCTAGACCTTCCAAAGAAGGCTCTGATTTTTCAAACCTTCATCATAGAGGAGTCTCATACTCCAATAGATAGTCCTCCATATGTTGCCACCATTTTTTTTGAGAGAGGTAGACAAATCATAACCATGCTCCCTTGCATTCTAGGGTACACCATAGATGAACATGTGGATGAGGTTGTCCTTGCTTTCCTTTTTATATTTTGCCTAGGCAAGCCTCCTGCTACCATTTACAACTATGCTCAGTTTATAGTAGACAGAATCCATGAGCAGTTTATCAGACTACCAAATGAGAGAGTCTTCAAATACTCTTCAGCCAGGATCAATCATCCATTGGACACCATTGATCCAAAAATACTCCACTATTTTCTCCTATGAAGACTTCATTGATTCATTTGTCCATCCAGTTATAAATATGCTAACCAGTAGTTATCAGCCCAGGATCAGTCAGGAGATTAAAAGAGTTTTACAGTTGGAAAATAACAATAGAGTGGGAGACTGGTATCTATACCTGGACCACACAGAGATCAGGATATATGGATGCCAACTAGCTCCCTACACACTGCCAAAATACCTCCCCATGAGGATATTTGCATTAGAGTACTTTAGGTAGATTATAAACTCTAATGAAGTCAATTTCCTATCAGCTAGGAAGAAGACCCAGTTTAAAATGAAAAATCAATTGGGCCCCTTTATTTGTAATAATAGGGAAGCTGGACCAGAGCTAGATAAAATTTTGCAGCAAATGAATTTCAAGAACAGTTTTATGTGGCAATATGACCCTCATGGAGTCGTAAATAAACTAAGGCTCAAAGTCAAATTGGGTCCGTTCATACATCATCCAAGGCCAAACATTGAGATATTTTCCAACCAGTTAGAATGGTTGGAAAACACTTTGATAGATATGGATAATACTATAGTAGATGTGGAGAATACATTAATAGATGTGGAAAAGCAGATTGATACTAGTTCCTTTCTATAGGTTCCAGCCCTAGAAGAACAGTTGAATATTATTCCCATCCTACAGGCTCCAGCCAATGAAGACAAAAATGCAAAAAGAACTAGGGAAGAAGGTTCTAGTTCAGCAATGGACACTACAGATGACCAATTTGAGATTAGTTACAGGAAGAGGCCCAAGCTTAATCCTGTAACTGAACAAGAAGACACCATTGACATAGTGGAAATCACTAACATTGAAACAATGGTTGGAAGGAATAAAGGCCCAACAGCTTCAGAAGAAACACACCAGCCTTCTACCTCAAACACCCAACTTATTGAGAAACAACTCAGCATTGAAGTCTCTTCATCCAGCAAACCAATGGATAAAGAGAAAGATATTAAGGAGAAATACAAAGAAATTAAGTTGAGGAATGAGGCATTGAAGGCTGAGACTTATGCCCAGTACTTCAAGCAAACACCTGCCAATCAAAATAGGTTAATGTCAGCCTTTGACATTAAGACTGGGAAGATGCAAATGACATTCATGCAACCTACAGTGCAACAACGAAGTTCATCAATAGACTATAAGAAAATAGATTTTGAAGTTTTGACCAGGGATGTTCACCCCATTGACCAAATTGAGTTCCATAAGCAGGCAGGTGAGATGATCTATTCCACCATGACAAATAAAGCTATGACTATGCACAAAATTCAAAGTTCATTGGATAATATCACTGCACAGTACAAGCTAGAAAAGGCCTCCTCACAAGCCAAGGACAACAAAATCAAGTCACTGGAAGACTTGGTGATTGAGCTTGGGTATAATCCCAATGATGTCAAAGCTATGGAGAAATTAATAAAAAAGAAGAATGAGGATATTGCTACTTTAAAGAAGCAACTGAAGCTGCCTCATTCAGAGCATCCACAGACCAAGGAGGTCCTTGAAAGCCAAACCCAACAAGAGGAGATGATGGACCTCATTCTCCAATTAAATGATCAATTAAAGGAAATGGAGAAGGAATTGGACAGTTTGATACAGTTGAAACAGGCCAGCCTTGAGACAGCCACTACCACTGCCATTCCAACAGTCACTACAACAGTACCATCCACCTTGGCAGCTTCATTGGCCCCCACAACACCACTGGCTACAACACTTCTAGCTACAACAACATCTACATCAACAACAGGTTCCACAACAACAACAACTCAGCCAAGTGATGAGGCTAGCAAATTGGTCAAAGCAATGGAGGACATGTCCATTCAGACCACAGAGATAAATAAACTTAAAGAAAAGATAACAAGTCTAGAGGATGAGAAGAAATTGGCTCAGATTATGCACAAAGATGAAATTAAGAAGTCAACCGGGATGAATGAGAGGATAAAGAACTTAGAGAAAGAGCTAACTTTGAAGGAGCCACTTGGCCAAGCTAAAGAACAACTATGGGCCAATATCATTGACTCTGTCAATGATATTTGGCCATCTATACAAGTCATCTTTGAACAAAATGACTTAGTCAAAGAGGCTACAGAAGCAATTCAAAGAGTTAAGGCTGAACTTGGAGACATGCCAGAAGAAGCCACCAGAATAATCCACTTCCTTAACTCTAAAAATAAATATGAATTGCAGGAGTTGGACATAGCTGACAGGACTGGCACCATACTAGAGGTGAAAAAGGTGCTCACTAAGAGGAATTTGATGATGAACCTTGAGGACAAATGCCAAACCATGCAGTTGGCTATAGATAGATTCATGGTTAAGTTTGATGCTTGAAGGCAGAATGGTCTGCCAAATCCCTTGGTGATAAATGATAGATTAATGCCACAGGAAGGCTACAACAGGAAAATCAGAGAGGTGGCAAGATATCAAGCCAATAATTCCTCTATGAAGGGGATGCCTACAGAAAAGGTTCTGTACCAAACATTTGAGAACCTATTTTACCTCCAGCATGAGTTAAAACACCTTTTTGTGAAAAGGCCAACCTTTGCTAAGTACACAGAAGCAGATGAAATTTACAGCAAGATGGTAAATATCAAATTACTAGATGCATACACATAGGAAAATTTAAATGACTCACTGTAAAATGCACAGTAAAAGTGAAAATAGCATAGTGAAAGAAAAGTGACAGATCAGCCAGATGAAAGAGTATCAGGTGAAAGTGTATCAGTTGAAAGGGCAAAGTAAAAAGAACAGCCAGCGTAGAAGACCAACAACAAAGGAGAATAAATAGAAAAAGATCAAAGCATAAAGATAGCACAGCCAAATAAACATGGACAACTTACATTAGTTGAATATCTGTCTCTATCTTCTTGCATGAAGATATTTCTTTTTCCTAGATTAATTCCCAAGACAGTTTGGGATATTTTGTAAACTATTTTTGTATAAATACTTCATAATTCGAAGTATAGAATGTGGATTGTTAGACATTTCTATAGTTGTATTGATCTGAAGCCTGAGGGTTATTGTACCAATTTTTCAAGTTAGCAGATTGAACTGCGTAATAAAGAGTTTACATTACAGGAATCATGTGTTGAGCTACTTCAGTGAAGTATTTTCTTTTGTCAAATCGTTATTCTCTTATGTATTTCACAAACTTGCATGATATCTAAATTGAATGAATTAACTGGAAATTTATTTTGGAATTTGTTTAAGTACACTCTGTCTTGAACAATTAATCATTTTAATGTTTTCTTCTAATATCCGGATCTGAAAATCCTTAATTGTTCTCCCATCCCAGTTGACCTCTTTCACTTCCTTCATTATCCGGTTTAAGGAACTCTTATTTTCTCGTTGGATCCGATTGAAAACCACTTTACCATCCAGCCTTGAGATTTGAATTTACTCAACTACCTTGTCCTATAAACACTATCTTTAGAACTTAATATAGTCCTATTTGCTTGACATTTGACCCCATAGCCCAATGGTAAAAGACATCCCTCTATCCATTGTAGTCAGTGATTCCACCACTAAATCTAAATCAAAACCCAAGTATAGTCATAACTAGCCTAAAATAAATTGACTAAACAAATTTAAATCATAAAGAGAGAGCCCTATCTGAGCATTAGGAAGGTTAGATCCTAATCTCCAAAGTAGGTTTGTGGTTACCTCTATCATTTCTTTCATAACAACTCTAGAGAAATTTTGGAGTGATAACATATTGGCGACCATACTCGGGACTCGATCCTCAGTGTAATAAAATTTTAAGGAAATATTAAATCTCATATTTTGCCCCTTAAGGTCATTTTAGAGTCGTTAAAAAGTTTCATAAAACAATTAAAAAATTAAAATTCTGGCTCCCAAAAGAACACACTATACCAAGGCAAATCCAGATCCAAACCCTGCTACAATAATTGATGATCCTCACAAAATTTTAAGAAAACCAAAAAAGGTAGAAACTCAAGGGAGTAGTAGTGAGTTAATTAAAGCAAATTCACTCCCCAAGGAGCTGTCAAGTTTGGAGGATATTTAGTTTGATTTATCATTTGAGCTTTCTTTGTTTAGAACCAAATCAGAAAATTCAATTTATGATACTATAATAGACCCTAATTTTATTCAATTCATTGAGTCAAAAAAGGTGCCTATACATCCTGATTTAGATCAACTTGTTTTGGATACTTTTGATAATCTAGAATATTTTACCTCAACCTTGTTAAACCATATAGACGATGCCTATCTTCAACAATCAGTTGAATTAGATGCCCTCACTGCTTCTACCTCTGAACTTTCTACAGAGTCTTCAACAACTGTAAATAGAACTTCATTTACTACCACTTCATCTATAATATCCACCACAGTTCATTCCCCTAAACCATTCATACCTCAGATTCCTCTCCAACCAAACATCTCAAGTTCATCTACAACTATCTCAAGTCCTTCTTCAAGCACCACTACTTTTCCCCATAGTCAAACCAAAATCTCAACCATGGCAGACGAATATGCACCTTTGGTTTTACCAGCCCAACTACATGCCATGCCCCAAGACTATCAAAGTAAAATCTTTTTGTTTGATGCTACTAGTCAGTATGCTGCCCAACAACATATGAATAAAATGATTGATTACTTTGAATTGCATGAAATTGATGAGTTTGATGTCCAAATGAGGTTATTTGCGCAAACATTAACAGGGGATGTTGAAAAATGGTTCAAAGGTTTACCTGCTAATCATATTGCAGATTCAGCTGCTTTCCATAGATTGTTTATTGATAGATGGGAAAGAAAGAAAAACCCTCTGCAAATATTATATGAATATGACAACATTAGAAGAGCTCCTAATGAGTCTGTTCAGGACTATTGTACTAGGTTCAATAGTATCTACAATGCAATCCCTGCAAATATCAGACCTCCACCAGACTTAGCACTAATCAAATTTGCTGATGGTTTTGACACTGACATGTCTTACCAATTGAGGGAAAGAAACCCTGAAACATTAGAACAGATGCAAAGCAATGCTGTTAGTGTAGAAGCAAATTTATTAGCTAAGAAAGCTAGGATGAGAAATGAAAAAATATTTGTCATTAAAGAGGAAACCTCCACTTCAGATGGTAAAATAGATAGTTTAGCCAAAAGTGTAGAAAGAATAATGGATAGATTAGAAAACATAGAAAGAAAAACTCAGTGGATAAATCAATAGCCACCCCCAATAAGAAACCCCAACTTTAAGAAAAATCCTAACACTGGAAAAAATGCTATACCATATCAGCGGATTAGACCTCCTTTCCAGGAAAACTATGCTGAGGGTTCACAAAACCATGAAGAAGAGGAGGATACCCAAATAAATCTATTAGGAATTAAAAATGAAGATGATGTTTTTCTTACCCAGGAAGAACAGGAAATGTATATGTTACAACAATTGAAATTAGAATCTGGGAGTCCTTGGACTACAAATAAGGCTATGAGTCTGCTATCTATGAAGTTCACAAACAATATAGCCTTAGAAGCAAAAAGAATATTGAAATTCCCACTAAGAAATCAATCCAAACCAAAACTAAAAAGATAACAGAAGCTCCTGTGACCAAAGTTCTACAAATTCTCCCTACAGGAACTCAGGAGATTTCTAGCCCAAAAATTGTAGATATAACTTCAGCTGAAACTCAAACTTCAACTGTCACTCAGAATATTCCAAATAAGAGAATTCAAAACAAAACTACTGAAACACAAACTGAATTGCAAAATGCTGAAAAAGAAGATAAAGGTACACATACCACATTTGCTAAGGAAGATCTCATACAATCAGGCAAAACTCAATTGCCATTCAACATTAAGATTGAGATAGCCAAGTTGAAAATATTAGTTCCTTTGACCAAGCTGGTGAAAAATGAATCATACAGAACAGAAATCACTAAAACATTAAACATAGGTGAAAGAGAAGATTTTGTAAACCTGAATGATGATCAACCTAAGTTAATATTTCGTCCAGAGATGAATGACAAGCATCAACAAGGGGGTATCCCTCCATTCTACATTAGCTTAAAGGTTCATGATAAAATCTTACATAATGCTATGCTAGACTTAGGGGCATCCCATAACTTAATGCCTAAATCAATCATGGAGAGATTAAACTTAGATATCACCAGACCATATAAGGACATCTTTTCCTTTGATTCTAGCCAAGTCAAATGCCTTGGCCAGATTAAAGATTTGTGTGTGATTCTAGTCCAGTGCCCAACAAAGAGTATTGTAATGGACATAGTAGTTGCTGATATCCCACATAAGTATGGAATGCTATTATCTCGCTCATGGGGAGCAAAATTGTAGGGATCTCTACAGCTAGACATGTCATATGCCACCATCTCTGTTTTTGGTCAACAAAGGAAACTTTACAAAGAAACCTTGATGAAATACATGGTAAGTAGTTCGGAAAAACCACATAATTACCCCATATACTCCGTGCATTCGGACAATAACAAAAATGAGATCATAGCTGTAGAAGAAAAAGCACCTGATAGTGAATTTTTTTTTCATGAGTCTCTATGGCACTTAGATTTTGATGGCTCTGTGGATAGATTAGGAGCAGGTGCAGGAGTTTGGATTCACAACATGCAAAACAATCATTTTGAAGGTCATGCCTTTAGATTAAACTTTAAATGCACAAACAACATGGTAGAGTATGAAGCTTTGATCTTAGGACTGCAAATTGTAAGAAAACTTGGAGCCAAGAGAGTTTCAATCATGGGAGACTCAGAATTGATTATAAAACAAATCAAAGGAGAATATTCTGTGAATAATCCTAGACTTAGCCAATACAGAGAGACTGTCCTAGATCTGATCAATCACCTTTTTGAAACTGATTTTGCTGCTATTCCCAGGAAATAGAACATGCAAGCTCACAGTTTGGCTACTTTTGCTAGCACTTGCAAACTACCTTTTCAGCCCAACCACAAGTACACTGCAGAAGTAAGGCACAAACCTGTTATACATGACAATTTGAAATATTGCAGATTTTGTCACAAGATTCTCAAATTTATGATTTCATGAATAATGAAGGAGAGTTTCAAAACCGTAACATAGATACTGACTGTACAGTAGATAACATCATACACAATGAAATATATATAAATGCTTTAGATGTAGATAAACCCACTTGATTCGCTAAAGAAGAGATATATAACTTAGAAAAAGTAGAAATAGAAGAAATAATCAATGATGATTCTGAGATTTTAAACCTTAAAAATAACTTTTTGCCTAAGGGATTAGTCCCATTAGAAGATTTGTTTGATTCAAATGATGTAGCTAGGAAACCAAAAATGGAGCCTTTAAGATCAGACATAGAAGAATGTAACATAAGAACAGAAGGAAAACCCAAGCTTATCAAAATATCCAAAGCATTACCTCCAGATGAAAAGCTGAAATACTTAAATCTGTTCAAAGAGTTTGAAGATATCTTTGCCTGGAGTTATGAAGACCTTAAATCTTATGGTACCAACATAATTCAACATAAGATACCCATCAAAGAAGATCAGAAACCCTTTAAACAGAAGCTTAGGATAATTAATCCAATTCTTATTCCATTAATTGAAAAAGAAGTAAAAAGGATGTATGATGCACAAATCATAACATCATTTAAATATTCAGATTGGGTCTCTAATTTGGTCACTACTAGAAAGAAAACAAGAGAAATCAGACTCTGTGTTGATTTCAGAAACTTGAACAAAGTGTCATTAAAAGATAACTATCCTCTCCCTAAAATGGACCACATTCTCCAGAGGGTGGTACGCTCATCCAGAATTTCATTGCTTGATGGATTCTCTAGATACAATGAAATCTTAGTTCAACCAGAGGATCAAGCAAAGACTGCATTTACCACTCCCCAGGGTACTTTCATGTATTTGAAGATGCCCTTTGGATTCGTGAATGCTAGAGCAAAATTCCAAAGAGCTATGGACATAGCTTTTGCAAAATAGATCCATGACTTTCTAGTTGTTTACCAAGATGACATCACAGTGTTTTCGAAATTAGACAATGAACATCTAGATCACCTAAGAAGAGTTTTCATTAAATGTAGAAAATTTGGTATTTCTTTAAATCCCAAAAAGACACCCTTTGGTCTAGAAGAAGGTAAAGTCTTGGGACACATAATATCAAAACATGGAATTAGAATAGATCTAGCTAGAATAGAGGCAATCTTGAACATCACTCATCCTAGAAACATCAAAGAATTACAGTCATTTTTTGGCAAAATAAATTTCTTAGGAGATTCATTTCTAACTTTTCAAAACTAATCACAGAACTAAATAACATGTTAAAGAAAGACCCAACACTTAAGTGGACAGTAGAGGCTAAATAGTCTTTTGAGGCAATCAAAGAAGCCCTTACTAAAACACCAGTCCTCATAAGTCCTGATTTCCAAAAAGATTTTATAATTTTTTCTTTTGCTTCAGAACATACTATTGCAACAATCTTGTTGCAAAAGAATGATCAAGGTTATGAGCAGCCTATTGCATTTTTCAGCAAATCTTTGAGAGATGCTACAATAAAATACAACATAATGGAAAAACAAGCACTTGCTTTAGTGAAAGCTATTCAAGATTTCAGAGTGTACATCTTGTATTCACACATAATTGCTTATGTTCCAAATTCAGTAGTAAAGGACATTCTGACACAAAATGGGCCTGAAGGGAAGAGAGGCAAATGGATTGCCACTATTTTGGAATATGACATAGAAATAAAGCCTACAAAACTTATCAAACGCCAAGGTTTAGCTAAACTCATGGTTGAATCAAACTGTCAAGCCTTAGATATAATTTTCATTGGTGCCCTAGATGATCAGGAAGAGATGGCAACTCCACAGATCAGTGAATCTTTCATAGATTCACCTTGGTATGCAGATATCATATTTGTTTTACTAAACTTACAAGCTCCTCCTGGTTTATCTAGAACTAAAGCTAGATTTTTGAAAATGAAATCAATGAAATATTGTATCATAGATAATGCTTTATTTTGGAAAGATAATGGTGGCATTCTATTGAATTGTTTATTAAAAGATGACGCTTATAAAGTTATGCAAGAATTTCATGTAGGAGATTGTGGAGGACACCTATATTGGAAAACTACTGCTGATAAGATTTTTAGGGTAGGTTTTTACTAGCCAACCCTTTTTGCAGATGTCAAGAAACATGTGACCTCCTCTCACAAGTGCCAAATATTTGAGGGAAAAAAGAAACTCTTACCATTACCTCTCAAACCTATCCCCACAAAAATGCCTTTTCAACAATGGGGTTTAGACTTCATTGGGGAAATTCACCCATCCTCCTCAGCCCAGCATAAATGGATTTTGACAACCACTAATTATTTTACTAAATGGATAGAAGCCATCCCTTCTAGACAAGCCAAATACTCTGTCATCATTTCATTCCTTGAGAACAACATCCTTTCTAGATTTGGATGCCCCCAAAAGCTCATTACTGATAATGAAACTGCTTTCAAATACAAGAAAATGGTAGAATTTTGTAACATATATCACATTACCCTTGGCCATTCCACTGCCTATTACCCTCAAGGTAATGGACTTGTAGAATCTTCAAACAAAAGCCTTGTCAATATCATCAAGAAACTACTAGAAGTCAATAAGAAGACATGGAACAAAAAGTTGGTTAATGCCTTATGGGTAGACAGACTAACTACCAAAAAACCCATTGGTACATCTCCTTACCAACTAGTATATGGAATGGATGCTGTTTTTCCATCATCTTAAGGAGTATCAGTGATGAAAATGATTCAAGAGTTGCAAGTAGAACCGAATGATATCCAAAGGAGGATAAATCAAGCAATACATTTGCAGCAAACCAGAGAAGAAGTCTATGTCAAATCACAAGTGATCCAGGATAAAATCATTTTTTTTTTGGACAAGAAGACCAAAGTTGATGATTTTGACATAGGTGATAAAGTACTCAAATGGGATTCTAGGAGAGAAGAAAGGGAAAACATGGTAAATTTGATTTCCTATGGCAAGGCCCTTATATCATTTATGGTTACAAAGGTAATAACACATTTTTCTTGAGACAGTTAGATGGAACAGATCTACCAGGAGGACTAGTCAATAGTAGAATGCTGAAGCAATACTTATCCACAGATTAACAGTAGTTCATTTTACTTTGCTCATTGTATATAACATTGCAGAGTTTAGATTGGATTGGATGGTAATATTTTGAGGTTAAAACCCAGAGAGAAGGCCCTGAGCTTTGAAAGGTGTACCATCATAAGTATGAATAAAGTAGATCACAGAGGAGTAGTTACAAGGCAACCAAAGTCAGAGTTTCAAAGGCTACTGATCTTAAAGTTCTTGACATTTCACCAGGAAATGCCATCCCCATGTGGAGCCACCATTAGGGTCCTATAATAATAGGATTCATAATTTTGAATTGGATATGGTTAGTTTTGTAATATTGTACATACTTTTGCTTTCTGCAAAATGTTTTCCCATATTAAAATTAAAAAATGTAAAGAGGGTATGTCCTAAAAGAATAATCAAAGGACAAAAAAGAAAGAAAAAGATCAAAAAAGTAAAAAATATGAACCCCAAAAAAGAGATAAAAATAGATCATGAAAGTGTGCAAATTCAAATGCCACTCCTTTTACTTTACTTTGCAAATAAGATTGTGTGCAGCTTGTCAAAAAATGCCACAATCCATGATGGTCAAATAGTTTAATCTTGACTCATTCATGCTTTAAATTTCATGTTGATAGATAGAGAATAAAGATCTAGCCAAACTGTTTAATCTTGGCAGATCAGTAGTTAGGTAGAGAATAATAATGAGCTCATCAGTTTAATCTGAGCCATTGGAAGTTATAAGGTTAGAATTAGATAGTTTGCTTATCAAAAGAAAAGGAAATAAAGGGTCAACAAGCTCAAATGCACCCAATGAATGAAGAAAAAATGCTAGGGTAAATAAAGGGTAGGTAGAAGAAGTTTTGCAAGTGCACAAGGTTGCTAAGTCAAAAGCACATTCATCATGCTTAATCCTATGTTTCATGTGCTGGAGGAATGGTGAAAGAGTAAGGACATTCACTAAAAGCTTATTTACTAATTTCCCCTTGATTTCACCACCACATACTTCTTTGCTAATTTCCCCTCATCATCTCTTCATTATTTGTAAAAAACCCTTTCCCTTCATTTTGACCTTTTTTCCCTTGGTTTCACACATTTCCCTAGACATTACCCTTCAAAAATCACCCCCCATTCCCAAGACCCCTTTCCCTATGTGTGAAACCAATTCCCATTACAAAGACTACATTCCCCCCTTATTAATTTCCCCTTTTCCTTTAAAAAACCCACAAAACCCCTTTTATCCTAAGTTATTTACTATACCCCCGCATTATATAATTCAACTCCCCCACGTTAATATTCCCCGACACCCTTTTAACTCACCAAACCTTGGTGTATAGTTAAAACCCTCGCCATATAACCCATTGTCCCCACCTCTTATTAACCCTCTGCTTATATTAAATCCTGACATTATTCGTTAATTAATTACAATTCTTTGTAATTAAACCTCGGGCCCTGCCATCCACTATCCTGACTCAGTCCGTGCAACTTCAATGCGCGATATCCCTCCGATCTCCCACCCCCAGATTCACCGGTGCACAACCATATCATGCAGATTCATCGTCCGACTGTTAACAACCCGAGAGCACGCGAGATTCGCGGTTTTGGCCTAGCACTGTTTGGCTATGTGGTGGCACCACGTTATATCGCGTGCTCGCAAAAAATACCACCCTCCATCCAAAAGCGGTGCGATATGGATAAAAATCACCTCCCCGCCTAAAGGCAAAACCGCCCACTATTCATTTGCCAAACTTCGTGCCAAAATGTAACCATTATCGGTTAAAAGGCCGAAAATGCCCCATTTTGTTCTTTTCGTTCATTTTCGCTGTAAACCTCTGCTAAGCCAATTGTGACACCCAAACCTCTATGCGACCAATTTGGCCACCTTTTGCCACCTGAAGACGGTGTAGACACCAAATTGAAGCAGCAAATAGCCAGTTCAAGCCTCAGTACCCTCTGCAGCTACCACAAAACCCCGTCTGCGCACTGAACCGTCAAATTTCTAGGTATTCTTGATAAAACGAGAACGGCCCTATAAAATTTGAGTTATATACAATAATCAAAGGTTAATTAATTAAATTAATGAAGAAACCTTCCTAAACTGAAGAAAAAACCAACTGTGCACCCAAACCCCTTTTTACAGGCTGATATTACCCTCCCCACTATTTCAGAGTTTCTAAACCTTACTCCTAAAAGCCACAGAAAGACTAATTCAGTTTAATATACCAAATTATGGCTTCCCAAACTTCTCTGGATGTAATACCCTTGCAAACCCATCACTTGGATATTAACCACCTTTCATTAGCCTAAAAAGAATTTCAAATTAAGGACATTGCTTTCCCTGCCTACCTACTGAAACTCCACTGCTAGAGTAAAGACAAGTTTCTGAATGAGAATGATGACATCCACCTATGGGAGTCCAATTTGCCCAAGTGCTTGTTCCTAGAAGTACACCCATTCCTAGAAATCATCCACTTTTGCCAAGCTTGCTATATTCCTAGTCAAAGAGCCATAGTCACCCCTGACCAGCAAGTTTTATTCACCATTACTGCAGAATCAATTAATCAAATGTTGCAAATCCAACCAGGCCCCAATGAGACCCCACTCTCCATTGAAGGCTTACTTGAACTCTACATCAAGCTAGACCTTCCCAAGAAGGCTCAGATTTTTCAAACCTTCATCATAGAGGAGTCTCATACTCCAACAGATAGTCCTCCATATGCTGCCACCATTTTTTTCTGAGAGAGGTAGACAAATCATAACCATGCTCTCTTGCATTCTAGGGTACACCACATATGAACATGTGGATGAGGTTGTCCTTGCTTTCCTTTCTATCTTTTGCCCAGGAAAGCCTCCTGCTACCATTTACAACTATGCTCAGTTTATAGTAGACATAATCCATGAGCAGTTTATCACACTACCAAATGAGAGAGTCTTCAAATACTCTTCAGTTTTGTTTCACATGTTCCTATATCATCAGTTAGACAAATTTCCAGTCAACATTCAGAAGTTAGACACCAAAGGCAATCCAAGATTAGTCATCTATTGGACACCATTGATCCAAAAATACTCCACTATTTTTTCCTATAAAGACTTCATTGATTCATTTGTCCATCCAGTTATAAATATGCTAACCAGTAGCTATCAGCCCAGGATCAGTCAGGAGATTAAAAGAGTTTTACAGTTGGCAAAGAACAGTAGAGTGGGAGACTGGTATCTATACCAGGACCACACAGAGATCAAGATATATGGATGCCAACTAGCTCCCTACAAACTGCCCAAATACCTCCCCATGAGGATATTTGCATTAGAGTACTTTAGGCAGATTATAAACTCTGATGAAGTCAATTTCCTATCATCTAGGAAGAAGACTTAGTTTAAAATGAAAAATCAATTGGGTCCCTTTATTTGTAATAATAGGGAAGCTGGACCAGAGGTAGATAAAATTTTGCAGCAGATGAATTTCAAGAACAGTTTTATGTGGCAATATGACCCTCATGGAGTCATAAATAAACTAAGGCTCAAAATCAAATTGGGTCCGTTCATACATCATCCCAGGCTAGACATTGAGATATTTGCCAACCAATCAGAATGGTTGGAAAACAATTTGATAGATATGGACAATACTGTAGTAGATGTGGTGAATACATTAATAGATGTGGAAAAGCAGATTGATACTAGTTCCTTTCTGTAGGTTCCAGCCCTAGAATAAAAGATGATTATTACTCCCACCCTACAAACTCCAGCCAATGAAGACAGAAATGCAAAGAGAACGAGGGAATAAGGTTCTAGTTCAACAATGGACACTACAGATGACCAATTTGAGATCAGTTACAGGAAGAGGCCCAAGCTTATTCCTGTAATTGAACAAGAAGACACCATTGACACAGTGGAAATCATTGACACTGAAACAATGGTTGGAAGGAATAAAGAGCCATCAGCTTCAGAAGAAACACACCAACCTTCTACCTCAAACACCCAACTTATTGAGAAACAACTCAGCATTGAAGTCCCTTCATCCAGCAAACCAGTGGATAAAGAAATACAGAGAAATTAAGTTGAGGAATGAGGCATTGAAGGCTGAGACTTATGCCCAGTACTTCAAGTAAACACCTGCCAATCAAAATAGGTTAATGTTAGCCTTTGACATTAAGACCAAGAATATGCAAATGACATTCATGCAACCTACAGTCCAGCAACCAATATCATCAACAGACTATAAGAAAACAGATTTTGAAGTTTTGGCAAGGGATGTTCACCCCATTGACCAAATTGAGTTCCATAAGCAGGCAAGTGAGATGATCTATTCCACCATGACAAATAAAGCTATGACTACGCACAAACTTCAAAGTTCATTGGATAATATCACTGCACAGTACAAGCTGGAAAAGGCCTCCTCACAGGCCAAGGACAACAGAATCAAGTCATTGGAAGACTTGGTGATTGAGCTTGGGTATAATCCCAATGATGTCAAAGTTGCAGAGAAATTAATAAAAAAGAAGAATGAGGATATTGCTGCTTTAAAGAAGCAACTGAAGCTGCCTCATTCAGAGCATCCACAGACCAAAGAGGTCCTTGAAAGCCAAACCCAACAAGAGGAGATGATGGACCTCATTCTCCAATTAAATGATCAATTAAAGTAAATGGAGAAGGAATTGGACAATTTGATACAGTTGAAACAAGCTAGCCTTGAGACAACCACAACCATTGCCATTCCAACATTCACTACAACAGTACCATCCACCTTGGCAGTTTCATTGGCCGCCACAGCACCATTGGCTACAACACTTCCAGCTGCAACAACATCTACATCAGCAACAACAGCTCAGCCAAGTGCTGAGGCTAGAAAATTGGTCAAAGCAATGGAGGACATGTCCATTCAGACCAAAGAGATAAATAAACTTAAGTAAAAGATAACAAGTCTAGAGGATGAGAAGAAATTGGCTCAGATTATGCACAAAGATGAAATTCAGAAGTCAACCAGGATGAATGAGAGGATAAAGAACTTAGAGAAAGAGCTAACATTGAAGGAGCCACTTGGCCAAGCTAAAGAACAACTATGGGCCAATATCATTGACTCTGTCAATTATATTTGGCCATCTATACACGTCATCTTTGAACAAAATGACTTAGTCAAAGAGGCTATAGAAGCAATTCAAAGAGTCAATACTGAACTTGGAGACATGCCAGAAGAAGTCACCAAATAATACACTTCCTTAACTCTAAAAATAAATATGAATTGCAGGAGCTGGACATAGCTGACAGGACTGGCACCATACTAGAGGTGAAAAAGGTGCTCACCAAGAGGAATTTAATGATGAACCTTGAGGACAAATGCCAAACCATGCAGCTAGCTATAGACAGGTTCATGGTTAAGTTTGATGCTTTAAGGTAGAAAGGTCTACCAAATCCCTTGGTGATAAATGACAGATTGATGCCACAGGAAGACTAAAACAAGAAAATCTGAGAGGTGGCAAGAGATCAAGCCAATAATTCCTCTATGAAGGGGATGCCTACAGGAAAGGTTCTGTACCAAACATTTGAGAACCTATTTTACCTCCAACATGAGCTAAAACACCTTTTTGTGAACAGGCCAACCTTTGCTAAGTACACAGAGGCATATGAAATTTACAGAAAGAGGGTAAATATCAAATTACCAGATGCAGATAATGGGAAAAGTTAAATGACTTACTGTAAAATGCATAGTAAAAGTGAAATAGCACAGTGAAAGAAAAGTGACAGATCAGCCAGATGAGAGAGTATCAGGTGAAAGTGCATCAGTTAAAAGGGCAAAGAAAAAAGAACAACCATCGTAGAAGACCAACATCAAAGGAGAATAAACAAGAAAAGATCAAAGCATAAAGACAACACAACCAAATAAACAGGGACAACTTACATCAGTTGAATATTTGTCTCTATCTTCTTGCATGAAGATATTTATTCTTCCTACATTAATTCCCAAGACAGTTTGGGATATTTTGTAAACTATATTTGTATAAATACTTCATAATTCGAAGTATAGAGTGTGGATTGCTAGAAATTTCTATAGTTGTATTGATCTGAAACCTGAGGGTTATTGTACCAATTTTTCAAGTCAGCAAACTGGACTGAGTAATAAAGAGATTGCATTACAGGATTCATGTGTTGAGCTACTTCAGTGAAGTATTTTCTTTTTTCAAATTGTTATTCTCTTATGTATTTCACATTCTTGCATGTTATCTAAATTGAATGAATTAACTAGAAATTTATTTCGGAATTTGTTTAAGTACACTTTGTCTTGAACAATTAATCATTTTAATGTTTTCTTCTGATATCCAGATCTGAGAATCCTTAATTTGTCTCCCATCCCGGTTGACCTCTTTCTCTTCCTTCATTATCTGGTTTAAGGAACCCTTAATTGCTCCTTGGATCTGATTGAAAACCACTTCACCATCCAGCCTTGAGATCTGAATTTACTCAGCTACCTTGCCCTGTAAACACTATCTTTAGAACCTAATCCAGTCCCGTTTGCTTGACATTTTACCCCATAGCCCAATGGTAAAAGACATCCCTCTATCCATCTACGTCAGTGATTCCACCACCAAATTAAATCAAATCCCAAGTACAGTCATAACTAGCCTAAAATCAATTGACTAAACAAATTTAAATCATAAAGGGATAGCCCTCTCTGAGCATTAGGAAGGCTAGATCCTAATCTCCAAAGTAGGTTTGTGGTTACCTCTATTATTTCTTTCATAACAACTCTAGAGAAATTTTGGAGTGATAACATACTGGCGACCATACTGGGGACTCGATCCTCAGTGTAATAAAACTTTAAGGAAATATTAAATCTCATCTTTTGACCCTTAAGGTCATTTTAGAGTTGTTAAAAAGTTTCATAAAACAGTAAAAAATTAAAATTCTGGCTCCCAAAAGAACACACTATACCATGGCAAATCCATATCCAAACCCTGCTACAATAGTCGATGATCCTGACAGAATTTTAAGAAAACCAAAAAAGGTAGAAACTCAATGGAGTAGTAGTGAGTTAATTAAAGCAAATTCACTCCCCAAGTTTTCAAGTTTGGAGGATATTCATTTTGATTTATCATTTGAGCTTTCTTTGTTTAGAACCAAATGAGAAAATTCAGTTCATGATACTGTAATAGACCCTAATTTTATTCAAATTCATTGAGTCAAAAAAGGTGATTGTATATCCTGATTTAGATCAACTTGTTTTGGATACTTTTGATAAACTCGAATCTTTAACCTCAACCTTGATAAACCATATAGACGATGGCTATATTCAACAATCAGTTGAATTCGCTGCCCTCACTGCTACTGCCTCTGAATTTTCTACAGAGTCTTCAAAAACTGTAAATACAACTTCATTTACTACCACATCACCTATAATATCCACCACAGTTCATTCCCCTAAACCATTCATACCTCAGATTCCTCTCCAACCAAACATCTCAAGTTCATCTCCAGCTATCTCAAGTCCTTCTTCAAGCACCACTACTTTGCCCCACAGTCAAACCAAAACCTCAGCCATGGCAGATAGATATGCACCTATGGTTTTACCAGCCCAACTACATGCCATGCACCAAGACTATCAAAGTAAAATCTTTTTGTTTGATGCTACTGGTCAGTATACTGCCCAACAACATGTGAATACAATGACTGATTACTTTGAATTGCATGAAATTGATGAGTCTGATGTCCAAATGAGGTTATTTTCCCAAACATTAACAAGGGATGTTAAAACATGGTTCAAAGGTTTACCTGCTAATCATATTGCAGATTTAGCTGCTTTCCATAGATTGTTTATTGATAGATCGGAAAGAAAGAAAAACACTCTGCAAATATTATCTCAATATGACAACATTAGAAGAGCTCCTATTGAGTCTGTTCAGGACTATTGTACTAGGTTCAATAGTATCTACAATGCAATCCCTGCAAATATCAAACCTCCACCAGACTTAGCACTAATCAAATTTCCTGATGGTTTTGACACTAACATGTCTTACCAATTGAGGGAAAGAAACCCTGAAACATTAGAACAGAAGCAAAGCAATGCTGTTAGTGTAGAAGCAAATTTATTAGCTAAGAAATCTAGGATGAGAAATGAAAAAAAGAGTAGTCATTAAAGAGGAAACCTCCACTTCAGATGGTAAAATAGATAGTTTAGCCAAAAGTGTATAAAGAATAATGGATAGATTAGAAAACATGGAAAGAAAAACTCAGTGGGAAAATCAACAACCACCCCCAATAAGAAACCCCAACTTTAGGAAAAATCCTAACACTGGAAAAAATGCTATACCAGATCAGCAGATTAGACCTCCTTTCCAGGAAAACTATGCTGAGGGTTCACAAAACCATGAAGAAGAGGAGGATACCCAGATAAATATATTAGGAATTAAAAATGAAGATGTTGTTTTTCTTACTCAAGAAGAACATGAAATGTATATGTTAGAACAATTGAAATTATAATCTGGCGAGTCCTTTGACTACAAACAAGGCTATGAGTCTGCTATCTATGAAGTTCACAAACAGTATAGCCTTAGAAGCAAAAAGAATACTGAAATTCCCACTAAGAAATCAATCCAAACACAAACTAAAAAGACAACAGAAGCTCTTGTGACCAATGTTCTACAAATTCTCCCTAGAGGAACTCGGGAGACTTCTAGCCCAAAAATTATAGATATAACTTTAGCTGAAACTCAAACTTCAACTGTCACTCAGAATATTACAAATAAAAGAATTCAAAACAAAACTGCTGAAACACAAACTGAATTGCCAAATGTTGAAAAAGCAGATAAAGGTACACAAACCACATTTGCTAAGGAATATCTCATACAATCAGGCAAAACTCAATTTCCATTCAACATTAAGACTGAGATAGCCAAGTTGAAAATATCAGTTCCTTTGATCGAACTGGTGAAAAATGAATCATACAAAACACAAATCACTAAAACATTAAACATAGGTGAAGGAGAAGATGCTGTAAACTTGAATGATGATCAACCTGAGTTATTATTTGGTCCAGAGGTGAATGACAAGCATCGATAAGGGGATATCCCTCCATTCTACATTAGCTTAAATGTTCATGATAAAATCTTACATAATGCTATGCTAGACTCAGGGGCATCCCATAACTTAATGCCTAAAGCAATCATGGAGAGATTAAACTTAGATATCACTAGACCATATAAGGACCTCTTTTCCTTTGATTCTAGCCAAGTCAAATGCCTTGGCTTGATTAAAGATTTGTCTGTGACTCTAATCCAGTGCCCAACAAAGAGTATTGTAATGGACATAGTAGTTGCTGATATCCCACCTAAGTATGTAATGCCATTATCTCGCTCATGGGGAGCAAAATTGCAGGGATCTCTATAGTTGGACATGTCATATGGCACCATCTCTGTTTTTGGTCAACAAAGGAAACTTTACAAAGAAACCTTGATGATCAGGAAGAGATGGAAACTCCACAGATCAGTGAACCTTTCATAGATTCACCTTGGTATGCAGATATCATATTTGTTTTACTAAACTTACAAGCTCCTCCTGGTTTATCTAGAACTAAAGCTAGATTTTTGAAAATGAAATCAATGAAATATTGTATCATAGATAATGCTTTATTTTGGAAAGATAATGGTGGCATTATATTGAATTGTTTATTAAAAGATGAAGCTGATAAAGTTATGCAAGAATTTCATGCAGGAGATTGTGGAGGACACCTATATTGGAAAACTATTGGTTCCACCTGCCTTCTCTCGGGGCTTGCTCCTCCCCTGGCCTGTCCTTCCACCTACCCTTCCCATTGTCCTCTCCCTCCACTTCCCGAATTTATCCCTATCCTTGTGCTCATGTGGACGATGTCTGACATCTCCACTTTCCATCTCTGGTGGCCCACCTCCTTTGATTTGCTGCACCCCGATCGGGGATTCTACTCGTGCTCCTTGTATTTTTCTATTATTTCCACTAGTTTCTTCATTTCCTCCATTTGTGTTAGCTCTTCTGCTTATATATCTAGGTTTCTACCTAACTGGCCACATCCCCAATTTTCCAGATTGTCTGCTGCCACATCGCCCATCCTTCAGACATGTGTTGGGATGATGTATCCTATCTATCGAATTAGCTTGTTGATCTCTTGGACTAGCCAAGCAGTTCTCTAGCTTTGGCTGATTTTTTCCCATTGCATTCCTTGATGTAGCTTCTTCACCATTTCGGTCACCATTTTCAAGTTTCCTTCTACCTGCAGCCTTTGGAATCCTTCTCTTATCGCAATTTCCAGCCCCTTTTTTAGAGCATGAAGCTCTGCTTCATTGTTGGTCGCATTGCCACAGTCCATGCCATAGACTCTGATTATCTTCCCCTTGACATATCTGAATAATCCTCCTGTCCCCGCCGCTCCAGGGTTCCCTTTCGCAATCCCATCGAAATTAAGTTTGATAAATTCTTTCTGAGTCCATTTATAGTGATTTACCTCCTCTCCATTGAGGGTATGGTGCTTCCACGAGCATGCATTCAACATACTAGGTTTCAAGTTCATGCTTTTCATTATTCTTTCTTCTTGTGGGTTGCTTTTCCAATCTTCCTCATACCATTTCTCTGCCAATATTGTCTCTCTTATATTCTGGATTATCTGGTTCCATTTTTCTGCTTCTGTTCTTCTTTCTTCTTTGAAGATCACGTTATTTCGCTCCTTCCATATTGCCCATAGGATGAACCCTAGCGAAATTCTCCAAGCTCGGTTCAGGATTGTATTTTGGTAAGCCTTTTTCCACCAATTATCTATTGTTGTCTTCATGTTGTTTGGACTCCTATCACTAACTCGGAAGAGTTGATTATGATGTTTCCACATGTTATCTCTATATCTGCATGTATTGGTCATGTGCTCCATTGTTTCTGCTTGTTCTCGGCATAAGTAGCATATCGAGGGTCCTTTCAGCCTTTCTTTTTGCAGTTGATCCCATGTAAGTGCATGCCCGTGGCGTAGCATACACATTAAGAAAGCGACCTTTGGCCATGTCTTTTATTGCCATATGCTTTCCCAGGTATTTGTCTCTTGATGCCTGAGATGTTCTGCTTGTAGTTGGTAACCCTCTTTAATTGTGAACATCCCTTTGATCCTGTAACCCCATCTTAGTATGTCCGACCCTTCTTTTTTTGCTATTTTCCTGGTTGCCATTTCATTTTCGTATAGCTTCCACTGGGGTGTTTCTGGTGCATAATGACAGTCCTGTTTTTGTTTCCACTTTCTCCAGTATTCTCCAGGATCTATGCACCAGAAGTTTTTAACTATTTTTCCCCATGGATGTTGGTATATTGGTGGACTTCTTCTAGTTGGGGCTTGCTGTTTAGTTTTTCTCTCTGTTTCCACGCTTCTTCCCAGAAATTTGCTTTGTCACCTCCTTTGATTTCCCAGAAGCTGTGGTTGTTGATCAAATTTCTGTTATCTACAGCTAGGTTCCATATTGCTGAACCTTTCTTGTCGTCTTGGAGTCTCAACTTTCCTTCTAGAGACCTAGGCATGTCATACTTCCTTTCCCATAGTTGTTTCCATAGGTCTACCCCTCCCTGGATCCATCTCCACCATAACTTTGCCCCCATGACTTGATTCAGTATATAGGGATCTCGGAGTCCTAGGCCTCCTTATTTTAGGGGTTTGTTGAGCCAGTTCCATGATAGAAGCGCCCATTTTTTTTTTCCATTTTAGGCCCTTGCTATAACAACTTTTTGAAGATGTATATCATCTTTTGGCATACTGTTTTGGGGGTCACTTTACTGGTGAGTTGGTATATCGGGATGGATTGTAATACAGATCCTAGTAATATTATGTGACTTTGCATATTCAGTGCTCTGAATGTCCAATTCTGCATCTTTCTTTGGATTTTTCCTAACAGGGGTTTCCAGTTTGCCACTCTAATTTGCTGATCATTTAGCTGGACTCCTAAGTATTTCGTGGGGAAATTTCCTATTCTGAATCCCATTACTCTTGCTAAGAAGGCTTGTGAGGGCACTGTTGTGTTGAAGAAAAATATATCAGACTTATCTTTGTTTATCTCCGTCCTAAGTATTTCGTGGGGAAATTTCCTATTCTGAATCCCATTACGCTTGCTAAGAAGGCTTGTGAGGGTGCTATTGTGTTAAAGGAAAATATATCAGACTTATCTTTGTTTATCTCCATCCTTGAAGCACTAGTGAAGTCTGAGAGAATTTCCATAATTTTCCTGGCTTCCTTGAGCGATGCCTGTCCATACATCATTATGTCATCTACAAATTGCTGGTGAGTTAATGGTAGATCGTTCCCCCATAGTCTGAGGCTAGTATACTGTTCACTTCGAACTTTCTCCTTTATGTACCTTCCAAGGCCTTCCGCTGCCAGGATAAACAAGAAAGGGGAAATTGGGTCGCCTTGCCTGAGCCCTCGGGTTGCATTAAACACCTCTATGGGAGATCTGTTGTGAAGAATTGACAAAACTGGCGTTGTTATCATCAACATTATCCAACTTATCCATCTTGCATCAAAGCCGAATGCCTTCAATATTCCTTGTAAATAATCCCAATTCAGTCGATCATAGGCTTTTGCCAAGTCTAATTTAACCAACATTCCTTTGGTTTTTGTTTTTTTTAATGAATGAATTGCCTCTTGTGCCACCACTATGCCATCTGTTATTTGTATTTCTTTGACAAACCCTATCTATTCCTGAGATATCAACCCAAATAGTATAGGTTTTAAACGGTTTACCATAATTGTAGCCATAATTTTGTATATGACACTACAAAGTGCTATTGGTCTGAATCCTTGCGGTTCTTTTGAATGCTCTGTCTTCAGGATTAGGGCCAGAAATGTGGAGTTCAGGGCTGGGTGAATTCTTTTTGTGCACCTAGACTCCAATAATTTCACTATGTCTTCGCCTAGGAATGGCCATGTCGCCGGGAAGAATTCAGCTATGAATCCATCTAGCCCTGGTGCTTTGTTTCTCGCCATATTCCTAATGACTTCTTCTACCTTTGTTTTCGATATTTCTCTTAATAGGGCCATGTTCTGGTCTTTGCCATGTTCTGGTCTTTGCTCACCAGGTTAGGGATGTGCTGTATGATTTTGTCTATATTCTCCTCCCTTCTTATGTTTGGTTATGTCAACAACCCTTTGAAGTGTTGTACTAGCAGATTCTCCATATCTTCCTTTTAGGTAAGACAACTGCCTTGTTGATCTATTAAGGAGAAGATCTTGTTCTGCTGCCTATGATAAATCATTGCTTTGTGGAAAAACCTTGTGTTTCTTTCTCCTTCCTTTAACCATTGGATTCTTGATTTCTGTTTCCATAGAATTTCTTCTTATTGTCTTCTTTCCTCCATTTTATTAATCAGCTGCCCTTCCTCCTCTGCTAGCCCTTCACTTCTACCTTCATTGATTATTTGTTGTTGTACTTCCTTCATCTTTGTTTGGATTAACTCCTGTTCCTTCTGTATGTTGCCGAATTATTCCTTATTCCATTTCTTTATTTTGCCTTTTAGATCTTTTAGTCTGAGTTGAAAGGTGTGCATCAGGTTTCTCCCTACTATCTCACTCTCATTCCACCATTCCTTCATTTTATCTAGTAGCATTGGTTCTCTTAACCAAAATGCCTCAAACCTAAAGGGTATGTTTTGGTTTCCTTGATTTATTTCTACTTTGAGTTTAATAGGCTAGTGGTCCGACCCTAGACATGGAAGAATTGATGCTTCATATAATATATCTTTGCTAATATAGTGTTCTATTGCCAAGAATCTGTCCAATTGAGAGGCTATTTGTCTTCTCCCTCCCCTTCTATTATTCCACGTATATTTTCCGTTTATAGTTGGGATGTCCACCAATTTTAGTTCTCCATGTAAATCTCTAAATTTCTCCATTTCCGGCTCTTCTCTTCGCAATCCCCCTTTTTTCTCCTTTATTGATGTTATTAAATTGAAGTCCCCTGCTACTAGCCAAAGTTTTTCTTTGTGTAGTTGGCTAAGCTTCATTATTTGCTGGAGGAAATTTTCCTTTTCCACTAGAATATGAGGGCCATATACTGCAGAGACTAGGAACCATTCTCTATTTCCTATCAGGTGAAACTGCCTAGTGAGGATTCTCTTCATACCTAGTATTCCACTGTGATCTCTGCTGGGTTCCATAGTGTTGCTATTCCACCGGCGCTACCTCTCGCATCTATGGTATTGTATTCATACCTTGGTTTTATTTACTTAATATATCTTCCATTTTCCCTCCTGTAACTTTTGTTTCTTGTAGCAGCATGAGTTGAGGTTTTTCTTTTCTTAGTCTCTCAATTAAATGTCTCTGTTTGCCTCTACTATTGAGGCCTCTTATATTCCAAGATGTAATTATCATTGGGTTACTTTGTTTATTTGTTGGTATACTGCTGATAGCGGTACCACCCTCCCTGTATTCACCAACATTTCTCCCATAATCTGTATAGATTCCTGTAGGTTTCTTCGACCTCTTTTCTTTCCTCCTTTCATTTTATTTGAGTATTCTTGGGAGTTGTCTTGATGCATCCCCAATTGTTCTGCCATCTCCACCTGTCCCTGCCCCTGTTTAGCTTGATACTATTGGAATGTTTCTCTGTATAGTCTTTTTTGGTCTTCTGGTATAAATCTTTCATCTAGGTGTCTCCATTCATTTAACAGTTTCCTCAACACCTCTTCTTCCATGCTTAATTCTTCTCCCTTACTTGGGTCAATTTCCATTGTGGTGTTTTCCATCTTCTCTCTGTCTTCCTTCTCCTCCTTCTCTGTCAGCTCTCTTTGGGCTTTCCTCTTGGGGTTTGGCTTGCCTTGACTCGAACTGCTCTCCTTTCCTTTTTCCTGATAGTCCATAGTTTGGGCCTCATTGTCTTCTTCTTCTTCTCCCTGCAGTGCTTCAAAGCTATTTGTTCTACTCGGCTAAGCTTGATATTATTTTTTCCCTGCGTTGGGGTTCTCTTTTGCTTGTCTTCTCTTTCTTTTCACTTCTTGAAACCCTTCCTTATCTTCTTGATGTTTCCTCTGTTGTTTGTTCATGTTTTCTCCCTCCTCTAGGTTCATTGGGCACTCCTTAAATAGGTGACCATACTCATGACATCTTCTGCATCTAAATGGGATGTGTTCGTAGTCTAAAGTTTGCTGCCATACCTCTTCATGGTATTCTAGTTCCATTGAGTCTGGTATAGGTTCAACTATGTTCATGTATACACATATTCTCGCATATGAAGTATATCTTCCTTTTTTTGTTGTTTCTGCTATTTTGAGAAATTTTTCCTTGTTTGGGTCATAACATTCTTCCCAGTATCTCATAAATAAACCAACATTATAATGAAAGTAAGGACTATTTTCAAATACTTTTTCTTTGTCTTGCAGGTTCGAGAATATTACCGTGAAGAAGCCTCTAGCTCCCAGCTTGAGTCGATATGACCTCGGGGCTACCATTTTTACTGTATCCATTTGGTGAGGTCATTTTCTATCGGCCATACTCTGATGAAATTACATATTAGCGCGTGGTCTTTCATGTAACTTCTGTATCGCTCCAGTTTGTTCATCAGAATGATGAATCTCGGTTTCTCCGTCGCACATGGTAAACATTTTCCTTTGCTACCAGCCTGCCATCTCACCCCGAGGACAAGTCCTGACATTTTGTTTGTATCTCCCGCTTGTTTCAATTTACTTGTATTCTGGCGGGAATCTCCTGCCGCCGTGTCTCGGTAGGAGGGGATTTCTCCCCCCCTTTCCTCCTCTGTCATTTTGATCTGGTTCCCAGCCTCCTGGTTTGCAACTTTACAAATGTCGTCAGGTTTTTTGGGATTGTGGTTTAGTTCAACTCATGGTTACCTCTCCATTAGGGTTGCAGAGCTTCTTCCCAGTATTTTGGATTGCATAGTTATGGAAGAAGGATTTCCCAATTAAATATGGGCTATTCCTCACAGGAATTGCACAAGAAAATAGGGGCTTAGTAGGCAATAGAAATTGGCTGAGTGTTGGTTGGTGCGGGCTTGTGAGGCAGAGAGTTGATCATACTTATGCGGAATTGTTCTTGTGAGAACAAGCTTTGTATTATCACTCAGATTTTTGATTAATGCAATAGATAGTCGGGGTTTTGAGCAGTGGATTTCCCTAGAGAAACAATTATGTTATGTCTCTTTGATTATATTCCTCTTGTCGATTATTGTTTTCATCGATAATTGGTTTCCGCTGTTTGAAGGTAGATTATATGTTTGTCTTGTGTTTTAGTACATTACATGAGTCGTGAATCTACACGAGAAAGGAGAATATTTGTTGAAGTAACTACCTTGACCCTCCTTATCCTTGATGTTATAGTCTTGATTTGGAGCATAAATCTCCCACTACCTAATTACATGGGGGATTGTGGCAATGAGCTAACTTGACTTGTTCGTCCCACATTGATAGCACAAGGAATATCCTCTACATCACCTAGTATTCCATTCCATTTATGCGAATAATTACATGGTACATTACACTTTTCACCATAACTTGAAAACATATATTCTACATCCAATGGATTCCATTTGATGGCTTGAACTAAAATTTCCTTTTCACTTCCAACGCAAAACACATCTACCATGTTCCGATCATGTGGGAAATATTACCACCTTAACGTTTAATTGTGAATGCATAGTTATGATTTATGTGATCATTGCCCCCATTAAAGTTTCTTTGATTCACATGGCTTAGGGACTAATAATAGAGTTTGATTGGCCAAGAAATCAACTATATTTTTGAGGTCCCTAATCACATGTTTAACTTAAATGTTTGGAATTAAGGATAAATTTTTTAAGATTCTTTTGTGTAGTGGATTAATTTGGATTTCGAAGGAAATATTTGTTGAAAATGGTTGTTATTGATGTCAAAGTCTATTCAAATGAAAGAGGAAATTGCATAGTCAAATAACATATTCCAAGGCCTTTCTAATGGTATATGGCACTCCCTCTAATTCCGTAGGAATGAGAAGACATGAAATATTTTTTTAAGATGACCCAAACAAAGTACAAACATGCCCCGTTTGGATATCCTATATTTGAAGGAATTTTTAGTCCAATTTGGAATCATAGGATATATGGTTGGAAAACTTATTTCGAGACCTTTCCAACGATATATGGCCTGCCTCCTAAGTCCTCATGGTTGAGGAGAAAGGAATTTTTGAATATTCACTTCACTATACATTCTGCCAATTGCACATGTCAACTCAACTAGTGGACAAGTCAACCCTAACCCAACATCCAAACACACTATAAATAGGCATGAGAAGGAGAATTTCTAACCACTCGACTGAAGGATTTTGGTTCTATGTTTAGGAGGGAGAAGGAATAGGTCCGAAGTTCATAGCTCATGAACCAAGAAGAAGTTAAGTGAAGCCGATTTGAAGCAACTTTATGTGGAAGGATTTTGGCATATATTTGAAGGGTTTTTGGCATTATTTTTGGGAAGGGTTTCTTTTTTCTTGAGGTATTTTTTTAAGGGTTTAGTATTGGTGCCTTTGGAGGTTGAGTGGGTCAAGTTCCGGAGAAGAGAAGGTCGAGCTTTAGGCCTATATCGAGGGCGAAATTTTGTCCTTGTAGAGGTTGAGTTTTAGGCCTGTCTTGAGACCAAGTTGTAGTTTATAATTTGAGGGCCGAGTTATGTCCCTATAAAGGCCAAGTTTCATGGGTGAGTACTATTATTTGAAGGTTGAGTTTTAGGGGATGAGTTCTATTTTTTGAAGGCAAAATTTTAGTGTTGAAATATGATATTTGAAGATCTAGTTCAAGCTTGGTTTGACAGACAAGTCCTAGTATATTGAAGGCCATGTTTAGGCTTGATTTGAGGTCTAAGTTATGGTGTATTAAATGTTGGTTTTGAGTTGGAGCATGCAATTTTTATAAGTTGTTGCTTACAAAGGATTGGTGTCCTCACAAGATATTGTAATAAATTAAATATTGTTTTCAAGTATTTCTTCTTTAAATCTTGATTTGGACTTTAATATTTGTGTTCATACATTGTTGATGATTGATTTTGTGATGTGAATTCAATTTCAACATTAATTACGTGAAAATTTGTCAAAAGTAACGAAATACCGAATCACCCCCCTTTCTCATTATTTCCAATAATTGGTATCAAAGTAGGCTTCTTCAAAAACAATCTAACAACTAGAAGGAGATATTACAGGGGGTGATGGCTATTCGAGAAGCATCAATCAAAATTCCTTTCTTTGATGGAACAAATTTTGTCTTTTGGAAGATAAGAATGAGAACACACTTGATGTCTCTTGGTGCTGAAGTTTGGCAATCTATTACAGATGGATATAAGGTCCCATCCTCTCCTCCAACTGATCAAGATGGGAGAAATGCTTATGTATCCAATGGAAAAGCTATGAGCACAATTTTAAGTTGCTTGTCAAATTTAGAATTTGTTAAAGTATGTAGTGTGAATTAGCTAAATAGATCTGGGACAAGCTTGTAAGAAACTATGAAGGAGGTGACAAAGTAAAGGAGGCAAAGTTTTAGAATTTCGAAGATAATTTGAAAACCTAAAAATGAATGATGAAGAATAATTTGTTACTTATTTTATTCGACTAGATGAAGTGGTTAATTCTCTCAAAGGATTGGTGAAGAAGTTAAAGAAAAAATATTGTTAAAAAAATTGTCTCTTCCTCTGCCTTTTGATGTTAAGGTCTCTGCCATAGAAGAATTGAGAGATTTGGAGAATCTAAAAATGGATGAGCTTAAAGGAATTCACACTACATATGAAATCAGGGTGAGAAACTAATAACATAAGGAAGCAACATTTAAAGCATGTAAGAAGTCAAGAAAATGCAAGTCTGGTGAATGTTCTATTAATGAATATGATACAAAAATGGCTCAGCTAGTCAAAAAACTAAAAAGAAAATCCAAATTCAAAGGTAAGTTACCTCTCATATGTTTTAACTATGGTAAGATATGACATTTCACTGCTAAGTGTCCTTACAAAGAAGATGGTGATGATGAAGAAGAACTTAAAAATAGGGTCTTCAAAGGAAAATCTTCCAAAGAGGATAATGAATTTTCTAAAGAAGAAAATATGATTACGATGATGATAGAAGATAGATCCTATTTTTTTCCACAAATGAGGAATCCAACATAGACAAATCAAAGGATCAAAAAGAAAAAAATAGAAGGAGAAAATGTTGAAGTCATGGTGGATCTTGAAGAAAAACTTATCAGTACATTAGAAGAAACTGATAACCTCAGGAAGAAGAACAAGAGACTATCCAAGGAAATCATCTTCATCAAGAATGAAAGAGAGGAAGAAGTGTTGAAAATTAAACTAAAAGAAAAGGAAGAAAATTGTGAAAAGCTTGAAGCAAAAATTGTCTCATTAAGAAAAGAGCTAGATAAGCTAAACAAAAACATGAAAAGACCTCAAACCTTGGATGTTATTATGAATAATTGAAGATCACCATATGACAAGGCTAGTCTTGTTATATGTTTGAGACCTTGTACAAAGAAGATGCAAACACCAAGTCATCAGGTAACGAAGTTGAAAAAAACCCATAAAGCTCCAACCTTAGCAAGAGCAAGGACAAGAGATGGGAGGAGTATGGAAATACTACTACCCCAAAAAGTTATGTTGATGCTCTCAAGGGGCCCATTCACAATGAAGACAACAATATGATAAGGGACAAGGACCAAAAAAGACTTGGATTATCTCCAAAGCATATCAACTTCATAAGAACTATTCCATCAAGTCAAGCATACTTAAATAGGTATCAAACTATTTTTCTAGGTCACTGTTTTTCATGCAAAAATTTTGGTCACCAAGTAAGAGATTGAAAAGCTTAGATGAAAACTTATTATGAAATGGGTTCTCATCAAACCTCAAAAAATAATATTGTATACATCAGAATCATAAATACTGATGATAACATAAATCATAATTCATTTGCACCATTCTCCAAGTATAGTATAGAGTGTTATAGATGCAACAATTTTGGACATGTGGCACGGGATTTTACTATGTGATCAAGATAAGGGTTTTAGAAGAGAAAAAAAGAAGATCAACTAGTAGAAAAATACAGACTAGTTATGTATGCTCGAAACAATTAAAGTCATTGTTTCATTGATAGTGGGTTCTCTAGATAAATGGCTAGAGATCAAAAGATATTTGTTACTATAACAAAAGAAAAATGAGGAAATGTGTCTTTTGGAGACAATGGATCTGGAAGAATCACTGCAAGAGGTACCATAAGCCTTGAAAATGGTAGGACTAAAGCACAAAATGTTATATACATTGAAGGACTAAAACATAATATTTTAAATGCAAACCACATGTGCAATCAAGGTTATGATCTCTCTTTTCATGCAAAAGATTGTGAAATAAGGGAGACTAATTCGGGATGATTAGTGGGAAGAGTAATAAGGACTCTACAAAATGCATATATAATTGATGAAATTCAAGGAGAAAAATGCTACATTGGATAGACAAATGAGAGTTCGTTGTGGCATAAAATACTAGGGCGCATGAGCTTTGATAATTTGGTGAAAATCAATAGAACACAAGTAGTGAGAGATATGCCCAAAATCTCAAGACCAAAAAGATCCATCTGTGAATCTTGTCAACATGGGAAACAAGAAAGAGTGAGATTCAAGTCAAAGGATTGCTCGGCATCAAGGCCACTACAGATTGTACACACAGATCTATGCGGACCAACAATAACACCAACCCTACAAGGTGAAAGGTACTTTATGCTATTTATTGATGATTATAATAGAATGGGTTGGGTTTAATTCTTAAATCAAAATCAAAAGCACTAGGTACTTTCAAATCATTCAATGCCTTAGTTAAAAATGAAAGTGATCTAAGAATAAAATGCCTAAGATCAGATAGAGGAGTTAATTTTACCTCAAATGATTTTAATGAATTCCATGAGAAGTATGGAATTAAAAGACAAATTTTAGGTTCAAGAACTCCACAACAAAATGGAATCGTAGAAAGAAAGAATAGATATGTACAATAAATGACAAGAACAATGTTGCTAGAAGTGAAATTACCAGATAAATTTTGGAAAGAAGCAGTTGTTGCAACAATTTACATCATGAACAGAACATAAATCCAAGTTAACATCGACAAGACACCATATGAGCTATGGAAAGGCATGCCAACTTTAGTTAAGTATATAAAAAAATTGGAAGCAAATGTTACATGAAGATAACTGATGATAAATTAGGCAAATTTAATTCTAGAGTAGAGGTGGGAATCTTCCTTGGATACTCAATAAGAAGCAAAGATTACAAATGTTACATTAGAAGACTATATAAAGTTGTGGAATGTATTGATGTAAGAATATATCAAGCTTGGCCAGAGAAAAAAGTGGAAAAAACAAATGAGAATTCAGAAGATACCATATACATAGACCAATAAGATATTACTACAAAGGAAGAACAAGAAAACGAAAAACAGTCTCCATCCAATACACCTGTTAAATTTGTGCGAAAACATCACCCAACGAACCAAATTATTGGAGATGTTGATGCAACCATAGAAACCCGAAGAAGAATAATCAATTCACTAGGAAAAGAAAATCTTAATTTGCTATCCAAAATAGAGACAAAGGGCTTTGCACTGGCTAGAAAGGAGCACCATTGGGTAAATGCTATGGAAGAAGAATTGAATGAAATGGGGAAAAATGGAACCTGAGGACTTATGACCGACATATAAAAATCTAATTTAGACTAAGTGGGTATTAAAAAACAAGATGAATGAATATGAACAAATTATTAGAAAGAAGGCAAGACTTGTTTGTAAGGGCTATGCACAAATTGAAGGAATTGAATTCAAAGAAACTTTTGCTCCAGTTGCTAGAATAGAAGAAATGTGAACGTTCTTGGAATTTGCGTGTTCGAAAGGCTTCAACGTTGATCAAATGGATGTTAAATCAACCTTTCTAAAGGGAGACTTAAAGGAGGAAGTATACATCGAATATCTAGAAGGTTTGACTTGTCTGAAAATAAAGACTATGTGTGCTAATTGAAGAAATCTCTTTATGGGTTAAAGTAATCTCCAAGAGCTTGTTATGCTAGGCTGGACCATTATCTTCATGGGTTAAAGTAATCTCCAAGAGCTTGTTATGCTAGGTTGGACCATTATCTTCATGGGTTAAAGTAATCTCCAAGAGCTTGTTTGAGTTCTGTTTTTTAGGGTCAAGTACATGTTTCTTTGGAGGCTGAATATACTAAGTTATAGTGAGGAGAAGGCAAAGGTTTAGTCCTATTTTGAGGGCCAAATTATGTCCCTATAAGGTTGAGTTTTAGGCTTGTCTTAAGGTCGAGTTATAATTTTGATTTAAGGGTCGAGTTCTATCCCTCTGAAGGCAAAGTTTCAAGGCTAAGTACTACTGTTTGAGGCCAAGTTTTAGGGGATGAGTTATGCTATTTGAATGTCGAGTTTAAGGGATGATTACATCTATTTGAAGATATAATTGAAGCCAAGACTTGTTTGTAAGGGCTATGCACAAATTGAAGGAATTGAATTCAAAGAAACTTTTGCTCCAGTTGCTAGAATAGAAGAAATGTGAACGTTCTTGGAATTTGCGTGTTCGAAAGGCTTCAAAGTTGATCAAATGGATGTTAAATCAACCTTTCTAAAGGGAGACTTAAAGGAGGAAGTATACATCGAATATCTAGAAGGTTTTGACTTATCTGAAAATAAAGACTATGCGTGCAAATTGAAGAAATCTCTTTATGGGTTAAAGTAATCTCCAAGAGCTTGTTATGATAGGCTGGACCATTATCTTCATGGGTTAAAGTAATCTCCAAGAGCTTGTTATGCTAGGCTAGACCATTATCTTCATGGGTTAAAGTAATCTCCAAGAGCTTGTTTGAGGTCTGTTTTTTAGGGTCAAGTACATGTTTCTTTGGAGGCTGAATATACTAAGTTATAGTGAGGAGAAGGCAAAGGTTTAGTCCTATTTTGAGGGCCAAATTATGTCCCTATAGAGGTTGAGTTTTAGGCTTGTCTTAAGGTCGAGTTATAATTTTGATTTAAGGGTCGAGTTCTATCCCTCTGAAGGCAAAGTTTCAAGGCTAAGTACTACGGTTTGAAGGCCAAGTTTTAGGGGATGAGTTATGCTATTTGAATGTCAAGTTTAAGGGATGATTACATCTATTTGAAGATATAATTGAAGCCAAGACTTGTTTGTAAGGGCTATGCACAAATTGAAGGAATTGAATTCAAGGAAACTTTTGCTCCAGTTGCTAGAATAGAAGAAATGTGAACGTTCTTGGAATTTGCGTGTTCGAAAGGCTTCAAAGTTGATCAAATGGATGTTAAATCAACCTTTCTAAAGGGAGACTTAAAGGAGGAAGTATACATCGAATATCTAGAAGGTTTTGACTTGTCTGAAAATAAAGAATATGTGTGCAAATTGAAGAAATCTCTTTATGGGTTAAAGTAATCTCCAAGAGCTTGTTATGCTAGGCTGGACCATTATCTTCATGGGTTAAAGTAATCTCCAAGAGCTTGTTATGCTAGGCTGGACCATTATCTTCATGGGTTAAAGTAATCTCCAAGAGCTTGTTATGCTAGGCTGGACCATTATCTTCATGGGTTAAAGTAATCTCCAAGAGCTTGTTTGAGGTCTGTTTTTTAGGGTCAAGTACATGTTTCTTTGGAGGCTGAATATACTAAGTTATAGTGAGGAGAAGGCAAAGGTTTAGTCCTATTTTGAGGGCCAAATTATGTCCCTATAGAGGTTGAGTTTTAGGCTTGTCTTAAGGTCGAGTTATAATTTTGATTTAAGGGTCGACTTCTATCCCTCTGAAGGCAAAGTTTCAAGGCTAAGTACTACTATTTGAAGGCCAAGTTTTAGGGGATGAGTTATGCTATTTGAATGTCGAGTGTAAGGGATGATTACATCTATTTGAAGATATAATTGAAGCCAAGACTTGTTTGTAAGGGCTATGCACAAATTGAAGGAATTGAATTCAAAGAAACTTTTGCTCTAGTTGCTAGAATAGAAGAAATGTGAACATTCTTGGACTTTGCGTGTTCGAAAGGCTTCAAAGTTAATCAAATGGATGTTAAATCAACCTTTCTAAAGGGAGACTTAAAGGAGGAAGTATACATCGAATATCTAGAAGGTTTTGACTTGTCTAAAAATAAAGACTATGCGTGCAAATTGAAGAAATCTCTTTATGGGTTAAAGTAATCTCCAAGAGCTTGTTATGCTAGGCTGGACCATTATCTTCATGGGTTAAAGTAATCTCCAAGAGCTTGTTATGCTAGGCTGGACCATTATCTTCATGGGTTAAAGTAATCTCCAAGAGCTTGTTTGAGGTCTGTTTTTTAGGGTCAAGTACATGTTTCTTTGGAATCTGAATATACTAAGTTATAGTGAGGAGAAGGCAAAGGTTTAGTCCTGTTTTGAGGGCCAAATTATGTCCCTATAGAGGTTGAGTTTTAGGCTTGTCTTAAGGTCGAGTTATAATTTTGATTTAAGGGTCGAGTTCTATCCCTCTGAAGGCAAAGTTTCAAGGCTAAGTACTACGGTTTGAAGGCCAATTTTTAGGGGATGAGTTATGCTATTTGAATGTCGAGTTTAAGGGATGATTACACCTATTTGAAGATATAATTGAAGCTTGGTGTGAAGGCCAAGTTTAGGCTTGATTTGAAGTCCAAGTTCTGGTGTATTGAAGCCTAAGTTTAGGTTGGAGCTTGTAATTACTGTAAGTTGGTACTTACTAAGGATTGGTTTCCTCATGTACTTGATAGGTTGGAGCCTGCAATTTTTGTAAGTTGGCGCCTACAGAGGATTGGTGTTCTGATAAGAGATTGTGATAAATTAAAGATTATTTTCAAGTATTTCTTCATCAAATTTATATTTTTCATTTTAATTCTATATTTTCAAATAGTGTTGATGCAGGAGCATCTGGACACCTCAATGAAAAAAATTTAGAGAAGGAAACACATGGACAACCACATGGACAGCCAGGCCAACCTTGATCAAGATTCGGTTAATGAACTAATTTTAGTTTGAAAAATCAGTTAAAAACTGAATGTATCTGAATGTAGGTATAATAAGAAATGAAGGATTCATGAGGGAATCAAGAAGGAAGGAGAGGAAAAAGAAAAATTGTGCGTGTGGGAGAGGGCAAAATGTAGTTGCTGGGGAAATCTTGATTAAGGCTGAGATGCCTTAAAACTGTAACCGAGTTTGTAAATAATGAAAAATTCCTCTTTGTGAAATTGTGTCTTTGTGTGTTTTTTTGGTTTTCTTTTCAGTTGAAAATGAAAACATTAATGCCACAGAATAGGCATGTCGGTGAGCATGATTTTGATTTTATTTTTGATGAGGTGGACTAAGAATGCGAGCGTGTGTGTTGAGGATGTTCACGCCAGTGTGTTATTCTTAGCCTGAAATTTTAAGTGCGCGAAATCGGTTCAAGAAAGGAACGTAGACTCCGTTCCAGAAAGGAATGACTGCTGAATAAATTCGTGGAGAAGAACTTCAAGTGGCAAGTCATGCTAGGAATAAGAATGAGGGCCGGATGAGTTCTGGAGACTGGTCAAGGGAAGGTCCCTGCATGCAGGCTTTGATTGAAGCAGGAATTACTGTACTTAAGATTCCTGTGTATCAAGACCTTCAGTCATTGCGTGGGCAGAGAGTGAAGATGAAGGTGGGCCATCTTCTGAAGATGAAAGGAGCGCTTCGACCTGAGAAGAAGAAGTCGAAGGTTCAGCAATGTCGACCAGTTTCCTTCCAATCAGTTCGTTTCTCAAGGACTTCGGTTAAAAATCACGAGTGGATCGAACACCATCCTCCGCATTTCAGTCTGACACAATTTCCTCTGCGCGCTTTTGTTTCCAATCTAGAAAAAGCTAGAAACTTTGCGAAGGTCCACGGGAATCGAAATGTGTCCAACAGAAGAATGCAAGCTGCCCATGGCATAGATGATCCTGACGATGACTGTGTCAGATTTATTAGGTAAGACTGAAACCAATGATGGCACAACATGTTGCGTGAATGATGCAGTTGAAAACAAGATCAAGTAAGATCAATGCTAGATTGAGAAGGCCGATATCCGATGGACAAAAGCGGTAGCAAGAAATCAGGAAGAAGCTGCCTGGTGAGAGATGTCTCTCATTGTGGTTGGACCAATGGAAAGTGTTGCGCAATCATGTTAAGGAGACTGTGAGAAGTCTCAGATGGGTTTCATGGACCCATAACCCACAGGTCCCAAGATCGGACTTGTAAAAAAATATTGAAAACGAAGAGACCCCAGAATTCGTTTTCATCAAAGTGGTATCAAGCGGGAAAAGATTTCCTACGGAAAGGAGGAGTTTTTTCATGCGAAGAAAGAAGAGGTACAGTTTGTTGAAGATTGGTAAACTTGAAATTTTTCTTGTGAAGGTGAGAAGATTGCAGCAAACCTGAAGCACGAGTGCTCAATTGGTTCGAGAGGAGAGAACTGCGGAGATGCCGAGAGGACTAAGCTCAGGAGAGAAGCTTGGTAGGGCATCTGGTAGCAGGGAGGACTTGCTATGGCAGAGGTTTGGTTGTAGCTCACAGAAGGCAGTTCCACTAATGAAGTGAAACAGTGGGTAGAATTGCGAAGGAAATGAATATGACCAGGAGGTCATAATTTTGTACCTCGGGAGCATATGACCAGGAGGTCATAATTTTTGTACCTTGGGAGTCTGATGCAGGAGCATCCGGACACCTCAATGAAAAAAATTTAGAGAAGGAGACACGTGGACAACCACATGGACAACCAGGCCAACCTTGTGCAAGATTCGATTAATGAACTAATTTTAGTTAGAAAAATCAGTTAAAAACTGAATGTATCTGAATGTATATATAATAAGAAATGAAGGATTCATGAGAGAATCAAGAAGGAAGGAGAGGAAAAAGAAAAATTGTGTGTATGAGAGAGGGCAAAATGTAGTTGCTGGGGATATCTTGATTAAGGCTGAGATGGCTTAAAACTGTAAACCGAGTTTGTAAATAATGAAAAATTCCTCTTTGTGAAATTGTGTCTTTGTGTGTTTTTTTGGTTTTCTTTTCAGTTGAAAATGAAAATATTAATGCCACAGAATAGGCATGTCGGTGAGCATGATTTTGATTTTATTTTTGATGAGGCAGACTAAGAATGCGAGCGTGTGTGTCGAGGATGTTCACGTCAGTGTGTTATTCTTAGCCTGACATTCTAAGTGCACGAAATCAGTTCAAGAAAGGAACGCGAACTCAGTTCCAGAAAGGAATGACTGCTGAATAAATTCGTGGAGAAGAACTTCAAGTGATAAGTCACGCTGGGAATAAGAATGAGGGCTAGCCGAGTTCTGGAGAATGGTCAAGGGAAGGGCCCTGCGTGCAGGCTTTGATTGAAGCAGGAATTACTGTACTTAAGATTCCTGTGTATCAAGACCTTCATTCATTGCGTGGGCAGAGAGTGAAGATGAAGGTGGGCCATCTTCTGAAGATGAAAGGAGCGCTTCGACCTGAGAAGAAGAAGTCGAAGGTTCAACAACGTCGACTAGTTTCCTTCCAATCAGTTCATTTCTCATGGACTTTGGTTAAAAGTCACGAGTGGATCGAACACCATCCTTCGCATTTTAGTCTGACACAATTTCCTCTGCGCGCTTTCGTTTCCAATCTCGAAAAAGCTAGAAACTTTGCGAAGGTCCACGGGAATCGAAATGCGTTCAACAGAAGAATGCAAGCTGCCCATGGCACAGATGATCCCGATGATGATTGTGTCAGATTTATCAGGTAAGATTGAAACCAATGATGGCACAACGTGTTGCGTGAATGATGCAGTTGAAAACAAGATCAAGTAAGATCAATGCTAGATTGAGAAGGCTGATATCCGATGGACAAAAGTGGTAGCAAGAAATTGGGAAGCAGCTGCCTAGCGAGAGATGTCTCTCATTATGGTTGGACCAATGGAATGTGCTGCGCAACCATGTTAAGGAGACTGTGAGAAGTCTCAGATGGGTTTCGTGGACCCATAACCCATAGGTCCCAAGATCGGACTTGTAAAAAAAAATTGAAAACGAAGAGACCCCAGAATTCGTTTTCATCAAGTGTTAATGATTGATTATGTGATGTGAATTTAATTTCAAGATTAACTAAGTGAAAATTTGTCAAAAGTAACGAAACAGTGATTCACCCCCTCTCCCCTTCTCAATATTTCCAACAAAAATCCCAAAATAAAATGTCAAATTGTGTTATTAGAATCTACTATTATAATGAGAGATCTAATTGAGAAAAACATTAATAGAATATAATTGTTCAAAAAAATAAATTCCCATGACATAATATAATTTTAAACTCAACAAATTAATTATATAATAATTTCAGTAAAGTCCAAGTGGATTGTATAGATACACCTTTACAAAGTCTTAATTACAAGTGGCAACCGTGACCTCACCTTCTAATCCGAAAATTGAAACCCACTCTCTTTAACATTTCCAACTAGGAGCATTTTACAATGTGAACTCTCCTCACTCTCATTGGGTCCACAAGGTTGTTCTCATTTTCATGTGCTTATAAGAGTTCAACATTAGATGCTAATAAGGAATACACATAAACCCCCATGTTGTTATGTTCCTTATTTGTCCCACCCTCTTTAACACTAGTGTGATGAAATAAATTGAAGTGTAATTCATCTTTTTAATCTTTATAATAATAAAAGCGAGGTGTGTTCTAACCTTTATAATAATAAAAGTGAGTGTGTTCTAACTAAATCCAAAGACATACATATGGGTGTTGTTTATCGAGGCCACAAATTTGTTCGAAAAGTTGTTTTTCGTCGAAATCTGATGATTATTTATTTAATTTATTATTATTATTATTTTCAAAAAATATGATCATAGGAGTGTTTGAATGTTGGGTCCCTATAATACTAGTGATTACCCCATTACCATTGTAGTTGCATCCCTTATTAATATTTTTGTGCCCCTATTATCCCCATATTGTTATTACTGTGCCCCATAGAATCCCTCTATTGTTATATTTGTGGCTTTATATTATTATTGTTAGGTCGGCTGGGTTATATTGTGACTCCTTAGACTCCTATATATAGAAAGGAGGTTTTGTCATTTGAATCATCCAAGAATTGTTCATTTATGTAATGTAAAGGAGGTTGCCCCCTCGAAGAGGCTGAATTCTAAGGCATTGATCTATCTTTTCTATCTTTTCTTGAGCTGGTTTCATAACATTTGGTATCAGAGCTTTGGATTCTAGGGTTTCACTGCTCCAAATAGGTCATCATGGCATTTTCGCTATAATTTTTTTTTTTTTTTTTTTTTTTGCAATGGTTCAGAAGATAAAAAGAAAACCCATTTGAGAAGACATCGCGCTGAACCTCGGGTCCGAATTTCATATCTTTTTGCGCTATATTTGCGGAGATATGATCTGAGGAAGTTGGTCTTTTTTCAGACTTTTGAATTACATTCCAAACAGGTGACCTCGGGAAAATCGTCATAACTTTCTCTCTGAGCATCGGATTGAAATTTCATAAGAAGTTACAGAAAGAGGATGGACTGTAGTTTCTTGTAGATATTTTTTAGAGCCAAAGGCCAAAACAGTGACTTGTGGCACATTGTACAAGTTCTCTCTACTGAACTAGTCTATAATCAAGTCACTGTGGGAGATTTCGCATAACTCTTCCTTGGAGAATCCAATTTGGGTCAGACTGGTGGCATTGGAAAGAGGACACAAAGCACTACTGCAGGTCGCAATTTTAGAACTAGATGATCATAAAGTACAGAGATACATCAGAGGCAATATCGAGCTCCTACAAAGTGAAAAAAGGTGTGTAGATTTTTTTTAAATTTTTGCTTAAGCTTGGTTTGAAAATTTATTTTGAAGGAATTCAAAGGGAATAGTAGAGCATTATTATCGGTAACTGATGCCCCGAGGAAAGAAAATGCAAACACCTAGTAAGCAACCTGAAAGCTCTAGCATGAATCATGAAGAAGAGGAAGAAATGCTACATGATATATCAAAATTACAAGAACAAGTGCAACAAATGTCACTCTCACAAAAGCTAACAGAAGCTAAGATAAATGGCGTGGAATCTAAGATAAAGGGCGTGGAAGCTAAGATGGACGATTTGAAGATAGGTTTGAAGACAAATTTAAAGAGAGACATGGCAGATTTGAAGACAGATTTGAAGACAGACATGGCATATTTGAAGACAGATTTGACAAATTTTCTACAAGAAATACTTACTAATGGTGAAAAGGTAGTAAAGGAAACTCATGATGCGAACAAAAGAAATGTTAATCATGATTTCTTAGACTCTAATGTGGGATCGAAGACCCACCATATTCCAAAAATCAATATGAGGAAGTTTGATGGCAAGGATCCCGCAACATGGATATTACAGATGGAGCTATTTTTCGATCTCAGTAATGTGCAAAACACACAAAAGGTATGTATTGCAACTTTATATTTGGAACCAAATCAGTTTGTATGGTATCAATGGATTTTCTCTCGTAAACAAATTATCACTTGGGCAATTTTTACGAAAGAATTGATAGCACATTATGAGGATACAAAAAGCAACACTTTTTTTAGCCAATTGATAAGTCTCAAACAAAAGGGTTCAATAATGGAGCACATTGAGGAGTTCCAAAAATTGAACATAAGGGTAAAAAATATTCCAGAGGAGCATAGGATTGATGTGTTCATAGGGACTTTAAAGGATAATATCCAACATGATGTTCGCCTTTGGGAACCTGATTCACTAGAGAAGGCATTCAGGTTAGCAAGAAAAATGGAAAGCAAAATTATGGCAACCAGGAAGCATACCACTTACAACTATAAAGATGGGAGTGTTATTACCCCTAGCCTTCCACAACCTATAAGGTTGACACCACAAGAGTTGGAAGAAAAAAGAGCAAAAGGGCTTTGTTACAGTTGTGATAGCAAATACACTAAAGGTCATAAGTGTGCTGAGAAGAAATTATTCTACATAGATTGCGAAGAGGAAGAAGAAAAGGAGAAAGAAAGGTCAAAGGAAGAGGATATACTTCAGGAACAAAGCCTAGATAAATAAGAAATGAATTTGACCATATCTTGTAATGCATTGGCTGGAATTACCACTCCTCAAACCATCAAGATAGAAGGACAAATCAAGAAGAAAAAGGTAATAACGTTGATTGATTCAGGAAGTACCCACAATTTTATTCATTGTAAGTTAGCAAAGGAATTGAATTACTTCCTATATCCAGCACCAGAGTGTCAAGTGATGATTGCAAATGGAGGAACGATAAATTGCTCTGGACAGTGCCATAATATCAAGCTATCCATGGGAGAATATGTATTGACTAGCCCAATGCTTTCCATTCCAATGGGAGGTGCTGATGTTGTACTAGGAGTCCAATGGCTACAATCCTTGGGTACAATAGTTTTTAATTTTCAAGAACTTTTCATGAAATTTTCTGCGGAAGGAAAGGAAGTTGAATTAAGGGGTATTGTGGGGAAACCGAGAAAGATAATCGGCTCTAACGGTATGAAAAAGCTTCTAAAAAAGGAATAAAGGGGTGTAATTGCACAATTATGTTCACTAGATGTTTCCACATTGCAATCAACTATTTCTCCAGATCTCCAAAAATTCTTGGACAATCATTCCAAGGTATTTGAGACTCCCAAAGGTCTCCCACCTATTCGTGATCATGATCATGCTATTCATTTGATTCAAGGAAGTGTTCCTCCAAACATCAGGCCGTATAGATATCCCTATTCCCAAAAGAGTGAAATTGAACGTATGGTTGCAGAAATGCTAGAGGCTGGTATAATTCAACCGAGTCAAAGTTCTTTCTCTGCTCCAGTAGTATTAGTGCACAAGAAGGATGGATCATGGCGCATGTGTCCGGATTATAGGGAGCTCAACAAGCTCACTATTAAAGATAAGTTTCCCATTCCCGTCATTGATGAATTACTGGATGAATTGCATGGATCAATTTACTTCACCAAGTTGGATCTTTGTTTAGGATATCATCAAATCAGAATGAAGACTGAAGACATTCCGAAAACAACATTTAGAACTCATGAGGGTCATTATGAATTTTTGGTCATGCCTTTTGGCCTTACCAATGCACCTTTAACATTTCAAGGTTTGATGAATTCCATTTTCAAACCATTCCTTAGAAAATTTGTGTTAGTGTTTTTTGATGATATACTAATCTACAACAAGTCTTGGAAGGATCATGTTGAACATGTTGACAGGGTGCTACAACTATTGGAGGAGAAACAATTATATGAAAAAAGTTCCAAATGTTTCTTTGGAGTACAAGAGGTGGAATATCTGGGTCATATTGTATCTCATGAAGGAGTTAAGGTAGACCCTAGCAAAATTAAAGCCATTAAGGAATGGAAAATCCCCACATCCATAAAGCATCTGCGAGGATTTCTCAGGTTGACAGGGTATTATCGAAAGTTTGTTAAGAATTATGGGAGAATAGCAGCACCTCTAACAACATTATTGAAGAAAGATGCATTTTCATGGACTCCAGAAGCAACAAAGGCCTTTGAACATCTTAAAGAGGCAATGTGCCAAGCACCGGTCTTAGCTACACCGGACTTCACAAAAACCTTTATTGTGGAATGTGATGCTTCAGGAAATGGAATTGGTGCTGTTTTAATGCAAGATGAAAGACCCATTGCTTTTGAAAGTCGTCCAATCAAGGGAAAGTTTTTACACAAAGTTATTTATGAGAAGGAAATGTTGGCAATACTCCATGCACTTAAGAAATGGCGACCCTAGCTAATGGGAAGATTCTTCAAGGTAAAAATGGATCATGATAGCCTTAAATACTTTTTAGAGCAAAGATTATCCTTTGAAGAGCAACAAAAGTGGGTCACAAAGATGTTGGGTTATGACTTTGAAATCATCTACAAAAAAGGGAAGCAAAATGTGGTGGCAGATGCACTCTCAAGAAAGGATGAGGATGTGGAAGCATTGTTGTGCACCATTTCTATTATCCAACCAGATTGGATAAACAAAACAAAGGAGGAATGGAAGAATGACGAAGAAGTGTGGGCACTTATTCGAAAGTTACAACAAAATTCCAGTACGTCTGATACATTTAGCTGGAAAAATAATTCTTTATGGTACAAAGATCGCTTATACCTCTGTAAGAATTCCCAACTAAAACAAAAGATTCTTATGGAATTGCACACTTCTCCCTTAGGAGGGCACTCAGGATTTTTAAAAACTTACCATAGGGTTAAGAAGGATTTTTTTTGGGATGGCCTTAAATCAGATATTCAAAAATTTGTGGCAGAATGTTTGGTTTGCCAACAAAATAAAGTTGAAACAATTAAGACACCGGGTCTATTACAACCTTTATCCATTCCAAGCCAACGTTGGGAGGAGGTTTCAATGGATTTTATCACAGGTTTACCCAAGCCTGAGGGAAAGAGTGTCATCATGGTGGTAGTTGACAGACTTACCAAGTATGCACACTTTTGTGCATTATCACATCCATTTAAAGCCAGTACAGTTTCTACTGCATTTATGGACACAATTCAAAAGCTACATGGAAACCCAAAGATTATTGTAAGTGACAGAGATCCCATTTTCACTGGAAATTTTTGGACAAAATTATTTTCTTGTCTTGGTACTTAGTTAGCTCATAGTTCATCTTATCATCCTCAATCTGATGGGCAAACTGAGATAGTCAACAAATGTTTGGAAGGATATCTTCGTTGCTTTGTATCTGATAAACAAACATAGTGGGTCAAATGGTTGCCTCTGGCTGAATGGTGGTATAACACTTCCTTCCTTACGGCAACAAAAATGACCCCATTTATGGCACTTTATGGATATCAGCCACCATCCATCACATCATATTTAAGAGAAAATTCTAAGGTTCAAGCAGTCGAACATCACGTTGAACATCAACAACAAGTCCTCCAACTCTTAAAGGATAACCTCGTGTTGGCACAGAATAGAATGAAACAATAGGCATATCAACATCACAGCGAAAGAATTTTGGATGTAGGTGATTGGGTATTCCTACGGCTACAACCATATAAGCAAATGTCCCTCAAGCAAGCTAAGAAGGATAATAAATTATCACCAAAGTATTATGGTCCGTACAAGGTGTTGTAAAAGGTTGGTACTATGACATACAAATTGGAGCTTCTTGCAGCTTCTTGATTGCACCCAGTTTTCCATGTTTCATTTTTAAAGAAGGTTATAGGCGACAAGCTCCCAGTGCAAACAATATTGCCAGAACTTGACGAGGAAGGAAAAATTATATTGGAACCAGAAGCAGTCACAGAAACAAGAACTCGATAGCTACGAAATCGATCAATTTCGGAGTATCTTATCAAGTGGAAGAACTTATCCGCTGAAGATTCCACATGGGAGGATGAGAATTTTATGCAGAAACATCCAGAACTACTCAAGCGTTGAGGACAACAATTTTTTGAAGGAGAGGGGCATGTTGGGTACCTATAATACTAGTGATTACCCCATTACTATTGTAGTTGCATCCCTTATTAATATTGTTGTGCCCCTATTATCCCCATATTTTTATTACTGTGCCCCATAGAATCCCTCTATTGCTATATTTGTGGCTTTATATTATTATTGTTAGGTCGGCTGGGTTATATTGTGACTCCTTAGACTCCTATATATAGAAAGGAGGTTTTGTCATTTGAATCATCCAAGAATTGTTCATTTATGTAATGTAAAGGAGGTTGCCCCCTCGAAGAGGCTGAATTCTAAGGCGTTGATCTATCTTTTCTATATTTTCTTGGGATGGTTTCATAACATTGAATCATTTTTTTGATGGTGGAAATGGATTTAGCACCATCAAAAACTCTATGGGCACCCAAAATCGTGAAGTTTTACAATTGTAACCTAGATTTTCCAAAATTTGTGCCGGATTTTGGCAAAAATCATGCCAAAATTTCCATTATTTTCTAAGCGAATTTGTAGCCTTGTTAGAATACTCTGATAAATATATACGTAATGGTGTGTATTTATTGAGAGGGCGAGGGTGAGGAACCAAACCGATAACCAATTTCCTTACCAAATGAAAGATAGGGTTTGAACATGCAAAACACAATTCTTTGGGTGAACAAGAGGGACTTTTGTTGTTTATTTTTTTATTCTTATTTTAGTTTATGGGGATTTATTTTATAGGTTAAACTCCTTTCTTCTTGCTGGATAGGTGTAACTTATAGATTTTTTCTTTTGCTGCAAGCAAGCTACCACATAGGAGCTCAAGTTAGAATTGGATTAGTCATTTTACCTAAAACAATTTTATATTTAGAATGTTGAGTTTAGGAGTTGTTCAATCTTTAAAAGGGAGGTTGAGAATATGAGCACAAAATCCAACCATTGGGAGGATGTGGGTTTTAATAGAAAACCCATTCATGGGTGAGGGAGGTCAAGGGATTAGAGAAATATTTACCAAAACTAGAGCGAGAGAAATGATGGAATTAACTAACACAACTACACAACTAAAAGTGGTTGATATACATCAACTGAAATCATTACTTTTAAAAGGAGGAAGATGGTGTTGATCGATGCATATCAACCAATGTTGATTATGTGGTTGTGCTAGATAATAATCAACGTTCATGGGGAGGATTATTATATTTTTGAATTAAAATACGAACACAATTAATATTAAAACATCTATGATATTTTAGTATGCTTGAACACATTAGCTGATGCTTTCCATGGTTGACCATAAATGATTATGTTTCACCATGGTTGACCATAATTGAATTAAGTAAGCCAAGGTCTATTATGTGTGATTATGTTTGACTATAATTTACTTTTGTCAACCATGATCTACTATGGTTGAATTTGGTGCACCATGGGTGTCTGTGTTGATTATAGATAACCACATTGATTGTGTTTGATTATGGATGACTATGGTTGAGCATGTATGGTATTGATCCAGATTTAAACAGGAACACAACAAATTACAAATATAACCATAAATACAAAGATTCAGTAGAAATAACACTTCATTTCATTAATATCAAATACTAAAATATGCTTACAAACAAAATGGAAATAAGACTAGCTCGGGTGATGGTAGCTTATCTATGGGAAGAGATGTGGCGGCTACATGCCTCTAAACTCTGCTACAATGCGGCTCGAAGGCCTATTTATTGTTGAGAAACAATGGAAAACCCTAAACATCCAAAAACCTAGCCTTAGGAGATGAAGCGCCAAACTATGGGCCTCGTTTGGGTAAATTGGTACATCAACTTCCCGGGGTCGTAACTTTGGCATACGATCTCTGTTTGATGCGCACAATACCTCGTTAGAAAGATCTATCCAAGGACTACAACTTTCAAGTGATGAACATTGGTCCATGACCCATGTTAGTCCCTGTTTTCCCCAAAAAACGTTGTTTAGGGCCTCAAAATGACTCCGGAAGTTCAGGACCTGGAAAACTACCGAAAATAGTAAATTGTGCTACAAATAAGGAAATTGAAAAACTGAAAGAAAAAATGGTGGGGGTCCAAGTGGAATAGGCAGGTGGCCACCAATATCCACCTAGATCAGATATGGTTGACTATTGTTGGTCGTGAGTTTCCATGTTGACTATGGATAACCATGTTGATTGTGGTTGACTATGGATGATTATGATTTACCATGTTTTAATATGATAATATTTGGTTAACCATGTTTGTCTATGATTGAATTTGGTTTTATTGTATTTGAAATTATTATCTATGATTTAACATGGTTGACCATAATAGAGCATGGTCAACTTTAGTGTATTATGGTTAACTTTAGTTTACTATGGTTCATCAAATTTGACCATGCTTGAGTATGGTTGAACATGGTTGACTTAAGTTGACTATAATTCACTTTGGTTGACCATGGATGGACATGGTTACCCACAATTGACTCTAGTTGGCCATATTGATTATGTTTAACCATGGTTTACTATGATAATGTTGCTTTGTGATGTTCATTGTGGTTGAATTATTTCAAATTACTACATTCCCTAATGGTTGTGTTAGAATGTGACATCCATCAAGGGTTATGTCCCACTATGATGTTTTCTCAAGGGTTATGTTTGATTGTGATGTCCTCTAATGATTATGTCACATTGTGACATTTTCTCAAGGGTCATGCTTGATTGTGATGTTCTCCAATGATTATGTCACATTACAACATTTTCTTAAGGGGTATGTTTGATTATGATGTCTTTGATGATTATGTCACATTGTGACATTTTTTTTAAGGGTTATGTTTGATTGTGACGTTCTCCAATGATTATGTCGCATTACAACATTTTCTTAAGGGTTATGCTTGATTGTGATTTTCTCTAATGATTATATCACATTGTGATGTTTATCTTCATCACATTGTGTTAAATTTCTAAATTTCTCAATAGTTACATAACAATGTGACATTCATTAAGGGTTATGTCACCCTAGAACATTCCTTAAGGGTTATGTTTTAGTGTGATGTTCATAAATGTTCACGATGAATCATGATATTCATCTTTATCGACTTACAAGAAAATTTTATATTCCTTGATTCTTATGTTGCACAATGACATTCATTAAGGGTTATGTAACATTTGTGATGGTCCTTGATAGCTATCTTGCATTGTTATATATATGTTTATGTTCAATTGTGATGCTTTGAAGGATTTGTTGCTTTATGACATTTATGAAAGGATATGTTCGATTGCAATGTTACTTAAAGGTTATGTAACATTGTGATATTTTATCATGGTTTACTTATGTCAAATGGACGTCTTCCTTAATGATTATGTCGCAATGTGATGTTTCTCAAGGGTTAGGTTAAATTGTGACATTCCTCAATGGTTATTTCATATTGTGATGTTTATCCTAGTTAACTTATGTTAACCATGGATGTCTTTAATTGGCCATGGTTCATTGTGTTTTGTTTAATTTAACCATGGTTTACTATGGTAATTTCACATTATTGTATTATGGTTGACTTATATTAACCATGGTTGTCTTTAATTGACTATGGTTCACTATGGCAAACTTTGGTGGACTTATCTTAATCATGGTTGTATTTAGCTGTCCATGGTTGACTATGGTAGACTATGGTTGACTTTGGTTGACTTTGGTTGAGTGTGCTTAACTTTGGAAGATTGTAGTTGATTATGTTTAACCATGGTTTACATGTAAAATTGGCATTGTGATGTTCATCTTGTTTCATTAATGTTGAAGTGATACATTCCTTAATGATTGTGTTGTATTACAACATTCATGAAGACCTATGTTACATTATGATGATTATAAAGGGTTATGTTGATTATGATGTTAAACATCATTATTTTATGCTTAATTGCTACATTCCTCAATGGTTACATCACATTCTGACGTCCATAGAGGGTTTAATGAGATGTTGTTGAATGCTCATGGTGCATTATGATACTCATCTTGGTTGACTTGTAACGAATTGCTATGTTAGTTAGTTAGATAATGGTTATGTAGCATTGCAACATTTATGGTTATTCCGCATTGCAACATTTATGGTTATTCCGCATTGCAATGTTCAATAATAGTAATCTTATGGAAGACTATGATTGACTATGGTTAAGTACATCTTGGTTGATTTATGTCAAATTGCTACACTTTTTAATGTTATATTGCATCGTGACACTGATAAAGGGTTATGTTGCATTGCTACATTCCCCATTGGGTACTTCACATTGCAACCTTCATCTTGGTTGACTTGCATTAAATCATTATATTCCATATGTTGTTGTTGTATTGGAACATCCATTAAGGGCTATGTCACATCGTCATGGTCATTGGTTTAATATGGAAATGTTGCATTGTGATTTTCATCTTGGTGGACCAATGTTGAATTGATATGTTCCTCGATGGTTTTGTTGCATCATGATGTCCATGAAGGGCTATGTCACATTGCGATGGTAGAAAAAGGGTTATGTCAGATTCCTATGCTCGCCAATGATTATGTCACAGTGTGATGTTCATATTTAATGTGTAATACCAAATTTCTATGTTCCTCAATGGTCACATATCATAGCAACATTTATAAGGGGTTATGTCGCCTTCTAACATTCCTTAAGGGCTATGTTTTAACAACATGTTTTGGAATGACCATCATGTGATGTTTCTTAATGGTTACGTCACACTGTGATGTTAATGGTTATGTCACATTATGATGTTTTTTGTAATGTTGCATTAAAATATATAATCATATTCATTGTATGGAAGATCAATATTGACTATGGTTATGTCACATTTATGTATATCTTGGTTGACTTATATTGAATTGCTATGTTATTAAATGTTGTGTTGCATTATGATATTCATAAATGGTTTGTTACATTTTGACATATGTCGATGGTCATGTTGGATTGCAACATTTCTCAACCGATTTGATACATTTCAATCTTCATCTTGCTTGAATTATGTTGAGTTATAAAATTCCTTAACGACCTTGTTGCATTGTGATGTTCCTCAAGGGTTATGTCGTAACATTAAATTATTTAAGCATTATGTTGGATTGCAATGTTCATTAAGGCTTATGTTGCATTACAATGTTTATATTTGTTAACTTATGTCAAATGATTATGTTAATAATTGTGTGGCATTAAAACATTCATTGAGGGTTATGTTGCATGGCAACATTCATAATGTTGTCTATGGTTGAAATTAAGAGGTTGACTTTAACATTATGTCACATTGCAACATTAGACTATTCCTTAACTAATTCAAATATGCTCAACCAATTATGCATCTTTAGATTGAACATATTTATTATGGATAAGGAATTTGAGGGTGTACAATGTTAGTGTAATAAACCTTTATTTTTTGTACCAATGTGGATAAATTTTCGCCAAAAATTTAAGCAATGGTGAAAATTGGTGACTGAACCACATAATGATGTTGGTACACAATTTTACCATGGAAAAGAGTCATCAAAACCCATATAATACATTCTAAGAAATAACATTGTTAAACCTATAAGTATAATGCTTTTATACTTAGATAGATGTGAATTAATTATGGAGTAGATAAAATATCAGAAGTATTCTACTCACCAAATTCATAGAGAGGAATATTAACAAAATTATTTACTCATTTTGGATTGATGGAATTGTACATATTAGATGTTAAAACTGCACAAATTGGTTGCAATAGGTGTATTTGAGGTGAATAATCCACTTTGGTCAACTAATATTAACCATCATGGTTCTCTCTAAGTGTCAGTGTTGTTTCCGTTATCTTCTTTATTATAATTAGTGTTTGATAAATTCCTAGATGGGGTGATAGTAATGCAAATGGGGTGCGCAGGGGGGTGGTGGGGTGGGATAGGCTACCACCGCCCCTCTTGGCCAAGTGGTGGGGAAACATGGCAACATGCCCCCACAAAAAAATGAATGATTTTCATGCTCATAACACTTCACTTGAGACAAGTGGTATGCCAAATCCTCGATCTCCAGAGCATGCACCATAGATGCTTTAAAGAGACACGGTACTTCTAGGACAATCCTATTCTTGCATGGGAGATAAACGAAGTTAGCATCTTTATAATTTAAGTTCCCCTTCCGATGTAAACCTATTTAGATATAGATATATGATATAATCCTTTACATTTTGTCATTCCTTACACAACTCAAAGCAATCAACATGGGGGGCTATGACTGACTCACCTTAGTGAACTCTGGCTAGGCCCTGTCATGTTTACCAATATTTCTCTCAACAACTTCTGTTTATTTAAATTCTCCTTCATTCTCAACATTATAGGGATGCTTTCCATTTCCCACCTAGTTTGTAGGCCAAGGCTTGTTGTTCCCTTTTATTGGCTTTTTGACTTTACATGTAGGTGTGAACACCGGGTTACACATGGGTGTAAATTGCATGTTTGACACCACCCCCTGTGGAATTTGGACTCCTGCAATGTATTATAGTTTGAAGGTTTATGGTCTGTGTATGTCTCCTTATTTAATTATTTCCTTTGATTTCAAAATTGAAGTTTAGTCCCTTTTAGCCCACTCCTCTAATACCCTAAACATATGGATCTATTTTCTTGTGAAGATTTATCCCCCTCTGCCTTTACTGGCAGCTCTATAATCCCCCCCACTCTTCAGCAAGTGGGCTATTGCCTCTTGCATCCATCTTACCTCACAGGCTCTCCATCTATTTGTAATTTCTCCATCCCACATATACCCACTTTTACAAGCTCTCCAGGGTAAACATAAGCTGAGTGTCACTATGATATGACCTGACCTCCAAGTTATAGTTGCGGAAGTGGGGCCTACAAACCAGGAGTAAATTGACATCCCTCAGAGACTATGGATAACTTAAAAGCCTACCAACCACCCCAAGTGATCAAGCCCCGAGCTAAATTTTTTTTTTCACAAGGTTTAATCCCCAACTGCACCCATAGCACTTCATGCATGCAGTTGGGAGGCTATAACCACACCTATAGGCCTATCTCCATGTGGTTATGACCCAAATTCCTTTGTTTCATGCATGTGGTTGTGATATCTATGCCACTTTTTAAGGGTGGCCTCTAGACCATTGCTCAGAATTGCCTGTAATTTTCCAAATCATGGAAATGATGATAATAATGCTAAATAATCAAAACTTTAGCAAGATCTTGACCTAGACGTTCCTAATACATGTTAGACATTTCGTCAAATACACGATTAACATAGAAAATACAGGTTATGAATGCATATCTGATCATAAACTTCTAAACCTCATCTGTTAATCACCAAGAAGGCTTTATGCCCTCTCTAGATAGCTGCAATAACACTTGTTATCTCATGCATTCATCAACCATCCAGTGACTTAGGAAATCATGAATATGAGCCATAGCTAGAGCACATCATAAAACCATGGATATAACCAGAATAGAAACTATGAAAATCAACCATAAAATCACCATAATAATCAATACAAGTTCTCATAGGCCACAATGAGAAAATATCTCATATTAATAAATGAAAATGCCAACCAAGTTAGGGACTTTCACATACTGCCCCACCATAGATTGGGTTGCACCAAATATCTCTTTCAACCAATCACCCCCATGCCATATTCCAAGCATGAATGTGGGATCATAAGGGTTAAACCAAAATAGAACCAACTAGGGCTTCCGGAGGCCAAACCACGTCAACACTTAAGAATAGTGATCTCACCTATACAATTTAGAAATCACTAACATCAACTAGATTGGTCTCTACCCAAATTGTTTAGGGATCCAAGAACTAGTAACTCAACCCACAACCTCTAGGGAACCCAAGCTGTTACAGGGCTCCATATATCTCCCATATCAACTAACAGACTCCAGGGAACCCAAGCTATTTCAGGCCTTTATAGAATTTGTTCCAACCCACAACCATAGGAAACTTGGGAACCAATAAAAAAACCAAATGGGGAACCCCCTACATCATGGCTATCCTGGAAATGGAAAGGCAAGGCTGAAACCATTGTCAATCCCAACAAATCTCCATGAAAATGAGAACACATAACCAAGGGACCACATGCATATACCATGCATCCAAAAACTAGCAAGGAGATCACACATGCAACCTGTTACCCACAAAGTATCCCAATTGTAGCTACTGATCTAACTGTCTCCTTGTGCTTCCTTGCTTTCCTTTGCTTTCTTTCTCCAAATCCAAGTGAATGCTACAGTGCTCCAAAGATGCTCTAAGAATGCTCTAAGTGTGCAAGAGTATGAGAGAATGAAAGTGTGGAAGGAGAGAACCAAAATTGAATTGATAAAAGCCGTGAATGGTTTCTTTGATGCCTTTTTATCATCGATGTGTCATTTTTCTTAATTTTCTTTCTAATTTCCCTTGCATGAAAATTTGTGTCTCTTTGCCTTCCTTTTCTCCTATTTTCCTTTATTTTCATAATTAAATGTCATTTATTGCCTCTTTTCCTTTGCCAATATCTATAGCCATTATTAAACCACAAGTGATGCCCACTATAAGTTTTTCCCACCATTTGGCTTGGAATACGTGTCCCGTGACCTTGGTCTTATTTTGTTTACATAGAAATTCAACCAGGGGTTGTAACAAACCCCTCCCCCTTGGGGGAACACCGTCCTTAGTGTTAAATGACGCTTATAACCAGAAAAACATGTTGCTCATTGAGCTTTTTAACACAACTTGATACAACATTTACAACTAACTAAACGACTGAAAAATAATGATCAATCACCATACTTCTTATTGGAGCTTTATAACACAACTCATTGCAATATTTACAATACACATATGCATATATAAATATATAACCAAAACACATATACCAACACATCACATCAACCAACAAATAAGGAAGGATACAAGGCCCACATCTAATCAACCATCTCCCGTGTAGCTTCATCGGGCCCAAAGTGCTTCCACTGCACTCTAACTTGCTTTATTGCTATGTTTTAGAGCATGGGTTGTTTCTACTGTAATATGCATTGTGGCTCTGGCTAGAACTCTCCCTCTGGTTCCACTTACAATACAAACCAATCAATCACATGATCAACATCTTGGACATATATCTTAAGTAATGAAACATGGAAACACCATGGACTTTCACTATCAGCAACAACGCAAGTTGGTAGGCCACTGGTATAATCCTCTCCAAGATTTCAAAAGGTCCACAGTACCGAGGTGCCAAATTGGCACATGACCCAATCCTAAAGAATCTCTTCTTGGGCTTGATGCACAAGTACACATGCTCCCCAACCTGAAACTCCTTAAATGATTTATGCTGATTTGCATAACTCTTATGTCTGTCTTGTGCTGCCTTCATATTCATTTTGATAACCTATATTTCTTGCTCCATCTTAGCCAACATATCCAGTCTAGTCAATACCTTGTTCATTGGATCACTAAAGATGATAGGAGTATTACAAATCTTCCTATAAAAGCCTAAAAAAGACTTATATTCAAGGATTTCAGATACCCATTATTTTCATGAAACTCTACCTGTGGAAGATACTCCTCCCACTTCCACTAATGATGCATGACATACATCCTCAAAATATCCTCAAGAATCCTGTTAACCCTCTCTGTCTGTACATCTATCTGTAGATGATAAGTTATACTAAAGCTAACGCTGTCCCCAAGCCTGTAAACAACTCCTTCCAAAACTTGGAAGTGAACTTGGCATCTCTGTCTGATATGATCTTCGTGGGAACACCATACAATCTCACTATCTCCATGATAAATATTTGAGCTACCTCACTAGCTGAATTAATAAACTTCACTGCAATGAAGTGAGGTACCTTACTCAACCTGTCAACCACAACCATGATGGAATCATAGTGTCTTGATGTCCTCGGAAAACCTGTAATGAATTCCATGGAAATAACATCCCATTTCCATTCCGGAACCGAAATAGGCTATGTTTGATGGAAAATTCTCATCTGCAGACAAAAGTGAACTCCCTAGATCTAGTGGCTTGATCTAGAAACAAAAGAAACAAAAGACTTCTGTTTTCCTTAAAGAAATTAGAATATGGAGGAAAGACTTACCTTGAGTCAAACACAAGTTCTCCTCTTTTCCTTGCTTGTGAAATTTAGTATCTCCATCTCCAAACATTATAAATTGAAACTACAAAACAATTATAACAAGCATAAGAAGTACAAGATACACATAACATAGACTAATATCTCTAATCATTGAATCAATAAGGCATTGAAATACATATGCATCAAATAGTCATAAGTATAGGAAAACATTTTTTTTTAATTAATGAGATGTAGGAGAAGATACAAACCTTTTACAAATCTTGATCATGTAGATGTTTCCCACTGTTGTGGGGAAAAATGCCTATGCAGGACGATCCTATCCACCTAAGGTGTGACAGTGCCTTAGCAACAAACAAGGACAACTATTCTGGTTTCTTCCTTTATGAAATGTGAAAGAAGAGAGATAAATAGACTTACCGGTGTCTTCCGTTTGTCCCTCGATCCGGTCTCTCTTCTCTTTGGGAGTTCACAGCTACTTGCCTTCTCACTCGCCCAGCATCAACAGGTTCATGCAAGATCACAAGAGAACAACTACTTGCCTTCTTGCTTGTCTAGCTTCAACGGGTTCCTGCAAGATCACAAGAGAACATCTACTTGCGACAAGAGAAGAACACTACACAAAGATAGATATTCACATTCATAACTAGTTCAGGATTAGAAATGAACTAAACATACTAATGCAATCATACATCAAAAATACATCAGTATATAGGAGAAACCAAGATAGCTTTATTGATGAATAACAAGGTTCAGGAAGAGATACAACCGAGAGGGCTCCAATCCAGCATCTCCTTCCCAACAAATGGAATTCCTATCTTCACCCCCTTCAAAGCATTAAGCACCCAATGATTCCAATCTCAAACCAACAACAATTCTTTGCAATAACAAAATTCCAGCCCCCAGATCTCATGGAGGAGAGATCCATATATAGATGTTTGGAGAGAGGATGAGTCAGCTTGAGATCTGACTAGTGTCCTCTCCCTCTGTCAGTTCTTGATTCCACTTGGAGGTTCTTGCTTCCACTTGGAGATTTGGAACCTCTTACTCATCACCAGTCGAATTCCCTGAGGCAAGTGTCATTTTGGAAGCTTCCTGGGTTTTGAAACCTTGAGAAATGAACTTGCCACATGTCCACTTTCGTTCAGCGCAGGTAGCCAGTGTTCCCTTTGACATTCAACGCAGGTAGCCAGTGTTGGATTTGACATTCAGCGCAAACAGCTAGTGTAGCCACTGAAATGATCCTGAATTGACTTGTTTTTGAGCAGTTTCTGGTGGAGAACTTCTGTGAATTGCTGTGGTTTGTTAGCCTTGTTCCTCTAGGGGTAGGAACAACATGTTTAGGGACTTTGGATCCCTTAGATTATGGACATTTCATGCTCAATGCTGTAAGGCACAAAAATGTCTATAACAGTTGCCCCCTAAAGTATGAGGCCGTTTATCGGGTGAAATGCTTTATCAGGGGGATCCGAAGTTCATCCAATGCTGGGAGGAGACCTGTAATAAGATACAATACAATACATTATTTTTCATACTGCTTTCATGATCTAGCTGAGGCGGGCATTCCCATGCTCAGCTTTATAAATTCATTTTTCTGTACATAGAATAGACAATCGTCTGATGGTAGACTGATAATTTTGATGAAATTATCATCCTTTGAGTAGGATGATTATCTGCTGCAATGATGTACATGTCAATGTCTTTATCTTTCCTGAATATATATCGCAGCTCGGATGGATGAAACTAGATCCGGGGTCTTCAAACTCGTTCGATCTTCACTCTAAGTACAAGTCGATCCATGTGAGAAATGTTCTGAAGTCGAACATGGAAAGACATCGCTTGATTATCGGTCAATGATGTAAACCGGTAACAAGCGCGAGAGGAATCACCGATAATGATAATGACCCTCAAGGTACTGCAGTACAATTCACGTGGTGTGAATAAAGGACTTGGCGTCGAACACCACGTAAAATTTTTCGGTCGAAGGTCATTGATGTATACCTGTCGCCGGAAGTGAGAAACTTGCCATTGAGGCATGCAAGCTTCAAAGTACTGAAGGGGTTGTTCCTAGATCAACTTCTTGGATAATGAGCTGATGTCGACAAGAAGCGATCCATCACAGGAGGGCCTTAATGAATCCCACATCAGTGACACGGAATGGAGCTAATGATTTTAATGGAGGTGAAAACGATCTGTGACATATGATTCAGGGTGGCGGTCATGAAAGGATGAAGGATAATGTATGGCAGTGGATGGGACATGGTTGACTTTTCTGAACGACTTCTCTTGAACATGTGGCGACACTGATACGATGGATCGGTAGCATTACCCCAAATATGGATGGTATGGCGAGACCATGGATGTGACCGGTGAATGAAACAACCCAACCCGATTGTGGTACGAAGGAAAAGTGTCATGTTCAAGAGCGACTTGCTACCATCAAAGTTTTCTTGAGTTTCTCCCAATTTTTCCCCAGTCATTGCTGACCAGTACCTCTTTATTTTTGTCAAGCTTGAGGAGGATAACATATGCTTGTTCTATAACCTGCCCTTCGGGCAAGCCCATCGCTATGTTTTAACGAGCCTAGCGATAGTGAAACTCGTTCTCGTCTAAAGACAAGTTTGTCGCTATTTAATGATTTTAACGAGTCTAACGACAAGGATAACTCGGTCCTTTTCATTTTTAGAGAGTCTGAAAAGGTACATAAAGTTAACTCCAAAAGTACTTTTTCGTCATCTAATCCCTCAAGTCCGAAAAAGTATAAAACAATACAGAAGGGATGAGTTTTCGATAGTTTTAATGAGCCGAAAAACAAGCGCTCGATCTTTTTGCGCAATAATCCCTCAGGTCCAAAAAAGATTAAAATCTAGAGGAGGGATAGCTCTTCCTATCCCTTTAACGAGCTGGAAGGCCAAGGACTCGGCAATCTTTTCATATTTTACGAGTCAGTTGAAAAGAGCTTAAAGAAGACTCATCTTTTGAGGAACAAGTGATAAGCAGGGTTAGCAGCTGATTCCAGGTACAGGTTGGAATTTTCCAATCATGGCAGTGTCACAAGGATGGCTAGGTGAAATCACTCTTCGCAGCTGTTCCTTAAAATGGGTAAACAATCATATGGAGGTGAACGATCGGCCAAATGAAAAGTGGAGGTGACGGTGCAAACACGACCAAGGCTTTATCGGCTGATGATATTACATTCACTGTGGTTATTTACCGGGTAGTTCATTTTTTAACGAGCTTAAACGCGGATGGAAACATTTGCTCGATCTTATGTTTATTTTTTAACGAGCATGAACTATGCGCTAAAACTGCTCGGATCTTGCGTTTATTTTTTAACGAGCATGAACTGTGTGCTAAAACTGCTCGATAACCCAGTCATATGATAAGAGTGTCTCATGTAAGATTCCATTTTTTATGGAGCTTGCGCCTTACCAAAGCTATGCCCCGCATCCTTTCGTTATGCAAGTTCGGAAACGACTAATCCTACGAGTTTAAAGGGTTAGACCTACAGGTTTAAAGGGAAAGACCTAAAAATTTAAAAAATAAATAGTCGCCCCTTGCTTGCACTCCAAAAGGTTTGCATGCCCCCAGGCATAAAGTATGATTTCAAGGTTACCCCTTAATTTGCAGACAAAACATTCGTTCTATCGGGAGAGGCCTACCTCTTTCAGGTTACCCAAAGATTGTTCTGTTATTCTTTCAACAAAACACTTCTTCGGCGATGTCTACCGAGATAAACAAAGGTGAGTGACGAGACCCGCCCTCTCACATAACTTTGACAAGAGAATCTTATTCCAGAACAACCCCTCTTCCAACCACGGACGGGGTACGGACTAGTCATATTTTCCCGCGGAAACCTACCTTATACCCAAAGTTTTCCTGCCGAAGCAGACCAGGACGCATGCCCCCTGGGTTCCAGTCATATCCTCCCGGATTACTCGCGCTCATCAGGAGGACGGACCGTGGGTTGAGACATTTCTTGTGTGAAGAGACCATTTAGGGATGGTATATGACTATTTGCGATGCGTGATCCGGGAAATGAAAGCTGGTCCACGAGCTTGACCACTCTTCCTTCGTGCGGAAAACACATTACTCTAAAGAGTGAGGAGACTATAGCTCCCATGCAATATATATAGTCTCGTCCAAGGAGTAGGTTATAATCCAAGGGTCCTTGAACGACCATCACGTTCATTTGAACGGTCTTCCCTTTCAATGTTATGGGCACATTGGGGAGGATCCCTAAAGGTCGACTGGTTCCTTTATCGAAGCCTGATAGATTTCTCATTTCAGGCAAAAGCGCTGGCGAACCAAGCGCTTTCCAAGCAATAGAGGAAAGGATACTCACAGATGCCCCCTCATCAATGATAGTGCCAGCCATTACCATTCTGTATATTTGAACGATAATCCTGAATGGTATGCTTGCTGGCAACCGGGGTCTGCCTAGTTGGTTCCAGTCGAACGAGACAACTAGGTTTCTTGGTGGTGGGACCGAATAGACGGCCGGGTATGACTCTGACGAAGTTCCTTCCTGCGATAAAGGAATGGGCAAATTGCCCCCTTGTTCGTCGGAGTCTGTGTTGATGAAGAGAATTTGGACGGTGTCGTCTTTATTCTCCTCTGTGATGGTATCATTCGAAGATAGAGCCTCTGAAGGCAAAACCGGGTCAAATGCCGCCTCAACCTTTTGACTTTCGTCAGGCATGGATCCAGACGGTTCATCTTCAATGATAGGTGCTTCGGCTGACCACCTGGGTGGGCCAGCCGGGTTCTCAACTAGTGAAGGACTTGGCAGGAGTTTTTGATATCCAGGAGGAAGTTGCGCTCGTAAAATCGGGCGATCTTCCAGAACTCTTTTAGCCTCGTCTAAGAAGGGACAACGGTGGATGGCATGGTCGCCTTCACACAGTTTGCAGGGAAATCTAGCTTTCCCTCTCTGTCCTGGGACTTCACTTTCACTAGTCGACGGTGAGCTGTCAACATGGCTATCAGAGGTCGACGCTACCGAATTGTGCAAACGGGGAGACCAGTCCCTTAGTATCCGAGGGATGCAGGGACAATCTCTGTGGAAGTGGTCTCCCTTGCATATGACACATGGCGATTTAGGCCTAGTCAGTGCTGTGTGTGGATTTTTGTCAGACGACACTTGTTTGCCCCCAGTCGCTTTCGGCTCCTTCTTCTTCTTCTCTTTCTTCTTCTTTTCCTTCTTCTCCTTAGGAACTTGGTTTTTTGTTTTACCAGTTCCGTCAAGCGAAGAGGAAGGAGGAGAGGAAGAGTTAGATGAAGTAGAAGGCTGGTTGGCAACTCTGGTCTGGTCTAACTGTTGACTCGACTGTTCAGGAATAGTGGTGGTTTGAACGACATTGGTTGAAAAGAGCCAGACCGGCAGACCAATTGTCAGTCCTGGAAGCGACAATGTGGCCATATGGGGCGCACCAACATCTCCCCAAGAGGAGAAGGGACTAGGATTTCCACCAAGGGGAATTCCTTGGTTGGTGTGCTCCATTTTTCAACCTAAAGATCAACGCAAGAATTAAAGGGTGATTGTTCCGTTTAAAATAATTTTTTTAACGACGCTTGGACACAACTTTCTTTTTACAGTTTTAAAGAGTCGAGAAAAAGCTAAAGATGACTCTAGTCTCCTTCGATGTTTTAACGAGCCCGAAGTGACAAATGCTCGGATGGACTTTTTCCATTATAGAGTCTGAAAAAGGCCAAAAGGAACTGCTCTGGAGTTCTAGGCAGAGGGTGTGCCAAACTTTTCGCAAAACCGCAGAATACTTTTTAGGGTACGGGCGGTCGATCTTCCTGAATGCTGTGTTCAGTGCATTGCGATCAGTAAGGCGGCCGACACGACTTCCTAAGGATAAAGGTTTTATGCCTATAGGGGTCTCCCAATATATACGCGACGGTACGTGGGAGCACAATCCGTACTGGCGCTATCGTCCCTCAGGAGGAATCACCCACCATCCACGAGATCGACAGTCACCAGGCTTAACGACGCCGGAACACGTCTCTAGCCTAGACCTCTATGTTGTGCGTTATGTTGCAAAGCGTTGTTAAGTTCATTCAATTTATTTTAGGTTGATCTTTTTAGAAGTTTGCCTTTCAAGGTTCACCACGAGATGTGTGATACAATTCCTAAATGCAGTCTAAAGATGATAAGCAAGCTTTATATCTTTTCAACTTTGAAAATCCTAGCTACTAAGGGAAAAGAAAGACACCATCTTTTCTCAAAGAGCAATCATCACACTCTAATGCACTTTTCCTAAATCCAACATGCAAACTATCAAGATGCAAATGCACAATGCAGGTGTTTGTTTTCCGCTTTCTTAGTATTGATGCCTACAAAGAAAGCTTTTTGTACAACTTTGAATTCGCTTTTAAATGACAAGTACAAACAAGTTTACTTTTCGAAATCAGAGAGGGTAGAAGAGATTACAACACTTAACGATTCCTGAAATGAATACTTGTTTCGACACTTAAAAGAGACAAACTCAAACCAATAAGCAAGAGTAAATGTATAATCAACTGCAAACAGCCAATGAACTCTCTTCTAAGATCACATTCAACAGATCTGAATCAAGGGCTACAGGATGACTATTTCACTCATGCAAAGGAAAACTGTAAATGACGCCACAAACACATAAAAACACTCACAGTCTTTTTGTACAAAAGAGGCGGAACTTAAGCAGAGAAAAGGAGTTATCAGACTGGTACCTATGCTGGTTACAGGTTGCAAAAATCAGAGATCAAAACAAGGCAAAACAGAGCAGAGAACCCCAGCTGCACAAGGGCAAACTGGTTCAGCGCAACCTCAACACAGGGGTTTTGACATTCAGCGCAGGTAGCCTTCACGGGACCTGCGTTGAAATGCAGAATCCCTTCACTGGGTCTGCGCTGAAGGAGAAACTCTCGTTTCCCACAGGTTCTGGGTCACAGATTGCTATTTAATCTACTGTTTCAGGCCAAATAAAAGCAACAAGCAAGGTGCAATCAAAGGGATGCTTTGAGGGAGTACTAAGATCTATCACAAAGGATCATCAAATCATTTGTGAGTCCATTTGTTCAGATCATAGACAAGTCCAGTGATTGGATCAAAGCAACAACTGTCTACTTTGCATCTGGGAATAACAGATGCAGTTCGATTGTTGCTGTCAAGTCTATGAAACAAACAATGATAGAAACACAAATAAAATGACTAAACAGATCTCCCCAGCGGAGTCGCCAATTTGTTGTGGGGAAAAATGCCTATGCAGGACGATCCTATCCACCTAAGGTGTGACAGTGCCTTAGCAACAAACAAGGACAGCTATTCTGGTTTCTTCCTTTATGAAATGTGAAAGAAGAGAGATAAATAGACTTACCGGTGTCTTCCGTTTGTCCCTCGATCCAGTCTCTCTTCTCTTTGGGAGTTCACAGCTACTTGCCTTCTCACTTGCCTAGCTTCAACAGGTTCATGCAAGATCACAAGAGAACAACTACTTGCCTTCTTGCTTGTCCAACTTCAACGGGTTCCTGCAAGATCACAAGAGAACAACTACTTGCGACAAGAGAAGAACACTACACAAAGACATATATTCACATTCATAACTAGTTCAGGATTAGAAATGAACTAAACATACTAATGCAATCATACATCAAAAATACATCAGTATATAGGAGAAACCAAGACAGCTTTATTGATGAATAACAAGGTTCAGGAAGAGATACAACCCAGAGGGCTCCAATCCAGCATCTCCTTCCTAGCAAATGGAATTCCTATCTTCACCCCCTTCAAAGCATTAAGCACCCAATGATTCCAATCTCAAACCAACAACAATTCTTTGCAATAACAAAATTCCAGCCCCCAGATCTCATGGAGGAGAGATCCATATATAGATGTTTGGAGAGAGGATGAGTCAGCTTGAGATCTGACTAGTGACCTCTCCCTCTGTCAGTTCTTGATTCCACTTGGAGGTTCTTGCTTCCACTTGGAGATTTGGAACCTCTTACTCATCACCAGTCGAATTCCCTGAGGCAAGTGTCATTTTGGAAGCTTCCTGGGTTTTGACACCTTGAGAAATGAACTTGCCACATGTCCACTTTCGTTCAACGCAGGTAGCCAGTGTTCCCTTTGACATTCAACGCAGGTAGCCAGTGTTGGCTTTGACATTCAGCGCAAACAGCTAGTGTAGCCACTGAAATGATCCTGAATTGACTTGTTTTTGAGCAGTTTCTGGTGGAGAACTTCTGTGAATTGCTGTGGTTTGTTAGCCTTGTTCCTCTAGGTGTAGGAACAACATGTTTAGGGACTTTGGATCCCTTAGATTATGGACATTTCATGCTTAATGCTGTAAGGCACAAAAATGTCTATAACACCCACCCAACTTGTCCATCCTTAGCCATAAATCAAGCCTTCAATTACAACTCAAGGATGGTAATGGATCATTAGGTAAAAAGCAGCAACGTCAGGGCATAACTAAGAGTCTCCAAAAGCCAACCTAGACTCTATGGGAGGAAGTGAATTTATAAGGTAAATAGGGTAGTTTTGGTTTTACCATATTAGGGAGGATAAGCTCTAGGGATAAGAGATAGGACCTATAGAGTAGGAAAATTGAAGATATCAATCAATAGTAAATAGTTAAAACCACCTTAGAAGCTTCTAGAATTCAAGATTATTTTTTTTCTCGAATTTCTAGAACCATTGCATTTTCTGCAAAGGCAACATGTGCTGGTTAGTGTAGTTTCTTGGTTATGTAAAATGCAACAATGCAGGTTGCTAGAAGAGAAAGTGCGATGGGTCCAAAAACTAGGTTTTTGAGCTGATTAACCTAGAAAACTTGGAATTTTTAGAGAGATAATGCTTAAGGCTTTGCAAAGGGATGATTACAAGGTGTCAAGGATGTTGATTGATCTAGTTTCCAGACCATTTGAGCAAATGTGACAAAATTAACTATAATAGATTGCCCCCTAAATTACAAAGTCAGAAGCAACGACTGAGGACTGAAGTGCTTTACTTCGTGACAAGTTCGAATTAAGAAAAAGGTTGGTTGAGATCATCATCCGTTATAATACATAATCATCATGATATCATTGCTAAGGTAGGATACCCATACTCAACCTATAAGCCAATATTACATGTACAATAATCAAAGTCATGTCCACTAATGACAAATGGTGGACCCATGCTTGGATGAATTTATGAATGATCATAGCCATCATACTCTATGATCTAGTATGAATCTTGAAATCACAACTCAAATGGATGGAAATAGATCCAGAGTCTTCTATCGCATCACTCGATAATACAAGTCTAACCATGCGAATAAATGTGTTGGAGTCAAACATGGTGGACACCATCTGATTATCGACCAATGATGTAAGTCATTAACAGACACAAGAGTAACTACCAATAATAATAATGGTCCTCAAAGTATTACAGTACAATCTATGCGGTGTGAATAAATGAGCTGAAGTCAAACACCACAAATAATTTTATGGTCGAAGGCGAATGACGAAAACCTATCATCAAAAGTGAGGAGACTTGCCTTTGAGGTATGCAAGTTACAAGGCACTGAAGGGAGTTTCTAAGTCAAGTTCCTACATAATGTGATGATGTCGATAGGAAACGACACATCGTAGGAGGTCCTTGATGTATCCCTCATCAACGACACGAAATGAGTATCAATATTTGAGACATAGTGTAATGATGCAAAGCTGGTTCAACAGAGGCAAACATGAAGTAAGGATTAAGGTATTGTAGTAGATGTCAACTGAGGGTGGATTTCTCTTGAACATATTAGTGACACTGAATGGAGTTGGAAACATTGACCCAAAGACCCATAATGAAGGTGTGGTCAATAGTGAGGCAAGTAGATTCCCCATCCCAAAGTAGTCACGGAGGTTAAATGAAAGAGTGTCATGTTCAAGGGCGACTCATTGCCATTAATAGGTATGATACCCCTTTTCCACAATTTCCCAACCATTTATGGCCAATACCTATTTATTTGTTACAAGCTTGAGGAGGATAACATATGGTTGATCTATAAGTTCATCCTTCATATGAATCCTTCTGAGTATTTTTAACGAACCCTAAGAAGGAGTGGTTCAACCTTGTCACGCTTAACGAGTCCAACATTGTTTAACAATTTAACAAGTCTAGCGAAGGTGTAACTTGAATTATTTTTCATGTTTAGAGAGTTTGAAAAAGATGAGGAAAAAAAAACTCTAAGAGGTTCCTTTTTTTATACAATATTTTGTTGCACTCCCAGTCTCATACCCTGAACTGTCGCACTTTGTGTTGTCAATATCATAAGTGTCACAAAGTGATGAAAGTTATCGCAAACAATGTATTCACCATGAAACATGTTCAGAACAACCCTGAAGAAAAGGAAGAAGACTTGCCTTGAAATAATTACGAAGAGCTTGTCAAAAACTTTTTTTGAAATCCCGACGCTACTTTTATTAGGCAAATCCTTGCTGGTAACCTCTAGAATTACACATGTCTAGTGCTACCAATGCTACTTTGATCAGGAAAATCCACGTTGGTCCTCTTCAGGCAATTTTTCCCAAAATGGAGGAGAATATTCTCTTAATGAGAACGACAATGTGGTTTCAGGTAGATGAAGATTGGAACAAGACCTCCCATTCCTGGCCTTAGATCCTCTTTCCATGGATCTCTCCCTTGAGATGTGGAACTCCTCCCTATTTTCATTGATCCTCAACTCCCTCTCCTTCCCTATATATTAATTGACCACCATCCTTTAAGGGTTGGCTGTTGGTTGGTTGTTTGTCATCCTAAAGCTAAATTGTGCCCAAATGCTGCCCATTTGCAAAGGAGAAAAGGTGTTTGAAGGTTAAGGCTTGGACTTGGAATCTCACTTGAAGGAGGCTTCCAACATCAAGGCTTCATTGGTTGTAATTCTCCCTTTTTCATCTATTAATAATACAATATATGTTTTCTTTCCATAAATGTGTCAATTATTGTCCATTTATTGTAATGCTCCTTGATCTGTTACATAATTTGTATTAGAAAATGTTATGCTTTGCATAGTTTTGTTGTCTCCACTTGATCTTTCTTGCAGGCACTCATCTACACCAGCGAAGAGGAGATCGTGAGCTTGGAAGCCAAAGAGTCAAGGTCAACATCAAGGGTATTAGCATTAGAGAGAGGTAGGAGATCTATCCTCCTTTGTATTTTCTAGTATGAATTAGGAAAGATTGCATGTAGTTGTCTTATGTAGTTGCTAGATCCTCCCATAGGACTAGAGGGATCGTTTCTGTCCACATAAAGGATTGCCTGCACAACAAAATGGCGACTCCACTGGGAAGTACATAACCCTTCAAACCTCCTTTTGTTTTTGGTCTCCTTTGATAAGTTTGGCCAAAATCTTAGTCATCCATAACTTTGATTTATTGTGGACCCACATTATGAGTGGTGTGTGGTTTAGAGTGTCAAATCTAGGTCTATGGTCAACTTTGTTTGTTTTCTCCTAAATTTTTCTCGCTCAACACACTTTTTCCTGAGAAACAAAGTGCTACCAACACGGTTTTTGCTGATTACAATAGCGTTGAATACCTTGTCAGCGTGGATTTTGACCATTACAGTCACGCTGGTCCAAAAATAAGATCTTTTTAGGGTTTTTGATAGGAGGTATGGAATGTCTTGTTCTCTAAAGTATTTCTCTTGCTCTGTGTGTATAGAACTTTGAATGTTTTTCTTAGATTATTTGTGGTTTTCAAAAGTCTGTTCCATGTTTAAGTAGTGAAAACGAACTTTGGTTGAATATTTAGCTCTTTGGGTAATCAAATTTACTATTTTGTTGCTTGCATGTGTTACTGATTTTCTTTTTGATAGGTATTTTTAGTTCTTTTGGAAACTAGAAAGAAAATTGCATTTGCATTTTTTAAGCCTTCATCTCAAAATTGATCATTACTTCTAGAAATTTCATTACATTACATTGCACTGGCAAGTTTTTTTTGAGATTTTCATTGAGGATAGATCACATTGCTTGGTGTTGAAAGCTGATAAGTGCATCTTCATTCATTTTGAAAAGAAAAAAAAATACTGTAGGTGAACTTTAGTGAATTAAAATTAATTTACTTTTTAATCATTACATTGGAATTGTGGAATTGAAAGATCTAGTTAGGAAGCTATTGTTGGTTGCATATTTGATTGTTGCATCAATGTTTTCACTTCTTCCCTACACTAGATAGCTTTAATTGAAATGAAAAGAATCATTTTTTCGTATTAGTTTCAATGTAGGTGTGTTCAGGTGGCGTCGATTTTTGAGACTTGAAACCGAAACATAATTCAATATCAACTTTAAAATTTATCTCAATTAACCTAAGGAGAATTTGGAACATTAACGAAACATCTAGAGGTCTAGGCTTGAGACATGTTCCAACATCATGGAGCTATCATTGTTTTCTAGCATTGCATCCCGAGGGTGAAATCCCATTCCACGTATGTATGTGTATAGGATCATTCTCCACGTACCTTCGGGTATATTGGACGACGCTCCACGCATGAAAAGTATAAAGGAATGCTCTCATCAAACAATTACGTATTAGAAAACACTACCACAGACTGCACTCCCACGTACCATTAAGTATATTTTGGGAGTCCCCTATAGGTTGCTATCCATCCATAGGTAACTGAGTTTGCCGCCTTGTATACCGTGATACACTGAACACATCATTCAGGGAGATTGGTTGCCATACGTTAAGTCCTTGGTTCGCCAAGGTGTATATTGCAGTTCATGGTTGCTTGGTAAACACTTTTTCCTAGTTACACCCTTTTGTTTGTTTGTGTCTTTAATTTCTAAAATCGATTTTAATTGACCATGCAACAACATCCTTACTGTGAAAAATCTCCTTAGTGGATATTAGGTTCAGACTAATGGCAACGGTTCATGAGTCTACCAATAAAGGAAACCCCTTTAACGGGAATCCTGGCCCTTTTCCTCCTTTTGGAAATATTGGTGCTCCTTATATGGCAACGTTGTCCCTTCCTGGATTTACCATAGGTTTTCCAGTTTGGTTGTTTTCAACCCTTACGGTTCCGAATGTCCAAACTTCTTCTCAACCAAGTTCTCCTCCACTTGAACAACGTCAACCTCATATTGATCCTAAAGTTGACCCCTTGCCTTCTTCACCTATGATTTCTTCATCCCTTTCTTCCTCCTTGTTTGCTGAAAGTCTTGGTACTAGTAACCAGAAAGCTAAGAAGAAGAAGAAGAGGATGATGAAGAAGAAGAAAAATAAGCAAGGGGGCAACCAAGTAGCCATTGCTACTTATGCAACTAGTATGGAAAAACCTTCCAATCAGCCCCGTAAAGTGAAGTTCCCTTTCCAGTTGTGTAAGGGTGACTACCTTCTTAGAGATTGTCCTGGATACCTAATGTATTAGAAGTGTGGTCCACAGGCCACGCTAGCCTTTGTCATTAGCCTCTGAAGACCACACTGGTGATAAACCCTCAACTAGTGATAATAAGGTCCATGGGAAAAAGGGTAAAGTTAAATTTTCATGTAATTTGTGTGAAGGGAATCATCCTATTCACCTTCGTCCTTATATGGATGAATTCTCAAAAGTGGTGGACAACCTTACATCTTCTCAGCCTCATCTTTTGACTGGTTATCGAAATATTTCCCCTGATCCTCCACCAGTTGACCAAGTGATTGATTAGAATTCATATCTAATCAATCTCACTCTCACTAAAAGTGAATCCTACGAGTCCATTCCCGACCAACCATTGGTTGAGAAAATGGATGACTCGATTCCACCTTCAGTTGATCGTACCTTTCCCGTAGAGAGTGAACTTCATACTGCTTAGGTTCTTCTTGTTTCTTCAGATTCCAATAAATTTTGGGGAAATCCTCCCATTCCCATGGTACAGGGGGCGATCCTCTTGTTCTCATAACGCAAGGGGGTAGTTCTCCCATTCCCATGGCACCCCCTCCAAGTAGTATGGTCACTTCCTTTGATTGGAGTTGATTTACATGATATCACCTTCCTCCTTGTGTGCCCTTCCAGATCAGAGTATAGGCTTATAATATACCCATACCTAGCACATCATATATGAAGGTGCATAAGTCAGTATTCTATCCTCGACTACTTGGTAAGCTTTAGGCTCTCCACAAATTATGCTCGTTGTTAGAGTCCTATAGTGATAGGATTCATAATTTTGAATTGGCTAAGGTTAAGCCTTGTAATATTGTACATACCTTTGCTTTCTGCAAATGTTTTCCATATTAAAAATAAAAAAATGTAAAGAGGGTATGTCCTAAAAGAAATATCAAAGGACAAAATGAATAAGAAAAGATAAAAAAATGAAAATATATGAACCCCAAAAACAAAAATGGATTATGAGAGTGTGCAAGTCTAAATGCCACTACTATTTTACTACTTTACTGTCTTAAATAATCATTGTGTGCAACTTGTCATACATGCCACAACCCATGGTAGTCAAATTGCTTAATCTTGACTATTTCATGCTTTGAATTTTATGTTTATAGTTAGAGAATAAAATATGACCAAACAACTTAATCTTGACATATCATTAGATAGGTAGAGAAAATAAAAGGAGCTCATTAGTTTAATCTGAGCCCTTGGATGATATAAGGTTAAAATTAGATAGTTTAATTTTCAAAAGAAAAATGAATGACAAGGGTTTGCTAGCCTAAATGCACCCAAATAAAATGAAGAAAAAATGTTAGGGTAAGTAATGGGTAAATAGAAAAAAGGTTGTTGAAGTATAAAATTGATTGGATAAAAGCACATTTATCATGCTTAATCATATTTTTCAATGTGCATGAGCATTTAACAAAGCAAAAACAACGGTTTACAACTTGATTTAATTAACTCCCCCTCATTCATTGCATCCCTTTATTTACTAATTTCCCCATCCACAAGTATCTTCTAATACTAAAAATCCTTCAAGTCACAAAGGCTCAGAGCATTTCTCTGACTTTTGATGGGACCGGACCCTCGACTTAATGACTTATGGACATCAAGTGTTAGAATTCCCATCATAAAAATTTATTTCCATTCATTACCATAATAAAACCCCTTTTCCTAAGGTTAAATTCTATTTGCCCATGAAAAGTAAAACAACCCCATGTTGAATTTCTTTTCATTCAAAGTACCCACAAAAGGATTTTATCCTAAGTATGAAGTGTATGTGAATAAAATGCACAAATATTACATTATGCTTAGGGGTATGTTCACTCCGCTCATTTCATTTCATATTAACTTTTAACATAATACTATAGCTCCCTATATACCTTTTCCCGTATATAATTAAATCCCCTATATAATACCCCAACCCTTAGTTTAGTTATAAACTATACTTTTACCCCATATTCCTGAAAAAACCCACTTAATTCACCACTTCACAGTAAAGCTAAAGTAATCCCATCATTAAGCCCTGCCCAAGGATTTAATCCCATGATTAACTCATAATTAATCCCAAACCGCCAAGGATTAAAGACCTGGGCCCCTCGAAACCTATGCTCATTTCATCTGTGCACATATGCCACCCAACTGCCATCCAATCATCAGTGCCCACATCCAACTGTCCATAGCCATATCGGGTTCACCCGATGACCGACCTTTACCTGCCCGATAATTTGGTTTTGCTCGAACCCTATCTGCTACGTGTCAAGCGCTAGCATAGATCGGGTGACCCCTCCAAAATACTGCCTCCTCCATAAAAGTGGTGCGATGACTTGGGAAACCACCTCCCCGCTCAACCTGAAAAACCACCCACTGTTCATTTGTAATTTACCCGCCAAAAAGTGACCGTTGCTTAATAAAAAGGCCGAGAAGCCCTATTTCGCCTTTTTCACTCATTTTCTTTGTAAACCTCTGCAAACCATTGCGACACCTGCAAATGCTGAAATCACCAATTGACCTCAAATTCCACTCCTGAAGAAGTTGCAGAGACCCTAATCAACCTCTCAGTCTGTACCAAAGCCATTCAAACTTCTCCAGTTGCGAAGAACACCGAAATTTGAAGTTAATTCGCCAAATTCCAGGTATTTGAAGAAAAATTACTAGATGCCCTTTCAATTTGAAAACGTTCAGTCTTTAAAGTGTTTTAATTAAGTAAAATTAATTGAAATTACTTTAAGCTTAAAGTGCATACCAAAACCCTTCTCAAAAGTTTCCAAATTACCTTCAAAACCTTTGATATAAACCTATATTGCCAAAATTTAAGTCCATAAGAACTGAATTATGGCTGCCCCCGTCGCCATGGATGTTAGACCTATCACAACTCCCCATTTGGACCTTGACCACCTCCCTTTGGCGGACAGGGATTTTCAAATCAGAGACACAAGTGCCTATCAACTCCTGCTCAAAATTCATTGTTTGAGTAAGGACATATATCTAAACCATTCTGATGACATTGGCCTTTGGGACTCCAATTTGCCCAAATGCCAGTTTCCACAAGTACATATTTTTCCTGAGATTGTCCATATGTGCCATGCCTGTTACATTCCCAGCCAGAGAGCTATAATTTCCACTGACCAAAAAGTCATGTTTACCATTACAGTTGAGTCAATCAATGAGATGTTGCAAGTCCAACTAGGTCCCAACCTGACCCCACTCTCCATTAGGGATTTGTTAGACCTGTACACCAAATTGAGTCCATCAAAACTGGCCCAAATATTCCAGACTTTCATTGTAGAAGAGCAGCACATTCCTTAAGATGCCCCTCCATATGTTTCTGCCATTTTCTCTGAAAGAGGCAAGAAAATTATAACCATGATATCATGTGTTCTGGGCTGTACCACTGATGAATTTGTTGATGAGCTCATCCTGGCCTTCATGTCCATTTTCACCCTAGGAAAGCCTCCTGCTACTTTGTACAATTATGCCCAGTTCATAGCTGAGAGGATGCATGAACAGTTTACTAGAATGCACAATGAAAGAGTATTCAAGTACTTATCTGTACTATACCACATATTTTTGTATTATCAGTCAGACAGATTTCCCTTCACCATCTAGAATTTGGATACTAAAGGCCAACCTAGGTTTGTTATATTTTGGAAACCATTGTTCCATAGATATTCATCACCATACACCTACACAGACTTCAATGACTCTTTTGTCCATCCAGTCATGACTATGCTGATAGGAAGTTCTCCACCTAGAATAAGCCAAGAAATCAAAAGAGTCCTCCAATTTTCCAAGCAAAGTAAGGTGGGAGATTGGCACCTTTACCAAAACCACACTGAAATAAGAATATATGGTTGCCAGCATGCTCCATACAAACTGCCCAAATACCTCCCCATGAGGTTATTTTCTCTAGAGTATTATAGGTAGATAATGAACTCTGATGATGTCAACTTTGTCTCAGCCAAGAAAAGAACTCAGTTCAAGGTCAAAAATTAGTTAGGCCCTTTCATTTGCAATTCTAGAGAAGTAGGGTAGGAAGTAGATCAGATTCTGCAACAAATGAAGTTCTAAAACAGTTTCATGTGGAGGTATGACCCCCAAGGGTTTATTACCAAACTAAGACAAAAGGTCAAATTGGGACCTTACATTCATCACCCCATACCAGAGATAGAGAGATATTCCAATCAATCTGAGTGGTTGGAAAACACTCTCATAGACAGGGATAGCACAAAGGTAGATGTTGAAAATACCTTGTTTGATTTAGAGAGACAGCTTGATGAGAGCTCATTCCTGCAAGTACCAGAGCAAGAAGGAACCATGAGTACCCCTGCTATTTTGTAGACTCCTTAGAATGAGGAGAAGAATCCCAAAAGGAACAGAGAGGGATCCTCCATTTCAGGTATGGAAACTCAAAATGTGCAGTATGAAGCTAGCCATAACAAAAGGCCAAGGCTCAATCCTGTTTCAGAACAAGAAGACACATAAGGCTCAGTAGAAATAACTGATACTGAGTTAGACATGAGCAAGGGCACAACTCCATCTGGAGAAACACAGGAGCCATCTACATCACAGACTCAAATGTTAGAAAGGCAGCTCAGTGTAGAAGTCTCCTCATTTAGTAGGCATGCTGATAAAGATAAGGACATTAAGGATAGGTTCAAAGAAATAAAAATGAGAAATGAGAAACTAAAGGCATAGTCTTATGCATAGTATCTCAAGCTTACACCTACCAATCAAACCAGGTTGATGTCAGCTTTTGACATCAAGGAAGGAAAGATGCAAATCTCCTTCATAAAGCCAACTATACAATAACCAAGGACATCAGCATATTTCAAGAAGATCGATTTTGAGGTATTGGCAAGGGATATTCATCCCATTGACCAAATTGAATTTCACAAACAGGCCGGAGAAGTGATTTACTCCACTCTTACAGGAAAAACCATAGCTACCCATCAGTTGTAGAATTAATTGAATAACATCTCAGCCTAGTATCAATTGGAAAAGGCCTCCTCATAGGCCAAAGACACTAGAATCAAGTCTTTGGAAGACTTAGTGATTGAATTAGGACATGATCCCAAAGACATCAAAGTTACTGAACAACTGATCAAGAAAAAGAATGATGAAATTACAACACTCAAGAAGCAATTGAAGATACCTTAACTGCAACATCCCCAGACACAGGAAGTCTTGGAAAACCAAACCAGGCATGAAGAGTTGATGGACTTAGTCCTTAAACTAAATGATCAGTTGAGGGAGACAGAAAAGGAATTGTATAGCCTAATCCAATTAAAACAAACCGATCTTGGCACTACCTCGGTGAATGTCATCCCAGCTGTCACCATGGCTGTTCCTTCCACATTGGCAGTATCATTGGCTCCCACAGCTCCAATGGCCACAACACAACCAGTTTCCATAGAATCTACATCAGCAATAGGTACATCAGGTGAAGAAGCAACAAGGTTGTTAAATCCATGGAAGAAATGTCCATACAGACAACAGAGATGAATAAGCTCAAAGAAAAGGTGAAAAGCTTTGAAATTGATTACAAGCTTGCCAAAATCATGCACAAAGAAGAAGTGCAAAAAGCTGCCAGGATGAGTGAGAGATTGAAAGCCATGGAAAAGGATCTAACACTGAAAGAACCCCTTGGGCAGGCTAAGGAACTACTATGGGCCAATATCATTGACTTTTTCAATGATATTTGGCCATCTATTCAGGTGATTTTTGAGGAGATAGAGTTAATAAAGATGGCTACAGAGGCCATCCAAAGAGTAAAAGAAGAATTGGGAGAAATGCCAGAAGAGGCTGCCAGAATTATCTAGTTCCTTAACAACAAGAATAAGTATGAGATTCAGGAATTGGAAATAGAGTATAGAACATAAACAATTTTGGAGGTTAGAAAGGTTCTCTCCAAGAGGAACTTAATGCAAAACTTAGAGGATAAGTGTTAGAATATGCAGATAGCCATCCACATATTTACGACTAAGTTCCAAATTTTGAGAGAAAAGGGATTACCCAGTCCCTTAGTAATTAATTAAAAGCTCATGACACAGGAGGATTACAACAATAAAATCAGAGAGGTAGCAAAGGATCAGGTCAATACATCATCAATGAAGGCATTGCCAATAGGCAAAGTACTCTACCAGACATTTGAAAACTTGTTTTACCTCCAGCATGAGGTAAAACACTTGTTTATCAATAAGCCTACTTTTGCCAAATACACCGAGGCAGATGAAATATATAGGAGGATGCTAAAAATCCAATTACCTGATGCTCAAACATGGGAGAAATTAACCGATTTACTATAGAAATATGCAGTAAAAAGGTTAATGTACAGTGAAAGTAAAACAACATGGTAAAATAATAAAGACAGATCAACAGAGTCAAAGTGTATCAGTGTCAAAGTGTATCAGATGAAAGCCAAAAGTAAATGAAGCTTCCCGTGTGAAAGATCAAACAACAAAGCAACATAAAGGGCTAAAAATCAAACCATAAAATCCAACAGTACCAAAATAAAAGGGACAACATGAAGCAGTTCAATAGCTGTCTCTATCTTGTAAGAAGATATTTTTTTTTCCTAGATTAAATCTCAAATCAGTTTGAGATATTTTGTAATAAACTTTTGTATAATACTTCACAATTCGAAGTATGTAGGGTGGATTCTATTAGGCATTTCTATATACTTTTTGATCAAGAATACCCAAAAGGTTATTGTATCAATTGATGAGCCAGCAATCTGGATTGAGTAATAAAAATCATACTTTTCCAAGGATTCATGTGTTGAGCGAATTTCAGACAAGTATTTTCATGTGTTATTTTCATTTTTCTCAAAGTTGTTCATAATCTTATATGCGTTTCAATCTAAATGCTATAACTGGAACACTATTTCAGAACTTGTTTAAATCACACTCTGTTTTAACAGTTAAGCATTTGAACATTTTCTTCTGATATTTAAATTAAAGAATTCTTAATTGCTCTTTGGTTTAAATTGATTTCATGAATAGTCCAGGTTAAAGGATTATTAACTGCCCTTTGATTTCGATTACCCCTTCCTTCCTCATTCATTATCTGGGTATGAGAACCCTTAACTGCTCTCTAACCCCGAGTGAAACCCTTTCACCCCTCTGTCTCAAACATTTGAAATACACTCTGCTGTCTTGCCCTTGGAACATCCCCTTTAGTGAGTTAATCTAGTTTTGCTTCCTTATTAGTTGACCCCATAGCCCAATGGTCTAAAAGACATCAATTTATCCATCCGTCTAAGCAGATCCCACCACCAAATATCAAATACAAATCAAATCCCCTTGAACAATCATAGCTAGCCTAAAACATGTTAACTAAATCAAAGTTAAATTTTAAAGTGAGAGCCCTCTCTGAGCATCAGGAAGGCTAGGTCCTGATCTCCAAAAGTGGATAATGGTTACCTTTGGTTTTTCCTTCTTATTAATGCAAAGGAATTATCAGAGTGATAACATTTCTGGCGACTCTATAGGGGACTTTGATCCTCAGTCTCATAAAAATTTAAGGAAACCTTAAATTAAATCTTGAGCCCCTTAAGGTCATCACCTGAAGTAATTTTTCAGAAAATTTCATAAAAACATTTTAAAAACTTAAAATTCTGGCTCCTAAAAAATTCACTACACTATGGCCAACCCAGATCCAAACCATCCAACTGTAGTCGATGACCCAGAGAGGATTTTAAGACAACCTAGAACAACGGAAACTCAAGCCAGTAGTAGCCAGTTAGACAGAGCCAATTCACTCCTTGAGGAGCTTTCAACTTTAGAAGAAGTCCCTTTTGATTTGTCATTTGACCTCTCACTATTTAGAACCAAATATGAGAATGATATCCATGAAACAGTTTTAGACCCTGAGTTTACTCAACTCATTGAATCAAAAAGGGTTATTCATCCAGATTTGGATAAATTTGTCTTAGATGCTTTTGACAAGTTAGAAGCCTTAACCTCTACATTGATTAGTAATATAGATAGTGCTTATCTTCAGCAATTTGTAGAGCTAGCTGCCCTTACTACTGCTGCATCTCAAATTTCTTCACAATCTTCACTCACTGTAAATCCACCTTCCTTTACCACAACTTCATCAATTGTATCTACCACAATTCAATCACCTAAATCAATTATTAATCAGTGATTTTCTTCATCATCTAGTTCACCTCCATCAGTTTCAAGCCCTTCTTCAACTACCTCAACTTTACCCCCAGTCAAACCAGAATTATAGCAATGGCAAACATATATTCTCCTCTTGTTTTACTTGCCCAACTCCATCCCATGCCTGCAGATTATCAGAGTAATATTTTCTTGTTTGATGCTACTGGTCATTACACTGCCCAAAAACATGTAAACAAGATGTCTGACTTTATTGAATTGCATGAAATAGATGAGGCAAATGTCCAAATGAGACTGTTTGCCCAAACTTTAACTGGTGATGTCAAGAAATGGTTCAAAGCCTTTCCTGCCAATCATATAGCAGACCTAGCAAATTGTCAAAGGTTATTCATTGATAGTTGGGAAAGAGAAAAGAACTCATCACAAACAATATTAGGAGAGCTCCCAACGAGTCAGTTTAGGACTATTGCACTAGGTTGAATAATATCTATAATGCAATTCTAGCCAACATAAAGCCTCCACCTGACCTAGCATTAATTAAGTTCCCTAATGGTTTTGATGCTAACATGTCATACCAGCTAAGGGAGAGAAACCCTGAAACACTTGAACAAATGCAGAGTAATGCTGTCAGTGTAGAGGCAAACCTATTAACTAAGAAAGCACGAATGAGGAATGAAAAGAAAGTTGTATTTAAAGAAGAAGCTTCAACTTCAGATGGAAAAGTAGACGTTTTAGCTAAAAGTTTAGAAAGAATCATGGATAGGTTAGATATCATGGATAAGAAACATCAATGGGAAAATCAACAACAACAACCCCCAATAAGAAACCCAAATTTTAGGAAGAACCCTAATACTACAAAAAATGCTACACCAAACCAACAGATTAGGACCCCCTTCCAAGAAACTATGTTGAGGAATCACAAAACCAAGAACCAGAGGATGATACCCAGATTAACTTACTGAAACCACAGAGGAAGACACTGTCTTTCTTACTCAAGAAGAACATGAGTTATATATGCTTCAGCAGTTACAGTTAGAATCTAGTGAATCTTTTGATTTTAAACAGGGATATGAATCAGCTATATATGAGGTACATAAACAATATAGCTTGAGAAGTAAGAAGAATAACGAGACTCCCACTAAAAGATCCATCCAAACCCAGACTAAGATAATAAAAGAAGCCCCAGTTAAAAAAGTATTGAAAATTCTCCTTAGGGGAACACCTGAAGCATCAACCCCCAGGATTGTAGATATAACCTCCACTAAAACACAAACAGAGCCAATTACTGAAAAAAAATCAAGATAAAATAAATCAAGGAAAAACAATAGAAACACAGACTGAAATGCCTACCACTTAGAAACAAGATAAAGACACTCAAACTGAACACATTAAGGAAGATCTAAATCAAACAAACAAACCTTAACTCCCTTTTAATATTAAAAATGAAATAGCTAAATTGAAGATATCAGTTCCCCTGGCCGAACTGGTAAAGAATGAAACTTATAGGTCACAGATAACTGAGACTTTGAACATAGGAGAGGGAGAGTATTATGTTAATTTAAATGATGACCAACCTGAATTGTTGTTTGGCCCCAAGGCTAATGGAATTCATCAGCAAGGGGGAGTTCCTGCTTTTTACATCAGCCTAAACATTCATGATAAAATTTTGCATAACGTTATGTTGGACTTAGGAGCATCCCACAATCTCATGCCAAAGGCAATAATGGAAAGACTGAACCTAGACATTACTAGGCCTTATAAGGATTTATTTTCTTTTGACTTAAGCTAGGTTAAATGCCTTGGTTTAATCAAATACTTATGTGTGACTCTTGTCCAGTGCCCTGCAAAGAGCATTCTGATGGACATTATAGTTGCAGATATCCCACCAAAATATGGAATGTTACTATCTCGCTCATGGGGAGCAAAACTGCAGGGATCTTTTCAATTGGATATGTCTTATGCCACCATATTTGTTTTTGGCCAACCAAGAAAATTATAAAGGGATACCATGATGAAGTACATAGTCAGTAGTGAGGAAAAGCCCCAAAACTTTCCCATATACTCCATGCACTCAGATATGGACTCCTTCATCTTATACAATGTAGAAACTGATAAAAAGGAAATCACAGCTAAAAACCTTAAGTACAGAATCGCTGACAGTGAGAACATATTCCATGAGTCACTTTGGCATTTAGACTTTGATGGGTCTGTAAATAGGTTAGGGGCTGGTGCAGGAGTGTGGATCCATAATATGGAAAATAACCATGCTAAGGGACATGCTTTCAGATTGAACTTCAAATGTACCAATAACATGGCCGAATATGAAGCCCTGATTCTAGGGTTACAATTGGTTAGGAAATTGGGAGCCAAAAGAGTTTCTGTCATGGGAGACTCAGAGCTGATTATGAAATAGATCAGTGGTGAATATTCTGTAAACAACCCTAGGCTTGGTAGATATAGGGATACTGTTTTAGACTTGGTCAAGGACCTCCTGGAATCAAACTTTGCTGCCATTCCTAGAAAACAAAACATGTAGGCCCACAGTCTGGCTACCTTTGCTAGTACTTGTAAATTTCCATTCCAACCAAACCACCAGTACACTGTAGAAGTCAGACATAGGCCTGTTATACCAGACAACCTTAAGTATTGGCAGATTTTCTCCCAGGACTCTCAGATCTATGATTTCATGAACAATGAAGGAGAATTTCATAATTGCAAGATAGATACTGACTGTACAATAGATAATAATATAGAAAGTAGCTTAGATGTAAATATTTTTGATGTACATGAACCAACTAAATTTACTAAAATAGAAATAGATAGTTTACAGAATGTAGAGATAGATGAAATAATGGATGATGATCCAGATATTCTTAATTTGAAAAATAATTTTTTGCCTAAAGGATTAGTACCTTTAGAGGATTTGTTTGACTCTAATGATGTAGCTAGGAAACCTAAGATGGAACCTCTAAGAGCTGACATAGAAGAGGTTAACATAGGAACTGAGGATAAACCAAAACTCATCAAGATATATAAAGCCTTACCCCTAGAGGAAAAGGTAAAATATATAAATCTGTTTAAAGAGTTCCAGGATGTATTTGCATGGAGTTATGAAGACTTAAAATTTTATGACACCAGCATAATCCAATACAAAATACCTCTAAAAGAAGATCATAAGACTTTCAAATAGAAACTTAAAAGGATAAACCCAGTTCTTATGCCATCCATAGAAAAAGAGGTTAAAATAATGTTTGATGCCCAAATAATAGCACCCATTAGATACTCAGACTAGATTTCAAACTTAGTTACAACTAGGAAAAAGACAGGTGAAATTAGACTTTGTGTAGATTTTAGAAACTTAAACAAGGTCTCTTTAAAGGACAACTACCCCTTACCAAAAATGGACCATATATTGCAAAGGGTAGTGGGCTCATCTAGGATTTCACTATTAGATGGATTCTTTGGCTATAACTAGATATTAGTCCAACTTGAGGACAAAGCTAAAACTGTGTTTACTACTCCTTAGGGTACCTTCATGTATTTGAAGATGCCCGTTGGATTAATGAATGCAGGTGCCACATTTCAAAGAGCTATGGATGTAGCCTTTGCCAAGGAAATCCATGATTTCTTAGTAGTATACCGTGATGACATCACAGTCTTCTCTAAATCAGACAATGAACACTTAGACCACCTCAGAAGAGTATTTATCAAATGCAGGAAATTTGGGATTTCTTTAAATCCTAAAAAGACACTTTTCAGTCTAGAAGAGGGAAAGATGTTAGGACACATCATATCTAAAGATGGGATTAGGATAGACCCTGCTAGAATAGAAGCCATTTTGACCATTTCCCATCCTCGAAACATTAAAGAGCTACAATCATTTCTAGGTAAAATTAATTTTCTTAGGAGATTCATCTCAAATCTAGCAGAATTAATTAGGGAATTAAATAACATGCTAAGAAAGGACTCATCAATCAAATGGACATTGGAGGCAAAACAATCCTTTGAAGCTATTGAGGAAGCATTAACCAAGAATCCAGTCTTGATTAGTCCCGACTTTAGCAAAGATTTTATCATTTTTTCTTTTGCTTTAGAAGACACCATTGCAACAGTCTTTCTATAAAAGAACAATCAAGGATATGAACAACCAATATCATTCTTTAGTAAATCCTTAAGAGATGCCACACTTAAATACAATATCATGGGAAAACAGGCATTAGCTTTGGTTAAAGCTATCAAAGATTCGAGAGTATACATTGTGTACTCTCACATTATTGCTTATGTTCCAAACTCTGTAGTTAAGGACATTTTGACTCAAAATGGGCCTGAAGGAAAAAGAGGCAAATGGATTGCCACAATATTGGAATATCACATAGAGATAAACCCACCAAGCTCATCAAAGGCCAAGGTTTAGCCAAACTCATGGCTGAATCGAACTGTCAGACCCTTGATATCAACTTCATTAGTGCCCTTGATGATCAGGAGGAGATGGCGACTCCACAGATCAGTGAACCTTTTACTAATTCACCATGGTATGCAGATATTACATTTGTATTACTAAACTTACAAGCTCCTCCTGGATTGACAAGAACTAAAGCTAGATTCTTAAAAATGAAGTCATTAAGATATTGTGTTATAGATAATGCATTGTTTTGGAAGGACAGTAGTGGTATTCTCTTAACATGTTTATTAAAAGATGAAGTTGACAATATTTTACAAGAGTTTCATGCAGGGGACTGTGGAGGACACTTGTACTGGAAGAGTACTGCTAACAAGATTATGAGGGTTGGTTTCTACTGGCCTACTTTGTTTGCAGATGTCAAAAAACATGTGACCTCTTGTCATAAATGCCAGATTTTTGAGGGAAAAAGGAAACTTTTACCCTTGCCTCTTAAACCAATTTCTACTGAGATGCCATTTCAACAATGGGGGTTAGACTTCATTGGAGAAATACACCCCCCATCCTCAACTCAGCACAAGTGGATTCTAACAGCCACAAACTATTTTACCAAATGGATAGAGGCCATACCTTCTAGGCAAGCCACAGACACTATCATAATCTCCTTCCTAGAGAGTAATATCCTTTCAAGATTTGGATGTCCCCAGAAGCTCATTATTGATAATGCAACAACCTTTAAATCCAAAAGAATGATAGATTTCTGTAACAAATACCATATCACCCTTGGCCATTCCACAACCTATTACCCTCAAGGTAATGGACTAGCAGAGTCATCCAACAAAAGCCTGGTCAATATTATCAAAAAGTTACTGGAGGATAATAAAAATACATGGAACAAGAAGTTAGTCAATGCCTTATGGGCAGATAGACTGACTACTAAGAATTCCATTGGAACATCACCCTATCAGCTGGTTTATGGGATGGATGCAGTTTTCCCATCATCCCTGGGAGTGCCAGTCATGAAAATCCTTCAGGAATTACAGGTGGAACCGAATGACATTCAAAGAAGAATAAACCAAACTATACACCTGCAGCAGACCAGGGAAGAAGTATATGTAAAATCACAGATAATCCAGGAAAAAATCAAGAAAGTCTTTGATAAAAAGACTAAAGCAGATGATTTTCACATAGGAGACAAAGTCCTTAAGTGGGATTCAAGGAGAGAAGATAAAGGCAAGCATGGAAAATTTGATTTTCTGTGGCAGGGACCTTATGTCATTTTTGGCTACAGAGGCAACAATGCCTTTTTCTTGAGAAACTTTAATGGATCAGACCTGCGAGAAGGACCTGTTAATGGTAGGATGTTGAAGCACTACTTTTCCACTGACTTACAGTAGTTCACTTTATTTTCCATCATTGTACATAACATTGCAGAGTGTAGATTGGATTGGATGGTAATCCTTTGAAGTTGAAGCCTGGAGAGAAGGCCCTAAGCTTTAAAAGATTTACTATCATAAGTATCAATAATGTAGATTCACAGAAGGACACTTTGCAAGGTAACTTCAGCCACAATTCAAAGGCTACTGATCTTTAGAGTTCTTGACATTTCACTAGGAAATGCCATCCCCATGTGGAGCCACTGTTAGAGTCCTATAGTGATAGGATTCATAATTTTGAATTGGCTAAGGTTAAGCCTTGTAATATTGTACATACCTTTGATTTCTGCAAATATTTTCCATATTAAAAATTAAAAATGTAAAGAGGGTATGTCCTAAAAGAAATATCAAAGGACAAAAACAATAAGAAAAGATCAAAAAATGAAAATATATGAACCCCAAAAACAAAAATAGATCATGAAAGTGTGCAAGTCTAAATGCCACTACTATTTTACTGCTTTACTGTCTTAAATAATCATTGTGTGCAACTTGTCATACATGCCACAACCCATGGTGGTCAAACTGCTTAATCTTGACTATTTCATGCTTTGAATTTTATGTTTATAGTTAGAGAATAAAATCTGACCAAACAATTTAATCTTGGCAGATCATTAGATAGGTAGAGAAAATAAAAGGAGCTCATTAGTTTAATTTGAGCCCTTGGATGATATAAGGTTAGAATTAGATAGTTTACTTTTCAAAAGAAAAATGAATGATAAGGGTTTTCTAGCTTAAATGCACCCAATAAAATGAAGAAAAATGTTAGGGTAAGTAATGGGTAAATAGAAGAAAGGTTGTTGAAGTATAAAATTGATTGGATAAAAGCACATTTATCATGCTTAATCATATCTTTCAATGTGCATGAGCATTTAACAAAGCAAAAACAACGGTTTACAACTTGATTTAATTAACTCCCCTTCATTCATTGCATCCCTTTATTTACTAATTTGCCCATCCACAAGTATGTTCTAATACTAAAAATCCTTCAAGTCATAAAGGCCCAGAGCATTTCTCTGACTTTTGGTGGGGCCGGACCCTCGGCTTAATGACTTATGGACATCAAGTGTTAGAATTCCCATCATAAAAATTCATTTCCCTTCTTTACCATAACAAAACCCCTTTTCCTAAGGTTAAACTCTATCTGCCTATGAAAAGTAAAACAACCCCATGTTGAATTTCATTTCATTCAAAGTACTCACAAAAGGATTTTATCCTAAGTATGAAGTGTACGTGAATAAAATGCACAAATATTACATTATGCTTAGGGGCATGTTCACTCCGCTCATTTCATTTCATATTAAATTTTAACATAATACTATAGCTCCCTATATACCTTTTCCCGTATATAATTAAATCTCCTATATAATACCCCAACCCTTAGTTTAGTTATAAACTATACTTTTACCCCATATTCCTGACAAAACCCACTTAATTCACCACTTCGTGGTAAAGCTAAAGTAATCCCATCATTAAGCCCCGCCCGATCATTTAATCCCATGATTAACTCGTAATTAATCCCAAACCGCCAAGGATTAAAGCCCTGGGCCCCCCGAAACCTATGCTCATTTCATCCACGCACATATGCCACCCGACTGCCGTCCGATCATCAGCGCTCACATCCAACGGTCCACAGCCATATCGGGTTCACCTGATGACCAACCTTTACCCACCTGATAAAGTGGTTTTTCCCGACCCCCTATCTGCTACATGTCAAGCGCTAGCATAGATCGGGTGACCCTTCCAAAATACCACCTCCTCCATAAAATTGGTGCGATGACTTGGGAAACCACCTCCCCGCTCAACCTGAAAAACCGCCCACTATTCATTTGTAATTTACCCGCCAAAAAGTGACCATTGCTCAATAAAAAGGCTGAGAAGCCCTATTTCGCCTTTTTCACTCATTTTCTTTGTAAACCTCTACAAACCATTGCGACACCTAAAAACGTTGAAATCGCCAATTGACCTCAAATTCCACTCCTGAAGAAGTTTCAAAGACCCTAATCAACCTCTCATTCCATACCAGATCCATTCAAACTTCTCCAGTTGCCGAGAACACCGAAATTTGAAGTTAATTCACCAAATTATAGGTATTTGAAGACAAATTACCAGACACCCTTTCAATTTGAAAACTTTCAGTCTTCAAAGTGTTTTAATTAAGTAAAATTAATTGAAATTACTTTAAGCTTAAAGTGCATAACCAAACCCTTCTGAAAGTTTCCTAATTACCTTCAAAACCTTTGATATAAACCTGTATTGCCAAAATTCAAATCCACATGAACTGAATTATGGCTGCCCCCGTTGCCATGGATGTCAGACCTATCACAACTCCCCATTTGGACCTTGACCACCTCCCCCTGGCGGACAGGGATTTTTAAATCAGAGACACAAGTGCCTATCAACTCCTGCTCAAAATTTATTGTTTGAGTAAGGACAGATATCTAAACCATTCTGATGACATTGGCCTTTGGGACTCTAATTTTCCAAAATATCAGTTTCCACAAGTAAATATTTTTCTTGAGATTGTCCATATGTGACATGCCTGTTACATTCCCAGCCAGAGAGCTATAACGTCCTCTGACCAAAAAGTCTTATTTACCATTACAACTGAGTCAATCAATGAGATGTTGCAAGTCCAACCAGGTCCAAAACTGACCCCACTCTCCATTGGGGATTTGTTAGACCTGTACACCAAATCGAGTCCATCAAAACTGGCCCAAATATTATAGAGTTTCATTGTAGAAGAGCAACACATTCCTAAAGATGCCCCTCCATATGTTTCTGCCATTTTCTCTGAAAGAGGAAAGCAAATTATAACCATGATATCATGTGTTCTGTGCTGTACCACTGATGAATTTGTTGATGATCTCATCATGCCCTTCATGTCCATTTGCACCCCAGGAAAGCCTCATGCTACTTTGTACAATTATGCCTAGTTCATAGCTGAGAGGATGCATGAACAATTTACCAGAATGCACAATGAAAGAGTATTCAAGTACTCATCTGTACTATACCACATGTTTTTTGTATTATCAGTCAGAAAAATTTCTCTTCACCATCCAGAAGTTGGATACTAAAGGCCAACCCAGGTCTGTTATATTTTGGACACCATTGTTCCATAGATATTCATCACCATACACCTACACAAACTTCATTGACTCTTTTGTCCATCACTATGCTGACAGGAAGTCCTCCACCCAGAATAAGCCAAGAAATCAAAAGAGTCCTCCAATTGTCCAAGGAAAGTAAGGTGGGAGATTGGTACCTTTTCCAAAACCACACTGAAATAAGAATCTATGGTTGCTAGCTTGCTCCATACAAATTTCCCAAATACCTCCCCATGAGGTTATTTTATCTAGAGTATTATAGGCATATAATGAACTTTGATGATGTCAACTTTGTCTCAGCCAAGAAAAGAACTTAGTTCAAGGTCAAAAATTAGTTATGCCCTTTCATTTGCAATTATAGAGAAGCAGGGCAAGAAACATATCAGATTCTAAAACAAATGAAGTTCCAAAACAGTTTCATGTGGAGGTATGACCCCCAAGGGTTTATTACCAAACTAAGACAAAAGGTCAAATTGGGACCTTACATTCATCACCCCATACCAGAGATAGAGAGATATGCCAATCAATCTGAGTGGTTGGAAAACACTCTCATAGACAGGGATAACACAAAGGTAGATGTTGAAAATACCTTGTTTGATTTAGAGAAACAACTTGATGAGAGCTCATTCCTGCAGGTACCAGAGCAAGAAGGAACCATAATTACCCCTGCTATTTTGCAGACTCCTTAGAATTAGGAGAAGAATCCCAAAAGGAAGAGAGAGGGAGCCTCTAGTTCAGGTATGAAAAATTCAAATGTGCAGTATGAAGCTAGCCATAGCAAAAGGCCAAGGCTCAATCTTGTTTCAGAATAGGAAGACACAGAAGGCTCAATAGAAATAACTAATACTGAGTTGGACATGAGCAAGGGCACAACTCCATCTGGAGAAACACAGGAGCCATCTACATCACAAACTCAAATGTTATAAAGGTAGCTCAGTGTAGAAGTCTCCACATTTAGTAGGCCTGCTGATAAAGATAAGGACATTAAGGACAGGTTCAAAGAAATAAAATGAGAAATGATAAACTAAAGGCACAGTCTTATGAATAGTATTTCAAGCTTACACCTACCAATCAAACTAGGTTGATGTCAGCGTTTGACATCAAGGAAGGAAATATGCAAATTTCCTTCATAAAGCCAATTGTACAACAACCAAGGACATCAACAGATTTCAAGAAGATCGATTTTGAGGTATTGGCAAGGGATATTCATCCCATTGGCAAAATTAAATTTCACAAAAAGGTTGGAGAAATGATTTACTCCACCCTTACAGGAAAAGACATAGCTGCCCATCAGTTGCAGAATTCATTGAATAACATCTCAGCCCAGTATCAGTTGGAAAAGGCCTCCTCACAGGCCAAAGACACCAGAATCAAGTCTTTGGAAGACTTAGTGATTGAATTGGGACATGATCCCAAAGACATCAAAGCTACTGAACAACTGATCAAGAAAAAGAATGATGACATTGCAGCACTCAAGAAGCAATTGAAGATACCTCAACTGCAACATCCCCAGACACAGGAAGTCTTGGAAAACCAAACCAGGCATGAAGAGTTGATGGACTTAGTCCTTAAACTAAATGATCAGTTGAGGGAGACAGAAAAGGAATTGGATAACATAATCCAATTAAAACAAACTTTTCTTGGCACTACCTCGGTGAATGTCATCCCAACATTCTCCACGGCTATTCCTTCCACATTGGCAGCCTCATTGGCTCCCATAGCTCCAATGGCCACAGCACAACCAGTTTCCACAGAATCTACATCAGCAGCAGGTACATCAGGTGAAGAAGCAACAAAGTTGGTTAAAGCTATGGAAGAAATGTCCATACAGACAACAGAGATGAATAAGCTCAAAGAAAAGGTGACAAGCTTGGAAACTGATTACAAGCTTGCCAAAATCATGCACAAAGAAGAAGTGAAAAATGATGCCAAGATAAGTGAGAGATTGAAAGCCATGGAAAATGACTTAACATTGAAAGAACCCCTTGGGCAGGCTAAGGAACTACTATGGGCCAATATCATTGACTTTGTCAATGATATTTGGCCATCTATTCAGGTGATTTTTGAGCAGATAGAGTTAATAAAGATGGCTACATAGGCCATCCAAAGAGTAAAAGAAGAATCGAGAGAAATGCCAAAAGAGGCTGCCAGAATTATCCAGTTCCTTAACAGCAAGAATAAGTATGAGCTTCAGGAATTGAAAATAGAGGATAGAACAGAAATAATTTTGGAGGTTAGAAAGGTTCTCTCCAAGAGGAACTTAATGCAAAACTTAGAGGATAAGTGTCAGAATATGCAGATAGCCATCGACAAATTGATGTCTAAGTTCCAAATTTCGAGAGAAAAGGGATTACCCAGTCCCTTAGTAATTAATGACAAGCTCATGACATAGGAGGATTACAACAAGAAAATCAGAGAGGTAGCAAAGGATCAGGTCAATACATCATCAATGAAGGCATTGCCAATAGGGAAAGTACTCTACCAGACATTTGAAAACTTGTTTCACCTCCAGCATGAGGTAAAACACTTGTTTATCAATAAGCCTATTTTTGCCAAATACATTGAGGCAGATGAAATATATAGGAGGATGCTAAAAATCCAATTACCTGATGCTCAAACATGGGAGAAATTAATTGATTTACTATAGAAATATGCTATAAAAAGGTTAATGTACAGTGAAAGTAAAACAACATGGTAAAAGGATAAAGATAGATCAACAGAGTCAAAGTGTATCAGATGAAAGCTAAAAGTAAATGAAGCTTCTAGCGTGAAAGATCAAACAACAAAGCAACATAAAGGGCTAAAAATCAAACCATAAAAGCCAACAATACCAAAATAAAAGGGACAACATGAAGTAGTTCATAACTGTCTCTATCTTCTTGCAAGAAGATATTTTTCTTTCCTAGATTAAATCTCAAATTAGTTTGAGATATTTTCTAATAAACTTTTGTATAAATGCTTCACAATTCAAAGTATGTAGGGTGGATTCTATTAGACATTTCTATAGACTTTTTGATCAAGAAGACCCAGAAGGTTATTGTATCAATTGATGAGCAAACAATTTTGATTGATTAATAAAAATCAGACTTTTCCAAGGATTCATGTGTTGAGAAAATTTTAGACAAGTATTTTCATGTGTTATTGTCATTTTTCTCAAAGTTGTTCATATCTTATATGTGTTTCAATCTAAATGCTATAACTGGAATAATAATTCATAACTTGTTTAAATCATACTCTGTTTTAACAGTTAAGCATTTGAATGTTTACTTATGATATTTAAATGAAAGAATTCTTAATTTCTCTTAGGTTTAAATTGATTTCATGAATAGTCCAGGTTAAAGGATTCTTAATTGCCCTTTGATTTTGATTACCCCTCCCTTCCTCATTCATTGTTTGGGTCTGAGAACCCTTAAGTGCTCTCTCACCCTGAGTGAAACCCTTTCACCCCTTTGTCTCAAACATCTGAAATACACTCTGCTATCTTTCCCTTGGAACATCCCCTTTAGTGAGTTAATCCAATTTTGATTCCTTATTATTTGACTCCATAGCCCAATGGTCTAAAAGACATCAATTTATCCATCTGTCTAAGCAGATCCCACCACCAAATCTCAAATACAAATCAAAACCCCTTGAACAATCATAGCTAGCCTAAAACATCTTAACTAAAACAAAGTTAAATTTTAAAGAGAGAGCCCTCTCTGAGCATCAGGAAGGCTAGGTCTTGATCTCCAAAAGTGGATAGTGGTTACCTTTGGTTTTTCCTTCTTATTACTTCAAAGGAATTATCAGAGTGATAACACCTGTTACCCAGAATCCGTTGGCTTTTGACAGAGGAACCAATCAACCGTTAGGGATCCTTCCTAAGTTGCCTATTAATTTGGGAGGAAAAATCATCTATATCGATGTGATGGTTGTCCAAGGCCATTTGGATTTTAATTTACTCCTTGTTCATGACTATGTTTATGTCATGGGATCTCTTGTCTCTTATCTCTTTCGTGTGATATGTTTCCCGTATGAAGGAAGAATTGTGACCATTGATCAACTTTCGTTCGTTGGTCCTAATTTGGTTCCCAATCAACCATCTTCCCTAAATTTTCCTTGTATGCAAGTGGTATCACCCCCGCCATAGGTTAATTATGTGGCCACCTGTTCCATGCCCGCATCTGCTGATGATCTAGTCAATGATATAGTGCATCATGTATTGGGGGCATTGGAGCCTAATATTTCCATTAGATCCCTTGACATGTATCCCTTCCAGAGCATTGTTCTCCCATATGATGAGAACCTCTTGGAAGACATGGCCTCTTATGGTCCATAATCAAGGTTCCTGGAGTAGAGTTCTTTGTCTTGTGTCAAGCTCCTTAAAAAATGAATTAAGGTTCCTAGAGAAGAGTTCTTTGTCTTGTGTCAAGCTCCTTAAAAAATGAATCAAGGTTCCCAGAGCAGAGTTCCTTTACTTGTGTCAAGCTCATTAAAAAATGAAACAAGGTGTTATGAGCATGGTTCTTTTCCTATTTCAAGTTCGTTAAAAAATGAAACAAATCCCCTTCCAATTCGAGTCTTTGCTTAGATCTAGTAAATTCCCAGTCGATTCTTTCACTTGATATCGTAAATGGAACTACATTCCATCCACCTTTTAGTACCCAATAGTTTACTTAGGTGAATGAAATGAAGCTTGGGGGGAATTTACCTCGAATTGGGTCATTATGTTGGGGGCATGCCAACTTAATCTCAAGCATAGTTTGTCTTCGTTTCAATCTTGTGTAAAGATGAAACCGAATCCAAGGATAATTATTTTTCTTTGTTTCAAGCTTGTGTAAAAATGAAACCAATCTCAAGCGTAGTTTTTCTTTGTTTCAAGCTTGTGTAAAAATGAAACCAATCTCAAGCATAGTTTGTCTCCATTTTAAGTTTGTGTAAAAATGAAACCAAATCCAAGCATAGTTTTTTCTCATGTTTCAAGCTTGTGAAACAATGAAACCATCTTCAAGTATCCTCAAGCATATTTTCCGATGTTTCAAGCTTATGTAAAAATGAAACCATTCGCACTTTACCTCTCATGATTGCCATTTTTATTAGCTTATTTTTGCTAGATGAGCCTTGGATTTTTCATTCCATCATCACCATCTCTTTGGCTGATCATAAGCTTTCATTTGGTCATTTTACCCTTGCCAGAGGAACATTTGCGATGATTGGTCGTATTAGTCAGCCTCTTGACCTCTACATGTTTTGATCAGTTCCATCATTGCTAGAGCCAATTGTTATCCTTTTATACCACTCCTTCCTCTAGGTGGAGTCCTCTTTCAACTCTTTTCAGACTCCAAAAATAGGAAAATATTTCCGAGCACTTGTCTTTTCAAACTCGTAAAAGTAAATGAAAAGACCTCTACTCAGTATAGGTTTAACCCTTTTCTAGACTGAGATAGACTAGCTATGAAAAAGGAATACCTTAGTTGAACATGGCTAAGAGGTTCTCTTGAGTATTGTTTTATAACTTTTTGGACTTAATATAATATCTACGAAAAGGGATATCTGGATTTTTATTTTTGCCTCTTTTTCAAACTCTCTAAACATGAAAAAGACGTCGAGTTACGCCTCCGTCGGACTCATAAAACTAAAACGATGAAGAACTTGTCACCATGACGAGACCGAGCTACCCCTTCCTATGGCTCATTATAAATACTAGTATGGATTCATTCAAATGATGAACTTATACGAAAAGCATATGGTATCCTCTTCAAGCTTGAGATTAAAAAAAAAGAGGTACTCTTTAGAAATAGTGGGGGAAAATTGATAGAAACATATATCCTGTATTTTGTATGAAAGACAGTATGTCCCTCTTGAACATGACACTTATATGTGTCTCGTTTCAGGTTTGGGTTATCCTCACTTCATCACTTGCCTTACTGGGTTTGGGGAATCCATTTGGATCTCATTTGATTATATGTTATTGTCACCATGACCTCTGATCCTATTTTGTGTCAAATTTTGCCAAATTCTGGAGTCATGTCGCCGATATGTTCAAGAGAAGTCCCACATGCAAATTCAAGCCACTTATACCCTGTTTGACTTTTTCTGCAACAATCTTAAATCACTCCTGCCAACTGTGCAAAATCCTATGTTTTGTGTCGATGATGTGGGAAAAATTATGGCCCTCCTTCGATGGATCACTTCATGTCGACTCCAAGTCATTATCTAGGAAGATTATCTAGGAACTCCCTTTAAGTACCTTGGATCTTGCATGCCTCAATGGCAGGTTCTTTGCATTCGACGATAGGTTCACATCACTGGCCTTCAATCGAATTATTCTGCGAGTGTTTGACTTCAGATTCCTTGTTCACACTCATGGGTTGTTCTATTGTACCTTGAGAGCCATCGCCATCATTGGTGGTTTATCTCTTGCCTGTTAACGATTTACCTCATTGACCGATAATCAAGTGGTTTCTACCATGTTCGACTCCAACCCATTTATTCACATGGTGAGATTTGTACTTTGATTGGAGTGAAACAGAGATGAAGACCCTGTGTTTTGTTTGATAAATCTAGGATGCGTGGAGCTATTAAGTATTCATGATTGCAAATATGAATTTTCTATACGGATGGATACGTCCATGCCGTGGATCCATGTATTGTTAGATGCTTACACTTTAAGCATACTTACATCAAAGATGTCAAATATATTGTATTATGTGTGATTTGCAGGTCTCCTGATGATGGTTCTCTAAGTCCTTGCGTTTGCTTGTAAATCACTTCAGCCATCATTTCCTGTTTTTCCTTCATGCTTTAGGAGGCATCTATTATACAATATTTTGTCGCACTCCCGGTTTCGTACCCTGAAGTGTCACGCTTTGTGTCGTCAATATCGCTAGTGTCACAAAGTGATGAAAGATGTCGCAAACAATGCATTCACCATGAAACATGTTCAGAACATTCCTAAAGAAAAGGAAGAAGACTTGCCTTGAAATAAATATGAAGATCTTTTCAAAAACCTTGTTTTTCAAGCCCACCACTACTTTTATCAAGCAAATCCATGTTGGTAACCTCTAGAATTACACATGTCTAGCGCTTCCAGAGCTACTTTCATCACGAAAATATACACTGGTCCTCTTCAGGCAATTTTTCCCAAAATGGAGGAGAAGCTTCTCTCACTAAAAGGCTCGAGAATGACGAGGTGGTTTTAGGTAGATGAGGATTGGAACAAGAACTCCCATTCATGGCCTTAGATCCTCTTTCCATGGATCTCTCCCTTGAGATGTGGAACTCCTCCCTCTTTTCATGGATCCTCAAATCCCTATCCTCCTCTATAAATGAATTTCCCCTCATCCACTAGGGGTTGGCTATTGGTTGGTTGGTTTCCATCTTAGTGCTGATTTGTGCCCAAATGCTACCCATTTGCAAAGGAGAAAAGGTGTTTGAAGGTTAAGGCTTGGACTTGGAATCTCACTTGAAGGAGGCTTCCAACCTCAAGGCTTCATTGATTGTAATGCTCCCTTTTTCATCTATTAATAATACAATATATGTTTTCTTTCCATAAATGTATCAATTGTTGTCCATTTATTGTAATGCTCCTTGATTTGTTACATAATTTGTATTAGAAAATGTTATGCTTTCCATATTTTTTTTGTCTCCACTTGATCTTTCTTGTAAGTACTCATCTACACCAGCGAAGAGGAGATTGTGAGCTTGGAATCCAAAGAGTCAAGGTCGACATCAAGGGTATTAACATAAGAGAGAGGTAGGAGATCTATCCTCCTTTGTATTTTCTAATATGAATTAGGAAAGATTGCATGTAGTTTTATTCTGCAGTTGCTAGATCCTCCCATAGGACTAGAGGGATCATTTATGTCCACAGAAAGGATTGCCTACACAACTCCGTTTCATAAATTTGTATCTTGGGTTAATAAAGGCAAAATTAATAACCAGGAGAACCTTTTAGTCTTGTTCCACTAGAGTATTCCTTTTTCGTATATAGTCCATCCTAGTTCAAAAAAAGGTTTAAAATTATATTGGGCAGACACCTTTTCATTTACTTTAACATGCTCAAAAAGACAAGTGCTCGATAATTGTTGGGATAAGGTCCCTGGGGTCAATTTTGTTAAAATTTGAGTCATTTTTGCAATATCTTTTTGTAGCGAAGGTAAAGTCTCTACGAAATATGGAAAGCGAAGTGTGAATCTAAATAGAATCAAAGGGACTTAAGTCCCTTATGTGGGTAAGTGATAGACTCATTGCTTTTGAGACCTACCCATGGTCCATGGACCATGTTATTATAAAGCAAATGCTATAAGTAGTTGAGTCATAGCGAGTCTTAGAAGATAACTTGAAGTGAAGAATCATTGTAATGGCAAGGTGCTAAGGTAGGAAAAGTTTGTTTCCTGTACTTAGGCGAAAGGGGAAGGCCCCTGTAGCTGAGTGAGTGGAGACCTTGGCAAGTCTGCAAGATGAGTGCGTGGGCCCTTGCAGCTAAGTGCGCAGGGAGGAGAAGTCTGTAATTGAACGCTTATTCATAATAAACACTGTTTGGGAAGCAATTTTGATGCATATGTGCCTTGTTATTTACTTATGTTTAAGTTTATGTATCTTCGCTCTGGGATCTGTTTTATGTGTGCGAAACGGGTAGATCTATAATATTTATGCCTAATAAGTACAATTAACCACCTTCCCGAAGATCTGAAGGTCCATTAGATAGAGTTGCAGTAGTTGATAGTCGGAAGGACTAGAACTGCGCGAGGGTAGATCTAAACCCTAAGAACCTTAGGAAACCATCACACATGCCGTTGGATGCAGAAACCTAATTCTAGATCCCTAATACTGCTTTGAGTGAGATTTCAGCTTGCACTACACATGTTGTTTCCGAAAGGGCCAACAGTTAGGGTTTTGTTGGTTGGCGCAATTAAAGCTGAACCTGTGTCAGGCCCCATTAAGCCAACAACAACCTTTTTATGTTTTGGGAGTCTGAAAAAGGCTTAAAGAGGACTTCTCCTGAAGGACCAAGTGGTATAAAGGGTAGCAACTGGTTCTGGTCATTATGGAACCGCTCAAAACATGTAGAGGTCAAGAGGCAGGCTAATAAGACCACTCATCGCAACAGTTCCTTAGGAAAGGGTAAAACACCAAGTGAAAGAGAAATATCGGCCAAGTAGATGGTGATGATGGAATGAGAAAAACAAGGCTCATCGTGCAGGAACAAGATGATAAAAATGGAAATCATGAAGGGTAAAATATGGGATATGTTTCATTTTTATACAAGCTTGAAATGAGGAAAGCTATGCTTGAGAATACTTGAAAGTAGTTTAATTTTTACACAAGCATTAAATGAGGAAAGACTATGCTTGAGAGTTTTTGAAGATGGTTTCATTCTTACACAAGATTGAAACATTTGGAAAGTATTCTTGGAATTGGTTTATTACCCTCAACATAAGGGTAGAGGCATGCCTCCCCAACTTCGTTTTGTCCGATAACTCTTCTCATGGACCTGAAACAGACCGCTGGTTAATAATAGAAATATGTTTACCAGGAAGGAAATAAGAGGATTATGGGCAGATAAAATGAAGATAACATATTTGAGATCGAAATCGAGATCATAGTCAAAGATTCAAATCAATGGGAGAGGATTTACTTCATTTTTTAATGAGCTTGACACCGTAAAATAACTTTTCTCGAGAGGTGTATTATTTCATTTTTTAATGAGATTGACACAAGAAAAGGAACTCTGCTCAGAGAACCTTGTTTCATTTTTTAACAAGCTTGACACAATAAAAGGAACTATTCTTGAGGGGTGTCTTGTTTCATTTTTTAACGAGATTGACACAAGAAAAGGAACTCTACTCAGAATATTAGATCATGGCCTCCAAGAGGCCATGGCTTCCAAGAGTTTCTCATCAAAAGGGAGAACAACACTTTAGAAGGAAGAGATATCAAGGGATCCAATGGAAAGATCATGCTCTAATGCCTCTAATAAATGATTCACCATATCACCTATTGGATTCAGGTCAAAAGAAGTTGAGAAAGCAATGAAAGGCTCATCTTCATCAGTAGGTATGGGCATGAGACATGTTGCCACATAACTAACCTATGGCAGAGGAGATACAATTTTTATATTTGGAAAATTTAGGGAAGTTAGATGATTGGCAGTCAAATCAGGACCAACGAATGAAAGCTGATCAATAGTCACAATTTTTTCATAATGTGGGAAACACATCACTCAAAAGAGTGTGGACACGACAACGTTCATAGCATAAACATAGTATCGACCTAGGAGTAAATTGAAATCGAAGGGGCCCATTACTACCATAACATCAATACATACAATTATCGCTTCCAAAGTAATAGGAAACTAAGGAAGGACCACTAAAGTTTGACTGGTTCTTCTATTAAAAGCTAACAGATTCAGATTAGTAGACACAAGTTGAGGGGAACCCAAATGTTGACAAGGAGTTGAGGATAGAATGCTAAAATAAGAACCCTCATCTAAAACATTGCAATATATATCCTTATCATAAGACTTCACCCTGATTTGGAAAGGCATATAAGAAGGAACATGTAATTCTATCAATTGATTCCAATCAAAACAAATGAGCTGATTACTTGAAGGGAGTTTCGTGAAAATGGGAGAAATGCCCCCTTATTCGGTTGGATATGAAGAAACAATAAGAACTTGGGCAGTATAAACCTCACTCTTTATGGGAAAAGTGGAGTCGACTAAAGGCAGAATCGATTCAGCCATTTTCTCAACCAATGGTTGGTTGGGAATGAACTCATGGGACTCAGGTTCAGAGAGATTAGGATTAACTGAAGATGGATTGGGATCAATCACTTCATTAACTAGTGGAGGATTCGTGGAAAGTTTGCACTAATTCGTTGGAAGCTATTGTTAAGAAGAAATAAGGGTTTCCAATAGTTTGGAGGCTTTGTCCAAGCAAAGGAAAAGATGAATTGGATGATTCCATTCACATAACTTACAAAGAAACTTAACTTTACCCTTCTTTCTGTGGACCTTATTAGCACTAGTCGATGGTTGGTCACCAACATGATCTCAAGAGGATAATGACAAGGGCTGATACGAGCCTTTAAACCACACTTCTAATACCCGCGAAATACCAGAAGAATCTCTAATAAGGTGGTCACACTTATAAATAATGCAAGGGAATTTAACTTCACAGGGATTTTTGGAAAGTTTCCCGACATAAGTTGCATTCGTAGCAATAACTGCTTGGTTTCCACCTGATTATTTTGCTTCTTATTCTTCATCCTTTTCTTCTTCTTCTTAGCTTCTTGGTTACTAGAATCAAGAATTTCACCAGGAGAGGAGGAAGATAGGGATGAAGAAACAATAGGTGAATAAGGCATAGGGTAAACTTTAGGATCAACTTGAGGTTGCTATTGTTCAGGTGGAGGACTACTTGGTTGAGGAGAAGTTTGGACATTTAGAACCAAGGAGGTTGAAAATAACCAAACTGGTAAACCAATGGTAAATCCAGGAAGGGACAACGTTTCCATATAAGGAGCACTAATATTTCCAAAAGGAGGAAAAGGACTAGGATTCCCATCATAGGGGTTTCTTTGACTGGTAGACTTGGTAACTGTTTCCATCAGTTTCAACCTAAGATCTACTAAGGAGTTGTTCCACGATGAGGATGTTGTTCTGTGGTTAAATAATTGATTTTAGAAACTAAAGGCACAAAATAAAATAAAATAGAGTATTAGGAAAAAGGTTACCAAGTCATTGTGAACTACAATATACTGTTTCTAGTATGTTTAGGCAATCTCCTCGAATGTTGTGTTCGATGTTTCATAATAAAAAAAGTGACAAAATTGGTCACCTATGGTAGGGTAACAACCTAATGAGGACTTCCAAAATATACCCAGAGGTACGTGGAAGCACAGTCCGTAGTAGTGTTGTCTAATGTGTCATGTACGATAAGAAGTATTTCGATATACTTTTCATATATGGAGCGCCATATGATATACTTGAGATACGATCCAATATACTTACACATGTGGAATGCTGATTACCCCCAGAAAGTAACACAGACAAGTAATGCCAACTCCTACATTTAATGACGTTGGAACACATCTTCTACCCTAGACCACTATGTGTGTCGTTAATGTTCCAAATGCTCCTTAGGTTAATTGAATAAATTTTAAAGTTGATCTTCAATTAAGTTTCAATTTCAAGGCTCACGATATGAATTCACTTGAACTTCTTATAATGCAACTAGCATGATGAAAATAAATCTTTCATTTCTATAAATATCTGTCTATGGGAAGGAAGAAACAAATAATGATGCAACAAAAAAAATCCAGCAAACAAGAGCTTCCTAATCAGATCTTTCAATGTACTATCTCAATGCAATTAAAAACCCTATATGCAATGCAAGAAATGGAAAATTTTCTTTTATTTTCAATTTTCAAATGCAATGAAAATCAAAATGAAGCTAGATCATTGACCAAAAGAACTCACATAGACTATAACTGTAATATGATAATTCTTTTTATCCAATCAACAATCAAGCCAAACATTCATAAACCCTAATTGATAAGAAGAAAGAAAAAATCAAACAAAATCTCAACAAAAGGTGATCAAACTCAATTTTAAACACATCGATGGCTTTACAAAGACAATGACTAGTTCAAAGACTCAACAAAATCCACTGGATCTAATCAGAACTCATAGCAAGGCAAAAAAATGAAAAATTTCCATCCTATAGCAATCAATGCAGGTAGTACATGGGTTAAGTGCGATGGGCTGCACTTAATGAATTGGGAAACTACAATGGGACGGGGGTAATTTTTCTTAAAAGATGAAACAAAAACTATACCAATTTCAAAATTATACTTTCCTAAGACTGGTTGCTGTATAAGAAAGTCAAATTCATCTTGATTGAAAGGTGTAAAATGACTAGGAAAAGGAACCACTATAGTAACATCTCGTTCCCCAATAGAGTAGCCAAGTTGTTTCAAAGAAAATTCTCTTCTGCGGATAGAAGGGAACTCCCTAGATTTAGTGGCTTGATCTAGAAACAACAAAAACAAAAGACTTGTGCTTTCCTTAGAGAAATTAGAATATGGAGGAAAGACTTACCTTGATTCAAACACACATTCTCCTCTTCTCCCTTCTTGTGAACTTTAGCTCCAGCTCCAAATGCTATAAATGGAACTTGCAAAACAATTATAACAGGCACACTAACTACAAGATACACATAGCATAGAATAATATCTCTAATCAATGAGTCAATATGGCATTGAAATACGTAGGCATAAAATAGACATAAGTATAGGAAAACAAAGCTTTTTGTATTAATGAAGTGTAGGAGAAGATTACAAACCTTTTGCAGATCCTGACCATGTAGATGTCTCCCACCTAACTTGTCCTTCCTTATTCACAAAGGAAGACTTCAATCACAACTCAAGGATGGTAATGGATCCTTAGGTAAAATACAATAACATCAGGGCATAGCTAAGAGTCTCCAAAAGCCAACCCAGACTCTATGGGAGGTAGTGAATTTATAGGGTAAATAGGGTAGTTTTGGTTTTACCAATCTAGGACTTAGATCCACATATGAGGGAGGATAAGCTCTAGGGATAAGATAAAAGACTTCTAGAGTAGGAATTTGAGATCTCAATCAATATTAAATAGTTAAAACTACCTTATAAGCTTCCATAAATATAAGATTCAAAATTATTTTTTTATTTTTACCAAAATTCTAGAACCATCGTACCTGCATCAAAGGAAACATGCATTGGTCAGTGTAGTTTCTCAGTTATGTAACATGTAATAGTGCAAGTTTCTGGAAGAGAAAGTTTGATGGGTTCAAAAAATAGGTTTTTGAGTTGAGTAACCAAAATAATTTGGACTTTTTGGACAGATAATGCTTAAGGATTTTCAAAGGGATGATTACTAGGTGTCAAGGATGTTGATTGATCTAGTTTCTAGGCGATTTGAGCAGATGTGACAAAAGAATCTATAACAGGTTGCGATAGACCAACTAGGTTCTTACACTCATTTTTCACCTATTGATAATCCAAACATCTCGCAACAAACTCAATCATCTATTTCTTCAAGTTTGAACAATGATATAACTTCTTAACAACTGTCAAAGTATTCCGATATCCTGGGTGGCCTAAATACGACTTGACGTGAAACTACCTCAAGATAAGATTCTTGAGCTCACTGCTATGTGGAACATAAATCTTGTTCCTGAATCTAAGTAAGCCATATGGCGTGAGGTGATACTCCACATCCCTATCACCTTCACCCTATTGTTGCAATATCTGGTTCAACTACTGGTAGCTCTCATCATGCTGCCTTGCATGTAATATCCGCTCCTGTAAATCTATTCCATAAGAACTCACAGCTGAAATATGATTCACCTACACTCTCTCAATGAGAGCATATGCAACCATGTTCTCCTTGCCCTTGATGTACCTGATCTCAAAGTCAAACTCACTGAGGGTATCCAACCATCTAGCTTGCCTGAAATTCAGATTGGGTTGGTCAAACAAGTACCTTAGGCCACTATGATCACTCATCAAGACAAATCTCCTGCCAAGAAGATAATGTCTTGACATCTTCAATGCCTAAATGATAACTGTCAACTCTAGATCATGAGTCACATAGTTCCACTTGTGCTCATTCAACTTCTTTAACTCATAGCATACCACCCACCCTTCCTACATTAAGACTCCACCAAGTCCTTCCTTGCAAGCATCTATACAAACCAAAAATTCTTTATGAGGATCTGTAATCTTCAAGGCTGGGGCATTTGTAAGAAAATGCTTCAACTGCTAAAAAATAGCTGCATACTCCTTAGTCCATTCAAACTTATTCCCTTTCCTTTACAAATATGTAATAGCATAGTCAATCCATGAGAAGTTCCCTATGAACTGCTTGTAATAACTTGCTAGTCCCATGAATGATATGACCTCATCCACATTCCTAGAAGTTGGCCACTCCATGATAGCTTTAATCTTTTTTCGGGTCAACTGCTATCCCCTCCTTGGAAACAACATGTCCCAAGTAGTGAATATGAGACTGAAAGAAAATGCACTTGCTGAGCTTGGCATACAACTGATGCTCTCTCAATAATCTCATCACTGCTACCAGGTGCTCTACACGCTCTTCCTCATTCTTGGAGTATATCAATATATCATCAATAAACACTATCACAAATTTTTATAGGTAAGGACACAACACACTATTCATCAAACACATTAAATTGGATGGAGAATGGTAAGACCAAAAGGAATCACGACAAACTCATACTATCCGTACTATGTACGAAACGTAGTCTTGTAGATGTCTTCTTCTTTGATGCACACCTGATGATATCCTTCTCTCAGATAAATCTATGAAAACACTACTACTCCCTTCAATTGATCAAACGAGTCATCAATCTGTGACAATGAATACCTATTCTTAATAGTCACCTTATTCAACTGCCTATAATGAATGCACAATTTGAGAGTATTGTCCTTTTTTACAAACAATAGTGGTGCACCCCAAGGCAACACACTTGGCCTTATATATCCCTTATCAAGCATTTCCTTAAGCTGCAACTTCAAGTCCACCAACTATGGAGTACTCATCCTGTACAATGCCTTAGATGATGGCTTTTCTCCCGACATCAACAAAATATAAAATTCCACTTCCCTATGAGGTAGTAAATTTGGAATCTATGCAAGAAACACATCCTAAAACTGCTGCAAAATAGGATACCTCTTCAAGACCTCATCATCCTCAACATCCTTCTGTTTGTCACTAGAAATATGAATTACAAACAATACACATCCCTTCCAACAACTATGATTTTCCTACATAGGTGTAACCATTCTCACTGATATAAGATTCTTCTTTCCCTGAGAGACTCTCCTTTCCTCATCATCATCCAAACACTCAATACCTTTTCCATAGTAGTCTACCTTGGTCCTATGAATGAGTAGTTAGTCCATGCCCAAAAGCATACTATATGATCCCAAAGGAAGCACATTTAGATGTGTTGATGTTGGCATACCATTTAATTCAAATGCATAAGATCTCACCCAATTATGAACTCTTCTCTTAGTCCCTATAGCCAATTTCACCAACCAATATTCTACATACACTTCTTTATTCAAGCAACACTTATCCACTAGGTCAGGACTGCTATAACTATAGTTAGATATAGGGTCAATCAAAATGGAAACAACATGATCATGAAGCTTACCTTCCATCTCGATAATGGATGACTAATGATCAACTTGAATGTTATCCACTGCTGCATAAATTCGAGGGATACTCTCACCAACATCTCCAACTACTTGTGCCTCATGACCACTATAAATATGAGGACTTCCACCTTGGTGTGATGGACACTCACTCCTGTGATGCTCTCCACCACAAGTCCAACACATCAAAGGATTTATGCCACCACCCTTATTCTACTCCTCAGATTGAGATCCATGTCCTTTTTCAACTACATTAAACATCTTGTAAGGTGCCACATTCTCCTTGTCACCTCGCTTATGAGGCCACTTCCCTTTAGTCTTCTCATTTGTAGATATTTACTGTAGATTCAACAACTTATGTGATATGATAAAACACAAGACAATAATCTACTCTACTCTTTAGCGAAAACCAAAATTGATTGATGAAAATAATAATTAGAAAAGGAAGAATATCAATCGCACATAACACAATATTTCTCAGGGGAAAGAAACTGCTAAAAACCTCGACTATCTATATTGAATTAACCAAAAGGTCTGAGAAGAAAATAAAATGCTTGTTCGTCCTGAACAATTCCTTCACTAGTACAATCTAACTCTCGGCCTCACAAGCCAACTCAAGCCAACACTTAGCCAATTTTACTGCCGGCCAAGTCCCTACTTCCTTGCGCAATCCCTAAGGGAATTAGACTCTATTTAATGTTGAAATTCCCTATCCATAACTATGAAATCCAAACATAGGTCCTCAACTGATTGCATGCACCACCTGTACAACTCGGAAAATTATACAATTGATAGTACACTATCCTTGAACTCTAATCTCAGTTAGGTCTTCCTCTGAATTGACATGCATGAGTTATTTATGAGAAAATATCCATTTAAGTGGTGTGGTACTTGTGACACACTAGTGCACTACTCCACTACTATACCTCTACTAGTTCCTCCAACAGCTAGAACTAGTTTAATTGACTATAACATAGTTAGACTGAGTTATCTAATTACACCTCAAAAGAACTCAACCTGGCCCCCCAAAATTTAGGGACCACTCTACATGACTCTAGATATACTTCCAACTCGAATTTACTAAGCCAACTAAATCAAATTAACTTAGTTAACTGCTAAACGTTTCTATGAGAATAGAATTACAATTTAATTCAAGGACAAATTAAATTAGAATTTTTAGATGCTATTTTTAACATCTCTTGTTGAAAATTTCAACACTCCCTCTCAACAAGAAAGTAATTCAACTCTATCCCGATCTAGTACCTTTGGAATGTTTTGCATGCAACACTTCTCTCTAGTGTTGTTGCTACTACAAGTTCTGAAACTAAAAAAAGCATCCAACTTGAATCAATATGATGCATCTGTCACCAGAGTCTTTGACTACTACTAACTCTACCTCTGTCAACTAAAAACTTTGCACTTCTGTTGACTCTGTGCCATCTGTACTGCTATTAACTATGCCTTACACTCCCTAGTATCTGACCACTGCTAGCCTCTGCCTTTGTCACTCTGATATCTGACTACATCAATCGCCACTGATCCATCCTACTACAGTGTACTTTGGGCTCCTGTAGCAAGCTAATGATCCATGAGACAAAACATCTCAATGGACCCTGCTCAAATTTCTGCACTCTTGGGACTAATACTTCACATCGCCCCACCTCTCACTTGGAGGTATGACTGCATGTGCTCCTTCTACCCATTTGGCGTGAAATTCCCCCTATTGGAGGTCATGGCTTGAGTGGATGTCTCCACTCGGTCTCCTCTCTACTTCTCCAATTGTGGCTGCCCCACAACTTGCTGAGGCTGCTTTTGAGGCGGCATATAAGGCTGAATTTTGAGAGGTAATTATGCTCCCTCTCAACCACCAAGTCTCTAAACCTTGCCTTGATCCTCAAGGATTTGCATGCATCTTGTATCTCAAGTGCATACAGGTTCTTGAATCACACACCAATTTGTTTCATATGTCCTGCCGTCACAATTTTTTTTGAAAAAAGCGCTGATTTTAAATCGACGATATCTCCCTCATCCGAACTTCAATTCAGAGGATTTTTTCTTTTGAATTTGGGTATTTTTTCACAAGGAATCCATATTTGCTATTTGTTTTTGAAAATTTTGAACATAAAATTTCAGATCTACTCAGCAAACTCACCACCCAAAAAATTCCTGATCCTCAATCTTCTAATATCAACGATCACAACTCCTTTTATGTTATTACACATTGGCTCCCTGATCTTCCCACTAACAGCCTTCTAGCTCCATTAAGAAGTCTACTCATAGGGTCTTCTGGATCTGCTTGAACTAGAGCTCCATTAATCTACAAGGACAACTTCTAATTCTTCTCTTCTATACTGTCTTCATTTATGATACCAAGTAGATTTTTACTGCAGATTCAACAACTTATGTGATATGCTAAAACAAAAGACAATAATCTACTCTACTCTTCAGCGAAAACCAAAATTTATCGATTAAAACAATAAGTAGAAAAAGAAGAATATCAACCGCACATAACAAAATATTTCTCTCAGGAAAGCAACTGCTAAAAACATCGACTATCTATATTGCATTAACCATAAGATCTGAGTAGAAAATACATTGCTTGTTCGTCCTGAAAAATTCCTGCACTAGTACAATCTAACTCTCCACCTCACAAGCCATCTCAAGCCAACACTTAGCCAATTATGCTTCCTTCCAAGCCCCTACTTCCTTGCACAATCCATAAGGGAATTAACCTCTATTTAATGTGGAAATTCCCTCTCCATAATTGCACAATCCAAACATAGGTCCTTAATTGATTGCATGTACAACTCGGAAAATTAAACAACTGATAATCCACTGTCCCAAAACTCTAATGTCAACTGGATCTTCCTCTAAACTTACATGCATGAGTTATTTGTGAGTGAATCTTCAGTTAACTAGTGTGGTAAGGGTGATGCACTGGTGCACTACTCCACTACTAGACCTCTACTAGTTCCTCCAATAGTTAGAACTAGTTTAACTTACGATAACTCAGTTAGACTGAGTTATCTAATTACAACTCAAAAGAACTCAACCTGGGCCCCTAAAATTTAGGGATATCTCTACGTGAATCTAGATATACTTCCAACTCGAATTTCCTAAGCCAACCAAGTGAACTTAACTTAACTAACTGCTACAAGTTGCTATGAGAATAGAATTATAATTTAATTCAAGGACAACTTAAATTAGAATTTCTAGATGCTATTTTTAACATTTCTTGTTGCAAATTTCAACATCATTACCTTTCTATTCACGCTTAGGCTCATACTTGCACTTAGACTACTCATAACAATGCTTTAGCTTCCTAATGAATTCCTCCAATGATCGAGGCTTATCATCCTCAACCCGATCTTTAAATGCTAAAGCAAATCCATTGATGAACCTTTGGACCTTTGTCTTCTCACCCATGAGGTAGGGAACATACCTCAACAACTTTAGAAACTTAATCATGTACTCTTCGTCTATCTTGGAACACATATTCAACTCATAGAATTCCTTAGCCTTTCCGTCATAATATCTCTCAGACAAGTACTTCTTCCTAAAGAGTCTTTTAAATTCATGCTAACTCATCTCCTCTACCTTGATGTCTCTGACACACTTCGCATCTTCCCACCAGATATATGTTTTTCCCTTGAGATTGAAGATCACTATATTAGCTTTCATATTCTCTAAATAATCATACAATCTGAAGAACTTCTTCATCTTAAGTAGCCATGCTTCATCATCTTCTAATTTATTCACTTCCCCATCAAAAGTAGGAGGCCTGAATTTCTTGAAATCCTTTGGAAAATACTGCTTGTCACTCCTATAAGGATGTTGGAAGTAATGACAATGATGTCTCTCAGAACCAAAAATAGAATAAAATCCATGAGTTCTAGCCTACCTATCAGGTGTATCCAAATATCTACCACCTCTAACTGTGTCATTCCTCCTGTCCATAATTGATCCTTAGTCGTCCCTGTCTCTGAAAATCTAAAATACTCTGAAGGATAACTGCATTAACCTTTGCTTTCTTTTCTTGATCTCTAGCAAGCTTTTCTTGTGCCTCAATCAAGCTACTATTATCTTCCTTACAACTTCTGATTTATGCCTTCAAACTTCTTAGTTGTTTGCTATATCAAGAGAGTACTCTTCACCTTGTTTCCAAACTAACCTGTCCCATTCCATTGAATCCACATCAGGACTGTAAGGGGAATCATGTGAATTGTAGTCCACCATTTTCTCTTCATATTTGATATTATCTCTCCTGCAAACATGCCATGTTAGATAAACCAAATAGAGACATAATCAAAATAGTACCTTTGTGTATTTCAGGGGAGGCTATCACATCTGCATAAGTCAATCCATATTAGCATGATATAACTTGACAAGCCTATCAACTCATACATAAATAAGGTCATGATATCCATAACAGTAATTAGATAACATGCATACATGATAAAATCATAAAAAACCACCATGCATGCATAACAATCACATCTAACCCGAGGTCTAGTGCTGCAACCTCACTCTGATACCACCCTGTAACTGCCCCACCCCACATTTACCTACTTTTACAAGCTCTCCAAGGTAAACATGAGCTGAGTGTCACTATGATATGATCTGACCTCCAAGTTCCAGTTATGGAAGTGGGGACTACAACTCGAGAGTGAACTAACATCCCTTAGAGACTACATATCACTAGGAACCTACTAACCACCCCACGTGATCAATCCCTGAGTTGGAACTCTTTTTCACAAGGTTTATTCCCAAACTGCACCCATAACACTTCATGCATGCGGTTTGGACAGTATAATCATACCCATAGGTCTGTCTCCATGCAGTTATGACTCGAATTCCTCTGTTTTGCGCATGCGGTCGTGAGATCTATGCCACTTTTTCAGGCTAGCCTCCATACCACTACCCATAACTACATATAACTTTCTAGAATCATGACAATGATTATAACAATGCTAAAAATAAAAACTTGCGCAAGAACTTGACCTAGACATGTCTAATACATGATAAACATTTCGTCAAACACATGATAAACATAGAAGCTACAGGTTATGAATGCATATATGATCATAAACTTCTAAACCTTATCTCATAATCACCAAGAAGGCTCTATGCCCTCTCTAGCTAGCTGCAACAATAATTTTTAGCCCATGCATTCATCAACCATCCAGTAATTTATCAAATCATGAACAAGATCCATAACTAGAGCACATCATACAATCATGCATATAACCAACATATAACCATACTATAAACTATGACAAATAAACCATAATATCACCGTAATAATTCGTACAAGTGATCATAGTTCACAATAGGAAAATAAATCATATTAACGCATGAAAATGCCAACCAAGTTAGGGACTTCCATGTACCACCCAACCATAGATTGGGTTGAACCAAATCTCTCTTTCAGACAATCACACACATGCCATATTCCAAGCATGAATGTGGGATCATAAGGGTTAAACCATAATAGAACCAACCAGGGCTCCCAAAGGCCAAACCATCTCAACCCTCAAGCACAATGATCTCACTTATACAATCTAGAAATAACCAACATCAACTAGATTGTTCTCTACCCAAGATGTCCAAGGCTCCAGGAACTAGTAACTCAAACCACATACTCTAGGGAACCCAAGCTATTATAGGGCTCTAGAGATCTCCCATCTCAACCCACAACCTCCAGGGAACCCAAGCTATTTCAGGGCTCTAGAGATTTTTTTCCAACCCACAACCATAGGAAACCTCAGAAACAATTAGAAAAACTAAATGGGGAACTCACTACATCATGGCTATCCAGGAAATGGCAAGGCAAGGCTGAAACCACTGTCAATCCAGGAAAATCTCCATGCTAATGACAACACATAACCAAGGAATCACATTCATATACTATGCATCCCAAAACCAACAAGGAGATCACACATGCAATCCGTTACATGCAAAGTATCATAGCTATAGGTGTTGATCCAATTGTCTCCTTATGCTTCCTTGCTTTCCTTTGATTGATTTTTGCAAATCTAAGTGAATGCTATAGTGCTCCAAGGATGCTCCAAGAATTATCTAATGTGAAAGAGTATGAGAGAATGAGAGTGTGCAAGGACAGAACCTAAACTAAACTAACAAAAGATGTGAACTATTTCTCTGATGCCTTTTTATCATTGATGTCTCCTTTTTCTTCATTTTCCTTATAATTTCCCTTGCATGAAAATTTGTGTCTCTTCACCTTCATTTTCTCCTATTTTCCTTTATTTTAATAATTAAATGTCATTTATTACATATTTACCTTTTCAAATTCCTTTTCCAATTTCCATAGCAGTTATTAAACCACAAGTGATGCCCACTATACTGCTTTTCCTACCATTCATCTTGGAATATGTGTCCCATGATCTTGGTCTTGTTTTATTTACATAGAAAATCAACCAGAGGCTATTACACTGTTCACGTCCATTCCCTCACCCTCTTCATATTCTCGTAGTTTTCTATTGGCTTATTACATCATCATCTTCTGTTCCACTCCGACTCCTTACTATTGATCCCCCCCCTAATGTGGCTCTTCCCCTTGAATCAATCGACCACCTATGTGTCTTCTCAGCCATCCCCCTTAGTATCTGCACCTTGTCTCTCATCATGCCCCAACAACGAGCATGTGTCCCCATAGGGGATTCCTATTATAAAGAGAAAGCCTCTCAAGGACATACATATGCACATCATAGGATTTGGGAATTTGCTGGCAGGTTTTAGGACCACACCCTGAGACCCATGAAGGAGGAGATTGCTCACATGGAACGAGAAGGGGCCTCCCAATGACAACAACTTTCAAATGCATAGGTTCTAGTGGATTTGGATGACTAGGTTCCAAATGTTGGGCACACTTGAGGTTGGTTTAATCGATACTACACAATTAATTTTTACTCGCATATGAAGTTCCTCATAGGAAAAATTATGATGGATCGTTGCGAGCATAGGACTGATATCTTACACTCTCTGGGGAAACTTCACTGTCATCCGAGGGACATAGATCAACACATGGGTCATATTAAGAAACATCTGGGCATTTATCCACCAGCAGGAAACACCCCTGGAAACACTGGAGATCCTATTCAGGTGGCTAGTACTGACTATGACTTATAGGCTTAGCTCTGTAATGCTCAAGGATATTTTTTTTTGGACTATCTAGTTCTCTCTCCAGACCAGCCTCACCCTTTTTTTAAGTATACTCACTTTCTACTTAATTTTTTGTAAAGCATGATCTCACACGCCTCTTTACGAAGAGTATGGTCTGGTCTCTTTAGTGAAAAATTGACCTAACATTTCTAGAATATTCATGTAAATCTTAGTTTGGAAGGAAATACAATATTCACCCCACTAACAAAAAAAAAATTAGTGTTTGAAAAATAATTATTTTGATTAAATCCATTTCCAATAAATTTTGTAGAAATATTTCATTATTTAATATATTATCTATTAATTTCTTTTCTAAGATATTTCTACTTCTATATTAACATGGTACAAAATATATTACAAGCAATGTTAGTGTGCCTTGCCAAAATTGAAACCAAGCCATATTGTGCTTATAGAACTATAATCAATTGATATACACATGTTATGGACATAATATAATGATCCAGGTGGATATTGGTGGCCACCCTCCTATTCCACTTGGATCTCCAACACTATTTTTTTTCAGTGTCCTTAATTGTAGCACAATTTACTATTTTTGATAGTTTTTCAGGCCATGAACATATGGAGCCGTTTTGAGGCCCTAAACACCGTTTTTTTTTTGAAAATGGGAATATAAACTAAGGGTTGTTACATCTACCAACTCCAGTTCAACACCAATGACATATACTAAATTTTGTCAGGAAATGGATTTTCTCAATTGCGGTTGGTTCCAACATTTAATTTGGCAATGCATGGTTATTCAAGGTGTGCAAGAAAAACAAACAATGTCCCTCAAGGTCTAGTCTGTAGGTTGTCCCTTCCTCCTAGGAGTGTAATTAATTTTATTTAATAATTACCAAATGCTTAAACCTAGTTTCAACCAACTAGAGTTCTCGACAGTAGAGTCAGAGTTACATTTGACTTTACATAGTAGGGGTCAAAAAAAGGGGATGTTACATATTCGTAATGATATAAGAAAGTGGTCCTCTTCAAACCAAGTGACATATATAATGGACTTGAGAATAATGTAGTAGATTGTGCTTTTCAATTGAGTTTATCTCAAGTGGTTGGGAGGAATGATTTGATATCCTCCACACCCATGTTCAATTCCCATAAGTGACATAATAAGATTTGTTGTGATGGCTTCAAGCCTTATTGTTCAATTTGAATAATCTCTTGAGGACCAAAACATGTATATTCCTCATATGGAATATAAATATATTCACACACACACACACACACACATATAGAGAGAGAGAGAGAGAGAATTATGCGATTTCATCAACCTTCTTAATCAATAAAATTTATAATAATTATATTATAAATAATCATTAGAATGATTTAAATAATAAACTCTTGTTCTTTCTTGTAAACGCTGACATGTATACAAAATTCAATAACTTAATATATATTTTTTTAACTATGATGAGAATATTGTATTAAATCAAAATTCGCGCCTAGATCATGGTCTGTACAACAAGTGAGTACAATGCAAATCCTTCGAGGCTAGCTATACCTTCAATCTCACGATAGTCTTTATTATCAATATATATAAGTTGCTTTACCATCCTAAATGACATAAGGTCTTTGGAGGTGTATATTCTCCAAAAGACTTGTAGATACAAACAAAATTTACACTGCATAACAGACCCTTTGTTAAGGAATAGTTACGAGGGAAGGAATATGATTTCTCATTAGGACTCCTACATCCAACTTTACACCTTTATTGGCGAGATTATCTACAACATAATTGTTCATTATTAACACATGAAATAAGCTAATAGTAGAGAAGGCTAGTTTCAAATTCTTGATTTTATCAATAATGCTTCGCAACTTGCAATCCTTAGGCAAAATCCATAAACAAGGTGATGAATAACCAACTACGAATTTGCCGACACCATGAAATCTTTTATGTTTGCTTCGTTGTCCAAAAGGATCCCTTGCAATAATCCATATTCCTTTTCCACATTATTTGTGTAATTTCCTAACCCCCAATAATACTCAATTTCAATTTTTCCATTGGGGTTGAGCATAACCCCTCTTGTTTCTACCATCCCTCAATGACATGCTATAAATAATGAAAAGCAACGAATTTCTTATATGCCAATCTAATATGACCTCCCATTTATGCATATTTATATCAAATATGTGTATCTTAACTTTCATAATGAAATTATCAATTTTCACATACAAGTACTCTTCCATTGCATCTCTAAAAAAAAAGAACCATCAAACCAATGCTTTGTACAATAATGAGGGTAAAGAATATTAGAAAATATATCAAGGATACCTTAAATGAAAGTTAAAAATGCGTGACAATAAAAAAACAAAAGACTTCAGATAAAACAAAGAGGTGACATTACATTAATATAAGCCAAGGGAAATGATGGTTTCTTTCTAAATAAATGGACACTCAATTTGATTCAAAAAGTTAATAAGAAAGGTAAGATTTTGTTAGGTCCCTATACTACTAGTGTAACCCCTTATTGTTATTAGTACAACCCCCTCATTATATTGTTGTGCCCATGTCGTCCCCATATTGTTATTATTGTTCCCCATAGAAGCCCACTATTGTTATTATTGTGCCTTTACATTATTATTGTTATGTCGGCTTTGATTATATTATGACGCCTTAAACTCCTATATATAGAAAGGAGGTCTTGCCATTTGTATCATCCAAGAATTGTTCATTTGTGTAATGTAAAGGAGGTTTCCCCTTCAAAGAGGCCTATTTTGAAGGCGTTTATCTATCTTTTCTATCTTTTTGTGAGTTGGTTTCATAACATTTGGTATCAAAGCTTTGGATTATAGGGTTTTGCTGCTCCAAACAGGTCATCGTGGAATTTTCGCTATATTTTTTTTTTTTTTGTGACGTTTCAGAAGCTAACAAAAAAACCCATTTGAGCCGAAATCATTCTGAACTTTGGGCCTGAATTTCAGATCTTTTCTCACTATATTTTCAGAGATATGATCTGAGGAAGTTAGGGTTTTTGAAGACTCCCAAATTACATTCCAAACAGGTGACCTGGGAAAAATCGTCATAACTTTTGTTCTGAGCATAAGATTGAAATTTCGTAAGAAGTTTCAGAAATAGGATGGCCTGTAGTTTTCTGTGTATCGGTTTCACGTACTAAGGTCGAAACAATGACACGTGGCACTTCGTACAAGTTCGCTCTACTAACTAGTCTATAATAAGGTCACCGTGGGCGATTTGGCATAACTCTTCCTTGGAGAATCCAATCTTAATCAGACTTGTGGGGTTAGAAAGAGGACTCAAAGGGCTACTGCAGGACACAATTTTAGATATTCAAGATCCACAGTTACAAAGATACAATAGATTCAATATCGAGCTCTTACAAAGTGAAAAAAAGGTGTGTAGTTTTTTTTTTTTAATTTTTGCATAAGATTGGTTTGAAAAATTAGTTTGAATGAATTAAAAGGGAATAGTGAAGAATTATTAGCATTAATTGATGCCTTGAAGAAAGAAAATGGAAACACCTAGTAAGCAACCTGAAAGCTCTAGCATGACTCATGAAGAAGAGGAAGAAATGCAACATGATATATCAAAATTACAAGACCAAGTACAACATATTTCACTCACAAAAGGTAACTGAAGCCAAGATGAATGGCATGTAAGCTAATATGAATGGTGTGCAAGTTAAGATGGATGCCGTGGAAGCTAATATGGATGGCATGGAAGCTAAGATGAATTGCATGGACACTAAGATTGAAGAATTGAAGATAAATTTGAATAAGTTACTACAAGAAATTGTTACTAATGGTGAAAGGGTAGTAAAGGAAACTCATCATGAGAACAAGAGAAATGTTAATCATGATTTCATAGACTCTAATGTTGGATTGAAGGCCCACCATGTTCCAAAAATTGATATGAGGAAGTTTGATGGCAAGGATACCGGAACATGGATACTACAGATGGAGCAATTTTTCAATCTCCATAATGTGCAAAACACACAAAAGGTACGTATTGCAACTTAATATTTGGGACCAAATCAGTTTGTATGGTATCAATGGCTTTTCTCTCGTAAATAAATTGTCACTTGGGCAATTTTTACAGAAGAAATGATAGCACATTATGAGGATACAAAAAGAAATACCTTTTTTAGCCAATTGAGAAATCTCAAACAAAGGTTTCAATGATGGAGCACATTGAGGACTTCCAAAAATTGAACATAAGGGTAAAAGATATTCCAGAGGAAAATAGGATTGATGTGTTCATAGGGACTTTAAAGGATAATATCCAACATGAGGTTCGCCTTTGGGAACCTGATCCATTGGAGAAGGCATTCAGGTTAGCAAGAAAAATGGAAAGCAAAATTATGGCAACCAGGAAGCCTACCACTCACAACTATAAAGATGGAAGTGTTGTTGCCCCTAACCTTCCACAACCTACAAGGTTTACACCCCAACAATTGGAAGAAAAAAGAGCAAAAGGGTTTTGTTACAGTTGTGATAAAAAATACACTAAAGGTCATAAGTGTGCTGAGAAGAAATTATTCTACATAGATTGTGAAGAGGAGGAAGAAAAGGAACAAGAAATGTCAAAAGAAGAGGATATACTCCAGGAACAAACCCTAGATAAAGAAGAAATAAATCCGATCATATCTTGTAATGCATTGGCTGGAATTACCACTCCTCAAACTATCAAGATAGAAGGACATATCAAGAAGAAAAAGGTAATAATTTTGATTGATTCGGGAAGTACCCATACTTTTATTCATTGTAAGATAGCCAAGGAATTGAATTGATTCCTATATCCAGCACTAGAGTGTCAAGTGATGGTTGAAAGTGGAGGAAGCATAAATTTCTCTGGAAAGTGCCATAATATCAAGCTATCCATGGGAGAATACGTATTGAATAGCCCAATGCTTTCCATTCCAATGGGTGGTGCTGATGTTGTACTAGGAGTCCAATGGCTACAATCCTTGGGTACAATAGCTTTTAATTTTCAAGAGCTTTTAATGAAATTTGTACAGAAGGAAAGGAAGTTGAATTCAGGGGTATTGCAGGGAAATCAGGAAAGATAATCAACTCTAATGGTATGACAAAGCTTCTAAAGAAGGAACAACGAGGTGTAATTGCATAATTATGTTCGCTAGAGGTTCCCACATTGAAATCATCTATTTCTCCAGATCTCCAAAATGTCTTGGACAATCATTCCAAGGTATTTGAGACTCCCAAAGGCCTGCCACCTATTTGTGATCATGAACATGCTATTCATTTGATTCCAGGAAGTGTTCCTCCAAACATCAGGCCGTACAGATATCCCTATGCATAAAAGAGTGAAATTGAATGTATGGTTGGAAAAATGCTAGAGGCTGGTATAATTCAACCTAGTCAAAGTTCTTTCTCTGCTCCAGTAGTATTGGTGCACAAGAAGGATGGATCATGGCGCATGTGTCCAGATTATAGGGAGCTCAAAAAGCTCACTATTAAAGATAAATTTCCCATTCCTGTCATTGATGAATTATTGGATGAATTGCATGGATAAATTTACTTCACCAAGTTGGATATTTGTTCAAGATATCATCAAATCAGAATGAAGACTGAAGACATTCCGAAAACATCATTTAGAACTCATGAGGGTCAATGTGAATTTTTGGTCATGGCTTTTGGCCTTACCAATGCACCTTCTACATTTCAAGGTTTGGTGAATTCCATTTTCAAACCCTTCCTTAGAAAAATTGTGTTAGTATTTTTTGATGATATACTAACCTACAACAAGTCTTGGAAGGATCATGTTCAACATGTTGACAGGGTGCTCAAACTATTGGAGGAGAAAAAATTATATGCAAAAAGCTCCAAATGTTTCTTTGGAGTACAAGAGGTGGAATATCTGGGTCATATTGTATCTCATGAAGGTGTTAAGGTAGACCCTAGCAAAATTAAAGCCATTAAAGAATGGAAAATCCCCACATCCATAAAGCATTTGCGAGGATTTCTCGGGTTGACAGGGTATTATCGCAATTTTGTTAAGAATTATGGGAGAATAGAAGCACCTCTAACAACATTATTGAAGAAAGATGCATTTTCATGGACTCCAGAAGCAACAAAGGCCTTCAAACATCTTAAAGAGGCAATGTGCCAAGCACCAGTATTAGCTATGCCAAACTTCACAAAAACCTTTATTGTGGAATGTGATTCTTCAGGAAATGGAATTGGTGTTGTTTTAATGCAAGATGAAAGACCCATTGCTTTCGAAAGTCATCCAATAAAAGGAAAGTATTTACACAAAGCTATTTATGAGAAGGAAATGTTGGAAATACTACATGCACTTAAGAAATGGCAACCCTACCTAATGGGAAGACACTTCAAGGTAAAAACGAATCATGATAGTCTTAAATACTTTTTAGAACAAAGATTATCCTCTAAAGAGCAACAAAAATGGGTCACAAATATGTTGGGTTATGACTTTGAAATCATCTACAAAAAAGGGAAGCAAAATGTTGTTGCAGATGCACTCTCAAGAAAGGATGATGATGTGGAAGCATTGTTTTGTGCTATTTCTATGATCCAACTAGATTGGATAAACGAAGCAAGGGATGAATGGAAGAAGGACGAAGAAGTGTGGCCACTCATTCAAAAGTTGTAGAAGATCCTAGTTCAAACAATATTGCTAGAACTTGACGAGGAAGGAAAAATCATATTTGAGCCTGTAGCAGTCACAGAAACAAGAACCCGAAAACTACAAAATCAATCAATTTCAGAGTATCTCATCAAGTGGAAGAACTTACCTGCTAAATATTCCACATGGGAGGACAAGAATTTTATACAGAAGCATCAAGAACTACTCAAGTGTTGAGAACAACACTTTTTGAAGGAGAGGGGCATGTTAGGTCCCTATACTACTAGTGTAACCCCTTATTGTTATTAGTACAACCCCCTTATTATATTGTTGTGCCCATGTAGTCCCCATATTGTTATTATTGTGCCCCATAGAAGCCCACTATTGTTATTATTGTGCCCTTACATTATTATTGTTATGTCGGCTCTGATTATATTATGACGCCTTAGACTCCTATATATAGAAAGGAGGTCTTGTCATTTGTATCATCCAGGAATTGTTCATTTGTGTAATGTAAAGGAGGTTTCCCCCTCGAAGAGGCTTATTTTGAAGGCGTTTATCTATCTTTTCTATCTTTTTGTGAGTTGGTTTCATAACAGATTTATTTTGAGTATTGGAACTCATATCCTAAAAATCTATGAATCCATAATGTCTTAAATAACAATCAAATGGTTCGAACAACACACTTTTTCACAATTGAAGACAATGGATTCAAGGTTAAGCATTTTGCAAAGGGAAAAACTAAAGATATTGAAGGGTTCAAGCAAAATTCTAAAATTTAGTAGCTCTATTCTCATCCATCACATGCATAATGGTTTGAATATAGTAGAAGAACGGTTTTATCGATCTTTATCTAGTAATCCTTATTATTCCTATTTTTGAAGGCGATAATAAAAGCGACCCCTCAAATAATACGACCATTATGGTGAGTTCCTTATGGCTAAGTTGTATGGTATAAAATTAGAAAAGAAGATTAGCCTGTGGCTAGAAATCCATGATACATGAGGCAAAGGATAAGCTAGTTTATAAAGTTATCATTCAACTTTAAAGCATTTAATTACTCTTAGGATTATAGTAGAAGAGTGTCAAAATGGAAGACAAATTCACGAAGCCATTGGAGTAGCCCAGGAGGTAATTCACAGTGTCAAACAAAAGAAAAAGAAGGGAGCGGTTCTCAAAATAGACCTTTCCAAAGCTTATGACCGAATAAACTGGCTCTATCTCCGGCTGCTGCTTACTCACTTGGGCTTCAACTACTCTTTTATTAGCTGGATAATGGGATGTATCACAAATGTCAGTTTTGCAGTACTGATCAATGGAGCAGCCTCCCCTTTTTTCAACAGCCAAAGAGGCCTCAGGCAAGGCTGTCCTTTATCCCCTCTCTTGTTTCTCCTAGTGGCAGAAGGGCTAAGCAGACTGATTCACAAAGCAAGAAGAGAGGAGAAGGTAAAAGGTATTGAGGTAGCAATTAATCTTTTTATCACCCATCTGCTTTTTGTTGATGATATCTTGATTTTCACCAATGGATCCTATAATGAACTTAAGGAGTTAAAATGCATTTTCGATCTATTTCTGAAAGCTACAGGAATGCAGATAAACTCTAGAAAATCTCAAGTTTGTGTGGCAGATTTTGACAGAAGAGAAAGATCCAGGATGGTAAATCTTTTCCCTTTCCAACATCAGCCTCTGGACTCTCCTTTCAAATATTTGGGTTTTTGGCTGAAGCCGACAGCTTATAAAAAAGAGGATTGGAACTGGCTCATAGCAAAGATAGAAGCCAGAATTTCCCATTGGAGTTTCAAGTGGCTCTCAAGAGCTGGCAGATTGACCCTCATAAAATCTGTCTTGTTAGCCATTCCAGTATACTGGGCAGCTTTAACATGGGTCCCCAAAGGAGTGATGGAGAAAATCAGAAGAATGTGCTGTAGATTTCTATGGGCAGGTTCCAAAGAATCCTCCGTCTTACCCTGGGTGGCATGGGATAAGGTGGCTAGACCAAAAGACTGGGGAGGATGGGGAATAAAAAGGCTCCCTGAGTTCAACCTTTCTCTAGCAGCTAAATCAGGCTGGAGACTAGTCACAATGGAGAATCTCTGGACAAAGGTGGTTAAAAGGAAGTACATTGATCCAAATCCCTTGGAAGATTGGATTCAGAGCCAAGACAAGAAAATGAAGAATATCTCAGTCATTTGGAAGGCCACGGTGGAGGCTTTCTCTGTGATTGAACAAGGTTTGGCATGGAAAGTGGGATATGGAAGACATATCAGAATCGGCAGAGACCCATGGGTAGGCTGTAATGAAGCTTATGCCCTGTCACCTGGTCTTCTCAGACATCTTGATAACAAAGGAATTACAACTCTAAATCAGGTGGAGAAAGTAGGTCACTCTACAATATGGGGCCAGGCTTGGAAGAATGATGAAGATTTAGAATTGAATATCAGGTGGAAGAACGAATGGGCTTCTTACATCCAAGAACTGCATCGTTCAAATGTTAGACTAAAAGACGAACCAGACCATCTGATATGGGCACAAGGCAAAACAGGAGAATACTCCCCAAAAGATGGATATACTTTCTTAATGGCAAAGAAAGGATGGGGAATCCCAGACTGGTGGGCGAAAAACATATGGAAATTAAAATGCCTAGCTAAGGCCAGGATCTTCCTATGGTGCATACTAAAAAGAAAGGTCCCTACCTGGGACATTTTACAAGCCAGATATCTAGTTGGGCCTGGGAGGTGCCCCTTATGCAAGACAGAAGAGGAATCAATCAGTCATCTCTTTACAACATGTGCAGTCTCTAAAAAAATTTGGGAGGAGGTAACCTGTATACTTAAGGTAAAAGCTCAGTGGGGTTTAGATCCTTTGGAGGAGGCTTGGAGGAAGTGGTAGCAAAACTATCCGGAGGGAAACATGAGGAACTTGCCTCTTATTTTCTTTTGGGAGTATGGTTAGCAAGGAACAAAGCTTGTTTCAAGACAAGGACACTCCCACAACCACCATTGCCATAAATTGTGCTGCCATTTACTCTGCCATCCCGATCCCTGTTTCTAAAGATACTCAAAAGAAACAAAAGCCTGTTTCTATCTTGGAGGGCATTCCTTGGGCCTTTTTCGACGGGGCATCCCAGAATAACAAGGCCGGGGCAGGCCTGTGCATTCACTTGAACCATGAACATACTCTAAAGGCATCTGTAGGGCTAGGACTTGGTACAAACAACTATGTTGAGCTGTCTGCTTTGCGCTTTCTCCTATGTTGGTTACTTCAAAGAAATATCTTCACAATTCAAATCTTCGGAGACTCTCTGAATGTCATAAAATGGGTTAATGGAAATGCATCCTGTAAAAACCAGATCCTGAAGACTCTTGTAGAAGAAATCATGTTTTTAAAGTCATCCTTTAACAATTTTTCTATTTGCCACATCTACAGCGAGAAGAACGAGGAAGCAAACCAGCTTTCTAAGGCTGGTCTACAGCAAGATCTGGGCGTATGGTCAATAGTAGAAACCAGACAGGGGCAGACATTCTCTTCTCATCAGGCCCCTTTTGCTCCACCACTGTGACCGAGGCAATACTTTACTTCTTTTTGTCAGCAGTCCCGCAGGCTAAATGAAATTTTTGTACTCAGTTTTTTTGTCTACTTTTACTGTTATCTTTATATGTAGCTCTTCAAACAGTTAAACAATCCTTTCTGTACAACTTTCAGTTTTTTAACAAAAGACACTTTTTATATTTTTGTATGGGGTTGTTTTCCTTCTCCGAAGGAGACCCCGGAGTATGCATAATCTGGTTTGTAATTAAAGCCTCCTGTAGGGAGGAAAACCATACATGGTTCTATCAGCAAGTTTCAGGACAGAACAATCAGTTGTAAAAGGACTGAGATTTATGCTTGGTTTTTTACTCTTTAGAAGTACAAAACAGCACACATGGGAGCCAATAGGCCTGCAAAAGATATCATCAGATTGTAAACTTTTTATATGCTTAATAAAAAGTTTTGCTTTTTTCCTTGGAAAAAAAAAAAGAAGAGTGTCAAAATAAAAAAGTAGTATCCTATGCTATTTCAAGACCTCAAAATGATTTTCTTGAATTGAAATAACCTTTGGAAGATACTACAAGATATCATGTCCCCTTTGAGTTGAAAGCTGTAGTTCTAAGGTTATATGAGAGAACCATTGCCAAATTTAAATGTAACAATTTTTTTTTGTAATCTAGATATATGTCACAAAATAGAGTACAAACAACACTATTAACAACCTACCACCTAGGAAACTAGGACCACAATAGTCAAAAGGAACATTTTTTTCTTCACAAAATATATGATGGTTTTTTAAAGTATTTAGAAGCCTATACTTGTGTTTGAATATCCCATTGATTTAAAAAAATAGATACATAACATGTGTTTAAGGAGGCTATTATTACTTTTACTCTATCTTGACAAATATAAACAAATGTGTTTAATCCTGGACCATTCTCTTGCTTTTTCCAATAACATTTATCTCTCTAATCATGAAGTCCTCATCTAACATAATGGGATTTAAGGGAGTACTTGTAGAAGGTAGAAATTGCTTTGTGTAATAAAACTTCAAATATATAAGAGACAATCCACCATAGAACTTCCAAGATAAACCTTAAAACACCAAATATATCCAAGGCATTCTCCATAAATAACATAATAATATATAGCGAAGAACCCTTAAAGTAGGGTAACACCAACAAATACTCCGTATGGAAGAAATCACTCCATAAGCTATGCTTGCTACAAGATAATACAATTTAACACATCTCCAACACAATGATGCTCATGTCTATTTATATTTTCTCATGAGAATTCGTGAGGGCCTATGCCAAATAGCCCTTATATTATATGATTTCATTTTAATTACATAGTGCGCATATTCCATTATTATGACCACATTGCATTCATTATCCATTTGGATACCTCCTTAGGTACCTCATATTATCCTCTATAGGTACATTACAATATGTGTCATCCATGAGTTGTTTTGGGTATTGTTGATGGTGTTGGACCTGCCAACATGTCAGGGGATCTCCCCGGTAAGAAGTCCTAACTAGACCTCAAACCGTTTGGTGTAGGAGTCCCAGCAGTGGGTCATATGGTATCGCCTTGACCGCGGTTGCGTGCAGAGGCAAGAAGGATGTCCTTGTTGGTAGCAAGGGTGTGACCAACGCAACAAGTGAAGGAAGGTGCATGAGGGGTTCTAACACATAGAAAATGGAATAAGTGTGCCCCTTGGAAACCTGTGGAAACATGCGGCTTGGAAGGGAACACACAAGAAAAGATACATCACAATATGGAAGGTAGGTGAACCAATGATCCAAAGTGATGGTTAAACCAACAACACATATCAACAAGATTCATACATACATCTATAGAAAGATTCCATACATACATGCGTAAGCAAACAACTACATATATCGTTAGCGTAACCAAGAAAACTGAAATACAATAACAACATATGCATGAAATGTGTTGGCTCTGTTATATTAAGAAAATGAGAGTTCCAATCATACATATAAGTGTCCAACTACTAGTCCCGACAATGAAACATTATAGTCACTGTCGCCTACTCCTCCAAAGAGATATACTAGCTTTGCACTATGGATAATTCGAGGCTCGTTATAATAGGGTCCAAGCTTTCTCTAAGATACACCTATCGGAAGCTTGGCTCCAAAAATCCTTTACAATGAGTTATGAGGTTCTATAAATAGAAAAGGGTGAGGTGACCCTTGAAATTCCCCTTTATGACTCTTCACCTACCCTCATGACTCTTCAACTACTACATGACTATCACATTCTACTTTCGACACGTGTTCTTTCACTTTTACAAGATGTTACATTACAATCTGCACATGTACCCATGTGAGACAAAATAGGCTTGAGCAAGCCATGCAAGATATCACTAAGACTCGGACAATTGTGGGAAGACCAACTCTTTGACATCCTTGTGATGATTGACAATGGCAAATTGATGCCAAGCTTGGTAGTCCGTGGTGGTGTTCACGTGTTCAATGGTGGAATCTTGCTGAAAGCGAACTCTTGCTTCCGTTGCATCCGGGTACATTGATTTGGCACCTCTGTCCAACTCGTCTAATAACATGTGCATCATAGTCTTGAGTGTAGCCGGACCAATAACATATTGATGCATAATGTCTGCACTGATCTCCTAGTGTGTGTTGGTGGCTATGTGCACCAACTCATCGAAGTACATGTCCAACTCCAGTCGGACTTGGTTCTTCGTCTTCGCCTCGGTGAGTGTGCCAATGGATGGGATTGCATGTGTGAGCACAATGACATCCATGCTCTTGAACACCCGTGCCTACGATCGACAACATTGCTCACCCTGTCTGCTCTGTGCCAGCTATTGGGATGGGTCTATATCTTATATGGGTGCAGTTTGATCAGTCTGTGCATGCGGCGCCTCCTGCTATACCTGTACCTGTTGCGCTTCCTTCTCTCCACTGCACAACTCCTATTTTCCCCTGAGTTGCCGCTTCAACTCCTACAACTCCTTCTCTGGTTCCTCAACCATTTGTTTCTCTCTTTACCTTTGTGCATTCCTCTTGTCACGCTGCCGCCTCTTAGCCTCAATCTTCAAAGAATCTTTCATCACAATTGGATCTGCTTTGAACTTGCAGCTTTGCTTCGCCTCTGTGTTGTCAACAACCTTCCTCTTGCCTTTGCCATGTGCAAGTCTGCTACCTTCTTTTGTTGCTCGTTGCGATGCCGCTAACATTTCACCTTGATATCCTTGTCCATGAACAACTTGGTGTCTTGATAGATAGGAAAGCTCATAGACACTCGCTCAACTACATCTCTAGTTGCACTCTCAGTGATGTCCTTTGACTCTGCTCATTGGGAAGCCATGTATTTATACTACTGAGAGGCAGACGAACACCTGTGATACATGGAGACATAGCAACACTCATGGTAAGTAATTTGTCAGTTGAAAACCAAAACAAAATAGAGGACTGACATGCAACATACCCGTGTGATTGTCTGTGAAGATTGCACAACTTTCACTAAGAGGCTAGGAGACTGGTTGCCAAAACTGCACAAGGCACAGTCTGGGATGTTGGGAGGTTGACTGACTGTTGGATTTGTGCAATGCATAGTCCAGCCTAGCTTGATGAGTACTGAAACTGCGTAATTCACAGTCCAGCTTGGCTTGCTGAGGATCGAAACTACGCAATGCACAATTTTAGTCAGTAGTGACATGCAAACTGGAAAACTGTATTGCGCAATTTCTGGGGCCAACAAGGCATTGCCTCCCAGAATTGCACAATGAAAGCTTGGAGGCCAGTGCTAGGTCAGATTTGTGCAATTTCTGGAGGGAAGGCAAAGCCTTCACTTCCAGAAATGCACATTTGTTAGCCGGGCAAGGCAAGGTCTGGGCCAAGGCAGCCCAGACTCACCGACGGGCGATTGAAAACATGAGAAGGTTTGAGTGCATGGCGAGACTGATTGTAAGCAAGAGTGAATGAGCATGCATGAAAATAGTGAGTGCAAGATTCAGAAAACGGGAAAGAGAGCATGTGTGCGAAGCGAGTCACCGCAACGACGACTGTTAGTGCAGAAACAATGTCATGCATGCGACATCAATGAGGTGTAAAGGGAAATTAAACAATTCTTCTACAAGCTAACATGCATCAAAATGCCAACAAGCGTTCATTGAAATTAAGAAGACATCACTTACAGAAAGCAAAATACAAAAAGCGACAGAAACACAACATAAGACATGAAAAGCAGACTTATCCTGAAAAAGTTGAGCTGAATGTGCCGAAGACTCCTATATGTGACGTGGGATGTCAGAGCTACAAGATTGATGTGAGGAATCAGTTGTGCAACGTCTGGCCAATGAGTTTTGATAAGATCAAGGTTATGACATGTATGCCACAAATCTAGGAAAAAGAAGCACTTGGCGGTAGGTTTCTAAAACGATCTTTGCATGTAACCTCCAGCTGCTAAAAATAGATCCCTAAAATCTAGGGATGCTTTTTCTTTTGCTTTTTTGGGAAAATCAACCCATTCATGCAAATTAGGATTTCTCAGTCCCGGAGGGAACCGGTCAACCTGAAAGCACATGCAACAGTTTGCAAGCCCGGGGATGAAATAAGTGCAGTTTCTGGGCTAAGCAACGGTGGTTGTCCCTTAGGAATTACACAATTTTTGGGGTCAACAAGTCACTGTCTCCCAAAATTGTGCAATTTCTAGGCTGAAGCCCAATGTTGGGCTGGATTGCGCAATTTTCCAAGGGAGGGCTTCCTCGCTAGATTACGCATTTCTGGAGCTTAGTAGGCAGCCAAGTAGGATTGCGCAATTTCTAGAGGAAGGCTGGTTCCCCTCCAGAATTGCACAATTTTCAAGGGGAGCATCTCAGCCAGAAAATTTCCTAAGTCCAGAATGACAGCCTGTGGGTGGGAGACAAACAATTTGACATGCACAGGCTGTTGAGCCAATGAAACTCAACTGAAGCCTATGTACTTGACAGTGCAAGACATGCTGCTAAGGATGGTTGGTAGGGAGGCTCCAAAACGAAGTTAAGAAAAAATTTTGGAGGGTGGTTGTAGCCGCTACAACACTTGGCGACACACTGGTAGAACTCCAGCTCTCTGAATGGACCTTGTTTCGTGAAAAGCAAGTCTAACTCCTCCAGAAGTATTGTTCAGTTCTCTGATCATCTTGGTTCCCACACTAGCTTGATTGAAAGATGTAGCATCTACCATTACTTGGTCGGACAACTCACATTCCAAGCCAATTCAACATGGTTATTTAGATTGGGGATGAGGGGTATGTTGGTACACAAACAATATGACAGTCATAGTTTAAGTTTCATCTCTGGTGTTGCTCCGCTACTAGGAGGCCTGGATAGTACCCCGACGGAGTCACGTAGGAAGACAAGCATCGCTTCGTTGCCAGAAATCCTGGTTAGTACCCTGACGAAGTTACTTGCATCACCTCTCTGTGCAGGAAGCCTTCCTCTTCTTTCGCTTGATTCATTTTCATTTTTTTTTTCAAAATATTTCATATTTTCATTTTTTTCATTTTTTCACCAAATGTGCTAACACTTATTCATTTCAGAGGTGGAAGAGGGATCCTGACTTATTGAGAGCAGAAGAGGTTGTTCCTTCAGAGAAGTATTTTGTATATACCTATGACATACTTGTTAAGGTTTTCCCCTTCACCTTACTCTACTTGACTGAGCTGACAAGGGTTAACCCACAAACAACCGACTAGAGTAGGTGATACTAGTTAGTGCACAAGTGTTGTGTTTTCATCAAGCTTCACTTCGAACAGAACATATTTTCCATTGGTGTATCATGGAATGAAGTCAACAAGTTCTTCATACAGAGACATGACGACAGATAACCAAGTATTGATAATTGCACAAGTCCTCTTGTACTTTACCCAACTTGTTTCAAGAGTTGCACATGGTTCATGCGAAACTAACCTACGAACGTAAACAAGCAATAAACAACAAAAGAGCGAAGAGCAGAAGAAAAATTACGAAAGCAAAGCAAGTAAGAAGACAAACATGAAAGCCAAAAAACAAATAAAAAGAAAGCAAACATGCATGCAAGCAAACCAAGAAAAAGAAAACTCTACTCCTACTCCTAAGCTAACGGTGCCTTGGTTTGCTCATGTGAAGTGATACTTCCAATGTAGCCACCAACACATTGGTTGACCCATGTTGGTGAAGGCATAGTTCGCGAACAACACAGTCATGTGAACCAACAAACGTGAAAGATATAACAATGAATACAAACACACTCCGAGTTTAAATGCGTCCACATAAAACAAATGGGTGAAAGTGCATGACATGCACTCTGTGGACTTGCCATGATGCTATGCTACACTTGTGCAGGTGTTAAGAATACACATTCTCTTGACTGTGAAATGCAAGAAAACGTGAGAAAGGTAGACCACTTACGTCATGCAAGTGTGCTTGCTGTGTAAGATTCCTCCAATGAAAGAATGATGGGATCATGTTATTCGAGTGGAGGAAGCAAAATTTGGGTGTTTGGTTGATCTTCAATGCGAAGCAGAGAGTGATGAGGAGCCTTGCATGTTTCAACAATTTCCTGATTAGAAGTGAAACCAACCTCAGGACAACGAGGGCTTGACATAACCATCAGCTCAGGCTGAAGTGCCTCGATATCCTGTAGGGTTTCGACTTCGTTGACAGGTAGATCATCGGAGACTAGTGGCCTAGACATATTAACAACAAGTGAATAAATATCGTGATCGAATGAAGAAGTACAAAGATAATGACAACCATGATCAGAAAATTTGGGATGTTCATTGGCATCCCCATGATTTGATGAATCATGCAAAGGGGTAGATGAGAAGCAAGGATGCTCACCCTTTGTGTTTTTAGAAATGATAGATGATAGACTGGATGGATTTTCTGAGGAGGATGTGTCCTCTACGCAATGTAATGACAGACTGACATCCGATGTGTCCTATGAGCGATCAGAAGTAGAAACATCCAGAAATGAGTTTTCACAGGGGAAATCAACAGTGGCAGAATCACAAGGGATGTTAGGATAAAGTGGATGAGGCGTAGATAAAAGGGAGTCATCCTTCACTGCGGGTCCTTCTTTAGATTCCCAAACACACTCATCATGAATCATAGCATAGGTTGGCTGCATAACACCAACTTCGTCGACAAATTGATCCTCGTTCACAATAGGTGAGGAGTCCGAAATGGAAGAACACAGGACAATACAATCCGGAGGATCAATGGAATGCAGGGACAGAGGTTGAGGGAACGAATCCACGTGACAATTAGCAGGCTTGCTAGCCAAATCTGTGCAGATATCAAGAGCATGTGGGGTGGGAGGATGTGATAGTTCAATAGATGTGTGTGCATGTTCTCCCACTTCACTCTATGTTTGTGGAGCTATTCGATGAGGTGAAGGCGGACAATCATTTGTGACAAAAACTGTGCCTTCCTGTGATTGCGCAACTCCATCACCAAAGTATGCTGAGCGGGATTTGAATGATTTAAGGAATTTAAAATTTTTGGATATGTGAAGAAGGTACTCAAATCTTCCATCGAGGAATTCCCATTCAATTTCATCTTCGGGAAATCGGTATGTAAGATTACGAAAGCGCATGTAAAAGTGTTCAACAAATTCATCAGGTGCTTTCCGTAATTTTTGAATTTCTTTGTTGAGTGCTTTATGGTGAAAGTGATTGAAAGCATGGTCTATCTCTGCAACCAGATGAGAAAGAGAATGAATAGATTTTTCAAGCAACGTGGCACACCAATGCATTGGGTGCCTTCGAAGCATGTATGTGAGAAACACACAGGTTATGTAATCTTCAAAGATTTCATGTCTTTCGCATGAGCCTACAACACTGACCGCGTTCCTAACCAAGGCTATTTAGCCTCCACCATTGCATGTTTTATGTTACAAGTTATCCCAGAGCTCTTCCTAGATTTCAAAGTTGTTTCCCAAAGACATACACTCCGGAAGAGAAACTATGTAGTTAGTCATGATAAGTGTACATAGATTCAAAACATATTGCGAGGACACATCTTGTCATTTGGCCCTCCTTCTAGTGCCAGAATGTTGACGGTGCTGGACCCGCCAACATGTCAGGGGATCCCCCTGGTAAGAAGTCCCAACTAGACCTCAGACCATTTGGTGTAGGAGTCCCAGGAGTGGGTCGTATGATATCACCTTGAACGTGGTTGCACGCAGAGGCAAGCAGGATGTCCTTGTTGGTAGAAAGGGTGTTACCAACGCAGCAAGCCAAGGAAGGTGCATGAAGGGTTCTAACACACAGAAAGTGGAATAATTGCACCCCTTGGAAACCTGTGGAAACACGTGGCTTGGAAGGGAACACACGAGCAAAGATACATCACAAGCTGGAAGGCAGGTGAACCAACGATCCAAAGTGATGGTTAAACCAACAACAAATCTCAATAGATTCATACATACATCTATAGAAAGATTCTATACATACATTCATAAGAAAACAACTACATATATCGTTAGCGTAACCAAGATAGCTGAAATACAATAACCACATATGCATGAAATGTGTTGGCTCTGTTATATTCAGAAAGTGAAAATTACAATCATACATACAACCATGTCCAACTACTAGTCCCGACAATGGAACGTTACAGTCACTGCCACCTGCTCCTCCAAAGAGATATACTAGTTCTACACTATGGAGAAGTCAAGGCTCATTACAATACAGTCCAAGCTTTCTCTAAGATACACCTATTAGAAGCTTGGCTCCCAAAATCCTGTACAATGAGTTATGAGGTTCTATAAATAACAAAGGGTGGTGTGACCCTTGATATTCCCCTTTGTGACTCTTCACCTACCCTCATGACTCTTCAACTACTACATGACTGTTACATTCTATTGTCGACACTTGTTCTTTCACTTTTACAAGATGTTACATTACAATCTGCACATGTACCCATGTGAGACAAAATAGGCTTGAGCAAGCCATGCAAGCTATCACTAAGACTCAGACAGCTATGGGAAGACCAACTCTTCGACATCCTCGTGATGATCGACAATGGCGAACTGATGCCAAGCTTGGTAGTCCGTGGTGGTGTCCGTGTGCTAAATGGTGACATCCTACTAAAAGAAAACTCTTGCCTCTGTTGCATCCGGTGGCACCTATGTCCACGTTTGATAACATGCACATCATAACCTTGAGTGTAGCTGGACTAGAAACATACTGATGCATAGTGTCTGCGTTGATCTCCCAGTGTGCGTTGGTCACTATGCGCATCAAATCGTTAAAGTATATGTCCATCTCGAGTCAGATTTGGTTCTTCTTCTTCACCTCGGTGAGTGTGCCAATGGATGGGATCGCATGCTTCTGCATAATGACATCCATGCTTCTAAACACTCGTGCATGCGATCGCCATCATTGCTCATTATGTCCACTCTGTGCCAACTGTTGGGATGGGTCTATATCTTGTATGGGTGCAGTTTGATCAGTCTGTGCATGTTGCGCCTCCTGATATACCTGTTCTTGCTGCGCTTTCTTCTCTCTGTTGCACAACTCCTGTTTTCCCCTGAGTTTCCGCTTCAACTCCTGGAACTCCTTCTCTGTTTCCTCAATCCTTTGTTTCTCTCTTTGCCTTTGCGTGCTCCTCTTGTCACACTGCCATCTATTAGCCTCAATCTCCAAAGCTGCTTTCATCACAAGTGGATCTGCTTTGAACTTGCAGCGTTTCTCCGCCTCTGCACTGTCAACAACCCTTCTCTTGCCTTTGTCGTGCGCAGCTATGCTACCTTCTTCTTCTGCTAATGGCATTTCTTGTTGCGATTCCGTTAACATTTCACCTTGATATCCTTATCCATGAACAACTTGGTGTCTTCATAGATAGGCAAGCTCATAGACACTCGCTCAACTGCATCTCCAGTTGCGCTCTCAATGGTGTCCTTTGACCCTGCTCCCTAGGAAGCCATGTATCTGTACTGCTGAGAGGAAGACAAACACCTATGATACCTGGAGACATAACAACACTCAATGCAAGCAAGCTGTCAGTTGAAAACCAAAACAAAATAGAGGACTGACATGCAACATACTTGTGTGACTATTTGTGAAGATTGCACAATTTTCGCCGAGAGGCTGGGAGACTGACTGCCAAAACTACACAAGGAATAGCCCAGACTGTCGGGAGGCTGAATGACTGCTGGAACTATGTAATGAACAATCTAGCCTGACCTACTGAGGATTGAAACTGCGCAATGTGCAATTTCAGTCAGCAGTGACATGCAAATCGACAAACTGTATTGTGCAATTTTTGGGGCCAGCAAGGCACTGCCTCCCAGAATTTCGCAATGCAAGCTCGGAGGCCAGTGCTGAGAAAAAATTGCGCAATTTCTAGAGGGAAGGCAAAGCCTTCACTTCCAGAAATGTGAATTTTCTAGCCGAGCAAGGCAGGGTCTAGGCCAAGGCAGCCCAGACCCACCGACGGCGACTGAAAACATGAGAAGGTTTGAATGCATGGCGAGATTGAGTGTAAGCAATAATGAATAATCATGCATGCAAACAATGAGTGCAAGATTAAGAAAACGGGAAAACGAGCATGTGTGCGAAGCGAGTCGTCGCAATGGCGACCGTTAGTGTAGAAACAATGTCATGCATGCGACAACAATGAGATGCAAAGGAAAACTGAAATAGTGCTTCTACAAGCTAACATGCATCAAAATGACAACAAGTGTTCATTGAAATCAAGCAGACAACACTTACACAAAGCGAAATACAAAAAGCGACACGCAACGCATGATATGGAAAGCGGACTTATCCTGAAAAATCTGACCTGAATGTGCCAAAGACTCCTAGATGTGATGTGGGATGTCAGAGATACAAGACCGATGTGAGGAATGAGCTCTACAACATCTAGCAAATGAGTTTTGATAAGATCGAGGTTATGATGTGCATGCCACAAATCTAGGAAAAAGCGACACTTGGCAGGAGGTTTCTAAAACGATCTTTTCATGTAACCTCCAACTGCTAAAAATAGATCCCTAAAATATAGGGATGCTTTGCCTTTTGCTTTTTCGGGAAAAGAAACCCATGCATGCAAATCAGTCTCGGAGGGAACCGGTCAACCTGACAGCACATGCAACAGTCTGCAAGCCTGTGGATGAAATTTTCGCAATTTCTAGGTGGTACAAGGCTGGATGTCCCTAAGGAATTTCGCAATCTATGGGGCCAACAAGTCACTGTCTCCCAGAATTGCGTAATTTCTAGGCTAAAGCCCAGTGTTGGGCCGTATTGCACAATTTTCTAAGGGAGGGCTGCCTGACTGGATTGCGCAATTCTGGAGCTTAGCAAGCAACCCAACATGATTGCGCAATTTCTGGAGGGAAGGTTGGTTCCCCTCCAGAATTGTGCAATTTTCAAAGGGAGCATCTCAGCCAGAAAATTGCCTAAGTCTGGAATGACAACTTGCAGGTGGGAGACAAACAAGTTGACATGCACAGGCTGTTGAGCCACTGAAACTCAGCTGAAGCATATGTACTTAACAGTGCAAGACATGCTGCTAAGGATGGTTGGTATGGAGGCTCCAAAACGAAGCTAAGGAAAAATTTTGGAGGGTGGTTGTAGCTGCTACAACAAGTCTCTATATAGTTTTTGATTGTGATCTCAATGGTAAAGACCTATTTGCATAGTGCATCAAACTTTTAGCCAATCGCGTTCAACTTTTCAATGTTAGATTATTTTTAACTGCATTTCTCCTCCACCACTTGAGTGATGAAGGTCTTATTCAACCAACATAACACATAATTTTAAAAAATATTGGTATCTTTTGTTTTAAAGTAATTCGAATCTTGAACCTATTATTTGAAGTCAACCTCTAGTTGTGCCTTGGAAAGTGTCCATCTTTTCCTCTTGATGGCCTACTCCCTGTTAGCCACCTTAGCTTTGGTTTCTATAAGGAACTTGCAATGGAAATCCACAATCACTCTTATGGAATTCAGTTGGGCTCTGGTTATGTGTTGTGGAGTTTGTAGGGGAGGGGAAAACATGATAGAAGAAGAGGTGCCTTTACTAGGCCCATGTTTACTACACTTAGGCTCAACGCCTTTTCCTGTAGTCCTCATTGTGACGAGCTCACACTTGATTTTTTTTATAAAGGGTCAACTGAGAAGTGGAGGGTCCAAGACACATAAGATTTGTGAGTAATAATGAGGGGTAAGATTGTAGGATAGCCTATCCAAGTCAAACATAAATGAGTGAGCATTCGAGAGGGTTCTTGGTGTGCCATAACAAGTTGAGAATTGGGTCATATTTAGGACTTTAAAAGGAAATTTCAAGAAAATATAGAGGAGCTAAGCTCAACAATCGAAAAAATTAGTTCATCCTATAGATATACATACGCGGTGACCACAAATAGTTTGGTCCTCAAGTTCCCATGGTAGCTAGGGATAGAAACAACTAGAGACAATGATGGTAAGGTTTGGTTGAGTAGAGGGTCAAAGGATAGGATAGACAAATAGGTTAGGAAATCAAGGTTACTAGATAATCCACACATCTCTCATTCAAAATTTTTCAGGCTTCCCAATTACTTGAAATGTTGACTTGGTTTCCAAGTAGTAAAATAGAAATGCTCATAAATAGAATATGGACCAAGGAGACCAAGATACTAACTAGTAGGATTATAATACAAGAAAATGTGCCAAGTTCAAGGTCGATTCCAACACCCTTGAAGCTACCTAACTATTCTTCCTTTACCATGAATTCTACATGTATGAATAGGGAGTTGTCTTTAAAAAACTTGACCCCTGTTTTTTCCATCATGGTTCACATACACATCATCCTAATCAAGTCACACTTGAAAATGTTGTCTAGATGGATGAATCTAGTAATGAAACGTTTCAATCCTCCTCCTTCATCGAATCCTTCTCATAATGTTATGACATGTAGGCACTTTGATCAACCTCCTCCAGACATGTGCAAGCTGTCTTGATCTTGATGCTTTCCACACCAATTGGGTAAGAAGTAACATGGTTGGTTAGAAGAAATTAATTATAATATAGGGGTTATGAAAGGATTCCCTTTATCCCCTACTCTTTTTGGAATTTATATAGATAGGTTACAAAGCTTTCCTAGAGGAACCATGATGTGTAAGGACAAACCTCATCGGGCCAATTATGACGTTGTTTTTTTGGCAAATAACTTTTATGACCTTGAAAATTAGCTTCAAATTATTAAATAATTTTCACTAACTTACTAACTTTAGGATGACTGTGAATATGGATTAAAATATGTCGTAATCATTATGACAAGAAATTTCACTTACTCAAAGTTTGTTTGCACTAACCACAATTGGAAGAAGTCCTATCATATAAATATCTTCGAATTAATATCTATCATAAGCTTAACTAGAAATATAGTGCTAAAAAAATGATTAGTAGATGATGGGAAGCTTTTCATGATCTTCAAAATAATTCTATAGAAGTTGAGTTTTGGGTTTGAGAAAAAAATAAGCTTCTTTTTGACACAATCATTATCCCTGTGATTTTTATGGTTGGGGAAACTAGGGTTGTAATAGTACTAGGGAGACTTGGAGGAAAATCAAGCAATTTCAAAAGCATTTTATAATATAGAAAATTATAATTAAAAGCAATACACTATACCCTATCCTTATTTTAAAATTTCATCTCCCACTTGTCGACAACAAGGCTATAATAAGGTACTTAGATACAAGTACAAGTTGGCTAACTTAAAGAAAGACATGTTTCCTATAGTCTTCAAACATTGGTAAAAAGCTCTCAAGTCTCAAAAATAAGGTAGAGATGCTACTTCTAACTTTGATATTCAGATTAGTAGAAGAGGATCAAGATATCAACAACATTAATGGTATGGTCTATAAGTTTAAAGAAAAGCTATAGCGTTAAAATGAGAATGACAATAACAAAAAAATGGTTTACTACAAAGAGGCCATTGACTCTAAGTTAGAAGATCAAATCTATCTCTATGTTTTTGTTGTTATCTTTAAGAGGAAAAACATATTACAAACTAAGAACAAACTCATATGAGGTTCATAATGAAACTATGGGGTGGAAAACACCTAAATCACAAAGGGAAGAAAAGCAACTTTTTACAATTCAAACGAGATAGAATATGAAAAATGTTTTCTCTTGGAGCGCACAACATACTCAGAAATTAAATCTCATTTTTAAATCATGTGTAGTACCACAAATATTTATAATGTATTTACCCATGAAAACCAAAGTAAGCCTAGTAATCTTATTTGAAATTTACTTGAGCTTAGAAATAACAACCATACCAACAAGTTTCGAGGGTTAACTCAGTTGGTCGAGTCCCCATAGTTAAAAGCACCTTTGTTATTGAGAGGTCATGGGTTCAATTCTCTCGACACCCTCAGAGTTAGGCTCTGTGGTTGAGCTAATAGAAAGTGATTCCTTTGCGTGAATTTCTATAGTACAAATATTCCATGGATGTAACGATCACCGATATCCAAGGCCTGTGAACAACATTAAATAATAATAATAATAATAATAATGTCATGACTAAGACAAACATTAAATTGGTGTATGAGATCCGTTATTTGTGAGACATGAGACCAATCTCTGCACAACAATTTAATTGTTAAAGTCTATAAAAATGTAGACACTTTATACCATTTTGAATTGAAACTTATTACTTCTTAAGAAGAATTGAAATTTGATATATCAATATTGATTTTAAGGATTGATAAATTTTATCATCATCACAAAATAAAATAATGTAAAAACTAAATAATAAAGTAAAAATAAATAAATTTTAACTCAAAATTTTTAACATATATATTTAAATCTTAATTTTTTATATTTAAAATGATTTTTTGATTGCATAGATGTATTTCAACATCTGATTTTTTGATTGAATAGATGTATTTCAACATCTTAAAAACCCATAAGACATTCAAATTATAAAGAATTTACAACTCAAACTTTTCATTCCAAAATTTTTTTACTGGACCATTTAAATTAAAAAATTTATAAAAAAATCTTTCAAAACGTAAAACAAATAAGCTAGATTTAAAATTAAAATAAAACTAACTTAAAATTAACTTGTACCGATTTATATACAATGTTTTTAGATTTTATTTGAAATTACGAATCAAACGTTATCAAACTTAAAAGATGTGCATCATATAATTGAATAATAATTATCTTTTTGATTAAATTATTAATCCACTCATTTTCTCATCATCAGCCGCTAAGGAGATACACATTGTCTACTTACACATTCATCGAGCGTCATTACAACTAGCACATACTCATAAACTTGGGCATTGGTGTTTATTGAATGAAAACTTATAATAACACTTAAAAAAGCTCTATTCTACACTTAATATATTAAAAGTGTAGAATCTGAATTGAGGTCTATTTTATGTTTATATTTATTTTATGTTGACTCATTTATATTATAAAATTTATAATTATATTTATTTTTGCTATATTATAATGATATGAGTTTAATTTTTTTAGTGTGAATTCAAATATATATAAAATTCGATTTCAATAAAGTATTAGATTAAAATTTAGTGCTTTTATTTGCTAGTTTTTGTTCTATTGCTTAGCAGTTTGCAATTCTTTTTGCTCACTAATTTTTTCGAATGACATGAATCTCGATGGCCCTAAGATAGTTTCAACTGCAATTATGTCGTTTGGTTTTTAATACTCTTTGATTCATCTTCTATTCAATGCTTCTAAGTTGTATGATCAATTATCTGCTCCATAACTATGGATAAGGTTGAGATTGACTAATTATACTTGAATTTGAGTTGCAAAGTATCTTTCCTAGAATCTTCACCATTATTGTCCCTTCCACCTTGCATAATAGCTTTACCCACATACTTTGCAACTTCAAGGACCTAAGTTGACTTAGCAGCACCCACAACAAAACCAAAATTCCATCCCCTGCATCGTCTTATTCTCGCTAACCAATTTCAAATCATGGTCCCCATATATAACCAAAATCTTTGACAATGAGCTCGCTTTCCAAGGAACCAAATGCCCTGACTATTTTGCATGAATTTTCTTAAGATGAATGTAGACAACAACTCAGAAGGATGCCAAACAAATTGTTTGAAATGCGGCTCTTAGTTGCCACCCAAGAAAATTGCCTAAAATGGAGAAATATGTATACACATCTCATATTAAATATATCTCATTGCCTTTCCACACACCTTAAGTAGAAATGCGGGTCTTATCATGTTGTATTGATGCATGATGCTAGAAAGTTCACTAGATCTCCACCACCTAAAGGAGTAGAGAGAATCTACCTCCCATAATGATAGTTACTTATGATACATGCCTCTAATTCTCACATCATCCTTTGTAACATGTATGCATTTGTTGTGAAGCAAGGGTACCCAGACCCAAGGGTGGGGTTCTTGTATCCATACTCGATTTGCACACCCAATCTCGGGAACCAGTTCGAGTTCTTCTCAAATGCACCCTTTCGAACCCAGTTCAGGGATGGAGAACCTAATACTCTGAAAATTAAAAATGGATTCTTTCTTTGTGACAGGTACTGGTACGCTGTAAAAGGGCATGTGGTTCCCCAAAAATAGGTACGGGGAGGGTACGCCTACTTAGTCAGTCGCAGAGATAGTTATTTAATTAGTCTACTTAGTCAGTCATGGAGCACACTTCGTCTCATATCTCAAAAATACCTAGGTTACAAAGAGGGTCCTTTTAAGAGATGGGACCAATACGCAGATGATGCTGCATGTGTGGAAAGGAGATATAACTAGATAGTCTTATTGAGCTACCTCTAGTTGTTATGGATGAGAAGGAGCCTCCAGATGAGAGTGATCCCTCCCTAGAGAGCCTGTTGAATGATGAGCTTGGTGATGTTGATCATGATGACATGGATGCTGATGAGTGATGGCATGGCTTGAGGAAGCCAAATCCATTATCCTGAGACTTGTTCATTGTTCAGTTGCACTTTTTTTGGAATTTTCTATTTCATGTGTAGCAACACCTTAAGGAAAATTTTGAATGTAGTATGACAATGGAGTCCTAGACATATAATATACATTTATTACCATGATTCATATCTCTCTGCTTGATATTAAATTTGAAATTTCAATGTGAATATTCAATGTTTTATTTTTCTTGTTGTAAATTGGAAGATTCAAAATTGAAAATTGAAAATCTGAATATATATATATATATATATATGTATATGTATATATATATATATATATATATATATATATATATATATATATATATATATATATATATATATATATATATATATATATATATATATAAACTATAATATAGTATATACCCTCGATGAACCCATCCACCCTGTTTCAAAAAGTGACGTACCCGCCCTTGTATTTGTAGTACCTGTACTTGAACCCGTGTTTCTGGGCAACTTAGTGAATTTGTAATATCCTAGACTTATACACAACCTCCCCTTGAGGGAGACTACGCCATTTCCCATCGCCTTGTGCATTCATTAATATTTGATTTAAAACAACATAAATCATGTCATTAGGTGTCATAATTTGAAATTTACATTACACAATCTCCACATGAAGGGGTTTCCACTCTCATGCATGATTACCACTGCTTAAAACTTAGGCCATTCCTAGAGCTTAAAATAAATGCACCTTCGAAACAAAAATTGCATAGCTCTCTAGGTTTGCTAGTCTTGAGTGCTAGCTGGGGTTTAATGATTTTAAAAATCCACATTATACTCCTTCTGGGCCTCATCTTATAAATTTCATCCTCCCATAAGCTTGTTTGAGGTGCATGTCTTCAAATGCCTCTTGATTTTATGACTATTATCATTAGGGAATACTAGATGATATGGTTGGTTTCAATTAACTACAAGGTCAACTTGTTTCATTCTTATTCCTTGATCTATTGGAAAGTCTTCTTTAGAGTTGTTCTGTATCAAAACTTGAAATACCTCAAACCCATCATATTTTTGTAATAAGACATGAATTCTCCTTAGGAGGATACCGATTCTGATATCTTTATGACAAGGACCAACTTTGAGATCATGAATTCAAATATGGGAACCCACCACCACTATTATTTTGTTGTAATTAATATAAAAATCCTTAAGAAGACCTTGATACAAACCATGGGCCTTAGCTTAGTTATTTGAGGCAGAACATAGTCCCCATGAATAATAAACTTTTAATTATCTTTAGGGGAAACAGAGTACCCCACTAGCCCCTACCACACCTGGAATATTTTTAGATGCTTTATAAAAGCACAAAAAGAGATCCTTCTGCACTGAGATTATAAATCTGTTCCAAAGATAAATGCATTTTCCAACTCTTATTTTTTCCTATAGAGTGAATGATCTCCTAATGAGCATTAAAATATACTAACCAAGATTATCCCATAATGTCCAAAGGTTGAGAAGGAGATATATCATGAGGATCGAATTGATGGAATCAACCAGTAAGGAGATTGATCGAAATGCAACTTTCTTAGGGCCAAGAAAGATTGTATTGAAAGATAGCCTTGTTCCTTACTAGCCAAATTTCCCACCAAAGGAATTTAGGGAGGGCTAGCCAGATTCTCTAACACAAAGTTTTGCCTCTTAATAACGATAAATAATGCTTCTCCCAAGAATCAAAGAATTGAGATAGACTGGTTGGCCATGCCATTCTATGATAAATACCTCTTGAAACATTATCCTAGACTTGCTTAGTAAAACTTTACTCTGAGAATAAATGATAGATAGATTCCCCATTTGCATTGACATCCAAAAAAAAATATTTTTGGAAAGACCATTAGGAGGAATTCCATATAGAAATAGAAGAGTGTTGTATCCTTGCTTGATAGTATATTGTGAAAACTCCCATCTATGTTGATCACATATTGAATTGCTTGAAGCACATCTAGAAAGAGCTATCTACAAATCACGAACCAATCGAAAAATATTAGAAGGCACCACTCCCCAAACCCATCCATCCCTAACACCTTCATCCATCCAAGAGGAGATATAATACAAGGTGGGTTTATTTTCCCTTATTAACAAGTTTTTAAGAGGGGACGAAAGGTGTAGATTTTCAATGGGAGGACACCTAAAAATGGAATTGGACAAAATATTATTTTCTTTTCCATTACTTGGTATCTGTGCCAACCTTGATTTCACCAATGGAATTGTTGTTGTAAATAATCTCTAGATCTAAGATCCACTTCAATAAGAGAAGGAGTTTCCAAACAATTTTTTCCATCTCCTTGAAGATATTTCACATGCAAAATTTACTTCCTCTAGTCATATTGGTCAAACAACATTCTCCACTAGAGTTTCGCTCCCACCGCTAGATTCATTACAAATGGATCTTTGATAACCACACTTCCATGATTCCTTCAAGTTCTTTATTAGATTCACAATTTTAAGGCATTTGTTTACATGTAAATAAATAATTAAAATCATCGATTTAAAATTTATAAAAAGAAATAATTATTTCAATTTGTTTTAAATAATTGAATAAAATGATTGAAAATTAAAAATAATGTTTATTTTTATTTTTATTTTTGAGGTTCTCCTTAATTTTGAAGGAAAATCAATACTAACTCATGCATGGGATTGGGAAACTCTTATGATAATTAGCCTTTGATATTTATTTTTTTAAAGCTTCTCATTACTTTTGAAGGAAAATCAATACTAACCCATGCATGGGAATTGGTAAACTCTTGTGATAATTAGTCTTTTGACCTCTCTCGCAATTGTAGATGACTCAAATATCATTATTCAACAAATTTATTAAAAAAAAACCTCTTCATTGAGGGATGGCATCGATTCTCTTGTTAATGAAACTACAAGAATGAAAGTGGGGGTTTTAAGGGTTAATGTAACTTTAGTTTTACAAATCATGCCATAAGTTCATTCAATTAATTAATTACAAGTACTCCCATTATGTCTATCTGCCTCCTTCAAGTTAAAATTTATCACATGGCTAGCACCCTTGGGAATTGGGAAACTCTTGTGATAATTAATATTTTGATCTCTCTTGCAATTGTAGATGACTCAAATATCATTATTCAACAGATTTATTCAAAAAGAACCTCTTCATTGAGGGATGGCACCGATTCTCTTGTTAATGAAACTACAAGAATGAAAGTGGGGGTTTTAAGGGTTAATGTAACTTTAGTTTTACAAATCATGCCATAAGTTCATTCAATTAATTAATTACAAGTACTCCCATTATGTCTATTAGACCTTATGTATATCTGCCTCCTTTAGGTTAAAATCTAGCACATGGCTAGCACCCTAGCACCGCCATCACCTGCTTAGGCTTCAAAACATGGGAGTTATGGGACCCATTCCAGGCATCTTTGCTTCCTGTTGACCAACAAAGGAGGGAAATGATGGAAACAACGCTGATAAGGTTTGTTCTTGAAGGAAATCTAATGTAGGGCGACGCTGCAGTTGAGGTTGATGAGCAAATAACGACCCTCTTTATTGACGGAGAGCAGGAGGGTCCCATTGGGGAACACAACAATATACACCATATTCTTGGTGTTCTCGCATGGGAACGTCGTAGTCTCTGACTTCACAAGGTCCATGATGGAAATCCTTATCCATTCTCAATAAGAATACTATATTTATCTCAACCTGCTTATTAATTTTTCCCGGGGACTTAAAAATTCAATTGTTTTTTCTTACTGTTGATTAAACCACATTCGCCATTTCACATCTAACTTCAAACATTCCCATAATGCACAAGATGGACGGGAGGTTGGAGGATCGAATCCCTGTAGAGACCCTGCATATGGTATTCACATATTATGTGACTGACCACAGATTCGGCCACGCTACCCGAGTCATGGAGCTATTTATTTTTCTTTCTTTCCATAATTTTTTCTGCCAATTTGCAGTAAATTTTCCTATTTTTTCTGTCTTTTGCAAACTATTTATAGCATGTTCACATCATTGTGAACTTCTCTATTTATTTGTGAGTTCATAATTCATATTATTTTGTTTGTTATAATCCATGCATCTCCTTATATGAAATGCTGCAATTCAGTAACGACTTCGTAAGCCCTTCACAAAGAGATATGTCTATATATATATATATATATATATATATATATATATATATATATATATATATATATATATATATATATATATACATCAATTTCTACTTTTTACTGGCTTAATAGAAACATCTATAATTTGTTTGAAGTTGAAATTGAGGGTAAAATGCATTGGTTTTATTATTAGAGTCATTTTTCGGATAAGCTAGTGCGATCCATCATCAATATAATAAAAATATATAAAGAGAAAATTTAATCATTAACTCTAATAAATATTACTGAATTTCTAGTAAATATAATCAAGTATTACTCCCAAGTCAATATTTGATGGATCGAAACCCTAATAAGAAAGTGTTGTTGATCTCTTTTGGAATCTGAAATCCCTAAAGATGGATCACAAAATGGGACCTAAAAAGTTTGTAATGACAACAATAAGCTTTGTGCGAAAGGGCTATATTTTTTTTCTTTTCAACTATATTTTCTTTCTTATTGGAAGCCAACTCTCTGTCACTTTCATATGACACTGATACACTAGTATATAATGGAATTGACAACTCTTTTTGTCACTTGCTTATTACAAAGATAAGCTGGTATATATTGGAATTGGATAGGTGCTTTTTTTTTTTCACTTGCTTATTACTAAGATAAGATGGCATATATTGGAATTGGATAGGTGGTTTTTTTGCCACTTACTTATTACAAAGATAAGTTGGGTAAATATTGGAATAAGATAGGAGGTGCTACTATATATTGTTATGGGAGAAAAGGTTCCAGATCGAATGGTGAGATAGGACTTGCTAACTTTAACCTAAAATTACATCGCGATTAACATTGTCACTCCAAGTACAAAAATCACCCCAATGAGCATAATTCACCACTCTCTGGATCACACTGCACCCGTTGGGATCTCAATTCTATGCACACACAAAGAGTTTCCACGATTTATGAGAGTTGGTGGCTTCGATTTACTTTTAGATCTGACAGGTCGGCCTCAGGGTTTTGGTATCAAGACTTCACGATATACACACCCTTCTTCACTTTCATTGTTATTATGGTTTTTATTTTGCAGACCAAGTTTATTGATGCTCATCCCTGCCTTGTTCTCATAGAGAGCTGCAACACCGTGATTTGAAGTACCCATGAAAATACATAAAACGTTTTAGGTAGGGAGGAAGAGGCAGTGTTTGTGCAAGTGAGGCATCTAGTCTGTACATGGGTTGATCTATTGGCGTTCTCCAGACACATGACATCAAAGTTCAAGTGAAGGAAAATGCCCTGTATATCCAACGAATATTTCTTCTTGCGTGATTCTTCTAGGATTGGAACTAGTCTTTCTAGGATTGAACATTGCATCTAATTTATGTTCTGATCACGGAAACCGGTGCTGCTCATGGTTATGGCCACTGCCTTCCTCTGCCTATTCCACAGTTGGTCATCTGCCACGAATATACAAAAATATCAAAGAAAACAAACTTGAAATTGCGATCTCTAGGGAAATTAGTGAAATCATCTTTGAGAATGTATTCTAAATTTGAAGGGTTGGATGTGACAACTTCGAAGAAGTACTTGATCCCAAAATGCCCCTTGAATGAAAATGCTCCACCATTGTGAATCACTATTCATGTTCCCATATATATATGCATGCTCAGATTCCATAGCAACGAATACATCATCCCACAACTGGCCAATTCATAAGATCGCTTTTCTTTTTATCGATTTGATCAAGTATCATATAATAACCACTCTCATCATGAGTGTACTGATGAATCCAATAGAGTAACTTTTCATCTTTAACTGTAATAATCTAGATTTCAAGTGGAAATTTATGAAAAAAAAACTATACAACAAATAAAATTGAAGTTTATGAAAACCACAATATGCACCTGAACAATGAGATTCAGGATCCCTCAAATGAAAATGTTCGGAAGAAACCTTGTGTTTAATACTGACAAGAGAACTTAAACTTGCACTCTATTACAGTGACCCAAATAAAAGGTAAAACAACAAGAAATAATAAATAGACCCGTGCAAAGAATGGTACCAGTCCAAGCTAGATTTATTGTTCAACAATATGAGTAGACTTCAAGCATTATCTTCACTGAGTGAATTTTAGCCACACAAACAAAACCAAATTTTCCTATTTTTCTGTCAAGATCAACATTACTGCCTAAAATGGCCATACCTCACCTAATCAATACTCCAAGCATGGGCCATACCTCACTTGCTCAATACTCGTAGCGTGGACATGTGATGGCATTTATAGAATGAATTTTAATTGGTGCCTTAACATATAGTTAAATGTAAAATGCAAACAACCACATTATACCTTCCCAGTACTCATCATGGACATGTGTTATCATTTAAAGAAGCATCGTTGTGTAGATAAATCTTGGTGAAGGGCATAAAGACTCATGGCTGTTGAAGAAAAATGCAATTTAGTTATTCTAAGTTTTGGAGTTTACAACGCATAATTTTTGAAATTTTATTATTGAAATTAATAGATATGTGTTAAAATTACAAATTCGAGTTATAGAATTGGCAGAATTTAGGTGTTTAGAAAGTTCAAAAATTCATGTTAAATAATAAAAAATCACAATTTTTCTCCATAAGATTGAGTGCAGATGCTGAAGCTTGCCGATATGGCATAGTCGTCCCGACCATGATCTTGGTGCCGGGAAAGAAGGCGACAACATGCTATAGATTCAATTTATTGTCTAGCTCTTTGAAGTTGTCCTCTGATTTGTATTGACCCGACTGGTAAAAGCGATTGTGCGAAAACTGATCCATTTTATCTAGGCAACTTTCTTGATTTTCCCAAATATTTAATTCCTTCTATGTACCTTTGCACCTTTAGGGGCAATTGCTAATAAATAAATACCACAAATGTGATAAGATCCTCAACCCCTTCGAACATGCCTAGTTTGGTGAGGTCTCCTAGTTTTGAACGGATGGATGGTTTTGTACTGAATCCAAGTGGGATGATAGTGATATGCAACATAGAGAAGAATTTGGCGAAAAAAATTGTGGCCAAATCTTGATTTGTGTTGTTTAATTGGTTTTTTGACTGCATATATAGATTCAACACCTTCAAAAACCCCCGGGGAACTTTGATTGTGAAGAGTTCACCTGTCAAACTTGTGATTTCAATGAATCCTTACCAGATTCTAAACAAATTAGATCAGAAAATAAACCAGCAAACTTTCCAAAAATTTGCACTTAAAGACTACTCGTTAAAATATACTTCAGGTGTGATTCTTGCAACTCCGATGCACTGAATTTGTGGTTTGGTCAATATTTGTTTATATCTTCTAGTTTTCTTAATTTGCATCCTTCAATAATTCTACATGGTTAAATTTGGAGCTTTTCAGATTGAGTGTTTATGGTAGATTATGCTCTCCGATTTGGAGGTATTTTGGACTTAGGTGGCTTTTCCTCATTGGATATGCATATCATCAACACATTGATTTTGTGGACTAGTCTACATGTTCTCTAGTCTAGTATTTGTGTAAGCCATGGTTGCTTAGTATACTAGTATAGATCCATCTTAAGCACAAATCTAACATGAGCCAAGAGGGATCAAATTTCTTCAAGTGTAAACTTATTTTAGAGTGCAAAATTTGAAAAAAATTGCATCATTCTCATCCCATGATAGATCCCAATGAATCTGTAGTGGTTCTCTTAAACTTGTAAGTTCAAAAAATCTTTGCTGGATTTCGACAAAAAAACATATATTTAGAAAATGTCCAAACTATAAAACACTTAGAATGCTTCAAACATTTTAACCATAAAATCCTATTTTTTTCCATTTTCTTTCTATGATATATACATAATATTTTTAAAATAATATATAATATATACATAGTTGACATTAAAATATTTTACATAACATGTGCATCAAGACATTTTATATGCACACATTAAATTGATTTTTTTGTTATTACTATATTTTTAAGTATACATCAATATTAATTTGTATTAAAATATTTTATGCATAACCCATATTGAATTTCTTTGTTAATATGAAATTTTTTAAATGTCACACGTTTTTTTTTTTTTTTTACAGGTGGTTCACAGACACTGGGTGGCCACTACGTCCACGAAAAATCTGGGTTGATCAACCCCTAAGGGAATCAAGCCCCTCGACCAGACTAGCGGGGCCTAACCACAAGGGCATCGAGGATAATTGACCTTGTGACCTCCCAATCGGCGAGGTACTTAACAACAGGGACTTGACCAATTGAGCTAACACTTGGGGCTATCACATGTTAATTTTGTATTAAGAATTGAATGAATTACACATATCCCTCTTATTATTCTTTTTTTCCAAAAGAAAAATCGTAATTTTATTCATATTGAGCAAAATTACATGTTGTAGATGCTACATTAGCATATGCTGTATAAACTTGTCCTGATGCACAGGATCTAAATAAGACAATAAATTATGAACTATCTATGCTTTCCTACCTTTCTTTTTTTCCACTTTCCGCCAACCTCCAGTGTTGGGAGTGGATGTTACAATGGACATTTTTGCCTCTTTGGTAGTAGTTGGGGTTTCTTTGTCGGAATCTGAGCTTTCTGTTGAGTGTATTCGCTTGCTGCCACCAATTTCCTTCCCTGGGATGAGTTGCTCATTTTTCTGCTGTGGGTCGGTTATCATTGGAACTAAAGTGGAGCAGTTCTGGTTCTCATCATTTTGTGAGTTGAGTTGGGTGCTTTGTTCATTGAAAGCTGAGATATTTCTTGGGTGTTCTGCTTCTTGGAATGTGGTGTTTGTGGTAGTTTTTGCATTTCCTTCCTCTTCTATATCATCTACCGGAGAGGCTAAAAACTGCCATCCTTTAGGCTTTGGTGGTTGTCTTCTTTTCCTGTCTTTTTTATTTTGTGGAAAAGCACTTTGTAGATGACCAGTTTGATGAAAAATGCAACATCTGAAGGCAGTGTTTTCATAATCAAGAGACTGGGACCATTGCTTTTCGTTGTGGAATAAGAGGATGCGATCTGGTAATCCTTGACTGAGATCAACCTCCACACAGATTCTGGCGAAAGTGTAGATATCCTTGGTAAGACGCTCACTGTCTAAATTTGATCTGAAGCAGAGTCGATCTGGTGATATTTTCGGCAGGCTTGCAGTTCATCATCGGTTGCAGCTCCCTCTTCCAGCCTGTTGTGGCGGCTTCTAGATTCCTCCCTATCGCCTTTATTGTGTCCCAGATCGCTGGGAAAGATAAAAGCTCCGTCGCAGGCACTATGTACAGAAACCCTCGCTATCGCCATCTCCATCTCGTGCTCCGCTCCATAAGGTTTTATTTACGGCTGTAAGTACGAATCTGGCCAGACAAAACGCACTCTGGGTAGAGGCTTCAGCTTCTCAGAGAGCTCCTCAGGGATTTTCCATCCAATTGCGAGGTAAAGCCTGGTGGACACAGAGTAAATAGCCTTCTTGGCTTCTTCATTGCTGCCCGTAACTATTTCGAGTGTTTGAACATACTTGGTGATGAGGTCCTCATGGGAGACTTCGGGCCTGAGCCATCGTTTGTGCATGGACGCGGAAGCCATGGGAGATCTGCAACTCAAAACCCTCCCTATTATTATTCTTATTGTAAAGTACTTGATATTTTTTATTTTTATTTTTTAACTTTCAATTACTTTTTTCCTTTGGACATTGAATATTTTATTACACACAACATTAGAATGTTAACATTTTTTTTGGATATATAGATATATGTAAAGTTGTTATTCACATAAGCCAGTTGCCATAGATCTTCAAATAATTTATTTAAATCACATGTTGAAATGTTTTTGAAAAGTATAAGGTTTAAACATCTTACTGACACATTTTTTTTACTTCTAATTACTTTACACGAAATTATATTACGTGATATGAACAACTAACTAAACATGCATAACATATTCATTTTTATTTTTTATTATAGTCGACATTGCTTTTCTATTAGAGAATATTTTATTTTTATTTTAAGAGGGACACGTGTCAACTCCATGTTGAGCACATACAAAATTACACATCACCCTCATATTGGGCTATAGAATGAGCTTGTAGGCTCAAGGATACTGTATATTTTTCATGCTAATTTGCATTCAAATGTTTCTAGTTTTCCATAACCTTGAGGCAACCCGAAAGTACCATAGTATACATGGAATATAAATACTAGCAATAAATGTTGCAAGTTTTCAAGCCTTATAAGGAAATTATTCAAAAAAATAGGTATTCAATATTTGATATCACTGTCAAGGTTTAGGAAAATGAGCAATAAGTTGTCTCTCAAATAGCCTCGCATGCTATTTTGTATTCGAATATTTCTATTTTTCCATAACCTTGAGGCAACCTGAAAGTACCATAGTAGGGATGGACTGTAGAGACTAGCAAAAAATGTTGTGAGTTTTAAGGCCTCATAAGGAAATTATTCAAGGAAATAGGTCCTTAATCTTTACTATCGTAGTCAAGGATTAGGAAAATGAGCAATTGATTGTCTCTCAAATACCCTCCATCATGGGAATTATGGTCCAATTGAAGAAAAAATGTTTACCTAGGGACCTCTAATCAAAGGGTGTTTGCCAAACCAGATAGAGAGAAGTAAAAAGGAGGACATCATGCATTAACTCTTTGAGGCTATGGAGATAGGTGAGTAGGAATTTATACCAACTAGGGTTTAGAAGATATTATTACATTTTTTGAATACGTTATGTTTTTAAAAGTTATTTTCATATTACATGGATATTACATAATCTGTTGTAGCATTAATCACTAGGAATTTTTGCTAGCCAACAATGTAACTTAATATTTTGGTCTGGAACTACATCACTTTTTTAAAATTTGAAGACTTTTAATTAGATGTATTAATGTTGTTTAACTCAACTACAACATTTATTATTAATATGATTCCCCCCCCCCCCCCCCCCCTCCCTTTTTTTTTCATGAGAAATATTTTTGCATTCCATAGGAGGAATATACATGCTTCCGTCCTCGAAGGATTGTTTAAACTCTACAATAAGGCTCAAAGTCATTACAACATAGCTCAACATGTCACTTGCGAGAATTGAAGTTGGGTGGGGAGGATAACAATCATTCTTCCCAACCATCAAAGATAAACCCAATTAACTTAATTAGCATAAATTTCTCAATATTTATTTAATAAATAAATAAATAATACATCTATATTTTTAATTTGCACAAATTAAAAAAATATCAATCTTTCTACTTTTCACATATTTAAAAATAAAAAAAAACCAACATATAAAAACATATCTTTCAACTTTTTACATTTTTTTTTCATTAGTGTGTTTGCGTTTTCGCAGACTAGCTTGTGATTTGAGAAATCACGATTTGAAGGCATCTAATCCATTAAAAACACCAAGTTATCTTACTCGGCTTAGGCCACACCAACCCATAATCATGACTTGATTTGTACCCACACCAACCCATAATCGTGACTTGATTTGTACCACCCACCATAAAATATCTTAATAAAACACTTTGACATGAATTACTTTATACCACATAAATAATCTTTTACATATTAAAAAAACAAAATATCAATATATTAACTTTATATCATTTAAAAATAAAAACAACCCTCCAAACTCATTTAAAAAAATAATTATAATTTTATTTTATTTTTTTCAAAACTCATAACTCAATCACATCAATTTTTATTTTATTTTTATAATAAATATATATAACTTAACTTTTACTCAACTTTGTACTTTATATATGTTTAAAGCTTTGAATCATCCATCCACAATATTCTATTTCAACTACTCCAATTTGAAGTAGATAAATAATCAAACCATGCTCTTAGAGCAACTTCCCCCAATTTGAAGTATATAAATAATCAAAGTTGAATTGCAAATAATGGCCGACTATCATTGAGCCACACCCAACACAAAGAAACTTGTTAGTCAACTAAACCTAACCCAAAATTGATGTCATTCTCCACATGATTCAATTGTTAGTGAATTAATGTACTGTACCAATGAAAAGATAATATCACCTTTAATGCACTCTACATCACCTTTTAGGAGTCAACTCACACTTCTTAACAAAAGTGAATGACTTTTATATTCATCATACCAACCCATCATTAATGCACTTCAACACCATAAAAATAGACCCCTCAACTTTTTGTGAGAGTTGGCGTGCATCTCTCCACATTATTATGCACGCGAAAGGTTTAGTTTTTTTTCGAAAAAACGCGAAAGGTTTAGTTTTTTTTCGGAAAAACGCGAAAAGTTCAGTTTTTATAACTCTCTCCTTCCTTTTTTTATTTTTTATTTTTTATTTTTCTCCTTCCGAATAAAACCTATCTTATCTTGTGTAGCAAGTCGAAAAGCATATTCGGTGAATATTTTCTATTAAAATTCATGAAGTATACGTAAGGGCTCTCTATTAAAAGCATGGATGTTTGATATTATCAGATATGTGTTAAATATTTTTTTATTAAATAGTGTGGAAATTTATTATAATTTAATTGTTAAATTAGTAGTGGGATAGTTATTATCAGTTGCTATCCATGAATGCAGGTTGGCTCATCATTATTATTTAAGGAAAACCATGCCACTTGAAGTTAACCGCTGGTACTCAGTAAGGGGTAGGCTTTCACTCCTACTAGATACCTCTAAGTCTTGAACTATTAACTTATTTATTTATGTCCGATGAAGACGAGCTCTTGGGTAAGCATTAACAATTTTAGTGCATACTCTAGGCCCATAGTGAGACTTTTACTTATTGGTTCACTGTGAGGTGATATTTCTATTTATATATATATATATATATATATCACATAGGAGACCATAGACTTCCTAAGCTAGCTTTAAATTCCAGCCAAAACCACCTAAGGCTCAAACGAGGTTGGTATAAAGACACTAGGCCCTAGTTAAACCATTGGGAGATCGACGAAAATGTTGCATTGCAAAACATTAATAACATTAAAAATATTGTTACTTCTAAGTTCAAAGAAAAAATGTGGTGTGAGAAAGATTTAGCAGTGAAAAGAAAATTAACATATTATAAGGAGGTCATCAACCCCACCCTAGAAGATCAAAAGTATCTCTCTGTTTTAACTAGCTCAAAGAAGAAAATTAATATAGCCAAGCTTAGAACGAAATCTCATGAGCTCCACAGTGAAACGAGTCATTGGGCAGTTCCTAAAACACCATGGATGGAAAGGTTCTGCCATCTCTGTGAGAATACGAACATCGAAGATGAAAATCACTTCCTCTTAGAGTGCCCCACGTACAACCATATTAGATCTCAATTTCAAAATCTTTGTTGCAACACTGAACTTCCTAGCCTTTTATGTTGTCAAAGTTACAGTGAGCTCGGGAGGCTTCTCTCCAAGCTTTTTGAGCATAGGAATAAAATCTTAAACCAAACTAAATAATTTGTTTCTTTAGGTCCGATAGACCAAAGTTTGGTCTCAGTGGACGTTAACCACCACCATCATCATCATTGTCATATATATATATATATATATATATATATTTGTTTTTTTCTTTTTTCGTGGAAAAAAATCGTAACTTTATTACCAAAAAAGTAGATAGAGTTACATTATGCATATACACTTTGAAGTGCATTTCAGATGAGCCGTCCATTAGAGGGTTTATAAACTTTTGCCCTTACATTACATCCACATATAAAGCCGTAACAACTGAAAAAAAACAAAACATAGTGTTAAAAAATAGAGAGAGATCAAAGAGCGATTACACACAACACCAAACACACACTATATTTTATTAATCACAAAGTTACATATATATAGGATATAAATTACTAACTCCGAGAAATCTAGATCCTAAGAAAGTGGATCTACGACTAGGACATGACACAACAACAACTCATACACATGGGAAACAACCATATCCTAGAATAACACCTTGGAATACTTAATGATAACCTGTAATACACATAACATGGAAGCATTATTTCCAACACCCTCCTTTAATGCTTACATGTAACAAATATAAAAAACACCCATTACAACAAGAAATCAATCTCCGTCACATTTGTCTGATATGGTCATCATTGGCACTCATATCCACTCTGAAATCTCACGGTTTCTACTCTTTCCTTCACCAAACTTTCGAACTTCCCACTTGATCCATTTAAGACATAACCACTTCAGAGCATCGTTGATGTACTTTGTAGAATTGACGCTTCTCAACATCCCGGAGCGCAACGAGTCAGTCTCAATACTAAACCATTCTATGGAACTACCACTATCTATTGAATCCACGACCCTATGCAACCTTCATCAATTATCTAGGATAACATTCTAGGTATAGAATGTCTTCATCATGCAATTCTACAACTTGACCTTATAAAATAACCTGTATTGATGCTCCTTGAGCACGACGTGTCACACCAACTTGACCTTATTAAGAACTACCAATGACTAATGCTTCTATAGCATGACGAGTCACATTAGTCTATTCAATAGTTGCCATATTCTTTGTAGTGCTGCATCATTTGATTTTCGTTCAATATAATAACATACTATAACTTAATAAAACAACATACTACATTTTTTTTTAAACATAATCAAAATTCCGAAATTACAATCCAAGCAACCTGGAACTTTATATTTTACAATCCAAACAACTTGAAACTTTGGATTATAATGCCATTCCTTGGAAATGCTACCATCTTTCCTTGGTAACCTAAAAATATTAAAATAATCGATATACATAATTGTTGCTCAAATTTGAAATCTCCTCGAATTTGAAATGTTTTCCAGACATGGTTGGAGAGTTGAAACAATCGAGACCTCTCATAATATACTTAGAAATTTAGGGCTCGTGGTGGCAGAAATTCTTGGACATTGTGCACAAATAACCCTTTGCTCCTTTGCAAACAGTGAGTTTTTCCTCGTATTTGACCTTTTGACAGTGCACATGGCCTTTTGTCATGTGGTAGGCGTCACTTTGAGACAAAGATTTATTCAACAAACCTTTATCTCTTTGCGCAACTTGTAGCGATCTTAAGCCATCCAACAATGATTCACTAATCCCTTACACAAGTAGGAAAATGGTGGTCTCCCACACAACTTCGAAGTGATTTCGCCCACATTCCTTAACTAGTTAGCGATAATCGGAATCTCCTCTACATTCACGACTCTTCCTCTCTCACATGGATCCATGATCCACCCCAAACACACCGTCGCTGTGCAAATCTATCTCACACAGCAACAAAGAAAATGTGGCAGCCCTCATGCTTTCGAAACATAATGCACAATTTCTTTCTTATGCGTCTCACACAAATATCCATGTGAACAAACTATACTCACACAACACACAGATCTATACTAATATATACACAGAAAGAATAACACTCAAGATTATCTCACATCTTCCTGGCCCTCCCTTGAGGGAGTCAAGTTATAATAGGCTTTGATACCATGTTAGCAAAAGAGAGAGATTAGAGAGCGATTGCACACAACACCAATTTACACACACTATATTTTATTGATCACAACAATTATATATATATATATATATATATATATTGTAAACTTGGCAAATCTCTATTTTTTTCTATTTTCAAAAGAAATTTTCACAACCATTTACTCCTGCAGGTAGTTTTCCTGCTCGAAGGAAACCAGGTATCCACCTGTCAGCGTTAAACCCTGTCCAAAATTTAAATAAGTTCATTGCTATCCATCTAGCAGCATTGTATTGTTTGTCTATTCTATTGGCTCTACTTGTCAAAATAAGAATAAGCGTACTAATACTATTCATAGTCAAAACCATTTTGAATTCAACTAGTTCACTATGTCATTCCTCATCAGAGGATATTACTGGTGCTGGTGCCTTTGCACTGGATCCTGACATCTCGTTTCGCTGCTCAATTCTCCATTTCAGGTCTGTCAGAGTCTGTTCAATTCTACCCAGTATTAGGTTGTTTCTGTATGTCTGGATCTGGATGGCCGCTATCTCCCATAATAGTTCTGCACGGACTGGGTCCTGTTCTTTGTTCTGATTCTATGCTTTTGTTTCTTCTCACGCTGCATGCTCATGCTCTTGGTGTAGGGTCATGGCCCGAGCCACCAAGTTCTTCATAATCCAATATTGTTGTATGGTTTGTTTGAACAGTGATTGCCTCCCTCGAGTGGACCCTGGGTCTGGCACCATGCTTTCCCATTCATCCATGGGGATATCTCGGTATTTGAGGTTGGCTCTTAAATCTCTTTCCCAACTCACAATCTGAGCTCTGACTTCCAGCGAATTTCCTTCCATGTAGGTGTCGATGATTTTCTTCATTTGTTCCCCATTAGGTTTCCTGCCTCTTGTTTTTTGTTTTCCACTTGTTCCCTCCTCCTTCTTGGTTCCTCTGTTTCCTCTTATGGGGGCCATTTTTCTCCCTATGTGGGTGTTTCTGCCTTGCGGCTGGTGAGTTCTATCTTGGTCAGAGTTCTTCCTCTGGTGTATTGGATTACCTATCACAAGATCGATGCATTCATCAGCTTTGTGGTTTTGACAGAGTTCAGTTCCCCAATTGCTCTTTTTCTTTCCTTTATTTGTACCTTCTATCTTCTGGTTTCCAGCTAGGGTTTGTGTACCATCTACCTTCTTTTTTCCAAGTGGATTGGGTTTTGTGACTGTTAATTTCTTTTTTAGGGTCAGGTTTCTCTTAAGAATTCTTCCCATAACCCCACCTTTACAGCTTTCTAACCCCTTCCATTCCTTTCTCCTCAGTCACGAGTTTACCCCCTCAGATGGGTTCAAGGTAAATTTCTTTTCCCACCTTCCCCGGGGTTTCTCTGACGTATTTACAGGGTTCCTGGTGCAACTCCTCTCATCCCCCTTAGGATGCCTGAAGTTCGGCATTCCTCTGGTCCTTAGGCTTGTCCCTTCCTAGGTTTCTTCCCTAATAGCTATTGTCACAATCCCCTCCATTCCTACGAGCTTGGCCCGGATCAAGAGTCTTCGGGGAATACTGGAGGATGATTTTGCAGGCTGGCTCTCTCCCTTTTTGGGTGTTAGCTCTTGCCTCCTTGTTCCTTTGGTCAGGAATTGCCTATGGACTGCAGGAATGGTGTCTACTGCTAAGGGAATTCTGGAGGCTTTTCCCTTGAGTTTGTCTATCTTAAACCCTGGGCTAAGTTGAATATCAATCTTCCTGCAATAGAGACTCATGAAGCTTTCATAGTTGGGGGGTGAAAGGGCTACATGCCTGCTTGTCGTGCGGCTGCTTCTTCCTACTGCTTTCTGCATCTTCCCTCTGCTACCACCTCTCTTCTCGCCACCTTTCCTCGTCTTCGTCTGCATGCAAAGAGATGTTTGCGAGTTTACTTTGGTTTTAATCTCTCTCTTCCTCCGACCCTTACCTCTTACCGGCATTTGGCTGTCTTGGTTACCAGCACGGATCCCTTCGAACATGTCTCGGGATCCTGCCCTCCTGTCCTTTCTCTCGATGTCCTTCATTAATTCCCACCTTCTCCCGGCTGCTCTTGCCGTGTCACTTCTGACCTCATTCTGCCACTTGGTGTCCTTCATCTGCCCACCTCTCTGTTCTCTGTCCTGCCCTCTTCTCTGTCAGTTTGGTTCTTTCTCCCCCTCATACTCTCGGGTTTTGTACCTTCCCTGCCCTGCTCTGTCAGCTGCCCGTTCGCTTGTCGTCTCACTTCATTCTCTGCGTCTGTCCTATCCTCCAGCTGTCCTCTTCCTTCTTCCCGATCTCTCTCCCACAGTCTCTCTAGATTTCCTCTCCTATTCGTATTTCCTTCCTTATCCTTTTCTAGTAGATGTCTCAGGTCCGCCATTTCCTCCTTCTTGCTTAGCCCGACCTCGCTTTCGTCCAGTGGTCTTCCTCCATTTCTACATCCCCAGTTCGCTAGGTTGTTTGCTGGTTCATTGCCCTTCCTTCTCACATGGGTGGGAAAGATGTATGCTACCTTTCGCAGTAAGTCGCTTATTTCCTCCACTAACCAGGGTGTTCTCCAACTTCCGCTCATTTTTTCCGCTGGAGTGCCATTTTGTAGTTGTTTCACGATGTCTACCACTAGTTTCGCATCTCCTTCCACCTGCAACTTTTGGTACTTCTCCCTTATGGCGATCTCTAATCCTCTTCTCAGCGCATGAAGCTCAGCTTCGTTGTTGGTTGCGTTGCCACAATCCATTGCGTAAATTCTGAGTGTCCTTCCTCTGTCGTCTCTAAAGACTCCTCCTATCCCTGCCTCTCCTAGGTTACCCTTCACTGCCCCATCGAAATTCACCTTGATGAAGCCTTGTTGGGGATTCCTATAATAGTTTCTCTCTTCCGCCTCATTATTATGGTTTTTCCTTGCTGTAACTTTCGGCATGCTTGACTTTAGTTGCAGGCACGCCATTATTCTTGCCTCTGTCTGGTCAACTTTCCAATCTTCCTCATACCATTTCTTTGTGAGAATGGTCTCCCTTATATTCTGAGTGATTTGGTTCCATATCTCGTCCTTTTCTCTACCATCTTCCTTGAAGGTCAGGCGGTTTCTCTTTTTCCAAATGTTCCACAGAACGAATCCTAATGAAAGTTTCCAGGCTCTGTTCAGGATTGTATTTTGGTAAGGATTGTTCCGCCATTTTTCTATTGTTATTTTGATACTATTTCTGTCTCTGTCACTGATTTCAAAAAGATCCTGATGTTGTCTCCATAGGTTGTTGCTAACTTTGCAGTCATTAGTTATGTGCTCCATGGTTTCTTCTTGTACTTGGCAGAGCGTGCAACGTGAGGGGCCGTGTGTTCCTTTTTTTCTTAGATGATCCCATGTTAGAGCTCGCTTGTGGCTCATAATCCAGGTGAAAAATGCTACCTTCGGCCAAGTTTTTGTTTTCCAAATGCTGTCCCATTTTTTTATCACTGGGTTTATGTTATATCCTTCTTTTAGATTGTATCCTTCAGCTATTGTGAACATTGCTTTAATTCTATTTCCCCATCTGATAGTGTCTATCCCTGCTTTGGCTGCAATTTTCCTTGTTTCCATTTCTTTTTCGTATATTTCCCATTGAGTTGTTTCTGGTGCATCTGGCCAGTTTTCCTTTTTTTTCCATCTTCTCTAGTATCCATCCATTTCTGGGCTCCAATAGTTTCTTACTGCACCTCTCTCAGTCTGTGTGGTGAACTGTTGTATCTCTTGGAGTTGAGGTAGTTGGTTGAGTTTGTCTCTCTGTTTCCAACCTCTTCCCAGAAGTTTGCTTCGTCCCCCTCTCTTATTTCCCAAAAATTGCGTTCTCTTATCAAATCCCTATTGGCTCTTGCCAAATTCCAGATTGCTAAACCTTTTTTTTCGGTTTGGCTTCTCAACTTGCCGTTTGGAGAGCTGGGCATCTCATAATTTTCTTTCCCATATCTTTTTCCATAGGTCTTCTCCTCCTTGTATCCATCGCCACCAAAGCTTTGCTCCCATTACCTGGTTCAGGGTATATGGGTCTCTCATTCCTAATCCTCCTTCTGTTAGGGGTTTTCTTAGCCACTTCCAGGGTAAAAGCGCCCACTTTTTTATCTTGCTTGCCCCTTTCCATAGAAATTTTTTAAACATATCTACCATTTTTTGACATATTGTTTTGGGTGTAGCTTGGCTAGTCAATTGATATATCGATAGGGATTGAAGTACCAATTTGAGCAATATTATACGACTCGGGGTATTGAGGGCTCTAAAAGTCTAGTTTTCCATTTTCTTTTGCAACTTCTTCATCAGGATTCCCCAATTAGCAATTCTATTTTGCTTATCATTTAGCTGGATGCCTAAGTACTTAGTTGGGAATTTGCCGATTCTAAATCCCATGGTTCTTGCAAGGAACACTTGGGAGACATTCTGGGTGTTAAAGAAATAAATTTCTGATTTTTCTTGGCTTACCTCTATTTCTGAGGCCCCTGTGAATTCTTTAAGAATTTCCATTATTTTTTTTGCTTCTTTAAGAGTTTCCTGTCCGTATAACATAACATCGTCGACAAACTGTTGATGAGTTAGAGGTAGGTCATTTCCCCATAGTCTTAATCCCTTCAATTGTTCGCTGTTAACTTTTGCTTTTATCAGCCTTCCAAGTCCATCCGCTGCGAGTATGAACAGGAATGGTGATAGCAGGTCGCCTTGCCTGAGTCCTCTGGATGGATTGAAGGCTTCTGTTGGAGATCCATTTAATAGAATTGACATTACTGGCATAGTGATCATTGACATTACCCAGTTAATCCATCTATCATCAAAACCGTAAGCCTTGAGTATACATTGTAGGTATATCTAGCTTAATCTATCATAGGCTTTGCGAGGTCAACTTTTATCATCATTCCTTTGGTTTTTGAATTCTTCAATGAATGAATTGCTTCTTGTGCTACTATTATACCATCTACTATTTGTTTGCCTTTTATGAATCCCATCTGTTCTGGTGATATCAGCTCTGATAGTATTGGTTTGAGACGGTTTACCATGATTGTAGCTAGAATTTTATATATCACATTGCAGAGTGCTATCGGACGGAACCCTTGAGGCTCTTATGTTTTTTCTGTCTTTGGTATAAGAGCTAGGAAAGTAGCATTTAAAGCTGGGTGCATTCTTTTGGTGCAACAAGACTCTTCTACTGCATTTACTATGTCCTAGCTCATGAAGCTCCACGTGGCTTGAAATATTTGAGGTAAATCCATCTGGCCCCGGTGCTTTGTTCTTTGCCATTCCCTTTACTACCTCTTCCACCTCAGCTTCCTTTATGACTCTTAGGAGGGCCAAATTCTGTTCTTTATTTACAATTTTAGGAATGTTTTGACTGATTTTGTCGATGTCTACCTCCCTGCTGATGTTGGGTTTTGTCAGGATTTCTTTCAAATGCTGCACTATTAGATTCTCCAATTCTGCTTTCGGGTTAACTTGTAGCCTTGCTTATCTTTTAGGGAGAATATTCTATTTTGTTGTTGATGTTCTCTCATTTCCTTATGGAAGAATTTTGTATTTCTCTCTCCTTCCTTTAACCATTGGATTCTAGGTTTTTGTTTCCATAAGATTTCCTCTTGTTTTCTTCTTTCCTCTATTTTTTTTTAGCACCAATCCTTCTTCTTCAGCTAATTCTTCACTTCTTCCTTCGTCTATGATTTTCTGTTGTATTTTCTCCATTGTAATATGCAATTGTTCCTTATCCTTGTGAATATTTCCAAATTCTTCTCTATTCCACAGTTTAATCTTTCCTTTTATATCTTTTAATCTTAGTTGGGGAGTGTGCATTTTGTTTCTTCCTTCCCTCTGGTTCTCATTTTCCTTCCACCAAATCTTCATTTTTTCTATAAATTCAGGGTCTCTCAGCCAGAATGCCTCAAACTTGAAGGGTCTATTCTAGTTTTGCTTATTCATCGTAATCTCTAGTTAAATGGGCCAGTGATTTGACCCTAAACACAGAAGGATTGTAGCTTCGTAGAAAATATCCTTTCCTAAGAGGTGTTCTGTTGCAAGAAATATGTCTAACCTAGAAGCTATTTGATTGCTCCCTCCTCGCTGATTATTCCAGGTGTATTTCCCATTTATAGTTGGGATGTCTATCATTTTCAGTTCCACCTGTAGGTCCCTGAATTTCTCCATTTCTGGTTCTTCTCTTTGCAATCCACCTTTCTTTTCATCTTTTGTTGTTGTCATGTTGAAGTCCCCTGCTATCAACCATAGTTTTTCTTTATGCAGGTTACCTAACTGTTGGAGCTGAAGGAGGAACCTTCCTTTTTCCATTGGAATATGTGGTCCATAAATTGCTGAGACTAGAAACCTATTTCCTATTAATCGGAACTTCCCCAGGAGGATCCTTTTGATTCATATCCAATAGTTAGTTGTGATTTCTGTTTGGTTCCATAAGATCGCAATACCTCCCGCACTTCCATTCGCATTTGTGGTCATGCATTCATATTTTGGTTTGATTTTGTATAAGATCACCTCCATTTTCCTCCCTGGGATTTTTGTTTCCTGTAGCAACATTATTTGGGGTTTTTCTCTTCTTAGCCTTTCTGCTAAGTGTCTCTATTTTCCTTGACTGTTTAGGCCCCTTATATTCCAGGATGTGACTATCATGAGGTGGTTGGGTTGGTTTGGTGAAATACCACCGAGAGCGGAACTACTCGTCCAATATTCACTAGCATTTCGCCTATGAGTTGTATCGATTCCTATATATTCTTTCTACCTCTTTTTTTCCCTCCTTTTGTTTTGCTTTGGAGGTCCTGAGAATTGTCATGTTGGAGGCCTAGTTGTTCTACCATTCCCAGCTTTCCTTTGCCTTTTTTTTCTTGGTATTGTTGGAAGGTCTCTCGATATAGTTTTTTTCTGCTCTTCTGGGATGAATCTATCATCCAGGTGTTTCCATTCCTATAAGAGTTTCCGTAATACTTCTTCTTCGAAACTTAATTCTTCTCCTCTGTTTGTATCAATCTCCATTACTGCATTTTCCATTTTCTCCCCTGTTTCCTTGTCATCCTTACCTGATGGTTCGCTTTGAGCTTTCTGCTTGATGTGTGATGTACCTTGGCTTGCGTTATGTTATTTCTCTTTTTCTCCCTGGTAATCCATTGTTTGAGTCTCATTTTCTTCCTCTTCTTGTCCTTGAAAGATTTTAAAGCTATTTCTATAACTTGTTTTGTTTTGTTGTTCTTTCATTGTTTCTTTGGGGTTTTCCTTTGTGTGTCTTCTTTTATTTTTTACTTCCTGAAACCCTTCCTTGTCTTCTTGATTTTTCCTCTGTGGTTTGTTTCTTCTCTCCTCTTCTTTGATGTTGAGCGGGCATTCCTTGAACAGGTGGCCATACTCATGGCATCTTCTGCATCTGAAAGGAATGTGCTCATAATCCAGGGTTTTTTGCCATACTTCCCCATGATATTCTAACTCGACTATGTCTGCAATCGGGTCAACTATGTTCATGTAGACACAGATTCTTGCGTATGAGGTGTATCTTCCCTTTTTTGTAGTTTCTGCTATTTTAACGAAGCTTCCTATAGTGTTTCCTATTCCTTCTAGGATTTCTGGATCCCAGAAGTCCATTGGGAGTCTGAATAGTCTTACCCATACCGGTGCTGCTAAGAATTTTTCCTTATTTGGGTTATAACATTCTTCCCAATATCTCATAAACAATCCCGCATTATAATGGAAATATGGACCATTTTCAAACACTTTTTCTTTATCTTGTAGGTTCGAGAAAATTACCGTGAAAAATCCTCGTGCTCCCAGCTTCAGTTCAATGTGGCCTCGGGGTTGCCATTTTTGCTGGATCCATCTGGTGAGGTCCTTTTCTACCAGCCATACTCTGATGAATTTGCATATGAGTGCATGGTCTTTCATGTAGCTTCTGTAGCGCTCCAGTTTATTCATTGGGATGATAAATCTTGGTTTCTCCGCAGCACATGGTAAACACCTTCCTCTGCTGCCGGCCTGCCATCGTGCTCCTAGGACAGGTCCCGATTTTCTTGTTTCTTCCGCCTGGTTGCAGTTGTTCTGTCCTTCCCCTACCGCTGCATCTCGATAGGAGGGGATCTCTCCCCTCCTCCCTTCCTCTGTCATTGCTATTAGTTCTTGGTACTAGTGTCTGTCGCCGACTGTATCTCTTGCTACTTTTTCTGCGCCGCCTAGCTCATGGCCACGTGACCATTAGGGTTGCAGAGCGAAAATTTCTTTAAACCTAAGCCAATTCATCATATATATATATATATATATATATATATACATTATTGACTCTAACAAATTTAGATTCTAAGAAGTGGATCTATGACTAGGATATGACACAACAACAACTCACACACATGGGAAACAATTCATTCTAGAATAACACCTTGGAATACTCACTGACAACTTGTAAAACACATGACATGGAAGCATTACTTCCAAAACATAGGCCAAAATAAATGCAGACATAGTCTTCAAATACAATCTTGTAGAGAGTTTAGATAAGGTTTGCAGAAACCACAATAAAGCTGACCTGAAGTAGTAACGCAATGAAAAACAAAAAAAAATGTACCAAAATGAGTCTACTATAGAAAGGATCCAAACGACCTCTGGAAAAACTAAAATGAAAATAAATGAGAGACTTGTAGAAACACATCGACACACTGTCAGTTTCCCTGCTTGCCCAACCTTCAAGAATCACAACTAAAAACTGAAATAAAGATGGCCTCCTCATCAGGAAGGGAGAATGTCAGGCCACTGCTTGACCTTGAACCAAAACATATGTATAAGGACGGTGGTAGAACTCAAAAACGTTTTCCCCCTTGTGTTCAGAATTTGATAGAACCCCTGCTCCAACTCCAACCTTATGGCTGCTTTTGAAAAAGTTCTTTTATTAGAATTTTATTTATTCATTTATAAATGAACCAAGTATAAACCATAAATAAACTTGTCATTATTTTTAATGTCATTGGGTTTTTAAGTTAATGTTGTTTAGATGATATGAATGTAATGAAATGTTTATCTCAATGTTGTTACTTGTTAATATATAATCATTTTTTCTTTTGATAATTCAGAAGAGAAGATAATAAGGAGAAAATTTCAATATTTATAATTATTTTTATCACCTTGTAATGAAGAGGTATCAATAATTACATTCCAAGTTGAGAAGACAATAAGGAGAGTCCCCGATGGGGGTGTTCAGATTACAGTAAATCATCACTGACATGGGGAAAAAGGTTTTTCGACAGATGGGCAACATGAATCAAATGAGTAGCATGTGAGGCATTTTGTTGGCCAAGGTGGGGGCGACCTTGGGGGAGTGTGCCAATCCACCCACTTGGCAAAAAATCCTCGACGTGTGGAGGAGGAAAACAACATTTAGAACGGGCGTTGTATGTTATTTCATGTGGGGCATTTACTTCACACAATTATGGTACACAGTAGTGGGCTCTGAAAACACCTCTGAACAAGAATTTGAGGTTTTCGAAGCCGCCATGGAGGAGTATACCTATGGGAGACTGGAAATATTGAGGATACATCTTGACAGGAGATCGATCAACATTAATGATACACAAATTATAGGTGGTTTCAGACCTGAGAAGCATAGGATGGGGTTAAACACCTGGCACGTGATGAATAAATGTCAAAGGTTCTGTTCTATTTCATGGTTCAACATCGCTCCGTTGGCTTGGTTATATATATACCCTATTGAGCACGTAGGTTGCAGAGAGGACTAACGTCTACAAGGTGGTTCCAAACACTTCTAACTCTTGTGGGGTATGCTATTGAACCCATCTATAGACCGAGATTTATGGTGAGCTTCCAGTCTACCTCTTTCGCCATTGCGGTTAAGTCATATATAGGTTTAACTTTTGTTGAGGAGTTGCGGAGAGTACCACTGTATGTAGGGGGAAATATACTATCTCCATCCTGTCCGAAAAAGTGCGAGTGGAAAATGTTTTCTATGGTTAAGGATTTTACGCAGTTTCACACTCTCAAGTTCATTTCCTTTGTAATTACTCACTCTGTCCAAATTTGATTAGGTACTTCACAATATATACAGGTCTCGGGTGGTCATGTGGTCAATCTGGGTATTTTAATTGCATACAATGTCATTTCAGGTTGTGTACTCATGTTATTTTGCGATATGTCCTTGTTCATCTTGTGTTGAGGGATATAGTTAAGGGTGGTGATTATCTTGGCCGGTCTCCTCTATCTGTTCTCCACTCTATTATTGTCATAGACAAGATTGTGGGGTCATGGATGGCCACGAGATGTATTTTGTGAGCTTTATGCATAACTCATCTTTTGGTCCTTCTTTCAAGTTGGTGGTGGTGCTTTCATTGGCTCGTTTACAATCCCTTGAACCTTCTGGGTTATCTTTTAACTGTCCAATCTTGGTTTAGGTGTCTGGTACAGAGGTTCATTTTCAATTTGGTTTTAACACTGTGAAGTTTCGAATTGAGTGGTGGGTGGTTGCGCCGTGTCAGGAGGGTAAATTGTCTGTGGTTCTTAATCGTACATGGTCTCGAGTTCTGTTTGGTTGGAATAATGATGGTTGTAGGTATGAGGATGATGTTTACATTGAATCATTATCCTCACTAGTTGTGTCTAGTTTTCAGGGAATCAAGGGTTTTTTTGTCTCGGCTTGACCTTGTTGTTCTACGTAAATTCCCTTGTGGTTTGTCTCGAGTCTTGTTCATCCAATTTTATTGCAGCATCTTTTGCTTGATGGCACCGTGACAATGACTCATTAGCAAAATAGGAGGTTCATCTGTATTGTCCTCCTCTAGACAACGTTGTCTCTTTGGTTGGGATTCATTGGCAATTTTTTATGATGTTGTACCCCTGGAAGTTCGATAGGAAATACAATCCCTGGAGGCAAGAGAATTCAGTGAAAGATAGTATCATTCAAATTCTAAGGTTTGTGAACAAAAATTAGAGTGGGTATTAGACCCAGGAAAATGGAGAAATTACTGGTTATACCTCTTGCATTCAATACTCTCTCATAGACATATGACATCTCTGCTTCATATGGTGTTGTGGGACAAGCAAGTTTATAATTATAATTTGTTTGTGGGTCAAGAGGACCTCAAGCATATAATGAGGGATATTAGATATGATATTGATGACATCATGGTTCAACTGAACAAAATCAAGCACTACGTCAACTCAAACTCGGATACCGGTTCGATAACGCCTTAGAATGGTGAAGCAATCATTGATGTCGCACCAATCAACATGGTCAGTGGAAATTCGTCTCTAGATCATCCAATGATCATCCATGATGAATGATTTCTCTGGATTCTCTTCCACTATCCGCTTTCTATGTTGGGCTATTATGTTTTCTGGTTCTTTCTTGTTATGTATGTCTTCCAGTTCAGTAGTATGCATGCTTTTGGTCAATGGTCAACTTAGTGTGGTCGTTACTTCTACTGGCTTGTACTTATGGTTTTGTTGATAGTCAGGGCAACTACTACTCTCGATTATATGTGGATATGGACTTTCTGGTTGACAAAGTCAACAATATTCTACAATGCAAATCAATTATAAATTTTATTTTTTGAATATCAATAGAAATTAAAATCAGATATTACAAAAAAAAAAATTGAATAAGGAGAAAACTCTATACTTTATAATATTTTATTTTCACTTTATGATGAAGAGATATCAAGCATTCGTGGTGGATAAATTTGTTTCATTAAGAAAGATATCAAGTATTGAGGGATGAATGCTTTTTTTTTTTTAATTAAAGTGTTGAAAGGTTGTCAATAGTGAATACTTTGTTCTATTCAAGCATGGATAATGGACTAACCCTCAAATCATTGATCTTCCATGTTGGTGTTGTTTGGAACCATTAATAATAGTTAAAAAGTGTGTTCAAGTTTCATATTTAGAGATCCTTGTACTTTGATATATTATATTATATTTATTATGAAGATTAAAGTTGTGTTTCCTTTTTTATTAGTCCCTGCGTATGCCTATGACAAAGTAGGCACTATAGTGATCACTTTCCCTTTGAATGCATATTAGTTTTTTTTTATCATCCTCTTTACCAAAATTTAACCAAGCTTTTGGGCTCACAATTTCGCTACATCAAAATTTAACCAAGCTTTTCAATTGGACCTCTTATTAGAGATTTCACGTGTTTCTAGGCACATTACAAATGACCAACATGAGTTTATCCAAAGTTTTTTTTAATCCAAAAAAAAAAGAGTTTTGAATTCCTCACATATCCAAAGTTTTTTTTACTTCCCATTTGGAATATCATGTAAACATTTAATTGAAATAGAATAATGCTAACTCTCACATAGCATTAATCTGATAACTTTTTTGGTTTGGAAAAATTTCCCATAAATACATAATACTACATTGCTTAGTATTACATCAATGTATGATAGCCATCTAGCTACTTCATGTCTGTGAACTCTCATTTATCCTTACACGTGTCTATGAACCCTAATTTGTTCTGATTCTTGGTGTCTGCATAATGACTTACCAGTTATTTCTAATGATTTTCCATAAAACACTAGTTAATTCAGGGATTCTTATTCAACTAGATGAATATTGATTATTACTGGATCACTCCTTCAATTGTTTAGAACTTCAGGCTTGACACTACTCTTATTATAGAAGCGTATGAGAACTGTTTCTCTTCATACGTATTGAGTTCTTAATACATGTTGGGTACACATAACAGGCTAACAGGCTATCCCATAACACAACGCAGAAATTTGTCATGGCATCCATGTACTTGCAGAGTGATTCTACTTTAGCAGAAGAAGCCATTACAATGAATCTACACATGGAAGAAGCCACTGAGGTTCATGTGGAGGGTACCCTCACTAGTACAAAATGGCTAATTAGTTACTAAAAAAATGACTAAAATTTGCATATAAACGACTATTTTTCGGTCAGTGACCAATAGTAGCTAATTTACAGTATCTTATAACACGACCAATTTTTAGTCGTTTTTAGCTTAGTCATTAATTGGTTGTCTCAATTTTATTGTCTAGTAGTATATTTAGTCATTAATTTAGACATTGATTTGGTCATTGATTTAATCATTGATTTGGTCATTAATTGTCACAATTAATGACCAAATATACAACAAAATATATTACTAAAAGATCACCGAGAAAACCAATTAATGACCAAAGAAATATGACCAAAATGTTGGTCGTGTTATAAGATATTGTAAATTAGCTACTAATAGTCATATATATGCAAATTTTAGTCATCATTTGAAACCAATTAATGACCAAAGATATATGACTAAATTTTAGTTGTGTTATAAGATACTGTAAATTAGCTACTAATAGTCGTATATATGCAAAATTTAGTCGTCATTTGTAATCACAAATTTATCATTTGCATTATAGTCATTTATATTTTTTGGTAGTATCATATTCATTATATAAATTACTACTTTAGTAGTTTATATTCATTTCATTTATTTTCATTAAAAATCGTTATAAGCAACTAATTTAGTCATATATTCATTTTATGTGTTCATCATTAATAAACATAAACTACTAATTTAGTAGTTTTAAATTGATTTTATGTTTTCATTATTAATCAACATAAATTAATTAGTATGATTTTGCAACTAAATTAAAAAAAAATGGCATACAATGTACATGTTCGTATAATATGAAAACACAAAGTTACATATGTTAATTACAATACTAAGTAATATCAAGTGCAACTATAAATAATTCCAACCACATAAATTATATTATATAAAATGTCAAGTATTACAATATGAGTTTCCAACTTAATATTGGTTGGAGCACAATTTGCACATGAAATAGTGTTTCATCACTTCAAAACATTATCATTGTGTTGCCAAGGCATTGTAGGTGAATTCACCAACTTTGAAGACTTGACCATTAGTCTTTACGTGTGTGTCTTATGCGGGATATTGGCTCTATGGGTACCAGTAGACCAGTTCTCTTCTCTTTCTCTTTAATTTTCATTTTGTCGCTCTAGTGTTATTGTTCTCCTCTTTCTTCAATTCTTGCTTCTTACCATCAATACTGAGTTCTTTTCCTGAAAAAATAAATACAATGCAAAGTATAAGACATGAAAGTCGATGAACACTGGAATATAAACTAAAGTAGACTATAAAATATTTATATGATATATACCTCAACATCAGCAATATTGTTAATGTCATTTTTCCCCATAAAAGCAAGAAACTTGAACAAGTTTTCTTTAGTTGGGCAATAGTGGCCACTATGTAGCCAAATGACCTATATAAACAGAGCAAATAAAACGTCACCATATAATAAATTATGTACCTCCTATGTTCTCAGTGTACAACATTTGTTCATGAAATGTTATCTTCAACTAAAGTAATAAATGCAAATAGATGCACACATTTCTATCCCAATATTTTGAATTCCCATGTTTATGGTACATTGCAATTTTGATTTTATCCAACATAATCAAACACATCGGAGCTAGCAATTTCTATTAAGAATGTCTCATGCTCCACTTTTGTAGCTGTATTGTTTCCTCTAGTTATCTTTAAGAAACAGTGACACTTCAACAATAAAACTGATCAGTAGAAATCTAATGGGTGGAGCAAAGTATTGCTGATACAAGATTACAACAAGAAACTAAAAAAAATAAGACAAGACTTTGTAAATTGAGATACTAACCAGGAATATAGCTTCAACATAGTAATCTTCAATTGTCAGCGTACTATTCTGGGGGAAAAGGAATCCAATTCCCAGAAGCCAACAAATTATGTATGCCCCTTGTTTTCCCTGTAATTAATTGAGCAAGATTAGCACATGCAATTTCCATTTAGAATCTCTGAAATGATTCTATAAATATTCAAAGCAAACTTAATGTTACTCATTCATTTTTCTCTAATGCAGACAAAACTAAATATGCTAACTTGTTTTTGAGCTGGAGAATTATGTAATTCATTGTGTCCAAAATCATTGCTTATTGTCATGACTGTTTTTTTTTAATGATCTGGCAATGGGCCTATATTTGATCAGAAAACATATTTTGTCAGAGTATGCACAATGGAAACTAAAATAAATCACACACACAGAGCATAAAAAGAAGACAATATTTAACGTGGTTCACCCAACCAATCTGGGCTACATCCACCAAACAGAGGTATCGACTTTCTTATTACTCAACGGGAGATTACAACAACAGATTTCTCACATCTGCACTTACTCTTCATCTCATCCCTCACATTCATCTGTTTTGCCTCTATGGGCTTACAATTTATAGATGTAGAGAAGAAACTGAATAATAAACTCAATTCCATCCTATCACAACAAAATAGGATTAATTATCTCCTCTTCAGGATTTGATGCCATCAGTTTTGGAACAAATCCTATTGTTGGCATTATCCATGAGATTTTAGCCAAATTAATATAAAAAAATCTCAACATATTTTTCAGAATATATTCCATTTTTCTAATTCAAAGCTAAATTTCCTTCCAGTTTATGACGTTCAAACAAACTGAAATATTTTTCCTTTAACAAGTCATTGTTGTAATATATTACTAAACGAGCAGCTACGTAATGAAGTTATTAGTGGTGGAATACTAATAAATCAAAAATACATGCAAGAAATAACACCACTATGTCCTAGGAATGCCAAGTCTTTATCCTCTTGGTTGGAAATATTACTTCATGAAAACAACATATTTGACAGAGAACTTTTCTGAAACTAACCAACGCCAGTGTATCCAACAACAATGACATTTCTATTGGCATGCCCTCAAAATGTGTGGAAGTATCAAACATGTGTACTGCACTTCCCTATACACACTCCTCTTTCTTCATGTGTCTTCATAGGAAGCCCTCAAGTTTGATACTCTTGCAAGTACTGCTACAAAGTTCTAGCTCTAAAGGCACTCAAATTTCAAATAGATGAATGTATTGTATCTTGGTTCTAAATGATAGACACAGTGATGGAAGCATCCGCTAATCCTAAGCTTAATTATATGTCTCTATGAAATAGCATTAAGGAAAATGTTTCTATAAAGCTTTAGGTCCAACTCAACATGGACAAAGAAACAAGGTTTGACTTAAAATCGGGCAAGACTTAAGAGTTAATTCAGGAAATTTGGTCAAAAGAAAATAACTTGGACAAAACTTTTATTTTTAAACTGTCAAGTTTTACCCGATTCTTGCCCAAGCCCAAGTCAGATCATGAGATAGTTCTGCTCGAGTCTGAGTTAGACCTTGAATTTTGTCCAAGTTAAGCTTCAACTCCATCTGATCTACTCAGATTTAGATCCTAGATGAGTCAGACTAGCCAAGTAAGCTCAGTTGAATCTGGTAACTATGGCTACAAGTATCTTTACCAGTTAAGGTAACAATGGCCCAAACGTGATATGAAAAATAAATACAATGTGATGAATCATTTCTTATGATTTAGGATTGATACATTTCAGATGATGGAAATGTTATGTTGTCATGTATGGATAGGGTTGACAAGGATATGGTGAAATTTTCAAAGGTTGCAGGCTGTCACAAATAATGGTATGGTAATTCAAGACCAGTTGGCTTCCTATGATCAGTTTTGATTATACTTATAGGACCATTTATTGTAGATGTGTTGGAAAAGGTATCAAAAGGTTTGCATTAGGTCATTTTTTAGTTCAGATATTGTTAAAATTGGAAACTAGGGCCAAACTCCATGTGGGTCTTCTTATTTATGGTAGCTGATATTTTTCTTGGATTCCTCTCGTCGAGAGGTGTAGAATTGATCTAAATATCATCCGATTCCGACATGTATTCATGGAGATATGAATTTATTTATGTTATTTGACAATTTGTCAAGGTCGACCAACAACCAAATTACCCCAACTTGTCCTCAACGTTTTATTATAAATAGAAGAGGTCTTCAAGTCATTTTGTACACACACTTCTCCTAATATCTCTCTCCACTCATTTGGGTTTGGTGGCTAGAGAGATCAAGAGGGAGAAGCCCTAGACACAGTGAAGAAAGGGTCTTCTAAGAGAGCCCTAGATGCAGAACTAAAGAGCCCTAGCCGCAGTCTTATGGGGAGATCTTTTTGCAGGTAAGAGGAGATCTATACGCTGTCAAGAGGGAGTTATATTCACAGCTCAAGGAGGAAGTCTAGTCATTGTTCTAAAAGGATATCTGACCATGCCCTAAACACAGTCACAAAGTATGTATAGCCGCTATCTTGGAGGTGCCCTAATGTCCTAAACACATGCCTTATTCCACAGCAACAAGAGGCCTAATCAACAGCCCTAATCTGTTGTTAAGAGAGACCCATACATAGTCTTGTGAAGCTCCTATTTGTTGTCATAAAAAGACCTTATATGCAGCTCTCTTAGCCGCAGTTGGAGAGGCCCTAACTAGCAGCATATGAAGGCCTAAAGCCGCAGTTAGAGGAGCCCTTATCACAGCATGTAAGGGACCCTTAGACGCAACCAGAAAAGTGAACCTAGCTGTAGCAAAAAGGAGTATCTCATCAGCGTGAAGGGTCACATTGTTGTAGGTGACAACATGGTATAATGCAACGTTGTTTTGGCATGTTAGTGTTTTTCTTGAGCTCGATTTGAAGGGCATAAGTATCCGCAAAAAGGAGGAGCTAGGGACTACTTTTTAAGGGCTGTTTGGATCACTATTTGAAGGGATCAAAGCTACAGTCCACTGCTGGGCTAGGCCGCAGGCCATAGCCAGCAGTTGGAGGCCTTTTAGTAGTTGTGTTCAAAAGGTAAGCAACCCTATAAGGTAGTATATCATTGGAGGACTGTATGAAGGCTAGCCACAGTAAATAGATGAACTATGGGGTATGTTTAGGGTGTTGTAGAAATCAGAGCTTGTGCCTTAACTAGTGACCAGGTCTGACATGAAATGCACCAATCCTTGCAGCATATGAAAGGTGCCAGATTAACAGCCTTGTCATGATAACAATGTAAACTATGAAACGGGAACTATAAACTCAAAACGGGAACTCTGGCCAAAAAACCTCGAAAAAACATCAAAAACAGTGCTAAAAATGAAAAGTATTGATGCTGGAATAACACATTTTTTTTTTCTTGGCTAAATTTTCAACATGTTTTAAAAATGGCGGTGAAAACAAATTTTTTGAGCAAAAAATATCTTAAAAACACCCTCAAAACGAAAAGTGTTGATGCTGGGAGAACACTTTTTTTTTCAACAGTAAAATTTCAATATTTAGAAATAATGGTGTAAAATATTTTATCATGAACCAGAAAAACATTAAATTTTAAAAAATAATGAAAACATAAAAAATAAAAATAAAAATAAAAATTAAAAATTAAAACAATGAAAAAACACAAAAAAAAAAAGTTTAAAAAAAATAACAAAACATAGATTAAAATATATACTAAAAGGAAAATATAAAATAAAAATAAAAAACGAAAAAAAAATTCAATCATAAAAATGTAAAAAAAACAAAATTAATGATAAGAATTAAAAAACTAAAAAAAAAAAAACTATAAACAATTAAATAGTAAAAAAAATATTTAAAAAAATGGAGAGAAAAAAGAAAAAGATTTATCTTGTAAAACATAAAAAAAAAATTGCCCAAAAAAAAATGGAAAAGAAAAAAAAAACATTTAAAAAAAACAAAAAAATTAAGTAGGTGAAAATAGAAAAAAAAAAAAAAAAATTAAGGAAAAACAAAAAAACTAAAAATTAAAATTAAAAACCAACTAGATCTACAAAAATAGAAAATTAACAAAAAAAAATAAAAATTACTAAAATTAAGATTAAAATGTTGATTACTTAAAAAACAAATATAAAAATATATATAAAAGATAAAAATAAAAAAAATAAAAAATGTTAAAAAATATTATCTCACAAACCATAAAAAAAATTTCGAAAACAAAAAAACAAAATTAAAATAAAAAAAATAAAATATATATATATATATATATATATATCTATATATATATATATATATATATATATATATAAACTAAGTAAGTAAAAATAGAGAAATAAAAAAAAAACTAGTTAAAAAAAAAGAAAGAAAATTAACGAAAAAAATTGAAAAATACTAAAATTAATATTAAAAAAAAAAAAAATTCAAATTATATAAAAAAAAAAAAACAAAAAAATACGTAATTTTTATTAAAAAAAAATGTAATTATTTTTTATTAAACATACATATTTTATTTTATATATATATATATATATATATATATATATATATATTAAAATTTAATTTTTTTTTTTTTTAACAACCTTTTTTATTATTTAAAAAAAAATTATAATTTTTTTAAAACAACTTTTATTTTTATTTTTATTTTTTCCTTAAAAATACAAATTATTAAATCTACGTTTTATATTTAAAAAAATAAATAAATAAATAAAACCTACATTTAAAAAAAAATAAATTTACATTTCTTTTTTTTATTTAAAAAAAAAATTAATATTCTTTTTTAAGCCATTCTTTTTTTATTAAAAAAAAATTATAGCTTTTTTTTTAAACATTTTTTTTTGTTTTTTATTTAAAATTATAAATAATAATAAAAAAATGATTTAAAAAAAATATATATATATATATATATATTTTATTTAAATATTAGAAAATTATTAAAAAAAATTAAAAATATAAAAAACTTAAAAATTAACATTTATTTTTAATTATTAAAAAAAAAAAATATGAGCTCCGGCCGCGCCACCACGGGCGGTCGGTGGGCGGCCCATCGATTCCGTGCAGCCCCTCCGCCCACCGCCACGCCACCACGGGCAACCCGTCGATTCCCGGAATCGACGGGCCGCCCACTGGTCGCCCGTTGTGGCGCGGCGGTGGGCGGAGGGGCCTGCGTGGAGGCCCTCCCCCCATCGCCGCGCCACCAGGGGCGGCTGGCGGGCGGCCCGTCGATTCCGGGAATCGACGGGCCGGCCACCGACCGCCCGTGGTGGCGCGACGGTGGGCGGAGGGGCCTGCGTGGAGGCCCTCCGCCCACCGTCGCGCCACCACGGGCAGGTGGTGGGCGGCCTGTCGATTCCCGGAATCGACGGGCCGCCTGTGGTGGCGCGGCCAAGGCTCATAATTTTTTTTTTAATAATTAAAAAAAAATGTTAATTTTTAAATTATTTTTAATTTTTAATATAAATAAAAAAATATATATATTTTTTTAAAAATCGTTTTTTTTTTTTTAATTTATATTTTTAAATAAAAAAACAAAAAAAAATGTTTAAAAAAAAAAAGTTATAATTTTTTTTTAATAAAAAAAGAATTGTTTAAAAAAGAATATTAATATTAATTTTTTTTAAATAAAAAAAGAAATGTATATATATATATTTTTTTAAATATAGTTTTTATTTATTTATTTATTTTTTAAATATAAAACGTAGATTTAATAATTTGTATTTTTAAGGAAAAAATAAAAATAAAAATAAAAATTGTTTTAAAAAAATTATAATTTTTTTTTTTTTAAATAATAAAAAAGGTTGTTTAAAAAAATAAATAAATTAATATATATATTTTTTTAAAATAAAATATGTATGTTTAATAAAAAATAATTACATTTTTTTTTAATAAAAATTACGTATTTTTTTGTTTTGTTTTTTTTTTTTTTTTATAATTTGAATTTATTTTTGTTTTTTTAATATTAATTTTACTTTTTTTTTTTTTTTTTTTTTTTTTTTTTTTTTTTTTTTTTTTTTTTCTATTTTTACTTATTTAGTTTATATATATATATATTTCTATTTTTACTTACTTAGTTTATTTGGTCTCAGCGGACATTAACCATCATCATCATCATATATATATATATTAATTTTGTTTTTTTTGTTTCCAAATTCTTTTATGGTGTGAGAGATAATTTTTTTAACCTTTTTTTTTTAATATTTATTTTATTAGTTTTTTTAAATTTTTTTTTGGTTAATTTTCTATTTTTTTTTAAACTAGTTTGTTTTTAAAAAAAATTTCCTAGTTTTTGCTAATGTTTTTTTTTTTTTTTTTAAGTTCTCAATTTTTATCGACTTATATATATATATATATATATATATATATATATGTAATTTTGTTTTTTTTTCCAAAGTGTTTTATGGTTTATAAGATAAAAAAATTTTAACACTTTTTTATTTTTGTCTTTTTTTTTATATATAATTTTATATTTGTTTTTTAGAGACAATTATTTCATTTGGATTGAAAATTTAATTAACGATGTATAAATATGTAAAATATGGAAAATGCAAAATATTGACCTTCTTTTTTAAATATGCAAATCAATAAAAACCTCACTACCAAAAAAAATAAAAATAAAAATAAAAACAAGAAAATATGAAGAAGAAGACCACTTCCAAAATTATTAAATTTACAAAATAATTATTTACATTACATACATTAGAAAAGTTAAAGTAAAAAAATAGATCTTTTAAAAAAAGGGTCTGATGCAGAATAACCACTTTTTAAAATCAGCATGAAAATCACTACCATTCTAAAACACAATGTACATAAAAAAAATAAAAAAAATTAAAGTGCCAAAAACTATGCTCTAAAAAAAACATGTGTGTTCTGCATCACCCCTTTTCAAAATCGGGTCACTTTTTTGCTATCTCTACAAAACATGTGTGTTCTGCATCACCCCTTTTCAAAATCGGGTCACTTTTTTGCTATCTCTACAAAACGGGTAACAGTATCAGTTCCCGTTTCAAAGTTTACATTGTGAAGCAGCGAAGGAACTGCTAATATTCAGTACTTGATATCAGAATTGCAACCTCATTGTGTCATTGTTATGGAGAAGATCTTTGATCTCCTATTTGGCAAGTCAAGTATTGACTTCAAATCGTTGTACTCTATCTCTTTCTCCCTGTTGAACTATTGAAGAATATAAGAAGAATTGATCAAGGGTTTCCCCACATTGGGGTTTGTCCCTGGTTGGTGCCACATCTTGTGTCCTCTTGTCTTGGTTTGTCTTATGATGTTTATGTTTATGTTGTATCTGCACTTTACTATCATGCTGATGTGATTGCTAATATGAATATTGTCATTGGGCTAATATGAAAAATTGAAGTAAATTGCTCTAAGCATAGAACATACCAAAATTTAATATATATCAACCCCAATGAACAATGTACTTTTAGGCATATAACAACATGAGTTTCCAGAATTACTATACAAAATTTAAGTGGATTGATACTCACTACCTTGAGATCTTATTGTCGACATAAAAGGACAAAGTATAAATGTGTACTAGACAAAGTGATAATCTAATATGAAGCTTCCCATAAGTGTTGTTAACTGTCATTGGAATTATCTTATCATTGATTTGATTTTTACTTTGGAAAATTATGAACCTTATCTCAATGCCCATTCTGAGTCATCCAGAGTTAAGTACTTGATTGACTATCATGCCTGGAATCACTTGGATAGTTCACCAAATACCAGGGCTCAAGATTTGTGGTACTGTATGTAATTCCTAGTTTGCATGGAAGGAGATGGATTTTGTAGTTATGGGTAATGTTGTACATTATGCACGGTTGTCTACCCATATGCTAAATGTACTTCCTCAAGTTGAATGGTTTACACATTATGGGCAACAACATACAAATCTATGGGACAATATTGCTCACAGGGAATGAAAATTGAATGTTCCCTTTAGTCTGGGCCACTAGATGTCAAATATTGACTTGACATATCAAAATGACCTCATGTAAGCACCTGCATGGTCTTACCAAAATGACCTCATGTAAGCACCTGCATGGTCAATAATGACTTACACAGTTTATTACTCAAGCTGGTGTCATGATGCTTGTTGCATGACTTGTGTGATTTATTAGTCAAGCTAGTGTCATGGTGCATGTTGCATGACTTGCATGGGTTTTGTTGCATGAAATGAAAGGCCCTTGCCTCATGCAATAAATTTATCCCATGGTGTTTCCTATACCTATGTCCTAGTACCCTTTTGCATAGGTCCTAACCTATGGTTTTGCTAAAATTACTACACAAATGTTGGTTTCTGATATACGTAAATATATTACAGGGGAGCTTACCTCGATAGTTATTGGAAATCTGTTTGGAACAATTGGAAACAACAATATTCAGTTATCTATAACAAAATTATCCTATTTAGACCAAACTTGTCACTTGTTTGCATTCCAAAAATGTACTGAAGATTAAAATACACAGTCCTGAATAGATATTGAACTCATCAAAAGGTGTACCATTGTTCTAATACAAATCTTGGCATAAATCATGTTGAAAGACCTGTGGTAAATCTACATGCATACAAGCATCTTAGTTTAGAGTGTAAAAAGTCTTGTTGACTGCTCAATGACAGGTTATAAATATTTTTTATGTCCAGTTAAGGAAGCAACCATTAATAGTAAGAATAAATACAATGAAGACAAATCTAATCATGTAGGTTTATACTCTCTTTCAATTGAGTATATCTTTGTTTTACTGTGTATTGTTATCACTTTAATCCTTGCGATTTCATGTTGTTGAAAGTATCAAAGAGAATGTATAGTGTGGAGTGTATGAATACAGGTAGAAGGAATCAACCTAGATACTGCTAGAAACGAAGGGGTGGAGAGGGAACACGCGGTAGTTTCCAATTTCTTATGGATAATGGATTGTGTTACATATTTTGCAACTAGTAGAGCACATTTGCAATGCCACAACTTCCACAAAGTCTTGTCATATAGAGTAATAGCTGCACAAATAAATTCAGACTCCCAACATATTTGACCCCTAAAGAACTTCCAAATTTCTGGAAATGGTTGGAGTTGTATTCAAGACAGATCTTTGAGCTTCCATGGGACGACTGTGCTTGTGGAGGTCTATCTTTGAGTATTAGTCACATATAATCACTATGTAATGGCCTATGTATCTGACATCTCTCATCAAATTGTGTGTGATTTTAAGGTTGTAATGAATAACTTAAGTTGACAGAGATGTTCTCCATGTTCAACATTTCACTTGTAAGTGATAGATGGATCGACTCTTGTATCAATTGTGCACACAAAATTTCTCTAAAGTAATAAGAAATTTAGTAGCAATTAGCAACATAGTTTATTAGCAATTAGCAATAAACTGACTATATTAAAAACTCGAAGAAACTTAAAAAAAAAAAAGAATGGAGCAATCAATCAATCATCAAAAAAATTATTGAGGATCTCAACAAAGAAAAAGAAATCAATTGAACAATCCTTGGGAGAGCACTAGGTAGAGTGTCTAGAAGTTCAGTCAGCACTTGCACAAAATAGAAGATATGCATTTGGTGTTAGCTTGTCTTTGGATAACCCAAGATCTGATGGAGGGAAGAAAAAGAAAAGAAATCAAAGACCAATTGATAATGAGCCTGAGGAATTAGTATGTTCAGAAAACCCCAAAGAGCATATGAAGATTCCAAAAAGGTTTCAAATAAAATTTAAGGACTCAGAGAAAAGTGAGACAAATGAAATTATTCTATCTCGGATAGAAGAATATCAGGATGTTGATGAAATTGGTGATACAAAAATGGTTTCAAGAATTCACAACAATGCTCAAATGAGTTTATATTTGCAGTCAAGTGAAGATAAGTTTCTGCATAAAAGAGCGAAGACTAACTTGGAAGAGGATACAAAAATAGTTGTTGGGATAGTTTCAAATAGATCAGTTGGCAATTCACAATATGGTTTACATGAGCAGACAGACAAGGAGAAGCCATTGAAGAAAATGGGGAAGAAGATGTTGTTGTCCTTACTGAAGGGAAAGAATTGAATGGGTTGCATGTTAACCCTAGGTTTGGTTCATGTTAGGAATTGGTTGGAGAAAAGCCATTAAATAGAGGTGCTAAGAAGGTAGAGGATGCAAAAATCCTTGATATGATGGCAAAGTCTAATGTAATTAAAGGTATTTCCCAGCCTCTTATGTGCTTGGATGGAGATGAATGCAAGCCTGGAAATAGAAAATCAAGGAAAGTAAAAGTTGATGCTGAAATCCTTGGTAGGGTGTTAGAGCTAAATGCTTTGCACAATAGTGATCAGCCCAACTGCCAACAGATAGATGAAAGTAAGCATGGGAAAAAACAAGTGAAGGAGGATAATATTGTATCCTTAGCAACCTTGTCTTCCAAACAAGCTATTATAGCTGATAAAGTAACCACAGACACAAAACCCTCAAAGAAGCTCCCCCCTATGGCTATACCATCGGTTGCTTCCAGTTTTTCATTCTCTGTTATACATTTTCTCTCTGCTGTTAGAACAACTATGATTTTCCCCTTTGCAGAAGATATTTCAGAGGTGGTCAATCATTCTGAAAAAAGTGATGGGGAGAGAGAGAGCTCAAACCAGGAGGGTCAGTTCACATTTTCTTCTGATGGGAAGGCTGAGGATCAAAATTGTGTGTTCTTAAATTGCTGCCTTGATGGCCATCCTGACATGTGTAAAACAGGTATAGATCCCAGTTATCCAGAACGTGAAAGACAAGCCAACCCATCCTCTATTCCTTTCCAAGAAATTGTCAAGCGGGTGCAGATGAATCTGGGGGATCCTTGTGTCCTTGAAACACAAGAGCCACTTCAGGATCTAGTTCGTGGAGCATTAAATGTTCGTGGGTTGTAGCAATTGTTCATTCAGAGACCCAAGTTTCATCACAAAAATCAGATCGAATTTCTGGATTTCATTTACCTACATCAAGGCCGCATACCCAACATTCTAGGGAGGAAGATTAATCCTCACAAGACATTCTCTCAACCAAATTTGTCAATGTTTAACCCAAAACTTGTGCACAAAAGGGTTGTTCAATTTCAAGTATATTCATTGACATTTGAAGCAGAGTTTAATCAGTGAAAGAAGGCCGCATTTTTGTCTTAAGTAAGGGCCAAATTCTTCAGCAAACAATTGAAAATTCCCTTGTTAACTCTCACTGGTTTGGCATCATTATTTGTGGAGGTCGTGTCTCTTATTTCTAGAGGTCAAGTTCCATTTGAAGAACAGTATTCTTGTGGTCGAGTTTTCCACTGGCACAAAGTGATCAACATCCTTGGCATATTAACCTTTTTTCAGAATTTAATTTGGAGTGCTATCTTTGAAGGCCGAATTGTTTGGTCCAAGAGGCCGAATTCATGTGTAGTGGATTAGTAATTTTCCATTGATAATATCAATCCTATAGCAGACTTCTTGGAGGCTGAATTTTATTTCCTAAAAGGGCAAGTTGTTCCAGATTGCATGAAGTATAATTTCCAGACATCTTGACACTAGAGGATCCATGAATTTAATTCTTCTTGTCAACTAAAGCAAACTCCAAGTTTTTCCCTCAAATTTCATTGTAATCATTGGAAAACATTCTTAATTAAAGTTCAGATTGCCTCGTGTTTTCCATATTTCACATGCTAATTGTTTGTAGAAATGTGTCAAAGAAGAAGTTCCAATATTGTAAAAAAAAATTCTTGAATTTTTGCTTGGGTACACTGCAGTGGTATCAGAGCATGACTCTGGCCAGCTGTGGGTGATATCAAGGAAAGGAATTCGAGGACCATAATTGAAGGCCAAGGGTAAAATTCTCCCAAATCTAAAATTTGAATATTACAACTGAGACTTTGCAAACATATTAGAGCAAATGGAAGTGTGGCTATTATCAAAGAAAGGAAGGAGAAATTACAAACTTAAAATGCAAGATCTTGAAGCAGAAGATAAAAGGGAAGTTAAGAATACTAGAAAAATTGAAGATAATACATCCAATTGAAGAGACAAAAGCAAACTTGAAAGTAGTTTATTTAGATGCAGTTGAAGCTTTGAAACACATATCTGATGGGAGCAAGGACACAATGGATAGTGATCTTGAAGAAAGCTATACCCAGAGGGCATTTTTCTTGAATGGGAAAATACATGATCTATAGAATTTTCCCAAGGAAAAAAGGCATGGATTTAATCCTACTAAAAAGCTTATTTAGCATCAGGCAGCTAGGATTTAATAACTTTCCATCTAGAGATACAATTGTTGCATCGAACTACATTTTGATGGAACCAAATCTAGGGGTTGAGACAAACAAAGTAGCTCCAGTATTGGATTTTGTGGGAAGTGATATTTATCTGGAATGCTACCCTAGAATGTTAATCACTCATAATGATGTTGTATCTAGCAGACTTCAGTTTGTCTTTGGAGACAGTAAGCATCGTCATTTATCTTATTCTCAACATCTGAAATGGCCATGTCTCTTTGATCCTAGAGGCCCCATGCTCCTTTCCAAGTAACACAGTGGGTATGGACAAGACAACATGGGAGGTATTTATTTCCTGTTGAGATTCTAAGGGTCGGAGATGTAATTCCTTTTCCTGCAGTTGTTGTGGCTCCCATATGTTTCACTGGAAAAAATCGAATTTGGAGTAATAAATCAATCCTATTTTGTTCCCAATCATGTGTTGGGGATTTCTCACTAATTGTACACCAGTTACTTGTCATGGATTGCTTAGGCAAGTGCAGTGATATTATGGACCAAAGAAATAGCCTATTGGTAGAAAACTCCAAACCAAAGGGAGCTTGCTTGGAGATTGATCAATGCAATGGAGCTAATGCTTTTGAAGTTTGCAGAAAACTTTTAACAATACAAACACCATAGTGCACTATGACTCTTATTGAAGGCTTGTCATTGGGGAACACTAAAGGAGATTACTCATTGATAATGAGCCCAAATGGAAGCAGTAAAATATCTATGTTGAGAGCTATTGTGGGAATGTGGTGTTCTGGTAAAGGCACCATTAGGTTCCATATTAAACACAACAATAAAGAATCAGATAAATCTACTTTTCCAGAAGTTGTCAAACATATTCAACGACTTATGTCATGTTATGATGTTGAAGCTATAGTGAATTACAAGGCCTGATCTCGAAATTTCATCTTAAGAATTGAAGGGGCCTTAAGGGAAAACAATAGCTCGAAACAGTGGACATTTTCTTACCTATCAGTCAACAAACTGAAGCATACATTTTCCATGTGCATACCCATCCTACAATTACCTTTAACAAGTACACATATGTTCTTAGGAGAGGACACATATGCTCATGTTTTGAAATGGAGGAGATGTATGACCAGTGGCCCATGGAAGAAAATTGCTTTGGGTTTGATGCAAATTTTGAATCTATAAGTATAGGCACATGCATGGTATTGAAAGCCCTCTTGTGCATCCTTTGGGAGTTGATATGGTAGCAAATTTTGCTTCAAAGACAACACTTCCAGGATTCAAGGGTTGGAAGCCCCTTGCAGTCTATGATAAATATACCAGGAGATGGTTATGGATTGGTCCAGTGGTATGATCATATCTAGCTCCTCAAGACACGAGTCCATGGAAGTCCAGAGTTCTCCAGAAGCATGGGGTATTTCTCAAAAGATGCTTTTAAAATTGGTGGAATCATTTTCAAATTGGATGAAAAATGGGCAAGAAACTCTTCACTAGATTGTTCTTCTACCTACCCCACCACCACCATCAAGGCCAACATTTATATATGGAAAGGAAATATTTCGGGACTTGAGAGTTCATAAAAGTTCAATCACTATCACCCCAAGTTCTGCTGATATGAGAGCTTATTTCCGTAGAGAATAAGTTCTTCGATACTCTGTTCCTGACAGGGCCTTCTCTTACACTGCTGTAGATGGGCGTAAGGTAGTTGTTGCTCCACTGAGGAGATGTGGTGGCAAACCTACCTCAAAGGCTCGGGACCATTTTATGTTGAAGCCTGATAGGCCCCCTCATGTGACAATACTATGCCTTGTGAGAGATGCAACTGCTAGATTGCCTGGGAGCATCGGCACAAGGGAAGATGTTTGTACACTTATCAAGGATTCTTAGTACATTGTAGAATATGTATCAGATGCACAAGTTAACCAGGTTGTTACTGGAGCATTGGATCACCTGCATTATGAGCGCGATCCTTGTGTGCAATTTTATGGAGATAGAAAATTGTGGGTTTACTTACACTCTGAAAGAACTGAAGAAGATTTTGTAATTAACTATGTGATTCAATTTGATTTTAGTTTTGTACTCTTCGATGTATTCTAGAGTACAAAAGATCATGGAGAGTTCTTTGATGCTCTTATATTCTCTGAATCTGCATTGATAAAAACTCTAGTTGGAAATGATAGAAATCAGTTTGCATAAACAAGAGGTAGTCTGTGAAATATCAATTATGCTACACTGAATTAAAAATCACAACACATGATTAACAGAGCCAATCCCGATTTCTGTTGCTATCTTTCCACAATGGGACACAATGGGCCGTGTAGAAGCTGTATTCCAAGTTTGGATAAAAATGAAGTTGCACACAAGTTCTTCCACAAATGTTTGTAATAGAGATAGTGTTATGGAGCACAATGATTGTTGCGTATGTACAAAATGGTCTCCATCGCAAATATTTGAATCTCTTTCATCATTTATACGTTATAGGATTGAAGCTCAACTCTGTGACCTTTGCAAGTATTCTCCCTGAATATGTCGATCTATTAGTCCCACAAGAAGGTCAGGAAGTCCATGTCTATATAATAAAGAATAGATTGAAGGGGCATTATTTTGTGGGGAATGCACTAATAGATATATACACCAATTGTGGAATTGTCGATATTGCTCACACTGATTTTGAGGGCATGTCTCAAAGAGGCATAGTTTCATGGAATTTACTGATGATGGGTTATGTATAAAGTAAGAAGTGTAGTGAGGCCAATAAATTCTTTTGTCAAAAGGGTATTGGATGTGGTAAACTCTGATGAGGTCACATTTTCCATCCTTTTATTGACGTGTGTTCACATAGCTGCTCTGCAGCATGGCACAAAGACCCACAATTAAAACTAAATTTTATGTTTAGTTAATTTCAACCCAAATTTCCAAACGTAAATTTGATGAGAAAAGGAAATTTCCATTGGAACATTTTACCTTCTCAGCTCTCTTTGGTTTTATATTCCATGATGGAATCATTTTGAGGATGACGGGACATCTTCTACAAAGAGATGGAAAAGGAAAAAGAAGGACAATGTCGAGAATTTGGACCCTACGCCTTGTAATGATGGTACTTATCATGGCATGGATGATCAGGATGGTTGTGGCTCAGGCCTTGGGTTTGATTTCTGCTCTCCTGATTATAATGGTGACTCATCATCTATATATTCTGGTGGCAAGGTAGAACTTGTGTACAATAAGAATGGTTCTTTGACTCTTGTGCTCATTGTAGAGGATGCACTTTAGAAAAAAAAAAAGGAAACCACTCATTTCTGTAGGGAATAATGGCTTATCCCTCTCAGAAACCCCTATAAGCGTTGGCAGCCTGCCTGTACAGAATGTTGATGGCACTATTGTCTCTGTGATCAAAAGATCAATACATAAAAATTTGGAGACTAAGGAATCTAATCTATCTTGGACTGGTTATGTCTAGATTGCTTACAACAGAAAACCATCAGACAATGAAGAAGGGATCTTATTAAGTCCAACCTTGGACTATTAGCAACTATCAAAGTTGAAACAAAAGAAGTGGAAGATGTCACACATAATGTCACATAGGAAAATGTCAAACATAATGTTAGGGTGCCAAAAGTATCTGTCCGAATTAATGGAAACTTGGAGTTACTAATGATCATCCATATATATGCTCAATCAAATAAGCCTAGATTATTTATTCCCTGATGGAATTTCATGTGCTATACTACAAAAATAACTTTCTATCAAGACAATGTCAACGCCTATATCTACTCAATCCTGAGAAGAGTCCTAGAAATCCACAGTAAAAGAGGTTGTGGCTCCAAAACTTAACATGTTGGATAAGTCCTCACAATATATGTGGAGGCTTTTGTAATACAAAAGTTGATCCAAAACTTGTTCCCATAGTGAATCTGGGCAATTGTATTTGTACTGTTTTCAAAAAAATTCTTATTCCTACGCTCCTATGTCAGACTAGTTACTTTGCAATGCATTTAAAGCAGCTTTTCATTTACACATTAATTATTGTGTCATGACATTTCCCAGTTTCCTAGAAATTTGTAGGTGACATTTTTAGAGATGTATCATTTCCCATTACCATATGCACTTCTTTATCTTGGTGGCAAGAATCACATTAAGTGGCAATGTTTTGCTGTTGAATTGTGTTTGTATAGTGAAGCGTGGACCTTAAAAGAATATATATGGTAGCTATCCATTCTTCCCAACCCAAATTTCCCTACAATGATATTGTAAGACCACTTGATTCTATAAATAAGTTGCAATCTAGTACCATAAATATGACAACATAGTTCATGGTTTTACAGCTCATATTCTAACTAAAATTATATCAAATGATAGAACACAGTCATAGATTGAAGTACTTTGTCCACTTAAAAAGCATCTGATACTAGCCAACATGATGGAAATTCACTAGTGAGGTTGATGGAATGTTAAACCAACAATAGTGTTCAATTCCTTTAATTCTCTCAATAAATTCCTCTTTTATTTGTTGGAGAAGGTCCATTCCATAAGAAATTCAATGAAACTATCATCCAAAACAACAAAAAGTGTTTGGACAATGTTGAAATAGCATATTGATGTTTCTTTGAATTTTGTCTTATAGATATATGAGCAGAAGACACATCAAAGAAGATCTCTCTAGACCTCAGTAGACTGATCCATCTATGTTGAGCCTTCAGAGACTACTCCTAAGTACAGGAAAGCATGAACAGATTGAATGTGAGTTCAATACGAGAAAAGAAAATTTCAAAAATTCAATATCACCACTGGACATATTATTAATATCCATGATAAGGGAGGAGTCCCCTTACAGAATAATCTTGACAATGTTGGTGTTTGTCAAGCCCCATAAGGGTACAAGAGAACAACAAATAGTGGAAAAGAAAGCAGCCAATCCTTTCTGCAATAGAAATTTTCTGAGCCTGGACATATACTAGCAACAAAAGAACCAATCTTCAAGTTTTGATGCCAAATCAAATATGAGTTGAGATGAGAGCACGACCAGAACTGCACACTTCAATTGTCAAGAAACAGGTCTTGCTAAAGATACCGCCAAGGTTGAGCAAGATGATGTTGGTGGCATTGATTGTTGAACTTCGTTGATGTTGGTGGTATTAATTGTTGAACTCCTCTACCATGGACCTAACAAAAATGTACCCTTCACTCGAAGGAAAATAAATGGTTAGGCATGCTAGGTTTTTTCTACCACATTATAAGGTTGAGGGGATGAACCCTTCACTCAAACCAAAATCATTGGTTAGGCATGTTAAAAGGTTGAGAAATCCAAGTCTGAAGACTTTGATCTAGATGATGTTTATGTATCTCTTATTGATGATCCCATTTTTAGTAGCGTTGAATCAATGATGCGTTTCACGACTAGTCATGTTGATAAGTGATTTGTGGATTAAAACACCCATGAGCCTTTAGAGACTACTGCTAAGTACAGGAAGACATGAAAAGATTGAATGTGAGTTCAATACAAGAAAATAAAATTTTCAAAAAATCAATATCACCACTGGACATATTATTAATATCCATGATAAGGGAGGAATCCCTTGACAAAATAATCTTGACAATGTTGGTGTTTGTCAAGCCCCACAAGGGTACAAGAGAACAACAAATAGTGGAAAAGAAAGCAGGCAATCCTTTCTGCAATAGAAATTTTCTGAGCCTAGACATATACTAGCAACAAAGGAACCAATCTTCAAGTTTTGATTCCAAACCAAATATGAGCTGAGATGAGAGCACGACCAAAACTACACACTTCAATTGTCAAGAAACAGGTCTTGCTAAAAATAACCGCCAAGGTTGAGCAAGATGATGTTGGTGGCATTGATTGTTGAACTTCATTGATGTTGGTGGTATTTATTGTTGAACTCCTCTACCATGGCCCTAACAAAAATGTACCCTTCACTCAAAGGAAAATAATTGGTTAGGCATGCTAAGTTTTTTCTACCACATTATAAGGTTGAGGGGATGAACCCTTCACTCAAACCAAAATCATTGGTTAGGCATGTTAAAAGGTTGAGCAATCCAAGTCTGAAGACTTTGAGCTAGATGATGTTTATGTATCTCTTGTTGATAATCCCATTTCTAGTAGCGTTGAATCAATGATGAGTTTCATGAGTACTCATGTTGATAAATGATTTGTAGTTTTTATGTCTAGTTTTGCTGCTACTACTACTGAGGATGTAGAGGAGTCTTAGGAGCCCTCAAACTCTAAGCCAGATTATTTATGTAGCTCATGTTGATGCTCCCATGTCTAGTAGTGGTGATGAGTTTTATCATGATGAGGAGTGATCATTTTGATCACTGATATGTAGACTTGTAGTAGGTTAGTGGCCCCATAGCTTGTAGCATTGTTTTTGGACTCTAAAGGTCATTTAGAGCCTTATTGATTATGTATTTTGTTGTTGATATGTAGTGAACTTAGTTCCCTTTTGATATATTCACATTTGCATGGTTTATAGATCAGAAAAATTTGCATATTTTTTCTTTATTGGTTTGGAATCATGGTTTTAAATTTAAAAATAGTTTTTCATTAAAAATTAATTATTTTATGTTTTTTTAAGGCTCGGTTCATTGAGATCTATTAAAATTGGAAAGTAGGGCCAAATTCCACCATTGGAAAGCTCATTTGTTGGATATGATTATTTCATTGAAGTCCTCTTTTCGACAGGACCAAAATCGACCTGAAGATCATCAAATTTGGACAAGAAAAAGTGTGTTTTTGAATTTATGCCCACCCATGTGCAAATTGTCAAGGCCGGCCTCATCATCATAAAGCCCAATGGTCATGTCTTTTGACCCTCAACAATTTGTCTATATAGAGGTTCCTTCAACCTCATTCAATACATCAAAGGGCTCCAATTTATATCTAAGGTATCCGAGCTCTTGAGGAGGAAAAAGGGTTGTTTGTTTTGTGTTTCTTCTTCAGCAACTAGGGCCAAGATTCCTCAGATATACAACCGCAGGACTGGATGAAATTTCAAGGCAACTTGTATGGGTAATCCTATCATTACAGGTCTGAATTAAACCTCATAAATTCAGGTCATGTTTGGGTATTGACTTCGAGTTGATCTATGGTCAATTTAAGGAAGAATTTCTCCCTTTCTGTGTGCGCACTTCAGAGCCATTACTCTAGGTAGGTCCGTAGGCATGCACCAGGTTAGACAGAGCAACCGAGAAGCCTATCTTGGGTTCAGATAAGTTCTAAGGGCCAATGATGGACAACCTCTTGCTTTCCAAGGAAAGCCGCAGTTGAAAGGAGGGTTTCTTGATCAATTGAATGGAACAATAGTGGACTGTAAGAAACCCTAACCAGATCTTAGCTGACTAATGTTGACAAAATGATGATATTGCAATTTTGGGCTATTCACTTGTCCAAGGGCAGTCATATTGGATCTTCAAATTGGAAAGTCATTTTGACTTTAAATTATTGTACTTTCTCTCTCTGTTGAACATTTGATATTAATAATAAGATTAATTGATAAAGGGTTTTCCCCGTCTTGGGGTTTTTCCCTGGCTTGTGCCATATCCTTGTGTACTCTTGTCTTGGCTTGTATTTTGCATCTTTCATCTGTGTTCTTTCTTCAGTTACTGTCATTATAATGATGTCTTATGTGACTGCTAATGGAAAATCGGGCTAATATGGATCTCTAAAGTAATTGTCCTAAGCAAAGAACATGTTAACCTAAAATTAGCATGGTATCAGAGCTCAGGTGAGGATGAGCCCAAGCAAGAGAAAACACAATCACTAAGATGGTTTCATCACATCAAAAGATAGAAGCACTACTTGGACCGAGCTCCTTGTGGCATTAAATCACATTCTGGGCATAATCACTATGATATCTATGAATAAGCCAAAAACCTAAACAAAGAGTTCAATACAATAGTTATGTGCTCATTTTGGAGGATAAATTCACTCTATTTTTAACTGAGTTTGGAGTTTCCTTTGTGCATTTACTTGTGGAAGGACAAGATGTCTTAAAAAAAAAAATCTTCATGATTTCTGAACCACTGTGGTGCCTTGTTTGAAGTGTTATAAGACCTTTTTTTTAGGACCGAAACATCAGGCATATAGCTAGATTATGGTAATTTTTTCCCAAAAGAATAGCCTAGGAGATATCTCCCTCTGAGATCCCCCACTGATCTGAGAGACTTCGCTGACAGGTATTGGATCTAAGATTTTTTACTATACCTTTCCCTCTGCAATTTTTCATAGATCTCATCTACACATAAGTATCGCTATTCCTACATGTTAGAGATCCTGCTTTCACTCAACATCTTTGTCTCAGCATAGTATCCATGTTTTATATGACATCTTACAGTTGGCACGATCCCTCTATAAATAGTATCGCTCAATCTCATTTAGCATAGTCCCTTATGTATATATCATCATACAGGTAACATGATCTCCTTGTATATGACTTCACTCTATTGGCTCGATCCTATAGCTTACATTTTAAATGTATCGTTTGGCGCATCCTATCATTGTTAGGCACCTCACGTGGTTATGAATCCATCGTACCTCTTTTTGCTCATCGCATATCTAATTTTTCATTATCGGCACATTGGCACTGAAAGTATGTCTCGAGCAATATATGTAAAGAGCAAGCAATGTTTTGGTATGACAAAACCATATAGAAATCAGTGTATGGTTTCATATATGAGTATTTCATATGGTATGGATGTCATCTCAGCTGTGTAAGATGATCCACATTGTATGCATAGAATAGATACTCTAATTATAAGAAGACATTATGGTATTGCGTATACATATTGACATGGTTTTTGCAGTATGTGAATGACATCATATTTGCGGGTAGAGAAATATTGGCGTCAACAATCAACATATATACATAAATTCAGTCATTATTGGTATATGCATGGCATTCTTGCAAGCCCTGAAACAATTGTGGTATTTTGGCAAACTATTGAAGTATGGAAATTCTGATCAAAGTTATGCTCAGTCATGGCCTTAGGTAGTATGTTAACATTTGTTTCTTATATCTCTCTGTTGAACTTCTGAGCTTATCTTCTTCTCAAAGCCTAGAAAAGAAGAAGCTTAGTTCTCCTATTGTTCTAGAATCAATTGTAACTCAACTCATAAATAAAAGTAAGCCAATACCCCTATGTCGACGGATCATTAGTAAGGCTCTAGAGCATTAATGCATTTGTACATCATATAGTGATAAATGTTGAATGTGTACCAAGTCTTGACCTCTCTACAATGACATGATCTATAGTTCTTATATCAGTTGAGCCCACTTTTGGAGATTTTCTAACTTACAGTAGCTATAAGCATCAAGCGATGAAATCATTTGATATTTATAACACAGTTAACCCTCTTTTAGGGCTACCAACTTTACTTATCAACCTGGGGTTCATACAAACTTGGAGGTGACAGTGCTATATGAAAAAGTAGAAGTGAAGGACCTGCCTGTTGTCACTATTTGTCTAGTAAGAGACCCCAGGGGTTCCAAGCCAAACTTCTATAGAGTCAGAAGAAGCTTAATTCTTTGATGGAAGGGGAGAAAACTTATTCTAAGAGAGAGCTACTCTACTACAGTAATGAAGAAAACAACATGAAATGATAAACTTACACCATAACCTAACTAACAAATTAAACAACTATGCTAAGCAAAATTGCTAAATCAACATTAACCTAATGCTAATTATCTAAGTTGCAGAAGTAAAGAGCATCAAAACTAGAATAAGGTGTAACAAAGAAACTTAGGCTAAATCGGGTTTCAAGTGGAAAAAAAGCAATCGGAGGTTGAAATCAGTGAAAGGAAGACGTGAGGGAGCAACAATGCATAAGAACCGTTGGATCAGTTGGGTGAAAGGCAAATGAACGATGGAGATTGGATCACAGGAGGTTACGTAGATAGATGGGTGAACATGGTTAACTAATAGGATGAACGGTGGAGATTATATCGCGGCGGTTGAGTGAATAGATGAACGAACAGGGTTAACTGGAGATGGACGCTGAGATTATATCTTGGAGGCTAACTCAAGAGATGGATGGATAGGATTAATCAACAGATGGACAGATTAGATCGCGGGCAAAAGAAACATGCGGAAATGACAGAGCGGGTTTAGAGGGCGGTAAGCTGTTTATCGTACACCCTCAAAGCTGTAAGTGGTTTTCTAAACTTTTGCGCGATTAGCATAAATGGGCGACACGTAGCATGGAGAAACCACTCTCATCACGTGCCCTTGTGTGGATAACGATCAGATAGAAATCCACGCGATATCGCGCGATAGTCGTCGGATCTGGCGAGGTAGATCAACAGTGGAGATTTGACCGAGCTAGTTGGTGAGTGGGTACGTGATAGCCGTCGGATCTAACGAGGTAGATCGAAGGTGGGGATTTAAAGTGCAGAAAGTCAGCGTTAAAAGTGAATCGGGCGGTGATTGGGAAGGTTTGTTGGTGATCGGATGGTGAGGAAGCTATGTAGGAGGAACGTGCTAGAGGCGATTTCAAATGAAAATGACAGAGAAAACTAGTGCGAGTGAACAAATAATTGCATTAAATAGCGAACTCCATAGCCCATGTGAGAACCAGAGACTGTGTTTTTAGGGTTGCTGGAGGGTCCCTTCCTCAAGTCATGGTCCCAGAGGGAGGAGATGAGGCCGAGACACCTGCGCACAACTTGATAGTGATCTTTTTCCTTTAACTAACATGTGAACTGAAAGAAGGCATAAATGAAAGTAAAATTAAGCACAACGCAAATTAACAGAACCAAAAAGATACTTCAGCAAATAAACAATGAAAAACCATGAATCTATTTAAGAAAATGAACAAGTAAACTAGAAAGCTATTTAAGAAGGTAAACAAAACCAAGAAGTTACTTAAACAAATGAACAGAACAAAACTCTATGCTAGCATAAATGTATAGTAAAGAGGAGTTGTGGCTAGTTGGGTCAGGCCCTAACCCACGAGCTTCAGCCCTCGAAGTTAACTCAGAGTTGGCTTAAACAAAACTCATTCTTATTGTAGAAACCATGGATTACAGAGCAAACTGTCACAAGTCTTTTCAACTCAGAAATAAAACAAAGTTTTTACAAATGAAGTCTAAATCCTACTGAGGTCCTAAGCCTCTCTATTTATACATTTGAAGTCTCTAACAACTTCCTTCCCATTAGAGAGGCTTGGCCTCTAACTCAAGAAAAACTGGTTTGTGTCACTTTCACTAGCTCAGCTGTCTTTTAGTCTTCAACATGATGGCTGTGTGCACTCCGAACTGATGGTGGAATATTCGAATGGAGGGGTAGTAAATGAGGAGGATTTACCTCCTATAGTTACTCTCCCTTGTCCCATTCGAGTCTTTACCAAGGTCTTCGCCATATTTCTTTTCTTTTATCCTTTCTACCTGCATTTTCCTTGCTTTTATCCTTTATTCCTGCATTTCATGCACATTAGACCACAAAGCAACATATTCAACTCTAACTCATTTCATAAACAAACTATAAGCAAAAGTATGCAATAAGTTGTGAGAATTGTTGGTTTGACTAAGCTAGGAGGTGAATTAAGGCCAATTAAGGCCCATATAATTGTTCAATGATGAGGCTCATCATCACCCCCCTACTGAAAGCGTTGCTCATCCAATGAGCAACTTAGTCAATGTCCATGTCCTTCATGGCTTTGGTAGCCTCTCTGACATCCCATGCTTCTGCTGTGGTCTCTTCTTCTTGTTGATAGAAGCCTGCTTTCCTTTCTACTTCTTCCCACTGCCTCTTTTTCTCTTCTTCTTTTCTCCCTTCCAAAATCCCTAGGAGTAGTGGTGGACTGAGTTTTAGGCCTATTCAATTGACCTTCAACCTTTGCATTGATTGCTTATACATAGGTGTCCTGTTGAGTGCCTCTCTTAACCTTTAAGGGGAGTGATATTCTCTGATCTTCAAGTTGTGTGGCAGTGTGTTCCATTTCCTTTAGCAGGCATGTGTATTATCATCTCTTAGCAGCCTAAACATATTTTCAAAATGTGAAATTTCTTGCTCTTGGGAAAAAAGATATCTAAGTGCCAACTAAGGATCATTTGCAATTAGATTATGGGTGTTGATTAGGGCCATGGGATTTGATTGTTCAACTCTAATGAAAAAGAGGTTCATTTTTCTCTTTGGCCAATATTCTTTTCATCTTTGCAGCCCTTGACTTCTCGTGGTTCATTCATGATGCCATGACCATAAATTGTAGATCTTCTAGCTCTGCATTAGGATCCCAAATATTCATGTCTGTGAGAGCCATATTGTGAAAGTAAAACTCAACCATTTTGGCCTTATCCTCTAGTGCACTTTGATCACAAAGATGAATAATCTGTCTGCAATCCTGAAATGGCATGGTGTCCCTTTGTGCTAGTGTTTTAATCTGATATTGCAGCCATTGTTCTCTGAGGTAAGGAGTATAGGATTTAGCTAGCATCCTACACTGGATGGCCTCCAATGATAGACTGGCCATACATTCTAGCTGGCTTTCCTTTTCCTGCAACTCTCCTCTTTGTTTTTCTTATCTTCTTCCTTTTGATGTTCCTTCTCATCTCCATCAGTTTCTTCTTTTGTTTCAGCATCATCCTCCTTGTGTTTCAACATGTTCCTCTTTATTATTTTCTTCTTTATTCATCTCATCCCATATAGCTCTGTATCTTCTTCTTGTTTTGCCTCCTCCTCACTGACAAAAGGACTAACATCATAGATGAGGGTTTTGATGTCATCCTCTACTGGTAAGTCTCTGAAGACTAACCATTTTATAGGGATCCTAAGGTTTTGGAGGGCATCCTCAATGAGAATCCTGATCAACCCATGGTGAACGAACTACTGGGAATTTCCTTCCTTTACTTTACTGCTGGAGTCTATGAGTGATTTCGTCAAGAAATAGGGTATGATGAGTCTTTGGTGCGCTGGTGTTTCTACCCCAAATCTTAGTTCTTCGAGAATTCTCAAATGGTTGCCATAACAATACTGTATCTATGGACTCTTTCATTCTCTTTTGCCTTATTAAAGAATTTCCTTCTTGCCACCTTTTCGCTTATAAACCAACTACCTCTTAACCTTTACAAATTTTGATCAAATGATGCATATGAGTGAGTCAGTGGGATACTTACCTGTAGTCTTGACGCCATGTTGCAGTTGCCAAAGATCAGAGGTGTTGTTGATGGTCATTCTTCTTCCTCCTTTGCTTCCTGCTTATGTTTATTATCTTTTGCAGGCGTCTGTGACTAAAGATTTGATGTTGTTGTTGCTGCTGTGGAGCTCTTGGATCTGATGTTGCTGCTGTTGTGGAGCTCTTGGATTTGATGTTGCTGCTGCTGTGGAGCTCTTGGATTTTATGTTGTTGTTGCTATGGAGCTCCTGGATTACCACTTGGCAATGTTTGGTGTCTCCTTTACAATTTCTTGATCATGTTGTTGGCTGGTGCTGTGAACAGAGGGAGTAGGAGTGTATGTGGATGCATGGATGATAGTAATGGTTGAGGTGATTCTATTATAAAACACAATCTTCACCTGAATTGAAGCAATGAAGTGAAAAAAAAATATAATTGATGGAGGGATGCATGGTAAGGAGTGGAGGAGATGAATATATGTGAGGCAGGGTTCCCTCTGTATCTTCTCTTTGCTCCTTGCTTGTCTTTTTCAGCCACCTGCAAATAAAAATTATGTTTTTTTCTATATATATATATATATATATATATATATATATATTTTAAAGAAACACCTAGGCTGCCTCAGAGAGGTTGTCACCCTAGATATCTACCCTAGGCACCTCAAGGAAGGTTTTCACCCAGAGATCTTCTTACTCTTTTTCAATTTTCTCATCCTTGGGCTGCCTTATGAGGTTTTCAACCCAAAGATGGGACTCAAGTGCCTCATGGAGGTTTTCACCTGAATCATTATTCTTTTGTTTTTTCCTTTTTCAGTGACTTGATGAGGGAGGATCTGGAACTGCTCTACCATCATCACTGTCTTATTGGTACTGTCAATGAACTCTTGTTTTGATAAAGGACTCTTGTACATTTTCAATATGTGTCCATTAACTAGCAATGGAATGGCTTCTTCATCAATAGTTATGATTTGCATTGAACCATTGTCATGGCATCTTTCCACCACATAAGGTCTAAGCCATCTTGTCCTTAGCTTGCCCTTGAAGTCTTTAAACCTGTAATCATATAGCAATGCCTAGTCTCCTTCTTGAAATTGCTTCTCCTTGATGTGCTTGTCATGCTAGACTTCCTATGAAGCTCAACTATCTCTGTATGTAGGAGGGACTGCATTCTGAATTCATCCAAGCCATTCAAATGTAACAACCTTTCTTTCTGTGCATGACTGAGATCTAAATCTAGTTGGGATGCCATCCTCAATGCGTTATATTCAAATTTAATGGACAACACAACCTTTTTACCATATACACCTCATAGGGTGTAAATCTAATGGTGATCTTCCATGTTGTATTATAGCCCCAGGTGGCCTTAACTAGTCTCTCTGCCCAATCCTTCCTGCTGCTGCTCACTACCTTGGTTAAGATGTTCTCTAATTCCCTATTGGTCACCTCCACTTGCCCATTAACTTGTGGATGATAAGGAGTGGAGGTCCTATACTTGATTTTGTGATGGCTGAGCAGTTCTTCAATCATGCTAGAGGTAAATTGGATGCCTTGGTCTATGACTAGCTCTCTAGGGTACCCAAATTTGTAGAATATATTCTCCCTTAGGAACTCAGCCATCTTCTCTTTGTTGCTGCCTTAATTGCCTTGATTTCAGCCCACTTAGTCAAATAATCAGTGCACACAATGATGTGTTGTTTTTTCTTTGAAGGAGGATTGATAGGCCCAATGAAGTCCATGCCACACTTGTCAAATGGCTCAAAAGTCACTTGAGGTTGTAGGGGCATTTCATCTCTTGGAGTAGGATTTCCCATCCTTTGGAATCGATCACACTGACTAATATACTTTTTCACATCATGATGAAGAGTAGGCCAATAATAGTTTGCTTGCAACACTTTGAATGTTGTCCTTTTTGCTTCAAAGTGACCTCCATAAGGCCCATCCTGACAGGTCAGAAGGATGCCAAAGACTTCCTCTTCCCTTACACACCTTTTTAAGATTTGTTCTCGGCCAAGTTTGAACAGATTGCCCCCAATCCAGGTGAAGGGGGTGCTCTTTCTGATTATCTTGCTCTTTTCTTTGGAGGGAAATTTTGGTGGGAACTGCGCTGATACCAGAGAGTTTTCTATATCAGCAAACCATGGGGAGAGAACTGAAATAGCAAACAAATGCTCATCTGGTAACTAGTCATCCACCATTCCTTCTTCATCTGTAGGCAGATTCATTCTAGATAGAAAGTCAGCAACAACATTTTCCTTTCCAGGCTTATCAACAATAGTTAGATCAAATTGTTGTAATAGAATCAACCATCTTATGATTCTAGCATTCACATCTGGATTGTTCATTAAATATTTGATTGCAGCATGATCAGTATGCACAAATGTTTGATAACCTGTAATGTAATGCCTAAATTTGTTCAATGAATGCACAACAACCAAGTGTTCCTTTTTGGTCACAATATATTTTAGCTTAGCCTTTGATAGGTTCTTACTAATAAAATAGATGGCATAGGGTAATTTCTCCTCTTCCTAACCTAAGAATGATCCTATGGCTTTGTGTGAGGCATCAACATGAATATGAAAAGGGAGGGCCCAATTTGGGCCTCTAAGGATTGGTGCAGTGGTTAACTTACCCTTTAGAATGTCTAAGGCCTCTTGACAACTCTTTGACCATATAAACTCAGAATCTTTGGCCAAAAATCCAAACAAAGGAGAGGCTAACTTGCTGAAGTCCTTTATGAATCTTTAGTAGTATCCAACCAATCCTAAGAAACTTCTAACATCTCTCTGCTTTTGTGGAGGTGGGACCCTTTGGATGATTGCTATTTTGTTTGGGTCCAACTATAGTCCTTGCTGAGATATTGAATGACCTAGCACAGTCCCTTCAGTCATTAAGAATCCACACTTCTCTGGATTGAGAGACAGATTCGTTTCAATGCATTTGTGTCATACTTTGCCTAGGTTAGTCAGGACTTCTTGGAAATCACAGCCATAAGGTGTAAATTCATCCATATAGATTTCTACTGCATCATGTACTAATTCAACAAAAATACTCAATATTGCTCTCTGGAAAGTGGCAGGAGCATTGCATAGGCCAAAAGGAAGGACTCTACAAGCAAAAGTACCCAAAGGACAGGTGAATGTGGTCTTATCCTGGTCTTCTAGGCAGATTTGGATTTGGTTATACCCACTGAATCCATCTAGGAAAGAAAAGAATTTCTTCCCTGTCAGGCCATTTAGCACTTGGTCAATGAAGGGTAGGGGAAAATCATCCTTCTTTGTGGCTTTGTTCAACTCCCTATAATCAACAAAAATCCTCCACTTACAATTTTTCTTGGGAACTAACACTAAAGGAGAGATCCACTCACTGTCTGAGATAAGGTAAATAAATCCTGCATCTAGCAGTTTTTGTAGTTCTTCTTTGACTATGTTTTTAAGAGTTGGATTCATCCTCCTTTGTGGTTGCCTGAATGGCCTACAACCTTCTTTGATGTATATGTGGTGAGTACACTCTGAGGGGTGTACTCCCTTCATTTCTTTATAACTCCAAGCGAAGGCTTCTAGGTTCTCTCTCAACATGTGGCATAACTTTTCCTCTTCTAAAGCAGAAAGAGATGGGTTAATGTTCAAAGTCTTTTCTAGGCCAACTTCTATGGTTTTGACACAGAGTGGGTTGGAATTGGCCAAGCATAAGTCAACTGGATGATTGTTCTGGGCTTCCTTTACTTCATCTTCTGATGGAAGTGAACTAGGAGTTGGACTTTGGAGCAGGTATTCAATTAAGTCATCCTCATCTTGTTGTCCTCCTCCTATGGTTGTTTCAAAAGCATAAAGTTGGGCAGAATAAACTTCATCTTCTTCCTCCTCCTCTAACCATAAAGGTAAATCATGCTCTAGGGTAGGTTGAGCAGGAGGGTATAAGACTAATTGTTTGGATATATTCCCATTCTTGATGGTCATATTCCTAGCTCTGTAGCTAATGTAAGCATCAGTTGTGGGCAACCATGGCCTCCCCAGGATGAGAGGGTAACCATTGAGCTTAGCCTTAGGATGGAGAACTAGGAAATCTGCAGGGTACTCCCAGGAGTCAATGGAGACCATCACATCCTCCACAATTCCCTCAGGGGTGACTGTGGAACGGTCTGCAAGTTGCAGAACTGTTTTGGTCTTCCTTAATGACCCTGGAGGTTGAGATTGAGCATGGTGTCCTTAGTCATCACATTAATGGTAGCCCCAAGATCAATCAGAGTGTGTGGGACAATGGTTCCATTGATGTGCACATCTACTACAAGGCTTCCAAGGTCTAAATATTTGGACATATTACCTGCCCCAAAATTAAGTCAGACAACTGCCCAATGACATTAATGGTAGGGGCATCCCTTTTTCTTCTTCCTGGATGCTTGAAGCACTTCTCCTTAGTCAACTTATTGTAAATAGGGACATCTTTGATTGCCTGGAGAAGGGGGATATTTATGCATAGGTTCTTCAATTCTCCCAGAAGTTCAGTTTCTTCTGGGGTAGGCTGGAGTGGTTGGGCTAGTCTTTCAGGAAAGGGTGGATTTACTTTAAGGTTGCTTTTCTCTCTTTCTTCCTCAACCTCCCTATGTGGAGAGGGAGGTTGGTTGTCTGGGAGAATTCTCCCAGATATTAGGTTGATCTCCTGGATTTCTACAACATAAGCTGGGTATGATGTCTCTCCACTATATGCTTGTTGAGCCTGCCTATTGTTTGGGTTCAGATTTGGCTAGGCAGGCATCTGGGGTTTCTTAGGTGGAGCAGAGTGCAAGAGTTGTGGTTGGTTAGGTGGTGGAGGCAATAGGGCTGGAACATTGTTGAATTGGGGCCTCCACCCCTAGGGTGGGGTATTCCACTGATGTTGTGGTTAAACATAAGGTTGAAATGATTGGTTGGCTAGCTGGGATTGATATTGAGATGCATAGGACTAAGGAGGGGGTGTAGACCAGGAAGGATGTGCAAGGCGTCCCCAAGAAGGTATAGTTGTGGCTTGGTTAGGGTTGTAGTATGCATGGGATGGCCCTTGCATACCCTGCTGGTATGGTCTAGGCCCAGGAGGTCTCCTTTGGTTGATGTAGCAAAGCTTCTCAGTGACCCCTTCAGCTCCTTGATATACAACTTTAAGTCTAGGTAAAGAAGGGCACTTATCTGTGGAGTGGTTTTCTTCACAGACTAAGCAAATCTTAATACAATTCAATGGATATTCATTCCTAGGATGCCTCCTGGTGCATCTAGGACAAAAGATGGCCAAGGCTTTCTCTGCTTCCTCTTGCTTCCTTTTGATATTCATGGTGTCTAATTGCAAGGCAAGGTTTTGTAGCATATCACTTTTGAAGTCTTCCATCACATTTTCAATTTCACCCTTGATGGATAAGTTAGAGGATGATGTACTGGCCATAGGTTGACTACCCCTAACTTTCTTCTCGACTGACCTAGAATGGTTTCTAAAGATAGTCTTGATATCCTCATAGGGTAATTGGTAGACATCTCCTCCTGTTATCATATGTAAGGTATCCAAAAGATCTTCCCTTACTCCTCTAAGCAGGACTAGCTTTAGTGACTCAGCGTCAAGTGTGCACCTGGCCCTTTTGTAACTAAGTTGGAATCTTTCTTCATAGTCTTCTAGGGATTCATCCTGGCCTATGGTAATCCTAAAAATCTCTTCTTTAGTATCCTTTGACCTACAATAGTCCCTATATTTGTTGTTAAAAATTTGCTACATTTGATCCCAAGTTGTGATTCTATCTCAAGGTAAACCCATGAACCAGCATAATGTTGCATCCTTGAGGGTAGATGGGAATAGTTTTAACTTTTTCTCATCATCTATATAGTCATAGGTTCATCATATAACATCGAACTCAAATAAGAAAGTTTCATGGTCCTCTGTGGTCATGCCATGGAAATGAGGTAGAGAAGAGGGGCTTATATTCTTCATCTTAGTGTCCCCATTGGTTTCCCTGTTGGGGAAGGCACTCTCAATTCTCTCTCTATCTCCCCTGTCATTTTGGTTTCCAGCCATTGGTTCAGTAGGAATGGTTTCTTCCTCTTCTTCTTCTTATGTAGGTTCCTCAAATAGGTAAGGTTTCTCACCTAAAGGGTCTTCCAATTCATAGTCACTGAAGAAGAGAGAAGGTTTCCTGTTGGATGCAGTGGGGGTATTTGACAAGAATTTCCCTGAATTTTCCCTAATCCTACGAGGCATGAAAGGAAATGCTTTTGGGTGGGTTTTTGTAAGATTTTTCTAAAGCTAGAAAGCACTTGCTGAATAGAAAGTAAAGTAGATAATGAAAACTGAAAGAAAGAAAGAAACTAGATTAGTTTTGTAGCAATAAACTAATGGAAGAGAACTGAGGATAAGAAGTAGAAGAAAAGAAAGTTGAAGACTAGAAATATAAGAAAGCAGTAATTACTTCTACCTAGACACCTCCCTGACAATGACACCAAAAAGTGATGAGCCTAGGTATTACAAAAATAATGCTGCAACTCCTAGGGCTACCAAGTTTACTTATCAACCCAGGGTTCGTACAAACTTGGAGGTGATAGTGCTATATGCACAAGTAGAAGTGAAGGTCCCACTTATTGTCACTGTTTCTCTGGCAAGAGACCCCAGTGGTTCCAAGCCAAACTTCTATAGAGTCAGAAGAAGCTTAATTCTTTGATGGAACGGGAGCAAACTTATTCTAAGATAGAGCTACTCTACTATAGTAATGAAGAAAACAACATGAAATGCTAAACTTACAGCATAACCTAACTAAGCAATTAAACAACTATGCTAAGTAGAATTGCTAAATCAACACTAACCTAATGCTAATTATCTAAGTTGCAGAAGTAAAGAGCATCAAAACTAGACTAAGGTGTAACAAAGAAACTTAGGCTAAATCGGGTTTCAAGCAGAAAAAAATCAATTGGAGGTCGAAATCAGTGAAAGGAGGACTTGAGGGAGCAACAATGCATAAGAACCGTTGGATTAGTCAAGTGAAAGGAAAATGAATGGTGGAGATTGGTTCACAACATGTTACGTAGATAGATGGGCGAACAAGGTTAAATAACAGGATGAATGATGGATATTATATCACGGCGATTGAGTGAATAGATGAACGAACAAGGTTAACAGGAGATGGACGGCTGAGATTATATCGTGGAGGCTAAGTCAAGAGATGGATGGATAGGATTAATCAGTAGATGGATGGTGGAGATTAGATTGCGGGCAAAAGAAACGTGTGGAAATGACAGAGCGAGTTTAGAGGGCGGTAATATGTTGATCGCGCGCCCTCAAAGCTGTAAGTGGTTTTATAAAATTTTGCATGATTACCCTAACTGTAGGACATGTAGCACGGAGAAACCACTCTCATCGCTTGCCCTCGGGCGGATAACGATCAGACAGAAATCCACGCGATATCGTGCGATAGCCGTCGGATCTGGCGAGGCAGATCAACGGTGGAGATTTTATCGAGCTATTTGGCGAGCGGGTGCATGATAGCTGTCGGATCTGACGAGGTAGATCGACGGTGAGGATTTAAAGTGAAAAAAGTTAGCGTTAAAAGTGAATCGGGCGATGGTTGGGAAGGTTTGTTGGTGATTGGACAATGAGGAAGCAGTGTAGGAGGAACGTGTTGGAGGCAGTTTCAAATGAAAATGACAGAGAAAACTAGTGCAGGTGAAGAAATAACTGCATTAAACAACGAACTCCATAGCCCATGTGAGAACTAGAGACTGTGTTTTTGGGGTTGCTGGAGGGTCCCTTCCTCAAGTTATGGTCCCAGAGGGAGGAGATGAGGCCGAGACACCTGTGCACAACCTGATAGTGATCTTTTTCCTTTAACTAACCTGTGAAATGAAAGAAGGCATAAATGAAAGTAAACTAAAGCACAACGCAGATGAACAAAACCAAAAAATAATATGTGCTTCAGTTTAATTTCATTGTGCATCAGTTTACTTTCATTTATGCCTTCTTTCAGTTCACAGGTTAGTTAAAGGAAAAAGATCACTATCAGGTTGTGTGCAGGTGTCTCGACCTCATATCCTCCCTCTAGGACCAAGACTGGAGGAAGGGACCCTCTAGCAACCCAAAAAACATAGTCTTTGATTCTTGAATGGGCTATGGAGTTCGTTTTTTAATGCAATTATTTGTTCACCCACACTGGTTTTCTCTGTCATTTTCATTTGAAACTGCCTCCAACACGTTCCTCCTACATCGCTTCCTCGCCGTTCGATCACCAACAAACCTTCCCAATCACTTCCCAATTCACTTTTAACGCTGAATTCTTGCACATTAAATCCCCACCGTCGATCTACCTCGTTAGATCCGACGGCTATAGCACACCTGATCGCCAACTAGCTTGGTCAAATCTCTACCATTGATTTGCCTCGCTAGGTTCGACGGCTATCACGTGATATCGTGTGGATTTCTGTCCGATCATTATCCACCCGAGGGCACGTGATGAGAGTGGTTTCTCCATGCTACGTGTCACCCAATTAGGCTAATCACACAAAATTTTAGAAAACCACTTACAGCTTTGAGGGCGCCCGATAAACAAGTTATCGCCCTCTAAACCCACTCTGTCATTTCCGCACGTTTCTTTTTCTTGTGATCTAATCTCTGTCGTCCATCTGCCGATTAATCTTGTCCGTCAATCTCTTGACTTAGCCTTCGTGATATAATCTTAGTCATCCATCTCCGGTTAACCCTGCTCGTTCATTTATTCACTCAACCGCCACGAAATAATCTCCACCGTTCATCTTGTTAGTTAACCCTATTTGCCCATCTATCTATGTAACCTCCTGTGATCCAATCTTTGCCGTTCATTTTCCTTTCACTCGACTGATCCAATGGTTCTTATGCACTATTCCTCCCTCGCGTCCTCCTTTCACTGATTTCGACCTCCGATTGCTTTTTTTCTGCTTGAAACCCTATTTAGCCTAAGTTTCTTTGTTACACCTTAGTCTAGTTTTGATGCTCTTTACTTTTGCAACTTAGATAATTAGCATTAGGTTAATGTTGATTTATGAATTCTGCTTAGCATAGCTGTTTAATTGGTTAGTTAGGTTATGGTGTAAGTTTAGCATTCCATGTCGTTTTCTTCATTATTGCAGTAGAGTAGCTCTCTCTTAGAATAAGTTTGCTCCCCTTCCATCAAAGAATTAAGATTCTTCTGAATCTATAGAAGTTTGGCTTGGAACCCCTAGGGTCTCTTGCCAGAGAAACAATGATAACAAGGAGGACCTTCACTTCTACTTGTGGATATAGCACTGTCACCTCCAAGTTTGTACAAACCCCAGGTTGATAAGTAAAGCTGGTAGCCCTGGGAGTTGCAGCATTATTGTTGCAATACCTAGGCTCCTCACTTTTTGGAGCCGTTGTCAGGGAGGTTTCTAAGTAGAAGTAATTACCGCTTTCTTCTATTTCTAGTCTTCAACTTTCTTTTCTTCTACTTCTTATCCTCAGTTCTCTTCCATTAGTTTATTTCTGCAAAACTAATATAGTTTCTTTCTTTCTTTCAGTTGTCATTATCTTCTTTCCTTTATATTCTGCAAGTACTTTCTAGATTTATAAAAATCTTACAAAAACCTACCCAAAAACATTTCCTTTCATGCTTCATAGGATTAGGGACAATTCAGGGAAATTCTTGTCAAATACCCCCACTGCATCCAACATAAAACCTTCTCTCTTCTTCAGTGACGGTGAATTGGAAGACCCTTTAGGTGAGTAACCTTACCTATTTGAGGAACCTAAATTTAACCATTCCTACTGAACCAATGGCTGGAAACCAAAATGATAGGGGAGATAGAGAGAGAATGGAGAGTGCCTTCCCCATCAAGGAAACCAATGGGGACACTAAGATGAAGAATATAAGCCCCTCTGCTCTACCTCATTTCCATGGCTTGACCACAGAGGACTCTGACACTTTGTTATTTGAGTTTGTTGTTATATGCCGAACCTATGACTATACAGATGATGAGCAAAAGTTAAAACTATTCCCATATACCCTCAAGGATGCAGCATTACGCTGGTTCATGGGTTTACCTAGAGATAACATCACAACTTGGGCTCAGATGGAGCAAACTTGTAACAACAAATATAGGGACTATTGTAGGTCAAAGGATACTAAAGAATATATTTTTAGGATGACCATAGGCCAGGATGAATCCCTAGAAGACTATGAAGAAATATTCCAGCTTAGTTACAAAAGGGCCAGGTGCACACTTGACCTTGAGTCACTAAAGTTGGTCCTGCTTAGAGGAGTAAGGGAAGATATTTTGGATACCTTACATATGATAGTAGGAGTAGATGTCTACCAATTACCCTATGAGTATATCAAGACTGCCTTTAGAAACCATTCTAGTTCAGCCAGGAAGAAAGGTAGGGGTAGTCAACCTATGGCCAGTACATCATCCTCTAACTTATCCATCAAGGGTGAAATTGGAAATATGATGGAAGACTTCAAAAGTGGTATGTTGCAAACCCTTGCCTTGCAATTAGACACCATGAACATCAAAAGGAAGCAAGAGGAAGTAGAGAGATCCTTGGCCGTCTTTTGTCCTAGATGCACTAGGGGGAATGCTAGGAATGAATGTCCATTGAATTGTATTAAGATTTGCTCAGTCTGTGAAGAAAACCACTCCACATACAAGTGCCCTTCTTTACCTAGACTCAAAGTTGTATATCAAGGAGCTAAAGGGGTAACTGAGCAGCTTTTCTACATCAACCAAAGGAGACCTCCTGGGCCTAGACCATACCAGCAGGGTATGCAAGGGCCATCCCATGTATACTACAACCCCAACCAAACCACAACTATACCTTCTTGGGGAACTGTTGATGCCCCGAAAATCGTTGTATCAACATTGTGGGATAACCACCCGGTCCGGACCTTAATACAGCTCCTTTTCCGTTTGGAATGGTGGCTCCGACTGGGGATAATGGGACCAGTTTCCCAGTAATGAATAAAAGGGGTGGATGAATGATTGATTATCTAATCTAATGATATGTGAATAACTTAATCTATCAGCAAAATAAAAGAACTACTACTAATCCCGGGAACTATTGTACTTTGAAATGTAGTGCTTGATGATCTATGTCTATTGACAGGCATATAGATGACTCTATCTAATAAACATAGACATTTATTCATTCAATGATTACTTTGTTTAAATAGTTAAACAAAGTGATTAACACAATATTGCTACACTTATCATTTATATCATCGATACATATATGATCAAAAGAAAAGCATACTGTAAACATCCAATAGTGGAAGGAATAAAGAATGTTGTTAAAACACATACATATATTCGATAATAGCAAAAGCGATCAAATGACAATTCATATAAAAATAATGAATTCAGACATAGATAATAGTACCATATGAGCTGCTTATCACTCCCAATATCAATCGCTATTTGAAATTCTTCTTCCAACGCAGAAATACTTTCAAACAAAGACAGTAGTGCACATTTACATAAAAGCTTCTTTGCCAAAATCAGAATGATTGGTCCAGTTTTATAAAAGAATATGCCTGAATTACAGTAGTGCAACTTCAGGCTTTAAGTCATGTACAAAACTTACAACCCTTTCCAAATACAATGAAAGGGTCTATAAATACTTAATTAAGCTAACTATCTATGAAACTGAAATCCTACTTAATTGGTATCAATTGATCTTGAATATCTCCTTTACAGCAATCTGGCAGTCGGCGGCATGAATCATCATTTAGGTTGTTTGCCTTTAAACCTGAGCTGACATATCGCAAGCATTGGCTCCACTTCGGGCGGTCTGTTGAGGCGAGAATTGAGTTGGGTGGCATAGGTGGCATCCTGAATATTGGGAATGATATACCCGATTGCATCTGTAAGGCATTTGAGGGCGGCTCTCTAGCTGTGTGGTTTGACTAAGAAGAACCAATAGGTGTCCCATGTCAAACTGTTAATTCCTGCGATTAATCTCCCATTTTTCTCTAGTTCCGGATAACATGACTGCTCCAATGTTTTCGTCGCTGTCAATTTACCTGGAGTACATTGGGAAATCATGTTAGACAAGTAGAGAGTATTATTAACCAATTCAACCAGATTACTTGTGGTTTATTTGCATCTTGAAATTGCTCTCTCTACTTTCATTAACTGGGACTGCCATTCTGTAAATAATATCTCCTTATGTGATTCTAAAATCTTTAGTAAATTAGCCGCCTGTCCCTGATCGGTATCTTGCCACTCAAGAAAATTAGTTAATGTTTCATCGGCTTGATCCAAGTCTATTCTAGCTTTTTCCGATTTTTCACTTATTGATGTCGTCAAATCGCATAACGGTTCCGCCTGGGCGATTTGTTGACATAAAAGCTTTATCTGTGTTATCAATGCCTTGTTTATCTATAATGCCTCTACTTTGAATTCGGTTATCTGTGGAAGATTCTTTGTTTTCTCTAGATGGGCTGATAGTTGAGCAATCTGCTCATCTTTTGACTTCAGCATTTGTTCATTCGCTGCTTTCAGTTGTGCCAATGCCTCAGATAGCTCTTTCTGCTTTTGGACTGCACTGTGATCGATCCTCTGTTTCTCTTCCTGCAATTGTTTAGTTAATTGATTATTTATTTGCTGTTGTGTTAACAATTGTCGTTTTGCTTGCTCCGCCTTCTGTTGTGCTTCTGATAGTTGTGCTTGTAGTGAAAAGATCTCCTGGTCTTTTGTTTTTAATAAAATACTAACCTCTGATGCCTTGTCTATTGTTGCTGCCGAATAGGCTCCAGCATATTGTGATAGTTTTGTTAGGTCATCAGAGGGGTCAAATTCCTCCTTCCAAACCATGTTGCCTGTCATTGTTTTTTCTGGGAATAGGGAAGGTTGATAAGTCCTTCTCCTCTTCCTCTGTCATTTTACCACAACTTTGTGTCTTGGGCTATAGAAGACATCTAAGGGAGGAATTTCTTCTATTTGCAAAATAATCTGATTGGAGGGATCCTTTGGGATTATCTCTACTTCTTTCGAACTGGGTAGGCCACTGGTTCTACTTGGAACCTGTTTTGAAGTGGTCTCCTGTGTGTCTGCCGCTTTTGATGTCTCGACATCTTTAGAGCATTCAAGATTACTGATAATTGAATCGAATTGCTGCCATTCCTGGAGCAATTTCAGGTCAATTTGAGTATCTACATTCACCTTTGTGCTGCTCTGTTCCTGCTCTTTCGTCTGGGTTTCCTCTTGTCTTTTCATATGCACTTCCTCCTATTATTTTGATGTAACAGGAGGTTCCTTAGTATGTCGCTGTTCAGGCTCGCTTGATTCTGTTGTTGGGGTTGTTGCTAATAGATCTAGAGGTAGAGTTTGCAACCTCTGTTCTCTTAGTCTGTTGAATTCAACTAACCCTTCATCTTTGTATTCCATTCTGGCCAGCGATTTAACTTGGTACATTGACTCGGCTGAGGAGAACAGGTCATCAAACTTATCTTCTTTATGATCAAACTTTGTCAATTTGGCCTGTTCAAGTGCATTATAGGCGACTTTATTTGGGTCAAATCGCCTATTAGGGAGAGTTTCTAGAGTTAATGACTTCATCTTTGTAGATTCTTTCTCTGCATGTTTGAAATCATGCAAAGTGTAGACACCACATCTCAGAGGAAAAGAGGGCCAGACCTACTTCTTATTTTTCTTTAGAGTTTGTGTAACTCCTTCGGAGATAATTTGATAGGCTATCTCCCTAGCCAGCAGTTTATCAGGTATGTACAAAGGAAGGACATGAGGTTCGGCTTGGCTGCCGAAAATTCTTATATAAGTAAATTTTTCCTCTCCGAACCATCTTCCTATTGATGTCAAATCAATCCCTGCTTGGTAGGAAATCTTGGGAGCAGGTTTATCAAAAATAGAGTAATGAATGGGTAACATAAAGCCATTGCAGATTTGGTATAAATGGTGCTTATAGGAAGTTTTCCACAATTTCTGATGGTATATGTGAATGGGCATGGGATCGTGTGAAGTCCACCTCCAGCCGAGCACGGGAAATTCAGAATTAAAACACAGGGTGTCTAGTATATAAGCACTGTAGTAGAATGGGGGAATAAGCCTTTTAGTGACGCGGGTTTTGCTTCTAAAATCAAGAACTGTTGTTGCTAGCTTATCTGACAGTATAGTTGCCCAATCCATTATTTCACTATTACACGCTGCTTCCATCAAGGGAACCATTTCTATAGTGAAATTAACGGAATCGTGCAACCCACACAATCTACACATCATTATCCCAGCATAGCAATAAGGAGAACATAGAGAATCAACAGAGTACTTACTCGAAGATTCATGCTTGTGTTTTGCCGGATTTTGTCTCCAATCCCGAATGGGTTCGGATTCAATTTCGTTCTCTTTTCGGAATTTCTCCAGAAATGCCTTGTTGTACTTCTTCTCTGGCACAGGCAAATGATACATTTGCCTCAAATCATTAGACTGAAATGAACCGAAGATTCTCCCATCTCTGGTGCAGAAGGTTCTGTCTGTGATTGGGATTTCCTCAATTGCCCACCTTACTACATCCGTATACAGGAGAATTTGTTCCCGAGCTGCTATCCGATGAAGGAAAGAGTCGGCTAAGTCCTTTAAAGTAGCATCAGATTTTCGATTGGTATCTACTGTGGCTTGTACTGCTGTCACCTCTGGTTCTTCGGCCTCAATCAAATTATAGGTACTTTGCCAAGTAGTTATGCCGAGTCCTAGACATGTAGTATCGGATATCAATCCTTTTCTTTTAGCTCCTGGATCAGCAGTGGGTTCTCCTGTGGCTGGCGAAGTGGAAGCGATTGCAGCTTTCGTAGATTTCTTCCCCAGTTTGCTTGAATCTATTGCTTCGGAAGAGCTCTGCACAGAGGTGAAAATGAACGTAATACAGAGAATGGGTAGCGCAAACCAAATATGAGTGAGATATATTGATCAATGCATGATGAAGGATTAACTTAAAGTGGTCGCGGATACAATCTGTGAAAAGATTTTTAGGCTTACTATTTCATTAAATGGCCGTTAAAACCTGCCAATCCTTTAAATGCCCATCATATCGTTTATTAGCCGAATGATTTGTTTAAGCGTGCCTTGAATGTTTTGGCGGTTGAGCGCAGGTGAATCATTGTTTGGAAGATAAGGCCTTTAATACGAATTAATCGTAATATCCCTGCTTAACAATTCTTTGAAATTCGCGCTTTTGGCTTTATCACAATCGGGCGTCGGGGGAAAACTTAAATCGTTATATTGGTTCCTTTTGGAATCCCCGATTGCTAATAGCGATATCGCATTGCATCGGGAGTATTAACTTAGCACTTTGAAAAGCATGCATGGTACATCCCCGATTGCTGATAGCGATATCGCATCGCATCGGAGCGAAAGGGACTTTATCGCATCGCATCGGAGCGAAAGGAACTTTTTTTATGGTAACTTATTATTGCCGATATCCGATAGCCTATTGCGTGTTGTCGCGTCGGAGAAAACCAATGGGTCTTTAAGTTATGCCTCCTTTGTCATTGCGACATGCGATCTTGCGATCGCTTTATCGCAATGATAAAAGATTAATCATTTATATTATAAGACCAAATAATTGGTTTATCAAAAAGGTTTTATAATGTTTTCATTTTGTTTTCGGACCTTTTTGAATAATACAAAGTTGATACCAATTAAAATAAAAAGGGACCCATTTCATATTATAATTTTGTGAATAAAAATGATATGAAATGGGGGGTTGTTGTAGAGCACAACAGGAACCCCTACTCATACTTCCTGGCCTACACCCCCTCCTTGGTCCTGTGCATCTCAATATCAATCCCAACCAACCAACCAGTCATTTCAACCTTATGTTCATCTACAACATCAATGGAATACCCCACCCCAGGGGTGGAGGCACCAATTCAACAACGTTCCAGCCCTATTGCCTCCACCACCTAACCAAACACAACTCGTGCACTCTTCTCCACCTAAGCAACCCCAGATGCCTACCCAGCCAAATCCAAACCTAAATAATAGGCAGAATCAACAAGCATACAATGTAGAGACATCATACCCAGGTTATGCTGTAGAAATCCAGGAGATCAACCTAAGATCTGGGAGAATTCTCCCAAACATCCAACCTCCCTCTCCACATAGGGAGGTTGAGGAAGAAAGAGAGGAAAGCAATGTTAAAGTAAATCCACCCTTTCCTGAAAGACTAGCCCAACCACTCCAGCCTACCCAGAAGAAACTAAACTTCTGGGAGAATTGAAAAACCTATGTGTAAAGATCCCCCTTCTCCAGGCAATCAAAGATGTCCCTATTTACAATAAGTTGATTAAGGAGAAGTGCTTAAAGCATCCAGGAAGAATAAAAAGGGATGCCCCTACCATTAATGTCATTGGGCAGTTGTCTGACTTAATTTTGGGGCAGGTAATATGTCCAAATATTTAGACCCTGGAAGCCCTGTAGCAGATGTGCACATCAATGGCACCATTTCCCCACACACTTTGATTGATCTTGGGGCTGCCATTAATGTGATGAGTAAGGACACCATGCTCAAGGTCAACCTCCAAGGGTCATTAAGGAAGACCACAACAGTTCTGCAACTTGCAGACTGTTCCACAGTCACCCCTGAGGGAATTGTGGAGGATGTGATGGTCTCCATTGACTCCTAGGAGTACCCTGCAGATTTCCTAGTTCTCCAGCCTAAGGCTAAGCTCATTGGTTACCCTCTCATCCTGGGGAGGCCATGATTGGCCACAACTGATGCTTACATTAGCTACAGAGCTGGGAATATGACCATCAAGAATGGGCATATGTCCAAACAATTAGTCCTATACCCTCCTGCTCAACCTACCCTAGAGCATGATTTACATTTATGGTTAGAGGAGGAGGAAGAAGATGAAGTTTATTCTACCCAACTTTATGCTTTTGAAACAACCATAGGAGGAGGACATCAAGATGAGGATGACTTAATTGAACACCTGCTCCAAAGTCCAACTCTTAGTTCACTGCCATTATAAGATGAAGTAAAGGAAGCCCAGAAAAATCATCCAATTGACTTATGCTTGGCCAATTCCAACCCAACCCACTCCATTAACATTAACCCATCTCTTTCTGCTTTAGAAGAGGAAAAGCTATGCCACATGTTGAGAGAGAACCTAGAAGCCTTTGCTTGGAGTTATAAAGAAATGAAGGGAGTACACCCCTCAGTGTGTACTCACCACATATACATCAAAGAAGGTTGTAGGCCAGTTAGGCAACCACAAAGGTGGATGAATCCAACTCTTAAAGACATAGTCAATGAAGAACTGCAAAAACTGCTAGATGCATGATTCATTTACCCTATCTCAGACAGTGAGTGGGTCTCTCCTTTAGTGTTAGTTCCCAAGAAAAATGGTAAGTGGAGGATTTGCGTTGATCATAGGGAGTTGAACAAAGCCACAAAGAAGGATCATTTTCTCCTACCCTTCATTGACCAAGTGCTAGATGGCCTGGCAGGGAATTCTTTTCTTTCCTAGATGGATTCAGTGGGCATAACCAAATCCAAATCTGCCTAGAAGACTGGGATAAGACCACATTCACCTGTCCTTGGGGTACTTTTGCCTATAGGGTCCTTCCTTTTGGCCTATGCAATGCTCCTGCCACTTTCCAGAGAGTAGTCTTGAGTTTTTTTGCTGAATTAGTACATGATCCAGTAGAAATCTATATGGATGACTTTACACCTTATGGCTGTGATTTTCAAGAAGCCTTGGCTAACCTAGCAAAATTATTACACAAATGTATTGAAATGAATCTGTCTCTCAATCTAGAGAAGTGTGGATTCTTAATGACTGAAGGGACTGTGCTAGGTCATTCAATATCTCAGAAAAGACTGCAGGTGGACCCAAACACAATAGCAATCATCTAAAGGGTCCCACCTCCACAAAAGCAAAGAGATGTGAGAAGTTTCTTAGGATTGGTTGGATACTACTAAAGATTCATAAAGGACTTCAACAAGTTGGCCTCTCCTTTGTTTGGATTGTTGGCCAAAGATTCTAAGTTTATATGGTCAAAGAGCTGTCAAGAGGCCTTGGACATTCTAAAGGGTAAGTTAACCACTGCACCAATCCTTAGAGGCCCAAACTGGGCCCTCCCTTTTCATATTCATGCTTATGCCTCACACAAAGCCATAAGAGCAGCCTTAGGTCAGGAAGAGGAGAAATTACTCTATGCTATCTATTTTATCAGTAAGAACCTATCAAAGGTTGAGCTAAACTATATTGTGACCGAAAAGGAACTCCTAGTTGTTGTGCATTCATTGAACAAATTTGGGCATTACATTACAGGATATCAAACATTTGTGCATACTGATCATGTTGCAATCCAATATTTAATGAAAAAACCATATGTGAATGCTAGAATCATAAGATGGTTGCTTCTATTACAACAATTTAATCTAACTATTGTTGATAAGCCTGGTAAGGAAAATGTTGTTGCTGACTTTCTATATAGAATGAATCTGCCTACAGGTGAAGAAGGAATGGTGGATGACCAGTTACCAGATGAGCATTTGTTTCTATTTCAGTTCTCTCCCCATGGTTTGATGATATAGAAAACTATTTTGTATCAGCACAGTTCCCACCAAACTTTCCCTCCAAAGAAAAGAGCAATATAGTCAAAAAGAGAACCCCCTTCACCTGGATTGGGGGCAATCTGTTCAAACTTGGCCCAGATCAAATCTTAAGAAGGTGTGTAAGGGAAGAGGAAGTCTTTGACATCCTTATAACATGTCATGATGGGCCTTGTGGAGGCCACTTTGCAGCAAAAATGATAACATTCAAAGTGTTGCAAGCAGGCTATTATTGGCCTACTCTTCATCATGATCTGAAAAGGTATATTAGTCAATGTGATCGGTGCCAGAGGATGGGAAAGCCTACTGCAAGAGATGAAATGCCCCTACAACCTCAAGTGACTTTCGAGCCATTTGACAAGTGGGGCATGGAATTTATTGGGCCTACCAATCCTCCTTCAAAGCAAAAACAACACATCATTGTGTGCACTGATTATTTGACTAAGTGGGCTGAAACCAAGGCAATCAAGGAAAAAACAGAAGAGAAGGTGGTTGAGTTCCTAAGGGAGAATATATTCTACAAATTTGGACACCCTAAATAGCTAGCCACAGACCAAGGCAGCCAATTTACCTCCAGCATGATTGAAGAATTGCTCAACCATCACAAAATCAAGCATAGGACCTCCACTCCTTATCATCCACAAGCTAATGGGCAAGTGGAGGTGACGAATAGGGCACTGGATAACATGTTAACCAAGATAGTGAGCAGTAACAAGAAGGATTAGGTAGAGAGACTAGTTGAGGCCACCTGGGCCTATAATATAACATGGAAGACCACCACTGGATTTACACCCTATGGGCTGGTCTATGGGAAAAAGGATGTGTTGTCCATTGAATTTGAAGATAACACATTGAGGATGGCAGCCCAACTAGATTTAGATCTCTGTCATGCACAGAAAGAAAGGTTGTTACATTAGAATGGCTTGGATGAATTCAAAATGTAGGCCCTCCTACATACAAAGATAGTTCAGCTTCAGAGGAAGATCTGGCATGAAAAACACATCAAGGAGAAGCAATTTTCAAGAAGGAGACTAGGCATTGTTATATGATTCCAGGTTTAAGGACTTCAAGGGAAAGCTAAGGACAAGATGGCTCGGACCTTATGTGGTGGAAAGATGCCATGACAATGGTTCAGTGCAAATTAGAACTATTGATGAAGAAGCCATTCCATTGCTAGTTAATGGACACGAATTGAAAATGTACAAGAGGCCTTTATCAAAATAAGAGTTCATTGACAATATCAATAAGACAGTGATGATGGTAGAGAAAGTTCCAGCTCCTCCCTCATTAGGTCATTGAAAAAGGAAAAAACTAAAGAATAAGGATTCAGGTGAAAACCTCCATGAGGCACCTGAGTCCCATCTTTCGGTTGAAAACCTCATAAGGTGGCCCAATGATGAGAAAAATGAAAAGAGTAAGAAGATCCATGGGTGAAAACCTTTCTTGAGGTGCCCAGGGTAGATATCTAGGGTGAAAACCTCTCTAAGGCAGCCTAGGTGTTTCTATATATATATATATATATATATATAGTAAGAATAATAAAAGAAAAAAATGTAATTGTAATTTGCAGGTGGGTGACAAAGACGAGCAAGGAGAAAAGAGAAGATCTAGAGGGAACCCTACCTCACATATATTCATCTCCTCCACTCCTTACCATGCATCCATCCATCAATTCTATTGTTTTTCACTTCATTGCTTCAATTCAGGAGAAGATTATATTTTCTAACAGAATCACCTCAACCATTACCATCATCCCTGCATCCACATACACTCCTACTCCCTCTGTCCATTCATTATAGCATCCTCACAGCACTAACCAACAACATGATCAAGAAATTCTAAGGGAGACACCAAACACTACCAAGTGGTAATCCAGGAGCTCCACAGTAGTAGCAACATAAAATCCAAGAGCTCCACAATAGCAACAACATCAAATCCAAGAGCTCCATAGCAGCAACAACATCAGATCCAAGAGCTCCATAGTAGCAGTAGTAGCAGCAGCATCAAATCTTTAGTCACAGACACCTGCAAAATCTAATAAACCATCAACAGACATAAGAGGAGGAAGAAGAATAACCATCAACAACATCTCTGATCTTTGATAATTGCAGCATGGCATCAAGACCACAGGTAAGTATCCCACTCACTCACTCATATGCATCATTTGATAAAAAATTGTAAAGGTTAAGAGGTAGTTGGTTTATAAGCGAAAACGTGGCAAAAAGGAAATTATTTAATAAGGCAAAAGAGAATGCAAGAGTCCATAGATACAGTATTGTTGTAGCAACCATTTGAGAATGCTCGAAGAACTAGGATTTGGGGTAGAAACACCAGCGCACCAAAGACTCAGCATAACCTATTTCTTGATGCGATCACTCATAGACTCCAGCAACAAAGTACATGAAGGAAATTTCCAGTAGTTAGTTCACCATGGGTTGATGAGGATCCTCATTGAGGATGCCCTCCAAAACCTCAGGATCCATATAAAATGGTCAGTCTTTAGAGACTTACCAGCAGAGGATGACATCAAAACCCTCATCTATGATGTTAGTCCTTTTGTCAGTGAGGAGGAGGAGGATGATGATGGAACTGAAGAAGAAACTGATGGAGATGAGAAATAATAGCAAAAGGAATAAGATAAGAAAAATAGAGAGGACAACTGTAGGAAAAGGAAAACAAGCTAGCATGTATGTCCAACCTCTCATTGGAGGCCATCTAGTATAGGATGCCAGATAAATCTTATACTCCTTACCTCAGAGAAAAATGGATGTAATTTCAGATTAAAACACTAGCACAAAGGGGCACCATGCCATTTTAGGATTGTAGACAGATTATTGATCTTTTTGATCAAAGTGCACTAGAGGATAGGGCCAAAATGGATGAGTTTTACTTGCACAATATGGCCCTCACAGACATGAATATTTGGGATCCTAACGTAGAGCTAGAATATCTACAATTAATGGTCTTGGCATCATGGATGAACCATGAGAAGTCAAGGGCTGCAAAGATGAAAAGAATATTGGCCAAAGAGAAAAATGAACCTCTTTTTCATTAGAGCTAAACAATCAAATCCCATGGCCCTAATAAACACCCATAATCTAATTGCAAATGATCCTCGGCTGGCACTTAGATATCTTGCTGCCCAAGAGTAAGAAATTTCACATTTTGAAAATATGTTTAGTCTGCTAAGAGATGATAATACACATGCCTACTAAATGAAACGGAATACATTTCCACACAGCTTGAAGATCAAAGAATATCACTCCCCTCAAAGGTTGAGAGAGGCACTCAACAGGACACTTATGTATAAGCATTCAATGCAAAGGTTGAAGGTCAATTGAATAGGCCTAAAACTCAGTCCACCACTACTCCTAGGGATGCTAGAAGGGAGAAAAGAAGAAGAGGAAAAGAGGCAGTGGGAAGAAGTAGAAAGGAAAGCATGCTTTTATCAACAAGAAGAAGAGACCACAATAAGAGCATGGGATGTCAGAGAGGCTACCAGAGCCATTAAGGACATGGAAATTGACTAAGTTGCGCAGAGGATGAACACTTTCAGTAGGGGGGTGATGATGAGCCTCATCATTGAACAACTATATGGGCCTTAATTGGCCTTAATTCACCTCCTAGCTTAGTCAAACCAACTATTCTCACAACTTATTTCATACTTTTGATTATATTTTGTTTATGAAATGAGTTAGAGTTGGATATGTTGCTTTGTGGTCTAATGTGCATGAAATGCAGGAATAAAGGATAAAAGCAAGGAAAATGCAGGTAGAAAGGATAAAAGCAAAGAACTATGGCAAAGACCTTGGTAAAGAATCGAATGGGACAAGGGAGAGTAATTATAGGAGGTAAATCCTCCTCATTTACTACCCTTCCATTCGAATATTCCACCATAAGTTTGGAGTGCACACAACCATCACATTGAAGACTAAAAGACAACTGAGCAAGTGAAAGTGACACAAATCAGTTTTTCTTGAGTTAGAGGCCAAGCCTCCCTAATGGGAAGGAAGTCATTAGAGACTTCAAATGAATAAATAGAGAGGCTTAGGACCTCAGTAGGATTTGGACTTCATTTGTAAAAACTCTGTTTTATTTCTGAGTTGAAAAGACTTGTGACAGTTTGCTCTGTAATCCATGGTTTCTACAATAAGAATGAGTTCTGTTTAAGCCAACTCTAAGTTAAATTTTAGGGCTGAAGCTCTTGGGTTAGGGCCCGACTGAAGCAGCCACAACTCCTCTTTACTGTACATTTATGCTAGCATAGAGTTCTATTCTGTTCATTTGTTTAAGTAGCTTCTTGGTTTTGTTCTCCTCTTTACTGTACATTTATGCTAGCATAGAGTTCTATTCTGTTCATTTGTTTAAGTAGCTTCTTGGTTTTGTTTACCTGCTTAAATAGCTTTCTGGTTTACTTTTTCATTTGCTTAAATAGATTCATGGTTTTTCATTAGTTATTTGCTGAAGTAGCTTTCTGGTTCTATTCATCTGTGTTGTGCTTCAGTTTACTTTCATTTATGCCTTCTTTCAGTTCACAGGTTAGTTAAAGGAAAAATATCACTATCAGATTGTGCGCAGGTGTCTCGGCCTCATCTCCTCCCTCTGGGACCATGACTTGAGGAAGGGACCCTCCAACAACCCCAAAAACATAGTTACCTTAATTTAACCAAAATTTTCATGTTTGGCCAATCTCTTTTAATTTCCATGTCTAAAATGAAATGTGCAACACCAAGATCCTTCATGTCAAATTTAGAGGACAGTTAATTTTTCACATCCCGAATGATTTCCTTTTCATTTCCAAGAAGTAGTATATCGTCCACATACAAGCCAAATAAATAAGATTAACACTAACTAATTTGAAATAAACACAATGATTTGTTTTGCTCCTTGTGAATCCAAGTCCTAATATATGAGAATCATTTTTTTGATAACACATCCTTGCTGATTGCTCTAGCCCATACAAAGATGTTTTCAACCTGCACACCAATTATTTATTTCCCTTCACTGCAAAGCCTTTTGGTACTTCATGTATATTTCTTCTTATAGATCCCGATGTAGGAATGTTGTTGTTGAAAATGCAGCAAGAAAATCTAGTTTTGACTTTGCCTTGGTCAAACTAGATTAAAATTCAAATTTCTATTTCAGCAGAAATCTTGGAGGTAGTTAACTAAGGTGACATGGAATTTTTCACTCAGTTAACTCAGTTAATTCAAGTTTTGGAAGCTTGATTTCAGTTTAGTTTGTTTGATTACTACTTTGTATCAATCTATTTGAGTTAGTTTAAGTGATTGTCAGTTTAACTAGTTCTAACTGTCAGAAGAACTAGTGGAGGTCAAGTTGTGGAAGTGGAACTTCAACCACACTCAGTGATCAACCAGTTAACTGATCAATCAGCTCAAAATAATTGTTGCATGCAGAGAATTCAAGTTACCCAGTTGAGATGGAGATTCCAAGGCAGTGTACTATCAGTGGTAGCATATTCCAATGTGTAAAGGTGGTGCATGCAACCAGAGAATGACCTAAGACAATCGCGCAATTCTAGAGTGTGAAATTCCTAAAAAATAGGGGCAATTTCCCAAGGGAACAACACAAGTAAATAGGAGCCAAAGGACTTGAAAATTGGATAAGTTTTGGCCAGACTCAATTAGCCAGGCAGAGGGATAAACTATACACTTGCAGGGTGTGCTCAAGCTTGAGAAAGCATATGTATTTATTCTTTATTCTTTGATTAATGCAATATAGATATTTAGGGGTTTTGAGCAGTTGCTTCCCCCTAGATAAATATTTGTGCATGTATGATGTTTCCTTTTGCATTTCTATGATTCTTGTTTTAGATGGTGAATTTACTTCCGTGAATCAGTAGAGTAGCTTCAAGTCTTGTGATTTAGAAAATTTCAAGAGCAATTTTGAATCTACACATTAATTTCTACAATTATCTTCATGTTTCTCTATTCTAATTCAAAATCAAAAGAAACAATGACAAATGATATAAATTTGATAGAAGTTAACATGGAAACTGTAGAAAAAATTTCGCCATAGTCAATTCATTTTACCTAAGAATGATATTTTGCTACTAACTAAGCTTTGTTTTTCCACATTTCCCTATATACATGCACCTTCCTCTTAAACACCCATTTGCAACCAATGGGATTTCTTCCAACCATTAGCTCCACTAGATCCCAAGTCTCATTCTCATCCAAGGCTCTGGTTTCTTCAACCATGGCCTTTTCCCATGGTTTTCCATCCTCTAAATCCTCTTCCTCCATAATAGTTCTAAGATCATCTTTAGTAATAAAAAAAATTAAAATTAGAATAGAAATAAAGTAGAGTATACATTTATGGTTGTCTTCTTTACCAAATCGATCTCCTCATATTAGAGAATGTAGTTCTTCTTATGCTTATTCATCTTTGTCTTGTAAAGTATGATTCATCATCCTTCAATTCAAACTCTTTCTTCTTTGGTTTTATCTCCCTTGGTAACACTTATTGATTAACAACATCTTTAATTTCCGTTAATACCACATATTGAGTATACACAACCTTCATAGTTTCTAGGTTTTAAAGCTTATACCCTTCCAAATAATCTTTATAGCCGATAAATATACACATCTCATATTTATTATCCAACTTACAAATATTTTCTTATGGAACATGTATATCATCACCAAATACCTTGAGATGTTTAAGATATGGTAACTTACCAATCCATACCTTGTGCAACGAATTGTCATCCAACTCTAATGAGGGTAATCTATTCACTGTTGGGTATGTGTTATATCCTTGGCATGACTATCCCCATGCATTGTATAGTGTGTGATGCATAATGGGGGGTTACAAGGGGGGAAACAATCCCCCATATTTGGTGGGTTCATGGGGGAGAATCCCCCTACACAAACCCTGAAAAAATTGATAGTTTATTTGTGTCTATTATTGGTGGCTTACGGTACATGGTTTTGCTAAAAGAGGATTTGTTGTGCACAATATTTTTGCCCATGGTTTTGTAGTTTTGGTTAAGGAACTATGGTAATATTATAATCCAAGGCAGGTAAAAAATGGATTGGGAATTCATGGATGTCGTGAGATATATATGTTGTATTATAATTGATGAGCCTCAGTATTACAACTAGATTATTGCAACTCCCAAGGCTACCAACTTTAATTATAAACTTGGGATTCATACACACTTAAGAGGTGATAATGCTATATGCATAGTAGGCTAAGATCTACTCATGTCACTTTCAAGCAATGGACCAGACCAAGGCATACAGAGACCACTCTATCAACTAATTCTATATTGGAAAGGGAAGAATGTGCATGAAAAGAAAGTCCTATTACATTTGTGGAAATGGAAATATTATTCTACTTGCAAAAGGAATGAAGATGCTACTTTCTCAAATGCAAATTCTAACCCTAGTTGCAAAAATGTAAAGATTATGCTACTTGCATAAATGTAAAGATTAGGATACTTGCAGAAATATAAATTCTAGGCTACTAGTGGGAATTTAAACACTAATCTAATTGCAGAAGGTAAAAGTTGCATTGAAAAGTAAACCTAACATATGCAATAGAAATAAGAGTGCTTGCAGTTGAAACCTTAATTTTAGGAGCAAGAATCCCAGAAAATCCCTCCTAGTCTATCATGCATTAGTAAATTAGCATGAAATCAACCTTTAATAACTGTATTCAAAGATATTATATTTAATGACATAGTTCATTAGACATCTCATGAGACAATCAATAAAATCATCACTATATCATCAAACTCATAAATCTATCCACTAACCCTTAAATTGCAGAAGTTTGTTGCAGTGTAAAAAAGGAAAGTCCTAAGTAGTCTTTGGTATCCCTTAATCATGGTTTTAGATCCTAGGGGACATTATTCAAGGCTAAGAGGAAAAAAACAAGATCTAGGAGCAAATATGGCTAAGTTTACACAGTGTTACATGATGTTATAAGATTTCTACATGCTTGTTATAAGATGCTATAGGATTGCCCTATTTTGCTACAAGATTGAATCTGTGAGCATTCTAAGGGTAGAAAATGAAATATAAAGGAAGGAAATGGTAGATGAGGGTATATGACGGTCGTATGAGGATTTTTTCATGTTTTAAAACCTTAAAAGAGCCATCCTTCATGATGATCAAAAATCAAAAGTCTATTGCCCTTAGCACAGTTGAAGCAGAATACATTGCTGCTAGCATGGGTAGTTGTGAGGCAGTATGGCTAAGGAAGCTCTTTGGAGATATGTTTGAGAAAGTATTGGATACTACAGTAATTTACAGTGACAATAAGAGTTGGATTCAACTTGTTGAAAATCTTGTGTTCCACGACAAGTCCAAACACATTGAGATCAAATATAACTATATCTAGGATATGGTGCAAAGAGGAGATATAAGACTTCATCATATAGTGGCTAATGATCAGATCATCGACATTCTTACCAAGACTTTTCCGAAAGGAATGTTCTTGGTTTTTAGAGAGAAACTTGGATTGGCAGATGTGACCCTTCCTAGAGAGGGTGGTCATGGATGATAAGCCTTTGATGTTTAAGATCCTTGTCATGTGTTGACAAGTGGATCCCCCCATGCAGTGATGAGCCTTGGGTGTGAGAGATCCTTGTTATGTGTTAACAAGTGGATCCCCTGAATTTGTGATGAGCCTTGGATGTGTGAGATCCTTTTTATGTGTTAACAAGTGGATCCCCCCCCCCTAAGTTGTGATGAGCCTTGGATGAGAAGGATCCTTGTCATGTGTTGACAAGTGGATCCCCCAAAGCAGTGATGAGCCTTGGATATGCGAGATTCTTGTCATGTGTTGACAAGTGGATCCCCCCAAGTGTGTATAAGGTGATAGGTGTATCTCCCTGTTGTGCTATACAACAACCGTCCCATTTCAAAAAATTTCATAAAAAGCTTTAATAAGAAATGGGTACCCTTTAGAATATAAATAAAATCAATAAAATGTTTGAAAATTAAATTTTATAATAAGTCATAAAAAAAAATTCTTTTAGATAGGTCAAATCGCAATCGCAATTTGTAAATCTATCAAACCCATGAAAGTCCTCTTGATAAGGTCCGATCTGATTTGAATTATAATAAAACCTTATCATAAAGCTTTATCAAATGATAGAAATTATAAAGGGAAAATATCACATCGCGCATATCCTTTATTTCAATAATGGACTTAAAGTGTTCCATTGAGATCCTCCAATGCGATAACTCTATCGAAAAATCGCATATCACTTCTCATCAACAAATCGCTTCAAGTCTTCCATTGAAAACCTCCGATGCGATAAGCCGATCGCAATTGCGCATTGCTAAAATCATAAGACACATCCCAAAAAGTTCCTTTGAAATCTTCCGATGCGATTTTATTATCGTGAAGCACACTTTTGATAAAAGGCAAAACACGAAATATCACAAACATGTGTGGCTTAAAGTTATAAATCAATTATAAAGAAAATTTAAAAAGATTTATTAATTTTAAAGCATGCCGCCTCCCCATGCCAGCTCACCACTAATCGCAATCGCAACCATGCAATGGAACCATTTAAGCACGACACTTGTAACTCCTGATATGCAATATGCGATTATCGCTAATCGCTGATTAGGAAGTCACGATACCCATACTATAAAGGACCGTTATAAATTTGCGATGCGACATATCATCATGGCATTAAAGTTTCATGTTGGAAGTTACGGGGAAATCATTAAGAAGCAGTTATGGTTGAATCTTTCAAGGATTTCATCCATGGTGGCTTAATATATCATAGATCTGTAGCATCTATTGTGCTTAATTTTTGTTAGTCTTCTGCCCTGTGTATTAGCTTTTAACAAAGTTTTTCCACTGTTATGTCCTTCTGTTTTGTTTTGCAGAGAAAATCCAAAATCATCAGTCTAGCAAAACTATTTAAGAGAGCTCAAAAAGAAAAGGTCCCCGTCATAACGAAAGATGAATCAGCAAAGTTGGTACTTATAGCTGACACTACCTATGCAGGCCTCGGAAAGACTTCATGGGAGGGCATATATAATTTACTCGAAGCCGAGGATCCAAGTGAAGTTGAATAAGAAGGAGCAACGGCCGGTTCAGCTGATAAATCAGAAAATACTCTTTACGATTTAGCCAGCTCCTTCCTCCACAGAATAGCAGCCCGAGCGAAAGTGTTACCATACAATGACATGGTGAGATGTGTTATAGAAAGTATCAACATAACCGACAGGGCCTTCTATATAGTTGATGGAAGGATGTTTGGGACATTTAGGGCAGAAGATATCAAGAAGATGTATCAATTGCCGGACCCCCAGAAACATTACAATAAAGCACTTTTAGAAGATTTCGCCAAGGAGAACAATATAGAGTCGGGCCCTATCAGGCAATGGAGACATTTCCCAAACAAGCATAAGCATGAATCTTCTGGTATGTACTCTGTAGACTCCTTAGCATCTCCTTATCACTATGCTGACACTATGATGTGTAGACTCTTTGGAGTCTCTGATTTAGCTAGGTTTACCATAGAAATGGTGCCTTTATTGGAAGCAGCAATCCACTCTTATATCATGGATTGGGCAACCATTTTATCAGATAAAATGGCCAACCAAATCCTTGATTATAGAAGAAATAGGTTTGTAACTACCCGTACAATACCCCCATTCTATATGAGCGCCTACATCATGGATACCATCTGTTTCAATTCTAACTACCCCATTCTAGGTTGGAAATGGACTCCTCAAGACCCAACTCCTATTCACATTTATCATAAGTATTTGTGGAAGGCCCATTATAAAGATCATATATATAGAATTTGTCATGGTTTTATTTTACCCGTCCATCAGGCTATATTGAAAAAACCTGCTCCTCGGTTATCCGATAAGGCCAACATTGACCTAACATCAATCAACAGTTGGTTCGGTGAAGAAATATTCACCTATGTCAAACTTTTTGGCAACACCACAGATCCACATGTTCTCCCCTTGTACATTCCTTATAAGATATTGGCCAGAGAAATAGCTTACCAGATAATAGAAACAAGAATGTCAAGGAACCTCTCAGAGTCCAAGAAACAAATGTGGCCTCCATTTCCCCTCTGCTGTGATACCTACACACTGCATGATTTCAAACATGCAGAGAAAGAAACGGAGAAGATAAAAATTCTGAAGTTAGCAGTCATTCCTAAGAGACAGTATGATCCAAGAGCAGTGGCTTACAACTTCACCAGTCAAGTGAAACTTGCCAAATTTGAACATGAGATAGATGAATATGATGACTTGTTCACTTCGGCTGAGTTATTTTCACAGGTAAAACATCTAGCAAAGATCAAATTAGGAGCAGGGGGGAGAGATAAGTTTATGTAGTTCAGGGCACAGAGGTTACAAACACTACCTCTAGATTTATTGGCCACTACCTTATGGTGCAACAAGAAAGCCACAGTGAAGAAAAAACTACTGAGAAGAGTCCTGAAAAGGAGAAGAGTCCTGAAAAGGAGAAGAGTCCCGAAAAGGAGCAAAGTCCCGAAAAGGAGCAGACAAATGAAAAGACCAGCGAGCTCCTAGATACCGATGTAAATATTGATTCCATCTTAATCAAGGAATGGGAGCAGTTCAATCAAATGATCAAGAACCAAAATGACTCCCAAAACATCGTTACACCAGAATTGACTGCAACACAGGAGCCTATTGCTACTAATACTACAATTGAAGGGGCAGTCGGCACAGTGAACACTCAGCAGGACATTGAAATAATTCCAGAGAATCCTTTTGAAGAAATTGTATTGAAGGTAGAGGAAATACCACCCCTGAATGTATTTTACAGTTCAAAGCATAGGGCTATGGTCAAAAGACAAAGGAAAAGGAGGAAAATTGACCAGGGAACACTCTCAACTCCTCAAGTTGAACTAATGAATGTGGTATGGAAAGACTCAGAAGTCAACCCTTCTGAGGATTTAACAAATTTGTCTTAGTATGCAGGTGCCTATACAACCACTACAATGGACAAGGCTTCCGAAGTTAGCCAACTGATCAAGGAAAAGGATCTAAGGATCACCCAACTTGAAGAGAAAACGGCATTGGAAAATAGCAGAAGATCGGACAGCTTGAGCAACAGCTAGTAGAGCAAAAACAACAGAATGAGAAACTAAAAGAACAACTAGCTCTGGAGAAACAAAAGATCGATCAGCAGGCTCTCCAGAAACAACAAAAGTTGTCTCAAGAACTGAGCAAGCTTCAAGCGGCAGTTCAGCACGAAAATAAGGCTAAGGAAGAAAAATTTGCACAACTGCAATTACAGGTAGAAAAATTCAAGGGTTATCCGAAGGTTGATGAATTCAAGAAAGAAGCCCTGGAAGTGACCAAAGCCTTATCTCGGCAATTAAATATCCTTTTCCATAAGATATCATTGGTTGACCCATTGTGCACTATCACTGCATCACTCATTGAACAGGCAGTTGACACCAGGCTAGAATTCAAAAACGCAGATGATAAGGTAACAAAATTTCTCTCAATAGAAGGCATGGCCGCTAATCTACCGAAAATCCAAGAATCGCACAAAGAAATCTTGTTTTCGGAGTGGGAATCACAGTTAATTAAGGCCGAAAGAGCTACTTCCAGAGCCAGGGCTACAAGGAATAATGTGATCGAGTTGGTAAATGATAGCTTATATCTAACTAACTTGATCTCCGATTGCTCTCCAGGAAAGCTCCCGAAAGCAAAAGCGCTAGAAGATCAATGGAGACAGGATTTGTCCAGAAGAAAAGAACAAATCAGCAAAGTACAAGACTTGACTTGGGATGCATTTTGGCTTTTCCTAGTAAATCCGCACAGTTAGCAAATGGCCACTAAATGCCTTGCCGACGCTGTCAATCTCATGGTTCCCGAACTTTCAGATGCTACATACACAGCTCAACTGCATTCTAGGCTGAGTCACCCTCCGAAAATTCATCAAATGCTCTCAATTTGTCAGCTGCAAGTGCAAGAGAAGAAGTAGATACAATGAATCAATGAAAAGGCTATCGCACTGATAAATCAAATCCCGTATTTTCATGTTTGCAGTTTCAATAGCTCAAAGCGATTTTTATTGACAGTTAATTTTTATTTTATTATTTAAACCCTTTCATGTCTTTGAAGAAAGGGTCCTCAATTTGTATAAGATTTGACTTGAGAAGTTGCACTTTTGTACTTCTGAATATCTTTTTATCAATAGTGGATCAAGGTTCTACATTTTTGTGAAGAAACTTTTTCAAGACCTGCACTTTTGTATTTCCTAGAAGGTTTTCTCAAACAAGAAAGTGGAATCGGAGTGTTATTTACATCGGAAAGACTCAAATGCATGTGGTATTTTTATCACTGTTATTTTTCCTTATTTCCTTATGTAATGAAGCATTCCTTTTAAAAGTTGCTATTGTTGATGTATGTATGTTGTTCAAATAATTCTTTATCATGTCATTTCTGAAGATTTAGAATTGTTATACTTTAAAGATATATGTCAGCGATATATATTGTTATGAATGCGATATGTTTTATTAATAATTACTTTGTTTAATTTCTTAAACAAAGTAATCATTATCTATGAATGCATCTTTCTATCGATTAGTAATTCATCTATATGATTATTTATCTGTTAGGAATAATTAGAAATCACATTTGTTAATACATTACCCGGGTTAGATAAGCATATTTGTATATTTTGAGTCATAGGTTAAAGTACTTATCATCCTTATTATACATTATAAACCAATCATCCATCAAACCATCCATTATATGGGAAACTGGTCCCATAATATCCAGTCAAAGCCACCACACCAAACGGAAAAGGAGTTGTAGGTTATCCCCAATGTTGGTGCTAGGATTTTAGAGGCATCAACACTCCCCTATGATGATTCTTCTTCATTAGATTGTAACATCATTATTCCAATGCAGAGATAACAGAGACACTTGTATCATAAAGAAATTCCTCCCTAGCTGAGAGGGAGTGTTGAAAATTGGCAGCTATGGGATGAGTTTCCTCGAACAAAATTTCATTTCTGACCTTCTAATGTGACATTATGAAAATAGAAAGTCATGTCTATCTTTGCAACAATAACTTTCCAAAAATAGTAAATCACCTTTCATCAATTTGTAATATCATATATATATATATATATATATATGCAATCAAAAATCATTTATATTCTCCTTAATCAATCTCAATTGTTTAATTTTTAACTTAACCATCAATAATATTATGATAATTACTATTATCCTCTTTATGATATTATTATAAAGAACTTCAAGTGTCTCAATCATGAGACTCAATCATGTCATATGTAACTCTCCTCAATTAATGCATATGTTACTCTCTCTCTCATAATCGATTCATTCCTCTCTCTCTTTAATGCTCTTACACACCTCTTACACTCTCTTACACACTTTAATGACTCATCATAAAAATATTCCTCTTACACCTCTTTAATGCATAAGTTACCCTTCTCTCCAAAATGCATAATTTACACTCCTTTCCTTTATGGCATAAGTTACACTCTTATTTTGGCATATGTAACTCCTCCTAAAGGAATAGGAGTTACTCCCTCATGAATTCAACTCCCTCGCTCTTCCTATATATTTGTGCCTCTCATCCTCACTTGATACACTTACTTGTGGTTGTGAAAGGAGAATTTGAGAAAGAGAGAGTTGGAGATTCTAGAGGAAGATTGAGAGAGAGAGAGAGAAGAGTCTTGAAGAAAAAGAGCAGATCTTGGAGAGCCAAAGTGATTTAGTGTTTTCATCATCTACTGTTATAAGATATTTTCTTCATGTTTGCGTGAACTTGAATAAAATTTCATTTCTAACCTTCTAATGTGACATTATGAAAATAGAAAGTCATGTCTATCTTTGCAACAATAACTTTCCAAAAACAGTAAATCACCTTCCACCAATTTGTATATATATATATATATATATATATATATATATATATATATATATATATATATATATATATATATATATATGCGATCGAAAATCATTTAATTTGTCCTTAATCAATATCAATTGTTTAATTTTTAACTTAATCATCAATAATATTATGATCATTACTATTATCCTTTTTATGATATTATTATAAAGAAATTCAAGTGTCTCAATCATGAGACTCAATCATGTCATATGTAACTCTCCTCAATTAATGCATATGTTACTCTCTCTCTCATAATCGATTCATTCCTCTCTCTCTTTAATGCTCTTACGCACCTCTTACACTCTCTTACACACTTTAATGACTCATCATAAAAACAGTGCTCTTACACCTCTTTAATGCATAAGTTACACTTCTCTCCAAAATGCATAATTTACACTCCTTTCCTTTATGGCATAAGTTACACTCTTATTTTGGCATATGTAACTCCTCCTAAAGGCATAGGAGTTACTCCTTCATGAATTCAACTTCCTCACTCTTCCTATATATTTGTGCCTCTCATCCTCACTTGATACACTTACTTGTGTTTGTGAAAGATTATTTTGAACTTGAGAAAGAGAGAGTTGGAGATTCTAGAGGAAGATTAAGAGGAGAGAGAGAGAGAGTCTTGAAGAAAAAGAGTAGATCTTGGAGAGCCAAATTGATTCAGTGTTTGCATCAGCTACTATTATAAGAGATCTTCTTCATATTTGGGTTAACTTCTTCATTCTCTCATTGTGCTTTGTATCTTTGTTGAACAATTGGTTTCTAATAGAAGAAGAATCTGGTTGGGTTTTCTCCTTGTGGGTTTTTCCCTGGTCATTGACCTAATTTCTTTGTCTCATTGAGTTCTTGGTTGTCTTCCATTTTGCATATGGTTTATATGGTTTATGTTCTATATACAATTACTTAACTTATTTTGTAGCATAAAGAAGTTTTGGATTTAAGTGATTGTAACAACATAGAACATCAGAATTTCAACACAACATGGGGCCATCCTCGTCCCTTTGGGCACATCATCAATCAAGCTAACGTCTTGGCTTCTTTGATCAACATTCCAACATCTAGAGGTGAAAAAGGGGGCCATACATCCATTTGGGGCTCCTCAAGGTCGAATGTTGATCTCTGGAAGGGAAATGCTAGCTTTGCAAGGTTTTAGGTGCTCTCACATCTAAGCTAGACATCCTCCTCAATGTGCTGGAAAGGTGACATGAAATCCCTCATGGGACATCCAATGTATGCGTTTAGCCACCTCAAACATACTCTCAAGTTCAAGTGGGATCAAACATCATTAGGGATTGAAACCATTATTGTATCATAGTGGACCATATTCAACGCTAGGGGCACAAAAATACTTCACACAATCATTGCCTTAAAATGTATTTCTAGTTGTTGATTCGTAAGCAAGTTACCGCACCTATTTTAGAGATGATTATGCATTAACCCTATTAGGTGCCTTGAACGCTTAAGGGGAGGGACATTTCCTAGGTAGGTTGTTCGATTCATAGATGCATGTGATAAATGAGGTGATGGAGTGGGAAATGCATTAAGGAAGATAGCAATAGTCATGGTATCAACTAAAGGAGGTCCAACATCTCTAGTATAATTATGGGAAGAGTAAGTAGTTGTGGAGGCATGAGTTACCCCTTTCCTCAGCTTGATTTTTCCACCCCTCTGCCGGTGCACCTTTTACTTGAATGATTTCTCTTTCTTTTTTGCATAGCTTAGGTGACTCATCCTCCTTTATGTTTTTCCAACATTCCTTAAATATCTAGTAGGTTATCCCTCATTGGGGTTGGGACATTCATAAATTCCTTTATTTAGATAGATCATGGAATGCTTAGGAATTATGTGATGTCTAATGATGGGGGTAGAGTTGATGTTAGGATTTTCCCCATGTGCTTATTACATGTCTTAGCCATCTTTTGCATTTTTCATTTTTCTTTGATTTCATGGCTTCATATGCTTTTATCTTTATTTTAGTTGCATCAACCTATCAGGGAAAAAAATTTGGGCCTTGACTGAAATATGAGGATATGGCGTGCTAGTCTAAATAACCAATGATAATCAACCCAAAGAATGGAAGTGAATACAAGGGAGAGATGGAAGGTGGTAAGTATGGATAACCTCAAACATGTTATATCTATTTTGCACTAGCTATTAGGAGTGGGGTACGAGGGGTATGTGGGGATGAGTTTCTAGGATGGCTATAGTGAAAAATCAATGCATATAGAAATTAGGGTTTGATTCCTCTTTCTTGATAATTACTTGTGAATTATGTTGACTTCTTTTACTTCTTTATTAGTTTATCTTTCATCAAGTGATTACCAAATTATCTGTATATGAAGACCACAAGAACACGAGACATAAGATGTAGGCACTCAGCCAGGGAAAAACCCCTGTAAGGGGAAAATCCAGTAAAATTCTTCCTTCAATAGATTCAAATCAAGATGAGACTCTTCAAGACCTCTTAGACCTTGACAAAGACCTCCTCCAACCACCAAGTCAACCCTTCCCTTTAATAGTTGATCCTTGTCAAAGTCTCCAAGTAACAACTCTCCAACAAGAACTTCAATCCATAATTTTGCCCCCCTAGCAACAGAACTTTGACCCCCAAGAACAGAATTTCTAACTTGTAATAGACAGATAATTTCGGTCCCAACAACTACCCAAAAACTTCGCACATGTGAGAGATAGATAGCCCAAAAACTAGAATTAGGTATCCCCAACAAATTTTGTCCTTCTATAGCTATTTCGCTCTCTTTTCTATCTCTCTTCCTTAAGATCGAATTTGTTGAGTGAGTGCTCCAAATAGGTCGAATTGCCTCCCTTTATATATCCTTTTTGCTAGGTCAAATTTCCCTAATGTAAGCTAAATTCATGGGGACAGGACCAACTTGGTGTGGTGGTGACAAACAATATTTTTTGTCTCAAAAAAATATATTTTTACATGATACGAAAGCCCAAAACAGGTCTAATAAAAATTACAATGACTCTAATGACTCAAGACAAAACCTAGAAGTCTTCATTGGAGGCTTTGACTTAGAAAACATTGACCCAAGCAGGAAACATATGCTTTAATAAGTCGTTTTCTTTAATAATAAAATTTATTTTGACAAGTATAATTATGAAGACCGAAACTAGTTACTTTCTTCAACAGGTTAGAGCGGAGCCCTAAATTTTTAGGGGATAGTAGGTTGGGGACGACAAGTGCGACAACTAATTTTTATATTCATTTTAAAATAAAAAAATAAAATAAAATTTAGCAAGTCAACATAAACAATGAACATGAATGATAAATTTAACTATAAAAATTAGAACTATTACTAATTTTGAAATTCAAATTACAAAATAAAATACTAATAGTCTACAAGAACAAATCTTGTTATCATTTCCCATTGTCAAAAACGTAAGAAGTACTATTAGTTTGATACAATTCAATCTACTACTGTCTGCATAATCATTCTATGATGTTGTGATGAATCATGAATCATTTCAAAATTTAAATAGTAGTTAAACTTTAAACCTTAAAAGTAAAATTTAATAAAACTGTAAACATGAACAAGTCATTAAAATTTAATTATAAATCCCAAATTAAGAGTCTAAAAAACCATGGATTATAAATTTATAAGACTATAATCCAAAATGGCAAAATAATACAAGCACTAGTGTAGGTGCCAAATGGAAAAATCAAAATGTCTCAAGGCAACAAAAAAGGAAGTATGAGTCAATATCCATAATAGCATGAGGGTTGTAGCTACTTAGAAATTCATATCTTCCACATCAATCCTATATAAAAATGCTTGAGGCTCACTTTCTTATCTCCCATCATCATCAATCTATGAAGCATCCTCAGGATCTACATCCCATTGTGCTGTAGGTCCCTATAAAAACTCTGGTATCTTCCTTGTAAGAAGGCGAAGATTCTTATGCACATAAACTAGTTTCTCCACTCGTTTATAGGTAAGCCTATTCCTCTTAATAGAGTGGATAAAACTAAATGTAGACAAACTCCTTTTTACAACTGAAGAACTAGCAACTTGAGATAGTAAGTTCATAGCAAGGGTGCATATTTCTGGTGCATTGTCCCCATACATCCTCCACCATCGACTGGGACTTCGTTGTGCCATACCCAACAAATTTTTCTTTTTAGCTTTAGAGAAAGTGGGGCTACTGAGCAAAGAAAAATCAAGAAATTGTTTTCTAAATATGGTTGCTTTCTCTAGTGTATAAATCTTCTCTATAGCATCAATAAATCCTTGTTTCACTTCAAGGTCATCTATTGGTGAAACTCTGCCTTCCCTCTCCACATACCACATTGGATTAAGTGCATAAGCAACCATATGATGATGTCTGTTTAGCATGTACCGTCTCTTTTCTATCAACTTTTGGAGTTCATTAAATAACCCCAAAGAGGTCTCCCTTTGATGAATCATGGACTTGATCTTTCCAATCATGCTATCAATTGACTCATATAATTCCCCGAGGCAAGGAGAATCTGAATCTGCATACTTGATTAGCTCCACTATTGGAGCAGTGAAAGAGACAATGTATTTCACATCAACCCACCAATCATCATTCAACACCAACTGCATTACCTTCTTTCCCTGATCTGTTTTGAATTCCCCCCATGCAGACCACTCAAAACTTATAACAGTGGCCTTTAAGGCATGTTGCACCTCTAGCATACAGTCAAGAAGGATATAGTAGGTGGCATACCTTGTATTTGTTGGTTTCAAGAACTTATTTTTTGCATACACTCTATAAATATCTAGAGAGACATGGTGGTTGCAAAAGAACATATGCACCTCTCTTGCATCCAAAATAATGTGGGTGATCCAAGAAATTTTACCAATGTCTTTGAGTGCATTATTTAAAGCATGCACACAACAAGGAGTCCAAAATACATGCTTGTACCTGCTTTGAATCATCAACCCTGCAGACCTACAAACTGGTGCATCATCTGTGATAAATTGAATTGTGTTTGTGGGACCAATCTGCTCCATTTCATCCTTTAATACCTCATACTGAAAGGCCACATCCTTCATATTTCCGGTACAATCAATTGCCCTTAAGAAATATGGTCCAGTTGGAGAGTTGAAAATGATGTTCAACAAAGGCCTTTGTTGAATATTTGCCCAACCATCCATGACATTGAATACCCATATTCAACCCATGATTTTTTAAGGCCTTTCATCACCCCCTGCATCTTTGTGACCCCTTTATCTAACAATGTTTTCCTCAATTTATTGTAACCAAGCGGTTGAAATGATAGACAACCAACAATGACTTTCTTGATCATCTCTTTGTACTAAGGGGAACAAGTGCGATTAAATGATATTCCATTGGGAAAGAAGAATTCAACCACTGCATCCTCTACCTCATTCTTGCGTCGCACATAGAACCACTTTGTCACAACTTTTCCTTTTTTACCTGAACTAGATTTACTAGAACCGAAACCCCAAATAAATCAGTTGAATCTTTTTTATTGATTTCTCTTTGAGAGTACTCTTCTTATGTGCTTAAAATTTTTGGTTTTTTGAAGATAGGAGGGGTGTCCTCCTCCATCTCTACAATGCCACCCATGGTAGTCATGTGAAGTCTAGTAAGTTCAATTCTCTTTTCCAATGGACAAGTATATGCCTTTACTTCATTTGCAGGATTAGCCAAAAGATGATGGAAAATCCTAGTGTAGTTTCCCTTCAAATTATGACCACAAAGGTTGCATACCCAATCCTATGAACCACCACTATTTATCTTCTTATTCTTAGTGATTTTTTTGACAAACTGAAGTAAGGGTTTCTTTGTGTTCGTTAAAAAAGATGTATGTTGCCCCTGCTAATGTTTCATCCTCAAGTTGAGAAATCGTTGAAGTATTGTTGTCCATTTGATTTATTTTTAGAGGTGAGGTATGAAATTAAAAGAAAATAACATTTCAATTTTTAAAAATGCAATAGATTACATCTTCCTTCAAAATTTTAAGAAAAAATAGAATTAAAATGAGTGAAAAATCTATTTATAAACTGTCTCCCACTAGACTGGAATTTTTTTAAATTTGTTTCTAAATCTCAGGAGATAGAATGAAAATGATAAATCTGTCTCAGTTGTGAGTCGTGACCTTCCAGTCGTCTCAAACTTTTCCCTGTTGATTGACCTGCAACCTTTCACTCGAGTCTATTTACCTTCATCGCTACCATATCAGAGTTCTGTGTTCAATGTTTACTTCGCCCACCATCTTAGATCAGCATGCTCGAGTTCTTTGTTTTTGCCGCCGTGAATATTCTCTGTTCAACTCGCCAATGTCCTCTGTTCAACTTGTCGCCATCATGTGATAGGTTTAGTGTGCGATATGTTTCGTATGAGTTGTGTGATAGGAAGTTTTAGGTTTAGCTAGTATGGTAGTTTTTTGGTTTTTAAATTTCAAAATTCTTTTTTAATATTTACTATTCATAGTTTAGAACTTAGGTTTAATTTTTTAACGTTTAAGGAGAAAGATATTGGGAGACGTCCTAAAGTCCCTGATTTATTGAAGGATGTTCGGGAAGTCCCCATTTTTTCGAGGGATGGCTCAGGGATGGCCTCGAAGTCCCCAAGTCCCCGATGGAGTCCATAGTTAATTGGAAACATTTTTTACAAGTTCCAAAGTACCCGGATCATTGGGATGAACAAAACACCATGAATTTTGGTGGGGATGGGTCCCCATGCAACATAGTGCTATATCAATCAGTGCATCCTATCAGTGCCCCTCCTAACAATGGAAGAAAAGACCTCAAGGGAAATCACACTAACCTAGGGGCAAAGAACAATCTCATTGGTGAAGTATAGGAACAAGGGTACAATCATTAGTAGTTCGTCAACCAACTTGGTCTATGATCCAAATTAGTATTCCCCAAACTTTAAATGAAACCACATGATTACAATAATGGTTAGTGTACCTTCTAATAGGTGACCCACATGTTGGAGAATCAAGTAGGGAAACTATTAATACAGTTCTCCTTATCCTTAATAATTTATTGTGATCTTTAATTAGTTTTTTTTGTTCTTTATTAGATTCTCTTCATCAAACAATTATCAAGAGTATAAAACATACAAACATCGAACAAAAAATATAGGCTCCAAGCTAGGGAAAAACCCCTCCAAAGGGGAAACCCAGCAATAATCTCTTCTCTTCTTATAGAATCAATTCAAATGAGAAATCCAAGACTCAAACTTCAAGACCAAGACTTGCTTTCAACGCCAAGTCAACCCTCCAATAAATTCTCTTCCAAACAAGACAAGGTCTATCAAAGTCAACAAAGGTCAACCTCTTTAAAGTATTTTTCAAACAAGGTTTCAGGGCTTACTTCAGATCTTCAGATATGCAACTATGGCCTACAACTCTCGACCTTGCAACAACTACAAAAACCCTGGAATCTTTGCACATGTGAGAGAAAATGATCACAAATTTCAAATTTTTGCTTTCTTCTTGAGATGCTTCCTTCTCCTAGACATTCACTCTCTTTCTCCTTCTTCCTTTCTTCAGATCGAACTATATAAGTATATCCAAATGAGTCGAATTCATCTTCTTTATATACCTTTAATAATAGGTTGAATGGGCCTCTTCCAGGGTGACTTGTCACTGGTAGGGCCGACTTGATCTTGGAGGTCTTTTTGACTTTCTAGACTAAAAAAATAAATTATTTTACATGTTACAATTTTCCCAAATGGGTCTTATACAAAATATAATGACTCTCTTGACTCAAGATAAATATTTTCTTGACTTGAAAAACCCTAGGAGCATGAAATGCATGCTTGACCTAGAAGACCATTTGAATGGAGCATGAAACCCATCCTTGAAATAATATTTTTTCTTTCTTCTTTTTCTTGTTATATACATAATGATATGAGTACAATGAAAATTATGAAGACCAAAACTAGTTACATTTTCCAACACTTCGTCTTAACTAGGGAGGTATTCATAATTGTACAACTGGTACAAGGATATTCTCAAACTCAAGAGTTCTCATAAGAAGAGTCGAATTGATAAGCCATTTTTTAAGCATCAACATTATAACCAACATTGTCATCATAGTAAGGCCTTTAAATGACAAGCTAATTTTATTTTAAAGCATAATGTTGGGAGGCTTTACGTGAGACACCACACCACCTCTATGGTACATACCCCATCCCAATGTTCACTAGGTATGTCCTTTTAGGACTTATTCTTATCTTAAATTACCTATCCTCAATTAACATTGGTCCTATTTGACCACTCTTATCTTGGATACTTGTCCAATCCTTAAAGATTTTCAATCAACTTCCTATCTTGGATTCTATATTCTCGAGAAATATCAATCTCAGATGCTTATCCAATCCACTATTCTCCTTCCTAGTGCCTTCACTAAGACTTACGACTGTTTGTCCTAGTCTAGTGCATGACACATGGAGAGTATGATGTCTAACATCGCTCCTCATCCAGAGAGGAGATCCTCATTCCCTTTTGATTAGGGAACAGAGCCTTTCTCCTTCGACATCCAAGGAGACTTCTTACTTCCTCTGAAGCATAGAGGAGATTCCTAACTTCCTTTCAATTTGGGAAGTTAGCTCTTTAATGTGTCTTCATCAATACATTAACTATTAGTTCTTCATGGAGATCTTCAAATAGCTTGTGTATCTCATCATATTTAACTTTTGTAATGGAGCCAAACTATGATAGGCTTCAAGCCATCAACCTCTCATATGTTGAGAAATCTAGGGCTATCATTAGGGTAAGTTAATTACATGATTTCTCTTAAACAATGACATTTATTTGTGACATATTATTACTTAATTATCATCATTATTGTGTTATTTTCATCATCAAATAAATTCCAAACATAGAAGATCACAAAACAACAAGAGAACACCAGAGATAGGCTCCAAGCCAAGGAAAAACCCCTCCAAATGGGGAAAACCCAAAGAAATTCTTCTTATATAATTTCAATGAAGACTTCCAAGACCACTAATCAAGACCAACTCACTAAACCAAGGATCAGGTCAACCACCAATAAAACATTCTTCACCTTCAGATTTGAGGAACTCACATGTGTGAGCAGGCATGAGAAGGCATGAGAGAAATTCATCTAAGAGAAAGAAACTCATCTTCACTGGTTGCCTTCTTTTTCTTCGTACCTTTATTTCTGCCTGAGATCACTTAAGAGAAAATGAACTACTCATGTATGTCATATGGAGGATGAAGGCTCCTCTTTATATAGCATTTCATGTGGATGCATGGGCCTCATCTAGGTCGACTTCCATGGCTAGCCGACCTGATCCTTGGAGGTTTCTAGACATGACTTTTACATAAAATAAATTTCTTTTACATTGATACATGAGCCCTCAAGGGTTCTCTTCATCATGACCTTGACTTTGAATTTACACTAAAACCCTATAACACTCAATTGTAATTAGGACCAAACACATGGTAAAGGAACCCATTTACAATAAATGATTTTTCTTTTACAAAATAAATATTTTCTTTCTATTTTCTTTTGACAAGTATAATGATTACATCAAGTCATGACATCATTACAGTTATGAAGACCGAAACTAGTTACAACTTCCAACACTCCTTCTTAACTAAGGAGGTATTCATAATTGATCATAGGTACAAGGAAAATATTTCCATTGAAAAGTTCTCATAAGAAGAGTCAGATTGGTAAGCCATCTTGTAAGCATCAACACTATGATCAATATAAAACCAACATTTTCAAAATAACAAGGTCTTGACTAACAAGCTTTTTCTCTCAATATATCATAGCACAATGCTGGGAGGATTTACATGGGACACCACACTACCTCTCAAGGCACATACCCCACCCATCTTTTCAACAGGTATGTCCCTTTAGGACTATTCTTGCCTTGGATTCCTAATCCTCAAAGAATATCGGTCCTCTTCGACCACTCTTGTCTTGGATACCATGTCAGATCCTCAAAAAGTGTCGGTCACCAGACTACTTCCTATCTTGGATTCCAAATCCTCAAGGATTATCTATCTTAGATGCTTACCCAATCCTTCAAACACCATTCTCTCCTCATGGAATTCACTAAGACTTACAACTGTTAGTCTTGGTCTAGTGCATGACACATGAAGCAGAGAACCATATTTGTTACTCCCTCTTAACCATGAAGGAGCCCCCTCTCATCTAGGGAGAAGTGTCCATCATCGATTACTATGATCTTCAAGATCATGACAGTAGCTCTCAAGGATTTATCATCCTCACATGTGCGAGCTTTGACCTTTTATAGCCCTCTTTAAATACAACATCATCATCAAGACATGGTACACCATCACTTTCCATGTTATCAATATGCATCTGCTGCATCTTCACGAACCAATCACCATAGAGCTCGAACATGGCTCCCTCTGAACATTCGAAAAGAGATCGACCAGGACATGGCTATCGAGTCACCTTCATCCTTATACCACATCTATCATCATGGAGTATACCAGCTACATTGGACTAAGCGCCAAAGTCATCTAATCAATTCATGGAATTGAGTCATCATCATGTCATATTTGTTGCACATTCTTTCTGAAACAAATCAGGATCATGCAGAATCATAACGAATTATCAGAGTCACGTGTCCTTATCAATTTTAGGTATTTCCTTCAATCATAATATTTAACATAACTTATCATGAGATCATATTTGATGGTATTCTACCAGCGTCATGTCTTCATTCGAAAGAGTTCAAAACATATCAATGAAGCTAAGTAAATATCCCGCAACCTACTTTTCCTGCAAACTGAAGACATGATCTAATATATGAATCCCAATGCGCATTCTGTCAGCTGGTCATCTAGAATTCTACAAAGTATTCCTGACCTTAAAGATGAGATCTCATCATGTTGCAATTATACCAACAAGATTCCTAAGAAGCCTTGCTTCAAGATAGAGAGAGTAAACAATAACTATGATATTATTATGGTCATTCTTCTCAAGATGAAGAAATCACTCCATGACATCACCAAGGAGGATCCTTGAGTGATCCTTTTCCAGCATGGCCTTCATACCAACTAGATGACTACTATAACATGCATATGGTTTATGTTCAACGAGTCCTTTTTGTATGTGGCTATTAATCCTTTCCTTTCATTAATTAGTTCCTCATGAATACCTTCTCAGCTAGTCTTCAATACATCAGAGTGCCCAAGGGTCCAACTTGATTACCATCTTTAGGGTCCATACAGTTCCCATCTTGATTGGAGAACCAATATAAAATAACATCACATATATAAAAGTATCTCGACATCATGAGTTATATGTAGCAAAACAAATAAAACTAGCAACTATCTATTTGAAATCAATGCCCTCTCCCCCTTTTACGGGAAAACATGATGGGTTGTTTGCCAAGCCTGCCCCTAGCAATAGAAGGCCCTGTCGTTGCACCTAATGTCAAATAATGGGTGATAGGTATGGAGTTGTGCTCTCCTACATCTATAGAATATGGTGCTGATGTTGATGCTCCCATAATCTCCTCCTATTCCTCTTGCTCCTCCTATGTTTCTCCTCCCCTGAGTCCTCCTCCTCTTGCTGCCCCTGTTCTAATGGATCCTCTAGCTCTAACCATGAAGGTGACTCCTCCAAGATGGGCACCTCAAACTCCACCCTCCACTAAGACAATACATCAATATTGTCTAAGGAAATGGCATCCGGATCCATTGGTGCTTCTATTTGCTTCACTCAAAGTCGGATATTGGAATGCACATACACTAAATAATTGAGGCGTGAGAAATCCAACTTGTAAGAGTGTCAAAAAAAACTAATGAGTCTTGAGTCTCGAATCTTGACACTTGAGGTTCATTAATTAAAAATTTAAAATTACAATAAATGTAATTGCTCAACTGAAGGTTGAAGCTCAAAATTATACCTATTGCTCTTTTTTTAGTGTGTTTTCTCAAATACACTCCAATTGTGCTCACACCATGAAGAGATACATGTTTGACTCAGGATCCTTTTTGCCAATTTATGCAAATTTGGTGCCCTTTCACCTTAGCTCCACCACCAAATATCTACAACAAAATGAAGAAATAAAAAGGGAAAAAACTTAAAACATAATTAAACTTTCAAATAAAAGTAGCATAATTGAATTTTAAAAATTTAGAATTATAAATATGTAAATTCTAAATTGAAAATTCTAATGAGTGATGACTTGTCACTTACGTGGCATGAAGAGGGTCCTTTCCCTAATAGCATCATCAAAGTCAAATAGGCCAACACAATCCCGATAAAATTGTATCTCAAGATTGATTTTGCTACGAAGATCAGGATCAGGTACCATCCTCTGAACATAGGAAGAGTGTTGTTGCATGAATGGGTCGATGAAGCATCCTTGTCCACCGACTATCAATCACAACCCATAACATCATATGTCTATCAAGCCTAGCAGAAGCCTTGTCTACATAATAAGATCGAATGGCCTCGTTGGCCTTATCCATGGCCTTATACAAATAAGCCATTGCAAGCTTGTCGCCATCTACCAATCTCAGAACCTTTACTATAGGTTCATTAGCTGAGCACACTTCTTCTCCCTTGCCAAAATGTGTCATTTCTCACCATTTTTTCAATGACTCTCCCGTCCTCTCTCCTGTTGTATCTAAAATCACGCCACTCATTAGAAACAAACGTTTGCTTCAACTCAATCTAGCATTGAAGAAAAAACTGAAGAGTAAAAACGTCTAATTGCAGGACGTCATAACTCCTTGTTTCTAGTGTATCTCCTCATGAAGATAAGAACAAAAGCATGGCTATAAATAAACTTGGAGACTCTCCTAGCCATATCAATCACCTTCTTGATGAAGGAGAGTTTCCCCATATCCTCAAGCAACAAATTGATACAATGTGTTGCACATAGAGTCCAAAAAAATGTGTGGTGCCTCTCCATAAGCATCATGCTGGCATACACATAATTACCTGCATTATCTATTATGACTTGCACCACATTCTACACACCAATCTCCCAGATGAACCCATCTAACAACTAATGTATCATTGTTGCATCTTTTATATGTGTTGGTGCATCCACTAATTTAATAAACATGGTACCTTTAGGAAAATGTACCAAGAAATTTAGAAGGGTCCTACCCTACATATCTGTCCAACCATCATACATCACTGTGCATCCAGACACTTACCATGTCTATTTCAACTTCGCCAATTTAGAGTTGATGTCTTGCTTTTCTGCTTGAAGGATTGGCCCCCGTAACTCCTCATATGTAACACTTTTGTATCCTGGACCCACAACAACAATAGCACGACTCATTAGCTGCCAAAATGGATTGGTTTTGGTGATTCTGAGAGATAATTCACTCTAGAAAAGACAACTCCCCATGACTCTATCTTCTTCTTGCTTCTCCCTTTTTTTAACAAATGATTTTATGGAAAGTTGTTCTCCATGTCCTGTTAGTGGAACAAAAAATGATGACCTCCCACTCTCATTAACATTAGAACTAGCAGTAGCAGGTGATGCTGTGAAGCCCCTCCCACTTCTCTCAGCCTCAACATTAGAAGAAGATATCCCGAAATATCTACCTGCACGTTCAACCTTGTTTCTTTCCGCCTCTTCCTTATTTTTGTCATTTTCATCGATTGCTTCAAGAGATTTTTGTATAAGCTCTGCACTAGAAACTGTACAAAACCCAACATCATGTCTAGGGAGTCTAACTAGATGGTATTTCAATCATGTATACCCTCCTGTCATCCTAGTCCTACACAATTGGCATGATAGATATGCCTGATTTGTCCCACCATCAGGCTCCTCATACTCCCAAAATGGGTGCAAGGCTTTTGGCATATTTGTAGTGAGCTAATTCAAACCTAGGGCAACAAAAAAAAAAATTGGCATTAATGATTAAAGTTTAAACACCCATACACAAAAAACTATAAGTAATAACGACCTCATTTTAAAAAATAATTTTTTTGCTACATTATTTGCAACGTGAATTCCATGAAAAATGGCAATAAGAGGGTGCATAAGAAATTTAAAAAAAGAAATGGAGTTTACAGTCCAAATATGGAGAAAACACTTGCATTGGCTCATGGGCATGAAAATCATAGCAAATGGAAAAAAGAATAAGAAGCAAAATGTTAGTAGGAAAAGAGGCAAGCAAGCATAACCCTAAATCTATGAAAAAAATAATGAACATAATTAATTATTAGTTGGTGGTGAAAATTGTTGTTTGATCCTCTATCCCTCCTTCACAACCACCACAATGCTCATGCCCTTCCTTCTCCAACACTCAGAAACTGAAATGAGGAAGAAAAATGAGAAATTTCCGTTTTCTAGCTGCGACCTAGCCTGCTCGACAGTATTTCCTATCGTCGCGCGATATTTTGCCAAGATATCTACGATTTCTCAAAAATATCATGATATTTTCAAGAGAGGAAATATCACGATATTTTCGTGGCGATATTTCGGCTCATTGAAAATATCGCGATATTTCTGAATCATCATTGAGAATAGTTTTTATCGTGTCCTCCAATTCGCAACGTGCATTTTCGGCGTGACAAAAATGTACCCTAACAATTTTGCCTCTTAGGATACACGTGTCCCACAAAAAGTCACTCATAAAACCTGTGCATGGTTCATATTTTTTGTTTTTCCGGTCGTTTTTCGCCGTCGAATCTCACTGGAGTTGCTTCCATGTTGGAACTTGGTCATTGTTTGCTAGTTAGAGTCACTATTGTGTTGTGTTGGAATTTCCTTCAGAGATTCCCAACTGTCAAGTTCACATCGACCTGGGTCCTGGAGAATAGAGTTCATGGTTTGGAGGCCATGGTTTGGAGCTTAAATTTCTTGTTTTGGAGCACGTGATGTCCGGGTCAGCATTTTCTTGTATTCCATATGCCCATATCTATATAATTTGTGTCAATGTATGCAAGTTCCTTTTTAGGTGTTGTTGAGGGCCCTGAAATCGGGTCATAAAAAAGGGGGATACCCACCCGGTCGGGAACCTGGTTGGCGGCTCCGTGCCCGTTTGGTGTAGCGGGTCTGACTGGGGATAACGGGACCAGCTTCCCGTTCTAAGGGGGTGTGTGTGTGTAGAGTTTGGTGATGTGTGTGTGTGTAGAATATGATAATGAAAATATGGAATTATTTCTAAGCTAATCTAATTCTAAACTCTGAGACTGAATTTTATACTACTTTAATCTATCAAGAACAACACATCTAATCTACGCTAACCCGGGATAGAACTTTTTCCATTATGCGATCTAGAAAGATTTCAAAAATAACTGGTAATGAAGATTATTCAGCTATTATGAGAATATAAATCAATTAAGATGAACCATTCTGCATAAAAAGTTAAGCAAAACGGTTGTGAACAACATATCGCATAATCAGTTATTCATGTATTAAGCACAAATCAATGACTCCACCGTACAAAAGTGCCAAATGGTAGTCCACTCATTCATACATTAACATATAAACAACATCAGCTGTATATTACTCTAAGAATGCAAGCAGAAATTCGTCAAGAGATAAAAGTACCATTTATGACTGATTTTATACTCACAGACCTTAAGCAATAACGATTTATTTCTACTTACTTCTAATGCCTACTAAGAGTACAGAAGTGCAACATCAGTAGCAGGTATTAAAATGCAAACATAAATAAATCTCGATCCGTCCATTCATCAAAAACCCCCTCCGAGGGTGCAAAAGTGCATGTTCTGAGGACAAGTTTTTTGACAAATTTCCGGACCCTTCTCCAATGCAACGAGAAGGGTTAAATACTACTAACCGGCTAATTTTAATTACACAAATTTAGGGAACGGCTTCAAATGACTGCCCTTTTACTAAAACAAATTTATTTCTAAAAACTGAATCTAATTTCTAACCATTTCTGTATCTGCTCCTTAGTGCTGTAAGCGATGCGCTGTTCGCTGTGAAAGAGTCGGCTGCTTGTCCTTTCCTTTTGTTCAAGCTTGAAAATTAGAAATAACAAGAGCTGGCACCTCTTTCTGACAAACTAGAAGATATTTTTGAAAATGTTCTTCTGGAGGAGTGTCTTCACGGCGTGTATACTTAGTACAACTCAGATTTCTTTCAAACTGATTGTGCTGTTGCTATTTCGGTTTCCGGCCGTGCGAATGACTCAATGAGCTGGGGATTTTGTTGCCTGAACGATTTTCTCAATTGAAACTTGTTTCCATTCTTTGTTCCAGGCTTTTATGAGACGTCTTTCCCCTTAAGCGTTTTTCTTTTTGCTTTACCCAATTTGGGACTCAGGATCTTTCATAAATGCTTTGCTTTTGTGCGCCTTTGACTCTGAGTCCTGGATAGCCTATTTTCATCAGCATTTGTTGAGTGATACTCTGGAATCCGCGGCCCTGCTGTATGCGGTATCCATCTGCGAAGTCATCTCCTCTCTGTTCTTCTAGCTCTGGCGCTTTTCCTTAGATGTTTCCTGCATATAGATTTATATCAGTTGCTGACTTATAGTTCACGTAAATGAAAAGAGACAGAAGAAAAGATTGACATGAAAGCATTAAGTTCTAATGAATGCATAATCATGTCACCCATTATGACTTGACTCTTCGAAAAACGCAACATAATCATCTTTGGATACACAGGCGTACAATCATTAATTTCCCGTAAGGTGCGCGCCTAATTTTGGGCTCACAGATCATGCCGAGGAATGCCTGCGACGAATGGCTTCTGTGATTTGCATCGCAGCATCGAAGATTGCGATGTAAATAGGTGGCATCGCAGCAATTGATAGTCTCATTTGTCGCACACCATAGATCGCAGGTCGCAGCTTTGCATGGTCGCAGATCGCATATCGCAATATCGCAAGGTCGCAAGTTTTTCGCTTTGTCACTCTGTGCTGCTTAATGCGACATTGCGACGAGCGACGTTGCATATCGGCCGTCGGCAATTCTTTAGGTTTTCCCTTTTTGAGCGCTTTTAATGCACGCGATGCGATGAGTTCTCGCGTCGCTCCTCCTCAGTGTATTTATGCGCTTTGGGAAAGCGCTCCTTTTTTCCTTTGCGACGCGATATAGCTTCTTAGGGAGTTAATACAAAAGATTTTTCAAACAAAAATATTTTTTGGATTTTTGGTTAAGGGTCCCCCTTTGCTTGATGTTATTACTAATATCAAACAAAGAGGGGGGTTGTTGGTGACCACAACAATGGCGATTCACTGTGAAGAACCAGTTATCTCTGCATTTCTATTGACCGTTCACTTCCGAAACAGCAAAAATTTTATATGTCTAAATTTTTTTATGGACAGATAGAGTAGCTTACCCCTCACCTTGTCAACGATATTTTGTCTCAACCCTTTTCATATCCCAATTGCTTGCTTCCTCAGGTTTTTTCTTGCATTCGCACCAGACATTACTTGGTCTTGATTAAAGATAAAATAAGGTCTTCTCTGCGTACTGGCTTAAAAGTATGCTCATTTGTCATAGGTAGAGCCTCTGCTGCCCGCAAGCGTCCATAGCCTCGACAGGGTTACCATGTTATCCAGCAATGATCCTTTTTCCTGCTTGAGGTTACTCGCAACATTTCAGAGAAAGATCCTTTTTGACACACTTTTCCTTTTTTAATTCTCTAAAGAACAATGTCTTGGTTTGGTGGCCAAATTATGACACAGTCATTCACTTGATTTACACTTTTGCTGAACAAGCCGGCTCGTGATGAGACCTCTTGTCTTTTGATTGCAACAATCTTAAGTCGTTGCCCTGTTTTGATAGACAGTATTGGCAAAGTCAGCAAGTAATAATATCTGTGATCATGATAAGCCGACTCGTGATGAGACCTCTTATTCTTTGAGATATAGTGTTTTGCTTGGATTGTTTCTCTGAATGCTGTAATTTCCTTTTAGCAGGGAGGAAGTCATTGTTTTTCCTTAAGAAAGCTCTGGACAACAATTATAGAGTTTTTGAAAACAACAACTTTGTAGAGAATGCTTATTTTATTATTGATGATACCTTTCATGGTGCTGATACAAGATAATTCTTTTACCAAAGGTTGCTTTTGTCAAAGTTTTTTAGAGGTTGAAACGAGTATCGTAATCAAAGTGAAGTTAACTCTATTTGTCAATAATAAAATTCAGATTTTCAAAAATTTTGCTATTTGTACAAGCGAAATCAAAATCTGATAGAGAATTGGCGTGCTCTTTCATGAATCCTTTTTAAATGATCAATTACAACGGGTTTTATTCATAAGAAGAGAAAAACAAAACAAAATAAAAACTAAAAACTAAATCTATCCTACAAAAATTAGAAGAATTCTCTTCTATGGAAAATATAATTTAAGAATCAGTCCATTGACAGGTAAAGAATCTCTCCTACCTGCCAGATCCTGCAACACGAATGTAGACGGGCCTACGACTTCTACAATCTGAAAAGGGCCAAGCCACAGCTTTTGAAATTTCGTATGTTTGCCCTTTTCTTCATAAGCCTTATCCCATTTCAAAACTAAATCACCCATCTGAAAGTTTTTTCTGGTTATGATGCTTGAGTCAAAAGAAGATTTTATTAGCGCTTGGTGATGAGCATGGGTTTTCCTAGCTTGTTCTCTTTGCTCTTCTAGTTTGATTATTTCCATTTGTCTTAATTGTAAAGAGGAAGTAGATACTTCATCGATATATTGCACTAAAGACAAAGAGGGAATGACTAGGTGAGTCGGAAGAACCACTTCTCTCCCATAAACTAAATTAAACGGAGAAGTGTCGATTGAAGCTTTCTTTGTGATTCTATCAGCCCATAAAGCATTTACCAGCGCTTTGTGCCAATTCTTTTGGTTTTGGTCGACTGTTCTTTTGATAATTCTGATTAGGTTCTTGTTTGTTGATTCAGCCAATCCATTACCTTGCGGATAGTAGTTGGCAGAATATTTCAGTTTGAAACCTCTTTTAAGCGCAAACTCAGTCATAGTATTTCCAGAAAAATATGAAGCGTTATCAAACATTAATGCTGTTGGCAATCCAAACCTAGTGATGATAAATTGATCTATGAATTCAATAATATTTTCAGAATGAACTGTCTTGAGAGGAACTGCTTCTACCCATTTGGTAAAATAATCAGTTGCCGTAAGGATATACTTATGCTGCTTAGAAGAGTGAGGAACGATCTCACCTATTATGTCCAAGCCCCATTGACTGAATGGTTGGTCGATGTTGACTGGTTGTAGCGGCATGGACGGTTTCCTTTGTTTTCCTGCAGCAGTCTGGCAGACTTGGCATTTCCTTACGTGATTGTATGAGTCTTTGAACAGCGTGGGCCAATAATATCCTGCACGCAAGATTTTATGTGCAGTCGCATCTCCGGTATAGTGTCCACCTGCTGGTCCATCGTGGAGTTCCTGCAAAATCTTTTCGGCTTCAGTTTTCTCAAGACACCTAAGAAGCACAGAATCGTAATTCCTTTTAAACAAGACATCATTTATGAGCTGGTATTGTTTAGCTTTTAATCTCAGAGCTCTTTTCTTGGTATGATCCAGACATGATGGAGCATACCCGTTCTTAAGAAAATAAATGGTGTCAGCATATGATGATTCTGCATCGTTTAGGCTTACCTCATACGCTTGTACCTCTTCAGATGAGTTCTCCGGGATTTGCGATGTTCCGGCTAACATCTTGCAGAAGCCTTGACCTCTTACGATGTTTGTTGGTTTGATTTCAAGATCATATTCTTGTAAAGCGGTAATCCAATTAGCTCTCTTTTCGCCCACGTCTTTCTGCACCAAAAGGTTTCTTACCGCCGGAAACGGTACTATGACTTTAGTGTGGGCTTTAAGCAAGAAAGGTCTAAAATATTTGATTGCTTTGAAAACAGCATATGCTTGTTTCTCTACGTCTGAGTAATTAATTCAGCACCTTGTAAGTTCGAGCTAAAGAATGAGATTGGAGCTTCCGCTTTCTCTTGATTTGCTTGGGTCAAAATCGCGGCATAGGATTTCTCTGAGGCAAAAGTGTATAAGGTAAAAGATTCTGAAAATTTTGGGGTGGCCAAAGATGGAGCATTGATGATAGCTTGTTTGATTAAGTTGAATGCTTCGTGCTCATCTAGACCCCATTTGAAATTTGAATTCTTTTTTATCATATTTTGTAAGGGAGAAATAATACGTGAAAAATCCGGGACAAATCTTTTGAAAAAATTGATCTGTCCAAGGAAGGATTGCATGGCTTTCTTGTTATGAGGTATGGATATTTCGGAAATTTCCTTGATTCTGTCGGGTTCTATGTGAATACCAGATTTCGACACTATGAATCCGAGAAATTTCCCTTTGCTTAATGCAAAGAAAGATTTCTTTGGGTTGAGCGAAATCCCATACCTCAAGCATCTTTGAAAGATTTTCTTCAAATCTTTGAGATGGTTGTTTCGTTTTTTGGAGTACACTGTTATATCATCCAGGTAAATCACTACTGATTTATTGACTAACCCTTTAAACGCGATGTCCATGGCTCTCTGAAAGGTAGCTCCGGCATTGATCAGGCCAAATGGCATCTTCCGATATGCATAAGTGCCCCATTTGGTTCGGAACGTAGTCTTTAATTGATCATCGGGATGCACCAGTACTTGATTGTATCCTGAAAATCCATCCAGGAATGACATTAATTCTGAGCCTGCTACTGCCTGTAATATTTGCTCCATAGGTGGGAGGGGAAAGTTATCTTTCTGATAGGCTTTGTTGAGATTTCGGAAATCAATACAGATTCTAATGTCTCCGTTTTTCTTCCTAACGGGCACCATATTGGATACCCATTTAGAATGCCTGACGGGGAAGATTATTCTGGATCTCAACAACTTATTAAGCTCAGTTTTTATCTGATTTTCTAGGTTAGGGTGTATTTTTCTGAGCTTCTGCTGGACAGGTTTTTCATTGTCAATCATAGGGATAACATGTTGAATGATAGAAGTGTTGTATGTCTTTAGCTCATCGTAATTCCAGGCAAAAACGTTCTTGTATTGTCTCAGAAGACGGATATATGCTGATTTCTCTTCACGAGCTAGGCCGTGACCTAGGTTAACGTTTTGTGGCTTCTGATTGGTTCCTAGGTTTACTAATTCATAGTTCAGGGTAGAAGTGCAAAGTTTAGCGTTGGCGGACCTTTTAAACCGACTTTTCAAATCATATAAATCTTCTAATTTGACCACTGATTTCGGTATAGCATTGTCAGAGCCATTTTGTTGTATTTGGTGATCATGATGGTCTTCGTCGATTATCTGATTTGAGTAGGATCCTTCAGAAGTAAGGAAATTTACGATGTCAGGATCGTCGTTGAACACTCTCCAATTGGTGATATTGTCAGGGATGGATGGTCTAAAGATTAATTCTATTGAAACCCTATCAGGACTAAAATCTTCAAAAGGGATAAGTCTAGAGGCTACGTTAGCTAACAGGTCTGCGCTCGCGTTTTGAATTCTTGGAATTGACGAGATGTTGAATGCTACGAAATGTGCAGTGAGATCTTGAACTAATGATTGATAATGCTTTAAATGACTTGACAGGCAATGTATGGTGTTACGTACCTGTTTTACGACGATCTCCGAATCTCCAAAGACTTGAAGATACTTAACGTTCAATCCGATTGCTTTGTATAGGCCTTGAACCAAGGCTTCGTATTCCGCTGTGTTGTTCGTGCAATCGAACTCAAGTCTGCATGTGAGCATAATCTTGTTCCCGTCTGGGTTAATCAGAACGCATCCTGCTCCTGCCCCCTCATTGGATTTAGATCCGTCAAAATATAATTTCCAAAATAAAGATGTATTTACAGAATTATCTAAAAAACTAAAACATTTTGAGTCATCAGTTTGGGAGAAATTTTCAACTTGGGATAAAACTGAATTCTCTAAGTATGGTGAAATATGAGCATTGAAATTACCTAGGAAAGACTCTATTGCGTAATTGCCTACAATGCTGCTATTGTACGTTATGGCTTCATTTTCTCCTTCCAGTTCTGTCACTATGTATTTTTGGTGCAACTCTCGTTCAACCTTTATCTGATTTGGTTTACCATTGTATGGTAACCACATGTGCGACCAATCGGTTGAAAAATATCCGTGGAGTTTCTCCGACCAATCCCTGCTAAGAATCAAACCATAGAACTCAGGGATATCAGCTAGTAGAATGTCGATAACCTGACACACTTTTGGGTTAGACGAAAATCTTATGGTCACCTGATTAAGTTCACCAATCACTTCGACTTGGGATCGATCAAGTTGAACTATACGTACTGCGGATTTTTGAGGTTGCACATTCAATTTAGCACATATTGACCTGGGTAAAATATTCGTTGAAGCACCAGAATCGACCAAGCAATTGTGCACGTTTTTGTTGAAGATTTCATATGTGAGAAGAAAAGGAGGAGTATGAGATCTTGATCTTCCTCCAATCGAGGCGATGTCATTTGGATCAATTTTATTGATCGTGTTGGTTGGAGGCCTTCCCAGATTGTGGGAAGCTACAGCTGTAGGTAAAGATGTAGTAGGCACAGCATGTAATTCTTTCATCATTATTTTCTGCTGGGGTTTCAATTTACTCAATTCATACAGAGTGATATTAGCCTAGTCTTCTTCATGTTATCAATGATGTTATACTCCATTTCATCCGACACTATTAGTGTTCTTGATGGAGGCGTTTGATCAGATTGGACTTGGCTAAGCTGGGTCGCTTGAGCAGTTGTCTTTTTTGTTGCGACCTTTTCTTTTGTTGCAGGGCTTGCGCCCTTTTGTTTTGGGGTAGTTTGGGGAGGATCAAGTTGATTTTTGCTTCTCGTGCTAACAGGAAATGCTTCTTGATCCTCTTCTTGTGGGAGGATGAAGTCCCACATTCCTTGTATTTCTACGACCTCTTCCTCGTCGGTCTGCCCTTCAATGGTATTCTCTTCTTCTTCGTCTTCTTCAGATTCAATGTTTGAGACAACACTGGGTGGTTTTACCTCCATGGGAGGATTTCTTTTAAAAGTCCTAAAGGGCTTTTTCGAAGAAGTCTCTGCTACTTGTTTCTTAATATCAATCATCTCATTGGACATGGCTTTCAACACTTTTTGTAATCCTTCCAAATCGAAAGGGTCTTTCGTTTGCTTCTTCTTGGTGTCTTCTTTGAAAGAGATCTTCTTAGATTTGCGTTCTTCTATAGCAGATCTCTTTTCTAGGGCTACCACGCGTTTTTCCACTGCTAACGCTTCTGTCAAGTTGTCAACTAAGGTGGTCTTGTTTTCCCTATCTACGAAGATAGCCAAGTTTGGAGGTAAAGCCGTGATGTACCATTCACATCTTACTTCCTCGCTGGGTTGTGAAGCAGCGGGGATTTTGTTGAGGATCTTATTGAACCGTAAGTTAAAATCTTTAATGGGTTCTCTAGCCTCAGCCTTAAGATTAGATAGGTCATTGATCAATGTCGCCGTGGATCTGTCATCACCAAACTTGGTGAGGAACTGACTTTGAAAAATGTCCCAGCTTGTGATGGATCCGGAAGGTAACGAAAAGTACCACGACCCGGCTGTTCCTTGCATTGTATAAGGGAAAATCCGGACAACAGCGTCTTCGTTAGTGACTCCGTTGAGATTAACAGAAAGCATGAAATTATTGATATGTTCCTCGGCTAGCATTCCTACTTCTGAATTGAATTTAGGCAGCCATTTCTCAGGATGGGCCGGTATAGGGCTCAGGGGTGGAGGCATTAAAACCGCCCCAGGATTGTTCCATGGAGACTGGGCCATCGCTGAGCTGCTAGTTAATGAAAGTGCAGAAGATGATCCCTGATGCTGAGAAGATGAAGATATTAAGATCTTTGATGTTTGAAGAGGAAGGTTTGTAGAAGATGGGTGAGTGAGTTGAAATGAAAGAGTGGGTGGTTGACTTCGCGGTGAGGGAGTTGATATGGACGAAGTGGATGAAGGAGTCTTACTGTCAGACTCTGGTGGAGTTTTCCTTGCTCTTTTCCTGGTAGGAAGAGGGAGTTCACTTGGTTGTATACCAAATTTTTCACTCTTTAATCTGGTAAGGGGATGAGCAGGGTTGTACTGCGAAGTCACGCTGCTTTTGGATTTATCAGACTTCTGGTTAAAAATAAAGAATCCCTGGAGTTTACGAATCAAAGTTTGAATTTCAGGGGGTTCAATGATAGATTGGTCTGATATATTCGAATATGTAGCAGTGGTAGATAATCGAGCGACTTCAAATTCCGGTTTTAACCATGTTGGAGAAGTCGAGGGAGTTGATGAGGGTGTATTACTCTCAGAATGGTATTTAGATATTTCTTTAGGTGCCATTCATAGTTCGTGCCCTCCTTCTAGCGCCAAATATGTTGAGGGCCCTGAAATCAGGTCAACAACAAGGGGGATACCCACCCGGTCGGGAACCTGGTTGGCGGCTCCGTGCCCGTTTGGTGTAGCGGGTCCGACTGGGGATAACAGGACCAGCTTCCCGTTCTAAGGGGGTGTGTGTGTGTAGAGTTTGGTGATGTGTGTGTGTGTAGAATATGATAATGAAAATATGGAATTATTTCTAAGCTAATCTAATTCTAAACTCTGAGACTGAATTTTATACTACTTTAATCTATCAAGAACAACACATCTAATCTACGCTAACCCAGGATAGAACTTTTTCCATTATGTGATCTAGAAAGATTTCACAAAATAACTGGTAATGAAGATTATTCAGCTATTATGAGAATATAAATCAATTAAGATGAACCATTCTGCATAAAAAGTTAAGCAAAACGGTTGTGAACAGCATATCGCATAATCAGTTATTCATGTATTAAGCACAAATCAATGACTCCACCGTACAAAAGTGCCAAATGGTAGTCCACTCATTCATACATTAACATATAAACAACATCAGCTGTATATTACTCTAAGAATGCAAGCAGAAATTCGTCAAGAGATAAAAGTACCATTTATGACTGATTTTATACTCACAGACCTTAAGCAATAACGATTTATTTCTACTTACTTCTAATGCCTACTAAGAGTACAGAAGTGCAACATCAGTAGCAGGTATTAAAATGCAAACATAAATAAATCTCGATCCGTCCATTCATCAAAAACCCCCTCCGAGGGTGCAAAAGTGCATGTTCTGAGGACAAGTTTTTTGACAAATTTCCGGACCCTTCTCCAATGCGACGAGAAGGGTTAAATACTACTAACCGGCTAATTTTAATTACACAAATTTAGGGAACGGCTTCAAATGACCGTCCTTTTACTAAAACAAATTTATTTCTAAAAACTGAATCTAATTTCTAACCATTTATGTATCTGCTCCTTAGTGCTGTAAGCGATGCGCTGTTCGCCGTGAAAGAGTCGGCTACTTGTCCTTTCCTTTTGTTCAAGCTTGAAAATTAGAAATAACAAGAGCTGGCACCTCCTTCTGACAAACTAGAAGATATTTTTGAAAGTGTTCTTCTGGAGGAGTGTCTTCACGGCGTGTATACTTAGTACAACTCAGATTTCTTTCAAACTGATTGTGTTGTTGCTATTTCGGTTTCTGGCCGTGCGAATGACTCAATGAGCTGGGGATTTTGTTGCCTGAACGATTTTCTCAATTGAAACTTGTTTCCATTCTTTGTTCCAGGCTTTTCTGAGATGTCTTTCCCCTTAAGCGTTTTTCTTTTTGCTTTACCCAATTTGGGACTCAGGATCTTTCATAAACGCTTTGCTTTTGTGCGCCTTTGACTCTGAGTCCTGGATAGCCTATTTTCATCAGCATTTGTTGAGTGATACTCTGGAATCCGCGGCCCTGCTGTATGCGGTATCCATCTGCGAAGTCATCTCCTCTCTGTTCTTCTAGCTCTGGCGCTTTTCCTTAGATGTTTCCTGCATATAGATTTATATCAGTTGCTGACTTATAGTTCACGTAAATGAAAAGAGACAGAAGAAAAGATTGACATGAAAGCATTAAGTTCTAATGAATGCATAATCATGTCACCCATTATGACTTGACTCTTCGAAAAACGCAACATAATCATCTTTGGATACACAGGCGTACAATCATTAATTTCCCGTAAGGTGCGCGCCTAATTTTGGGCTCACAAATCATGCCGAGGAATGCCTGCGACGAATGGCTTCTGCGATTTGCATCGCAACATCGAAGATTGCGATGTAAATAGGTGGCATCGCAGCAATTGATAGTCTCATTTGTCGCACACCATAGATCGCAGGTCGCAGCTTTGCATGGTCGCAGATCGCATATCGCAATATCGCAAGGTCACAAGTTTTTCGCTTTGTCACTCTGTGCTGCTTAATGCGACATTGCGACGAGCGACGTTGCATATCGACCGTCGGCGATTCTTTAGGTTTTCCCTTTTTGAGCGCTTTTAATGCACGCGATGCGATGAGTTCTCGCGTCGCTCCTCCTCAGTGTATTTATGCGCTTTGGGAAAGCGCTCCTTTTTTCCTTTGCGACGCGATATAGCTTCTTAGGGAGTTAATACAAAAGATTTTTCAAACAAAAATATTTTTTGGATTTTTGGTTAAGGGTCCCCCTTTGCATGATGTTATTACTAATATCAAACAAAGAGGGGGGTTGTTGGTGACCACAACAGGTGTCGGATGCCATCCATGATTTTTATCTTTTGAAATATCTTTCTTCATGGTTTCTATAGCTCTATTTATTTTCTTGTTCTCGAAATATCCATCCACAAACAATTCCCATGTATTGAAATTTGGTTTTCCTCCTTTTTCTAAAATATGTTCAAGAATAGACTCTGCGGCCTGCCTTTTCAATCATTCCTTTTGTGATGTAGGCATCAAGTAGTACATTGGGCACTTTGATATCATAACTTAGGCCATCGAATTCACACTCTTCAAAACATTTTTTGGCTCCTTGCATATCTCCAAGTTTGACCATTGAAGAAAGCATGCATATATGTTAGGTCCTTATAATACTAGTGATTCCCCCATTACTATTGTCATTGTAGCCCTTATTGTTATTATTGTGCCCCTTTTGTCCCCATATTGTTACTAGTGTGCCCCATAGAAGCCCACTATTCTTATTTTGTGCCCTTATATTATTATTGTTATGTCGACTTTGATTATATTGTGACCCCTTAGACACCTATATATAAAAAGGAGGTTTATTCATTTGTATCATCCAAGAATTGTTCATTTGTGTAATGTAAAGGAGGTTTCCCCCTCGAAGAGGCTGATTTTGAAGGCGTTGATCTCCCTTTTCTTCTATTTTGTGAGCTGGTTGCATAACATAAGGGAAGCAAAATGTTGTGGAAGATGCACTCTCAAGAAAGGATGAGGATGTAGAAGCATTGCTTTGTGCCGTTTCTATTATCCAACCAGATTGGATAAACGAAGAAAGGGATGAATGGAAGAATGACGAAGAAGTGTGGGCACTCATTCAAAAGTTACAACAAGATCCCAGTACATCTCATACATTTAGCTGGAAAAATGATTCGTTATGGTACAAAGATCTCTTATAATTATGTAAGAATTCCCAACTCAAATAAATATTCTTATGGAATTGCACACTTCTCCCTTAGGAGGGCACTCAGGATTTTTAAAAACTTACCACATCGTTAAGAAGGAATTTTTTTGGGATGGCCTTAAATCAGATATTCAAAAGTTTGTGGCGAAATGTTTGGTTTTCCATAAATAAAGTTGAAATAATTAATACCCCACGTCTATTACAACCTTTATCCATTCTAAGCCACTATTGGAAGGAGGTTTCAATGGATTTTTTCACAGGTTTACCCAAGTCCGAAGGAAAGAGTGTCATCATGGTGGTAGTTGATAGACATACCAAGTATGCACACTTTTATGCATTATCTCATCCATTTAAAGCCAGTACAGTTTCTACTGCATTTATGGAAACAGTTCAAAAGCTACATGGAAACCTAAAGTTTATTGTAAGCGACAGAGATCCCATTTTCATTGGAAAATTTTGGATAGAAGTATTTTCTTGTCTCAATAATCAATTAGCTCATAGCTCATCTTGTCATCCTCAATCTGATGGGAAAATAGAGATAGTAAACAAATGTTTGGAAGGATATCTTTGTTTCTTTGTATTCGATAAATAGACACAATGGGTCAAATGGTTACCTCTCGTTGAATGGTGGTATAACACTTCCTTCCATACTGCAGCAAAAATGACCCCATTTATGGCACTTTATGGATATCATCCACCATCCATCACATCATATTTAAGAGAAAATTCTAAGGTTCAAGCAGTGGAAGATCACATTGAGCATCAACAACAAGTTCTCAAACTCTTAAAGGATAACCTCACTTTGGTGCAGAATGGAGTGAAACAATAGAAAGATCAACATCGCAGCGAAAGAAGTTTTGGTGTAGGTGACTGGGTATTCCTATGACTACAACCATATAAACAAATGTCCCTCAAGCAAGCTAAGAAGGATAATAAATTATCACCAAAGTATTATGGTCCATACAAGGTGTTACAAAAGATTGGTACTATGGAATACAAATTGGAGCTTCCTGCAGCTTCCCGAGTGCACCCAGTTTTCCATGTTTCATGTTTAAAGAAGGTTATAGGCGACAATCTCCCAATTCAAACAATGTTGCCAAAACTTGACATGGAAGGAAAAATCATATTCGAACCTGAAGCAGTCATAAAAGCAAGAACTCGATAGCTACAAAATTGTTCAATTTTGGAGTATCTCATCAAGTGGAAGTACTTACCCGCTGAAGATTCCACATGGGAGGATGAGAATTTTATACAAAAGCATCCAGAACTACTCAAGCATTGAGGAAAACACTTTTTTGAAGGATAGGGGCATGTTAGGTCCCTATAATACTAGTGATTCCCCCATCACTATTGTCATTGTAGCACTTATTGTTATTATAGTGACCCTATTATCCCCATATTGTTATTAGCGTGCCCCATAGAATCCCACTATTGTTATTGTTGTGCCCTTATATTATTATTGTTATGTCGGATTTGATTATATTGTGACCCCTTAGACTCCTATATATATAAATGATGTTTATTCATTTGTATCATCCAAGAATTGTTCATTTGTGTAATGTAAAGGAGGTTTCCCCCTCGAAGAGGTTGATTTTGAAGGCGTTGATCTCTCTTTTCTTCTATTTTGTGAGTTGGTTGCATAACAATATATAGCCATTGTATTGTTTTAATTGCAAATTTCAATGGCTATAGACAATTGACTTAAGTATATAGGGCTCTACCTAGTTGAGTCTATTGCAATTGCCCACATTTTCCAAGATGTGCAATTTGAGTAGGTCAGATTAATATAACTAGTCAATAAGAGAGCTAGAACTTCCGAGAAAGAAAATATCAGTGTCTGATGTCACATGTGCAATACATAGAATGCCCCTGTTGAGATCCTTGATTTTGTTCTCAATCTGTTTAATAAGTTAATAACATGAATATTCAAGAATGAACATTGAACTGTGATCAATGAACATCATTGATGAAGTAAATTAATAAACTAATACTATATTTCAGTAACTTAATATGGATAGGTGACTTAATATGGATCAGGAACTATATTTCAGTATTATATATATATATAACATGTCCCTCGTGTCCTGTTTCCGGGGCCGTTGTGTCTTGTGTCAAATACTCGTATTTACGTGTCCTTCGTGTCTCATTTCATGTGACTTAGGCTTGTTTATATCCTTATCGAAGATAAGCTTCCTTCTTCAAGAGGAGAAAGACTTAAATTATGCCTTTCATACTTGCAACTCGACCATCTGCATCCTTTTATCCTTTAAGACTCTTGTTTCCACACTAGGTGAAGTATGTTAGTCACAATGCTTCTTCCAAAAGAACTTTCCCTAAATGATGGTTCTTAATGGAGGATCCTGGTAACCCTTTTGTGAAATGACTACCTCTAACATTATTTAGAATATGCTTGGATGGACTATTGATGTGTAAGATGGTCCAAATATTCTCATTCCTGCTAGCTAGATGACTTCTTCCAAAGCAATTTTATCATGTGGTTTCTAAATCTTCTACTATCATATGCTTCTTGTTGTTTTTCCATGATAATTGAGTCATCTGACAATCACCGACGCTACCAATCCAAGTATCTCAACAAACTGCTTTACATAGTGGAACAATATGCAACATTAAATCTACTAGTGCACAAAATATACACAACCTTTTACAATTTTACAACAACGCATCTTTGTTATATTAATCGAACGGGTAATACAACTATCTAAGGCTCTCGTACCAGGGATAATGACCCTCATACATCCACTAGTACAATAATTCAAAAACAAGTTACACTGATCATCTAGTTGATGTTGCACACCATCACAACTCCTCGATTGTACCCTGAGCACACAGAGGGTCCTTCACTCCCGTTCTGAAACACTGCCTCTATCAATGCACCAGCTCCTTTAGGCCACTAAATACAACTCTCCAATCTGCCCTCTAGCTAATTATAAGTCCATCTACAACCAACACAAAAGGTCTTCACGCTCACTAGCTACTCCTTAGTCCTTCAAGGACACAACCCTTTGAGACTTCTTGCCCACTATTGCTCCTTAGCTACTTAGGGATGTCTTCCCTCTATTGTCTTCATGCGCTATTCCAATGAAGACACACATAGGGCAAGAGGGTTGCAACCAATCACTACAATACATCGTTCTCCCACAATGAACTTTGGCTAGTACAATTTCTCTTCCTAGATGATCAAACCTTGAGCTTTCCAATCCTCTACCTCATCTAGAAGCCAACCTTAATCCTTCAAGGTGCTACACTTAAGGACGTTTCCCTCCAACAATCCACAAGTGTCCAATACCAAATGTCCTCTTCTAGGACCTCTACACCCACTAGCAACCAAAAATCAACAAGGGAATACACACACCTTGTTCTCCAACACACTATTCGTTCCCCTGTCCTCGGTATAGGTGTTACTTGAGCTGTGGTTAGGGCACCTCAACTGCCTTAAAACACTACTTTTGAACCTATGTTACCCTTCCAAAATTGTTTTCACTCCTTGTTGTCCCTGCCAACCTTCTCCACACACTGTTATAGGCCTTGGGCACCTCCACAAGGCTCTCTACAACTGTTGGTCTGCTACAACAAGGGTCTGAGCTCTTCCTTCAAGGGTATCCACCCTCCATTCTACTGCGCTAGTCATTGTACACTTGCGGCTTGCTTCAAATTGACTGTGGCTAGGGGAGATAGCCTTAGACTAGGTCTGTCGGCCCTCAAACAATCCTCCACAAAAGTTGTTGTAGCAACACCTCCCTATGGCCCTAAACAAAGTACCAATACACGTAAAACGAGCACAAAAATACCTCACAACCTACCTCAAAAATGCGGCCCTGTTCTCCAAGAGATTTGCTCCAAAAACAGTGCCAAGAATTCATCCTCTTGTCCTCATTAGCTACCTCAAACTTTGTTGTTCTATTTCAAAGGTTATCCTTGATGTGATTTCACTTTGGATGTGTGAAAATAGCCTCACAGTTATGCTTTATTATATGCTAACATGTGGGTTACACCAACTACCCTTGGTGCACTCTTAAACCCAATCTGACTTGCTCTAGGTGCCACAAAACTCACAAGCAACATATAAAAATTCATATCTCATGTTGTAGACCTTCTATTTGAGTGATTTTCGATGCACGTAGTTCCTCTATCATCTCCATCAGTTAAACCAATAAAAACCATATTGGTTTTAACCCAACTCCTTTGGGTACAAAACCCCCATCTTGGGTTCTAAGCCCACAAACCACTTTTGTGGTGCTCATTCCTCCATCCAAAGCCTAGGGCTTGGAGTACCTCCCAAACTACTAAATTTCAACACTTCCCTCTATGATGCCATGCTTCACAAAAACCAAGACTTCTTCTAGAGAATGCAACTATGCATGCTTACTCTAACTTCTATTTTCTAATAAAAGAAAGACAAATTGCAAATGAACTTGATAGTGATGGAGCTTCCTTGAATAGTATAGATCCTTGGGATCTTCTCCTTTTGACTTCTTCTCAGGTTCTTCCTTTTCTTCAGCTATGTGAGCTCCACTTCTTTCCATCCTTTTGTTGTTTTCTTGTTTTGAGGATTATTTGGACAATCCCTCTTAAAATTTCCATATGCATTGCACCCATAGCATTGTATCTTAGATATATCTTGTTTTCCTTTGGACTTTCCAAACTTCCCTTTCTTCTTCTTGTATTTTACAATAAGGGATTGGGAATTTTCATTTGATTCAGTGTCATCCTTTTCCTTTATCCTTATTTCTTCCAAGATACATTGAGCCCATAGTTCATCAAAAGGAGTAGTATCTTTTCTTGAGTAGACATTAGTTGAAAAAATGCTCCATTCAGGTGGCAAAGCATTTAGTACATAAGTAGTCATTTCTGAATCAGAAGTTACTTCCCCAAGGCCTTGCTATTGGTCCCTCAATTGTGAGATCCTCATAAGATATGATGGCATATCTTCATCTTTTGACATATTTGTTCTATATAGTTGATTCCTCAAGGATATTTTTGACCTGATGTACTTATAGAGTACAATTTTACCAACTTATCATAGATAACTTTAGATGTACTCAAATCAACAACAAAGGGAATAAGATGATCCTTGATGGATTCAATGAGAATCCTTTGTGCCCTTATTTCCCCCTTCTTATATCTTGCTAGTTCTTGAGTCTTCTTTTTGTCTGGTTGAGTAACTTCTCCTAGAACATATTCCATGACTTCACATTTTGTGAGTACCAAATCGATCCTTTTATTCCATGCTAGGAGGTGTGCTGATCCATCGAGCTTGTTGCTTTTCTTACAAAATGAAGTCATTTGATTTGTAGATTGATACATGGAGAACAATACGGTACTTGTTAAACAAATATCCTTCTTGATTATTCCTTCAAGAATTTTCAAGAGACTTCAAGATGTATTTCAAGTGATGAATTTAGGGATGCCTTCAACGATAGTCTCTTCAAGCTGCTCCAAGGAGTGGATGATGTTCCTAGGATTTGATGCTTCCTTCTAAGTTGTCTTCCAATGAGCCTTCAAATTGATAGCCTTCCAAGAGAGAGTGATAAAGCAACTTTCCTTCAAGATGTTCCTTCAAAAGAAAAGAGAATTCAAGGGAGATAGATGTCCTTCTTTAGATGATGAGGCGTTCAATGAGAGCTTGATGTAGTAACCTTTCTTCCTTTAATGAGAGCTTGATCCTTCTTAAGATGATGAAGTCTTCTTCCTTCTGACTTTCCTTATGTCCTTAGCAAATGATTTCCTTTTACAAGAAACCTTCTCTTATGCCAATAAGATGATCTCCAAGCCACCTCTCTTCGCCTTAGCTCTAATACCATGTTGGAGAATCAAGTAGGGAAACTATTAATAAAATTATACTTATCCTTAATAATTGCTTGTGATTTTTAGTTAGCTTATTTTGTTCTTTCTTAGATTCTCTCATCAAACAATTATCAATAGTATAAACCTGTTGACATAGCAAATGTTCACGGTGCCAACAAGGGGAACTAACCCGATCTCAAGCCCCAATTAGACCTTCTTTCATTTGGGATGGCTAGCTCCGACGAGTTTTAAGGGACCCCGTAAACTGTTTGAACATGTCGAAATATTGCTTCCGGGAGGAAGACTTCAATTAAATCAACAAAATGAAACAGCTAACCTCTATGTATTAAATCCTATCTATACTACTTCTAACTGCTCTAATCTAGTCGTAGCTACTCTAATCTATCCTGCAAGAGCATGATACAGAGGTTTAAACATCATATATATGTTCAGCATGAGCGTAACAAAGAAGGTTAAACATCATGCATAGATTCAAGTCCAAATGAATCAATCACTAAGTTCACAACTAGACAAGACTATATTAAAGCTAAATTGCAATCTAATCACTCATATAGGAATCCACATTCTTCTATGGAATTAAAACTGCAACTGATGTTTAATTTAGTTTTAAATCAGAGACCATTCACAAGTTAACCATGAAACTGAATCACATTCAATTTAACAAGACTAATAGTGAACTATAAGTCATCAATATGCATAAATATAAATCACATTTACATTCATGTCAGTAACAACACTCTGATCTAAAACAATGCAATGAGTCTAAAACTAAAGGCTCCTTCTTCCCTCAAAAACATTCCTCCTCATTCACAATAAAGCGACATTGTTCTTCTCGAAAATCAAAAGCCCCTTCCCCTCCTCAGGGATACTATTTATGCTAAAACTCTCGCTCTTGGTATTTCCTACCTCTTCATCTCCCCCATTGTTTTCGGAATGCAAATCGAGTACACAAGGATAGGAGTGGTGAGGCTGCTGCCACGTCGAATTCACTTTCGTGGAGTGTTTTGCTTCTCGGGAAATGGATAGGTGTCGAAGGAACTGAGCATGGCTTTGTATCCCTTCACTGCACCTGTGTAGAATAGTATTATTTCCTGCCATTTCTTGAGGGAAACTTGAAACGTCGTGTCCACCATCTCACACCCAGCACGCTTTGAGGCATTTCTAGAAGGAGTGACATCTTGAGGGATCGACGTTGTGTTTTCTTTACCACGGAGCGAGCCTTCATCATGCATAATGACAGTCCAGCTCCCTTTTTGCATGCTTCGCCTTTGCAGTACCCAACTGGGGTTGCAGAGGTGTCATCTAGTCATATAGCGCCTCTATCTACTACCGCATCCGCTCAAGCTCACCTGTAGAGATAATTCATACTAGCCTTATGATTATGAACAAATGATAAAATTCCTAAAACAACAAATATTTGCCTTCATGAAGCATTTATAACATCAAAAGAACAATCGTGAAAGAATCAGTCCCCTGGTCCTTAATCCATATATTGATTCAGTCCTGCAAGCGAGAACTCTGTTTAAACTGAAACTGTCCCAAAACACACAGCCGAATCCAAATTGCAGACTTGAAAATTTATATGTTAGGCTTTGTAATCATCGGCGGGTCCGAGAGGTTATGGTGCGCTATATATGAAACTTTGGACCGGGCCGATTGTGATATGTGAAATGCTCTGGACCTGATATATATATATATATATATATATATATATATGTATATATATATGTATGTATGTATAATAGGATCGAAGGGTCCACCATATCGCTGCACACCTTATGTTCAAGCCTTGGGACCCCACCGATTGCGATATGCGAAATGGATTCCAGACCCGAAACACATATGTGTTAAGGTCCATAAATACCTTTGGATCCGTAATGTTACCCTTCCCTTTGGCAAACCCCGACATTAATGCTTTATCGCACAACACATGGGTAATGGGAAAAAATCCTCGTATGGATGTTAGGGCGGACTTGAAAATGAATATGCCTAGTTTTATAATCATCGGCGGGTCCAGCTTCCACCTCCCCTCTAACTGTATTCCCCCGCACTCCGCCGATATGCAATGAGTGATTGGGAACCAGACCCAATAGCGCATATATTCCGGTTAATAACTCCATCGGGTCCGGAAGATAGCAGAGTGCTTTATGTAAAGGCCTCATACCCAGGCTGATTGCGATATGAGACGGGCTTTCGAACCCAATGATGTATCAAATGTGGTTAACAGTGCCATCAGGTCTGGCAGCCATGAATGCATTATGTTAGTTGCGATAAGACCCCAAAAGGGATTTATGCATGCTTTGCGAAGGATTTTCGTTATAAAGGGTTATAATGAAAATAAAGGGTCAATAGAAGATTTTGTGTATTAAGTGCACAAACGACTATAGTGAGGGTGGGGGTGATTATGTGTGCGGGCATAGAAATACCACAAATGCATATTAAGATTAAAAAGTCTAATGAGGGGAATGAATGAAGGGCTAAGCTGGGTCAAGAATCAACTATGCAACAGAGACTTATCAAAGGGGGCCTTGACCATTTAGAAATTAAAGATTTGGCTTGGCAAAGAGCTAAAATCCTTGGGATAGGATAGCTCATTCGAAGGAGTGCAAGATCAACTCATACATCGGGGGGCCCATTCAAAATTGCTATCAAGGCAAGTTTTAATAGGGTGGTAGTTGTGGCCACAACAAATGGCGAACTAGTTATCTTTTTTTCCAAATAACCTTAAGATCAATAGAACATCAGGATGCTAAAATAAACTTGAAATGCAAACTATATAGATGGACCAGCATGGGTTCCACTTAAACATTATTGTTTCAGAGGGGATAAAGACAAATAGCTTCTACTTGCTGATATGATTTTGACAGGCATTCTCCAATGGCAGTATTATGGAGTTTATTTACCTTCCTTTTCATGTTTCCCACTTTCAAAAATCCCTTTTGGGCCGTCACTGGTCTGTCCATAGCTGTTTAGGTGTGTACCTCAGCTCCTTATTGCTCATCAAGCTTGATGTATACATGTTTTCCTTGCACTTTATACGAGAATTTCAGTGCTATATTTATTGGTTGAATGGGGCGCAGTCATGGATCATGCCATATTTTTAAACCACTTAAGCAAGATTGGGGCTTGTTGTGTCAATCGGTACTCTGAGCCCAGCAATAGTCCTTACTCAAATCAGCTTCCCAAACAACGTGTCCTTCCAGATTGGCATAAGGACTTTGACATTTCATTTCTTTTCAGATAAGTCCTTCCAGTTTCAGGCACAAGGACTAGAGCACAATTAGATTTGCCACAGGGTATGAGACAGTGAGCTTATCCCATGAAAGGAGGCTTACTCGTGAGTAACAGGTATTGGACCATTTAGTGTAGTGGATGAGGCCAATGGAGAATGACTGTATTCCTTACAAGCAAGCATAGGCTAGGTCTAAGTGGTATTTATTCAAATGTAGCATTCCTCCATGCCAGTCTAGTTGTAGTTACACATTTTTAGTTTTATAAAGATGCCCCTACACACTCTAGATATCCACGCTATCAACAGATCTCACATAGTTCCCAACAGATTCCAATGAGGGGTTTCAGTTTGCATTCCACTGTTGATTCTCGAGTGCTCATGGGCTGATAGAAGGTTTGTTTGGTTTGCGTAGAAATGATGGATTCAGGAACAACAGAATCACCAACAAGTTAATGAGGCAGGGAAAGGTCGAGAATAGTGAATGAGGGCAAATCTGGAGGGTATAACGAGTCTGGAGGACCACCATTAGCCCGCTGAAAAGGAATGTAATTCAAAACAGCAGAAAAATAGACTTGGCAGAAAAAGAAAAAGAGAGGATGGAAATACAACTAAACTAACAGAAGAATGAAATGAACTCTAACCTACTCAGGAGGTAACCACCATGTGGTGGCTACTGGAAGTATCTATTGAGATGTTGGCCATTAACAGGGAGTTTTCCAGTTTCTCCCTGTAAGGTTTTCAATCTGTAAATTCCATGACCAATTTTTTCCATAGCTTGGGATGGGCTCAGCCATGGGTGTTGTAATTTTGTGTGCTTACATGTTGGCTCACTCATGAGAGATGAAAAGTAAATAAATTTCTCAGTGAAAGATATCACCTCGTCTTCACTTCCATTTAATTCATGCTCCCTTTTGTTAATGGTTGCATTTCTGAGTGTTCTTTCGCAATGCAAGAACTCAAGGATTTGGTTATCTCCTTCGAACACCTACCAATTTGAGATGTTATTAGTTATGGATGATCCGAAAATCAATTCAACATAAAGTTTATTCTTGTTTAATCTAAGATTAGGCAACAGTTTCGCAACCATAGTAGTCGTCAGATCGGCATCATGATTATATTTTCGAGGTATATATGTGACATTGAAGGAATCAAAATTGTCAATTAAACCCCATACCTCGTGTTGGTACCTCACCAAGTGTGGTGGACTACAGTGTATCTTTGTCTTTACCTGGTCCACCATTATTTGTGGGTTATCAAAAGCTCTGAGATTTTTTACATTCCTTTCAATGGCTCTTCTTAGGCCTTCCAGCAAGCCTTTATGTTCTACTGAGTTACTAGTGCACATGCATTCCAACCGACTAGCCATCAGACGTTGTTGCACTAGTGGGTCAATGAAAATGCTCCCAACGCTTGCACTTTCAAGAGAGTTAGAGTCATTAAAGTGGAGTGTCTAGAAAATAAACTCTAATGTTACACTAAAAGAACTACTTCTTATGCAATTAGTCCTATCATCTAATATAATACAAGGTAATTCATCAGTTGGATTGTGGGGGTGTTTTATTCTTTCTTCGAACCGCGTGTTTGTCAAAGCCTCCTTGACTGTTTTTGCATGGCACTCCCAGAAACAGGTTTCCGTGGCATACACATCAGAACTATAATCCCCAAGGATAGAGTTATAGAACATTACAGGTTCATTGGGGCTGTTTGGTTCCGTTACCACGTTTTTCATGTACCTTTCCTGATCCACTCTCAGTATATCGCCTTTTCCACTCTGAGGCAATAAAAGATGGGACCAATCAGTTGAGAAATATCCATTTAGATTTGATGACCAGTCCCTACTAAGCAGCTTTCCATAAGCCTCAGGTATATCCACCACCACTATATCAAATACTTGAGTGTCTTGAGGTTTGGAAACCATCCGAATCAACACATCTTTCAGCTCCCCAATAACTCTCACATTTATTCTGTCCAACTGCATAATTCGAGTTTCAATTTTATCGAGTATTGCCTGAAGTCTCTTAGCAATAGCGTAAGGCATAACAGTGGATGAGGCACCAGAGTCTACCAAGCAATTATGCACATTCATGTTGAAGATTTCAAATGTGATAAGGAAGGGTGGAGTCATAGATTTCGATTTCTTACCTATCATGGCTACGTTGACATCTTGGGGTTTTCAATTCATTTTAGATAACGTGGCCTCCATAACTGATGGTATTTGGGTTGCGCTAGTGGTACTAAAAGGTTTGGATGTTGGCTTCTTGGTTTGGGTGCCTGAGGTCGTGGGGGTTTTGCAGTTTTGCTCATTCATAGCTTTCAGCAGCAAATCTCTTTGTTGTGTTAATTTTAACAAGTCAAAATACGTGATATTAGCCCTTGACTTCTTGAGATCATCTACAATATTGTAGTCAATGTTATAAACGGGATAGAGCAAGGTAAACATACCTGTTTTTCCATTCTTCGATGAGGGTTTGCCATCTTTAGTCACCTTAGTTGTAGTGGGAGACGTCTTATCCCTTTCTAGATGGTTTGCAACTGGGGTAATCCTAGAATCACCACTAGATCTATCTTTTCCAACAAAGACTTCAGGAGCGGATGTTTTCATAGGGCGAGCATCTTGCTTGATCTGGTCTATGGGTTTTATCGCACCTGGGAGCGGCCCTTTACTTCACATGTGGATTTCATTAGTGTTGATTTTTGCGAGGTTATCTCCCTCGTTGTCGTTCTCATTACTATGGAAATCCCACAGCACATTAATCTGGGTTTCCTCTTCTGAGGGTTCTTCTACTTGGTATTCCTCCTCGTCTCCTTGTTCTGGTTCGAGCTCTAGTATAGGTTCTTCTTTGTTAAGGAGCGATCCAATAATGACCAACTCTTCTATGTTTAAAGCCCCTTCATTAGGTGGAGCAGGCAGTGCAAGTTGACTATGACCACCTTCTATTTTCTTATGATAGAAAGGTTTGAAGGGATTTCTGTTGTTATAGTCTCCTCCATTGCCACTAGTACTCTCTCCATGATTCCTTTTCATATCAATGACCGTGTTCATTAGTTTCTTAATGATCTGATGCAACCCTTCCACATCCATGGTGTCCTTTTCTTTATTTTCAACCCCTTTGTTATCATTTCCATTATTCTTCTTGGATTTCTAAGAGGCTTTCGTTTCTCCAGTTGTAGGGTGGCATGTTGTAAGACTAAGCATTTCATTCTCGACCTTTATTGCTTCATCGATAGCACCTTGCAAGGTTTGCACATTACTCCTTCTAACCCACATCGCTATAGGGGCAGGGAGAGCGGATACATAGAACTCCATGAGCACTTCCTGAGTAGGTCTAGCGATGGCTGGGATTCTATTGAATAAGGTGTTGAATCGGATATTAAAATCCTTAACCTTCTCCTTGGTTTCCATTTTCAGACAGGATAATTCTAAAACTAAGGCAACAGGTGTTTTGTCATCACCAAATTTGTCCAAAAAGGCCTGCTGAAAAGCATCCCAAGAGGTAATCGACCCTATTCTCAAACTGAAATACCATGTGGAGGTTGCACCAGTCAAAGTAAAAGAGAATAGGCCGCATACGCATCTTCATCGGCAACCCCCAACCTGCTCAGGGTCAAAATTGGGTAACACTCTTTCTGTATTTTTGGGTAAGGGATGTTGTTGCCCAGGTACCACTACAGCATCCTGTGCAAGCCAGGGAGGGAGTGCTCCTGGAGGAGGTGGAGGCTGATTCCCACCTGGAGGAGGGACGATGGCCATATTATGGATAGGAAAGTTTTGGTTGGAGGCTTCTCCGTTTGGATTCTCAAAATCAAGCGAGGAGTTACCTTTAGAAGGGGAATCCTCAGGAATTTCTTCCCAAGGGGTGTCAATACTTTGCAAGGATTCTAGCACAATATCTTCAAGAGAAGTAGTTGCAGATGTATCTTCGCTCAGGGTAAAAATCCTTGGCTTTCTCTTAGTTTTCAGAGGTAAAGAGTGAAATATGGGAAGCTAAGAGAGGGAACGAGCGTAAGCTCGAGTAAGTGCTCTGACTGGTTGTTCCTAAGTGACAGGATACTCCCACAGTCTCTCTTCCTTGGGTGACTCGAAAATAGGACTTAGAGGGGTCTCGGTTTCTTAAAAATGAGGCTCTTTCATATTTGTATCAGGATCTCTCCGACCTTTACGATCCATACATTAATCCTTTTGAATCCATGTGTGGCCCTTATAGATGAAATCTTTGAAAAGCTAGAGAGGGAAGTTTAGGCCCTCCTTCTAGCGCCAATTTGTTGACATGGAAAATGTGCACGGTGCCAACAAGGGGAACTAACCAGGTCGCAAGCCCCAATTAGACCTACTTTCCTTTGGGATGGCTAGCTCCAACGGGTTTTAAGGGACCCCATAAACTGTTTGAACATGTCGAAAGATTGCTTCCGGGAGGAAGACTTCAATTAAATCAACAAAATGAAACAGCTAACCTCTATGTATTAAATCCTATCTATACTACTTCTAACTGCTCTAATCTAGTCCTAGCTACTCTAATCTGTCATGCAAGAGCATGATAAAGAGCTTTAAACATCATATATATGTTCAGCAAGAGTGTGACAAAGAAGGTTAAACATCATGCATAGATTCAAGTCAAAACGAATCAATCACTAAGTTCACAGCCAGACAAGACTGTATTAAAGATAAATTGCAATCCAATCACTCATATAAGAATCCACATTCTTCTATGGAATTAAAACTGCAACTGATGTTTAATTTAGTTTTAAATCAGAGACCATTCACAAGTTAACCATGAAACTGAATCACATTCAATTTAACAAGACTAATAGTGAACTGTAAGTCATCAATATGCATAAATATAAATCACATTTACATTCACGTCAGTAACAACACTCTGATATAAAACAATACAATGAGTCTGAAACTAAAGGCTCCTTCTTCCCTCAAAAACAGTCCTCCTAATTCACAATAAAGCGACACTATTCTTCTCGAAAATCAGAAGCCCCTTCCCCTCTTCGGGGGTACTATTTATGCTAAAAATCTCGCTCTCGGTCTTTCTTGCCTCTTCATCTCCCCCACTATTTTCGGAATGCAAATCGAGTACACAGGGATAGGAGTGGTGAGGTTGTTTCCACGTCAAAGTCACTTTGCTAGAGCATTTTTCTTCTCGGGAAATGGATAGGTGTTGAAGGAACTGAATGTAGTTGTGTATCCCTTCACTGCACCTGTGTGGAATAATATTATTTCCTGCCACTTCTTGAGGGAAACTTGAAACACGTGTCTGCCATCTCACACCCAACACGCTTTGAGGCGTTTTTGAAAGGAGTGACATCTTGAGGGATCGGCTCTGTGTTTTCTTTGCCATGGAGCAAGCCTTCATCATGCATAATGACGGTCCATCTCCCTTTCTGCATGCTTCACCTTTGCAGTACCCAACTAGGGTTGCAGAGGTGTCATCTAGACATATAGTGCCTCTATCTGCTACCGGATCCACTCGAGCTCACCTACAGAGATAATTCATATTAGCCTTATGATTACGAACAAATGATAAAATGCCTAAAACAACAAATTTTTTCCTTCATGAAGCATTTATAACATCAAAAGAACAATCGTGAAAGAATCGGCCCCCTGGTCCTTAATCCATACATTGATTCAGTCCTGCAAGTGAGAACTTTGTTTACACTGAAACTGTTGCAAAACACACAGCCGAATCCAAATTTCAAGTTTGAAAATTTATATGTTAGGCTTTTTAATCATTGGCGGGTCAGGGAGGTTATGGTGCGCTATATATGAAAATCTGGACCGGGTCGATTGCGATATGCAAAATGCTCTGGACCCGATATATATATATATATATATATATATATATATATATATATATATATATATATATATATATCGTGGTTGATAAAACCATCGAGTCCGGTAGATGGTAGCACGCCATATATATAAGCCTTGTGCCTCCCGATAGCGATAAGCGATTAACTCCGGACCTGATATATTATATGGTATGCTTAATAGGATCGACGGGTCCGCCATATCACTGCGCACCTTATGTTCAAGCCTTGGGACCCCGCTGATTGCAATATCCGAAATGGATCCCAGACCCGAAACACATATGTGTTAAGGTCCATAAATACCTTTGGATCCGCAATGTTACCCTTCCCTTTGGAAAACCCTGACGTTAATGCTTTTTCGCGTAACACATGGATAATGGGAAAAAATCCATGTATGGCCACTGGGGCGGACTTGAAAATGAATATGCTTGGTTTTATAATCATCTGCGGGTCCGGCTTCTGCCTCCCCGCAAACTGTATGCCCCTGCACTCCGCCGATATGAGATGAGCGATTGGGAACCAGACCCGATAGCGCATATATTCTGGTTAATAGCTTCATCGGGTCTGGAAGACAGTAGAGTGCTTTATGTAAAGGCCTCATACCCAGGCCGATTGCCATATGCGACAGGTTTTCGGACCCTATGATGTATCAAATGCAGTTAACAGTGTCGTCGGGTCCGGCAACCATGAATGCATTATGTTAGTTGCAATAAGACCCCAAAAGGGATTTATGCATGCTTTGCAAAGGATTTTCATTATAAAGGGTTATAATGAAAATAAAGGTGCAATAGAAGGTTTTGTGTATTAAGTGCACAAACGACTGTAGTGAGGGTGGGGGTGATTATGCGTGCGGGCATACAAATACCACAAATGCATATGAAGATTGAAAAGTCTGGTGAGGGGAATGAATGAAGGGCTAAGTTGGGTCAAGAATGAACTATGCAGCATATATTTATCAAAGAGGGCCTTGACCATTTAGAAATTAAAGATTTGGCTTGGCAAAGAGCTAAAATCCTTGGGATAGGATAGCTCATTCGAAGGAGTGCAAGATCAAATTATAGGGCGGGGGGCCCATTCAAAATTGCTATCAAGGAAAGTTTTAATAGGGTGGTAGTTGTGGCCACAACAAAACCATAAAAACAATGACCACAAAATATAGGCTCCATGCTAGGGCAAAACCCCTCTAAAGGGGAAAACCCTGAAATAATATCTTATCTTCTTATAGAATCAATTCAAATGAGAAATCCAAGACCCAAACATCAAGACCAAGACCTCCTTCAAGCACCAAGTTAGCCCTCCAATAAGCTCTCTTCCAAATAAGACAAGGTCTATCAAAGTCAACAAAGGCCAATCAAAGTCTGCTTCAAACAAGGTTTCGACCTCATTCATAAAAAGGCTAATGAGGATCAGTTGGTTACCTTTTGTAACTTCAAGCTTGGAGCTCTCTCATTATTCTCTCTCTCTCTCTCTCTCACTCTTGGTCACTTAGAGTTTTCATGGAGCACTCTAGTTGGGAGCAAAGGAAAGGGAAAGCAAGCAAAGGAAAGGAAAAACAAGCAAGGATCAAGGAAAGGAAAGCAGGACTCAAGCAACTTTAGCATGAATACTTTCATGTAACATTTTGCATGTGTGATTTTCTAGCTGGTTTGAAAAAGCATGGCTTTGCATGTTGGTGTATGGTTCTCTTGCTTTTGGTGGCATGGTTTTCCAGGTTATGACAGTGGATTTCAGCCTAGCCTAGCCTTTTTCTGGATGCCATGGTATGTTGGAATGTTATTTCAGTTTTTGAGCTTTAGAACTTCCAGATGCATTTCAGAATCCAGGGCGGAGGTGGTATCAAGGGTCATTCCCAAATGCCTAGGAATCCCTTGACAGATTTTGGTGGGATACACGTAAATCTTGAGGGAGCGGTCTCAGTTTAGGGCCTAGTGATCTAGGTTTGGAATGCGGTAAAGCCTGAGAGACAAGGAGATAGAAAACTCCTCAAGGATAGTGATGGATTCCGAATGGCATTCCAAGTTTGGCTTGCTTGTGATCAGAGCACCGGTTTTGGTGTGATCACGGTTTGATGAGGGTGGAGGTGATTTAACCTCTGGATTCCCTTGGTTGTTCTATGAGATCCCACATTCATGGAATATGGCACGGGGGTGACTGGATGAAAGAGAGATTTGGTTCAGCCATGTCTATGGTCGGGTGGCACGTGGAAGTCCCGAACCTGGTCAGATTTTCCTATGATTAATAAAAGCTAAGTTCTCTTACTTTTGCACTAATTTATATGTGGATTTAATGGTTGTCATATCTCTGATATTCATATGGTTTTATGTTGGTTATAAGGATGGTTGAATTCTTGGTTTATTTCATGGTTATTTCATATATTTACTTGTAACTCTTATATGGATGGATGCAAGACCTAATTGATGATGTAGTAGTTCAAAGGAGAAGGAGGTGATCCTTCTGGTTATGTTTCATAAGTTGTTTCAGTCGTTTATCCTTTGTCTTGTATCCTAGACCTCTAAGTTGCATTATTGCCAAGTGTTTGACAGAATGTCAATCCTGGTTGGGGATGCTCAGGCCTAGTCCTGAGGTTTATTTTGATAGATCAACATTGTTATCATGTTTTTAATTAATTCTGGAAGTTACAACAAGTTCTGGGCAGAGGCTAGGATTCTCGGCTAGAAAAGTGGCTTAAATCCTGCGGTCGATGGCACAGAACTAGAAATTTTGGTCCATAATCGTTGGCAGGCAGACCTGTGAGAGAAACTTTGGGTTTCTGGTCACTCCCTTGCCCATAGCATGAGAGGGACTATGGCCTAAGAGCAGCAGAATAATAGTGGGATTCAGGGACAAGTTGTTTGAGTGTCTGACTTGTCCCCTGAGGGTTTTGTTGATGATGTTGGATGATTGTATGTGATGTTTCGTCAATTCCACTTCCTTAAGGTGACATAGGAGGTTGAATTTGATAATAGTAGCATCTCTCCTCATGTTTACCCCAATTGGCATGGTTACTTTGGGTAGACCTGGGAGGGGGTGTTACCTTTTGTCATTTTTGTTGATGACTTCTCATGGAAGTGTTGGATCTTCTTCATGCGGAAGAAGGATGAGGCATTCTCTAATTTCATAGAATTCAATGCACTGCTTGCAAAAGAAACGGACAAGGAGGTGTTGGCTGTCAGGAGTGATAACAAAGGTGAGTACGTGTCAAATGAATTTAAAAATTTATGTGCAAAATAAGCCATTTGACGAGATTTGACATCACCCCACAACCCACATCAGAATCGGGTGGCTAAGAGAAATAAGTGTAGCATTGTAGGAGTAGCAAGGGCAATGTTGCATGATCAAGGCCTATAACTTCTACTTTTGTGGGTTGAGGCATGCAACACCGCAATCTATTTGCAGAACTGGAGTCCTCATCGGATTCTTGGCATGATTACAGTGGAGGAGGCTTTCTTTGGGATGAAGTCAGATGTGCCTCACTTGACGATTTTTGGAGCTTCTATTTACTTTCATGTCTCCAAAGAATCAAGGAAAAATCTAGAGTCGACATAAGAATTGGGAGTATTTGTTGGTTACACAAAAACTCCCCACAACTACCATGTGTACTTCCCATCCCTCAGAATGAAAAGTGTGTGAAGGGATGTAAAATTTGACGTAGATAAATCCATGTGATGCTCTCTTGAGAGGGAGCTTCAGATCCCACCAGAAGAGGATATTTTAGCTCCAAAGGAGGAACCTCAGGAAGTTGTGGAGCAACCACAAGTTGAGTAGCAGAGAGTGGAGATATCCAATAAAGCAAAACCATCTAGAGAAGGTAGGGAAATGATAACAGAAGCCAAGAGACTTGTGCGGGATGCGAGAGAGAATGTGGGTGTTCCTTCAAATCAACACAGGAAGAGAAGGTCACTAGATTGGTACACTCCTACATGGTTCTAATGATTGAGCTTGTAGAGACTGAGACATCCTCTTTTGAGGAAGAATTAGAGCAACCTATGTGGGTAAATGCAATGGTGGAGGAATACAATTCCATTTTAAAGAACAATGTTTGGGAAGTGATCCCAAGACCAATAGATAAATCAGTTGTGGCTTCGAGATGGATATTCAAGGTAAAGCATGCAGCAAACGGAAGCATAGAAAAGTACAAGGCTATATTTTTGGCCAAGGGGTACTCTCAAGGTGAGGGGATTGACTATGAGGATACCTTTGCTCCTATAACAAGGTACTCATCCATTAGATAAAGTCTTTCTCTGGTTGCCTAGATGGGGTGGAAGATACACCATATGGATGTAAGAACAACATTCCTCAATGGAGTTATTGAGGAGGAGGTGTATATCGAGCAACCAAAAGGCTTAGAGATTTTTTATCAAGATTCTCATGTGCGCGGACTCAAGCGAACATTGTACGATCTCAAGCAAGAACTCCATGCTTGGTACACCAAGATTGATAGCTATCTCACCAGTTTGGTTCACCAAAAGTGAAGCGGATACAAACCTCTATCATATCTTTTTAGAACTTGGTAATTTGTTGATTATTGTCTTATATGTTGATGATTTGATTTTAACTAGTGATGCACATCTGATTAGATCTTGCAAGGAGGACCTTGCAAGAGAGTTTGAAATGAAGGACATGGGTCTCATGCACTACCTCCTTGGATTGGAAGTATCAAAAGGTGATGGGGAATTGTTTATCTCTCAGGGAAAGTATGCCAACAAGAAACTTCAGAGGTTCCAGGTGAATAGTTGCAAACCCATGGAGACACCTCTAGTGACCAACTAGAGGAAAGATGATGCCACTTCAGCTGAGGAAGTGGATGTTATTGTTTACGGCAACTAGTGGGTTCACTAATGTATCTTGTGAACACACAACGAGATATGTGTTATGCAGTCAACTAGTTGAGCCAAGCTATTGTTAGCCCAACCAAATTGTTTTTTAGAGAAGCTAAGAATGTTCTATGGTACCTCAGAGGCACTGCCTAGTTTGGACTATGGTATAGATAGACAGAGGGAGTGAAGCTTTGTGGCTTCACAGGCGCAGATTGGGCGAGGAGTCCATCAAAATGAAAGAGTACATCAGGTGGAATTTTTAGTGTTGTGTGCATCGTTGTTTACTAGTATAGCAGGAAGAAAAGATCTGTGGCACTCAACTTGGCAAAAGCATAATACATGGATGCCAGGATGCCAGTCAAGCAACATGTGAGGTGATCTAGACGAGAAATATATTTGTTTGATTGTTTGGTCAGATGATGGATCCAACTGTGATCTACTATGATAATCAGAGTTGCATCAAGCTATATGAAAAATATTGTTTTTCAGAATCGATCCAAGCATATAGATATCTGGTATCACCATTTACAGGATTGTGTGCAGAGGTAGATAATGTTGTTGCAGTGCATTCCAATAGAGGAACAAGATGATGATATTTTAACGAAGGCCTTGTTAAGAGGGAAGTTCAATTTACACAGGTGCAGGATAGGGGTTGTTGATAATACCTTTCTTACTGAGAGGGATTTTTGAAAAATGTAGCAAGAAATTCTCAATTTGATTTTGCCTTGATTAAATTGAGAAAATTTGAATTTCCACATCAACAGACAACTTGGATGATGTTAACTTGTGTGACATGGCTTTTTTCACCTAGTTTACTCAATAAATCTGAGTTGGAGGAGTTAGAGTTCGTTTCTGCATTCGTGGTTGCTAATTTGTATCAATTAAGGTCAGTTATCTCAGGGTGTTTTCAATTAAACTAGTTCCAACTTTTGGAGGAACTAGTGGAAGGTCAGTTAAGCAGTGGGACTTCAGGCAAACTCAATGATCATCTAGTTAGCTAATCAATCAACCCAAAATATCTAGCGCATGTAGAGAATTCCAGTTACCGAGTTGAGGTCGAGATTCCAAGGCAGTGTAACATCAGTTTTAGACTAGTTAGATTATTAACTATCAATCCTGGTTATATGATTAGCCTAAGGAACTGCACAATTCAATTAGAGGAATTTCCTAAATAATAGGGGCTAATTGCTCAAGGAACAACGCAAGGAACTAGGAGCTCAAGTTGAGGAAAATTTTGACTAAGTCTAGGTTGGAGGCCTTCAATGAGAAGAGAGATAGGAGCTCAAGCTGAGGAAAATTTAGACTAAGTTTAGGTTGGAGGCCTTTAATGAGAAGAGAGATAGGTTGCACACTTGCAGGGTGAGTTTAGTTGAGCAAAGAAATTGTAATACATATCTATTCGTTTGATTAATGCAAGCAAGCATTAGGGTTTTTAGCAGATCGCTTTCCCAAGATAAAAATACTTGTTTCATGTGTGTTATTTCTTCTTGCATGTCTGAGATTTTTGTTCTAAATTGTGAATTAAAGTCCACAGAGCAGTAGTGTAGGTTTGTGTCTTGTGATTTTGAATAAAACTTCGTGAGCAATTGAAAATCTACAACCTAATTTCTACAGTTGATGCCTTCACCCTCCAAAGGGTCTTTGACCTTATGGATCTTTTCGGGTAATTTGATCATCGAGACTTCAATGTTTTCATGTTCTTTTAATGCTTCCTTTTTTTTCCTTCTTTGCCTAATCTTCCTTATTCATGTTGGCCACGATGTTCCTAAAATATCTGTAGTTGCAATCACTCACGACAAGCGACCATCACCCTGAAAATCTCTTATTCTAACATGCTTAATGCATTTTTTTGTTCATGATTTATTAGTGCACTTGGAAAGAGCAAGGAAAGCTTTTGGGTGTAAGGGCACACTTCAAATGTTGAAGGGTTGAAGGGAAGAGACTTCAGGGCTTCAGAATGAGCTCAAGAGAATGAGGCAATTAGGGTAGGGAACATGGTGCAAATCTGAAGGATGAAGGAGAAGGCTTCAAGCTTCCCAATTGCATTGTGCACTCAAGGGAGACAAGGAGGGCACATGACACAAAGTTGAAGGCTCAAGGGAGAGGCTTCATGGCTTCAAGGTGTGCCCATGCGCTCAAGAATGCAAATTAGGGCACATGACACAAGTTTGAAGGCTAAAGGGGGAGGCTTCATGCCTTCAGAGTGCACTCATGCTCTCAAAGGGTCAAGAGGGAGCATGGAAAGCTGTGGAAGGTTGAATGGTGGAGCTTAAGGCCTTCGGGATGTGCTCAAGGAGGGCACATTCATTTGGGTTGAAGGAGTGCGCTCAAAGGAAGACTTGGTTTCTCAAAGGGTGCAGTTCAGAACAAGGAAGAGGAATGATGCTTGAGGAGTGCTCTATGCGCTCTTGGAGGGTGCATGGTGCACTTTCAAACAACGAAGGATTCCCGATCAAGGATTAAGAGTGCACCCAAGTGCTTCTTGCCTCAATGGGTTGACTTTGCAACCAAAATTTGTTTAAGTTTGGAAGATGGGACAAGGGGCGAACTTGATGAGTTCAAACATAAAACCATGTGCGACACATACCAACTCATCGAGAAAACTTAGACAAGCTTGAACAAGGATAAATATACATCAAAACACCACTTTACATACATTACCTAAGTACAATGAACAAAGTGTGTGCGAATATGACCAAAAAGTGTCGATTTGTAAAAACAAAGGTGTCTTGACCATGAAATGCACTAAATATGTTCTAACCAGTGCGACAAAACATGAGAACAATTAATAATGCTTGAAACACATAGGATAACCTGAATTCCAGTTGACAACCAAAGTGACACTAGATACGACGGTGAAGTAGGCTCCAAAATTTGAATGTAGTGAAATTTTCGGAGGGTAAGGTAGCAGCGGAACAGGCTGTTATAAAGCCTAAAGAGTCTTTGGGCTATCATAAAGTTTAAGAGCCCTTTGGGCTGTTATGGATATGAAAAATATCATTGTGTGAATCGACATACCCAGGTTGTAGGCCTTGGGAGATTGTAATTGACCAATGTGATAACATTGTTCAATATTACACGAGATCAAACTAGTTATTATGATCTCATTTTTGCTTACTCTATAATAACTAGTTTTAGTTATTTATAAGCAAACACAAGCGTGTAATTTGATACCTATATGTCTTGGGAGATAGTTGGTCACATTAAATTGTACTACCTTTTACCTAGATATAATCTTAAGTTTTATTATGTTAAAATGTAAGGCCTTATAAGAATATTGGGAGAAGTTAATGTATATTATGGCTTGTGTGGATTACATAGCCTAACTCCAAAAATGATTATGCTAAATTCCTTAGTTTTATTTCCATTTGGATTGTGTGGTCAAGTATAGAGACATCAAGATGAACTTAGGATTGTGTGGTCAAGTACAACCTCTAAGTTGTTTGAATGGAATATGAAATATTTAAGACATATTTTCTAAGTAAATAATATGCACTCTATAATAAAATAATAAATGTTAGGGATATAGATTCTTGGATTTGAAGTATTTTGAATTCAGTCATGTATATATTAATTTATAGAATATTTATTTCTTTGTTGCAAGATGCGTATTAATTATTTATCTAGTAAAGTTCAAAGGCAACATGAAATTTCAAAGACCACATGAAGCTTCAAAAAATGAAAGTAGCTTAATAATAAAAGTTTGAAATATAAAAGTTTTGTTTGTTTGCTTGTTTTACAAGTTGTCTGTGATCCTCCTTGACCTATGGTTTAAGGAGTCGCGACCTAGGGGCATCTTATCCATCAAAGTCACATGGGGATCACACCCAGCCTCGGCCACACTAGCCCTACATTGACAGGATATTTTAGCATGTCGCATCCCCCTAGCACAGGGCACAACCACCCTCGTGAGGTTTGATCCTGGGTCGCCTTACTAACGAGGCCCATCCTTAAATGGTTGTACTAGTAAAATTTGACTGAAATATAAAAATTTATAAAACATAACAAGTTTAATTTATGTACAGATCTCATGAAGATAATATATTATTAATGATAAAAACAAATTTCCAAATAATGTCTTGAAAGATTTTTATCAATTTTAAATTTAGATTATTAAAAAATCAACTAGAGTTTTAGATTAATGAAAACTTTGACTTCCTAAATAAAGAAGGCTAAAATTTTAATATTTTGATTTCTTTCAATTTGTCATTATTAAAATTTGAGCAATCAATTTTTATTACAATTACACTATTAAATTTGATAAAATTATCATTTTCTTACACCGACTAACTAATTGCTTCTTCTATCAGCACTATTTTGGATTAAAATAACTCAATTAACGTTGACATTCAAACGAGTCTGAGATTTTGATAACATTAATTTTAATATTTGTTCCTCTTTTTGAAGTATTTACTATTAGTTCCGTGAATTTTTTTGTATTCACGCTTATGAACATACAATTTTGATGTAGTTATGTTCGTCATTATATCCCTCAGTAGTTATAAATTTTTGGAATGTATTCTTATCGTTACAAAAACCTAGGTCTCCTTGTTTAATTTTAGAAGGCTATGGAGCAGATTCAAACCTAACGTTCACACATTAATCGTGAGTGACACTTCACACCCTCTTGTTTCTCTACACCAAGAGAACTTCTCAGAGCTCATAGATTTTTTCAATGCATCTGCAGTATTCTTCAAAGTGTCCACCTTTCCTAGAAACGCCTTTTTGTCTTCTACCATATCCCTCACAAAGTGATATTGAGCATCAATGTTCTTTGCCTTTGAATGATAAGCAGGGTTTTCTACCAAGAAAATTGCATTGTAGTTGTCACAGTCTATCCTTATAGCTCATTGTACTAACCCCATGGAGTGGCTGCCATGTATTCTCCCTCCGTAGTTGACAGTGCCACTATAGATTGTCTCTTACTCATCCAGCTGACTACACCTCCAAATAGGTTAAATACAAACCCACTTGTAGATCTTCTCTGATCCATATCTCCAACCCAGTCTACATCAACAAAGCCACAGATGTCCAAAACTATGTCTAATCCTGGTCTTCCTTGGTAGCACAAACCATAATCACTAGTGCCACGCAAATATTTGAAAACCCGCTTCACTGTTGTCCAATGCTCCTTCCCTGGTTTTAAAATAAACCTGCTCAATACTCTCATTGCATGTGCAATGTCTAGTCTAGTACAGACTATCACATACATCGGGTTGCCGACTGCACTTGCATATGGAACATGGGACATGTCCTCTTGCTCTTCTTGTGTCTTGGGACACTGTTCAACATATAACTTTACACCTACAGGAATACGGACCTTCATCAGTTTACTATCATGCATATTAAACCTCTGTAGTATTGTATCGAAATACTTCCTTTGGTTTAACCAGAGCTTCCTCTTTTCTCTATCTCATTTAATTTCCATGCCCAAAATATAGTTTGCAGCACCAAGATCTTTCATGTCGAATATGGAGGACAATTGGGTCTTCAAATCCTGGATAATTTCTTTGTCATTTCGACCAGCAATATATCATCCACATACAAGACCAGATAAATAACACGGTCATTGATTAATTTAAAATACACACAGTGATCTGCTTTGCATCTAGTGAAGCCAAGTACCCGTATAAATGTATCAAATTTTTGATACCACATCCTTGGTGACTTTTTTAACCCATACTTTTTTAACTTTCATACCAGTTCTTTCTTACCCTTCACCACAAAGCCTTCAGGTTGCTTCATGTAGATCTCTTCTTCTAGATCCCCATGAATAAATGTTGTCTTCACATCCATCTGTTCTACCTCAAAATCAAAAGCAGCAACAACAGATAAAAGTAATCTAATAGAAGCTACCTTGGCAACATGAGAAAAAATATCACCAAAATCAATTCCCAACACCTGGGAATAACCTTTTGCTACCAATTGATCTTTATATTTCTCCATCTTTCCTTTTGCATTCATCTTCTTCTTGAACACCCATTTGTTTCCAATGTGTTTCCTTCCAGCCGGCAACTCCACCAGATCCAAAGCCTCATTTTTGTGCAAATATGCCATTTCATCAATCATGGCCTCTTTCCAGACTTTGCCATCCTCTGAATCTGTTGCTTCCTTCATAATTATGGGATCATCATCAGTAATAGATAAAGAAAAATTTGAACGAAAAGCAGATGGACTATACCTTTCTGGCTCCCTTCTTTCTCACAACTGGAGTTTGTGGCTCTTCATCTTCTGATTCCCCTTCTGTTGTAGAGTCTGATTCTTCCTCCTTTAGCTCAAACTCTATCTTCCCAGGTTCCTTTGGTAGGGCTTCATGTTTAATAACATATTTCACCTCTCTAAACACCACATCTCAGTTGTATACAACCTTCCTTATTAATGGGTTCCAAAGCTTATAACCTTTTAAACCATCCTTATACCCAATAAAGATGCACTTTTCATATTTACTATCCAACTTTGTTATTTTCTCCTTTGGAACATGTACATATGCATCACATCCAAATACCCTCAGATGTGAAAGAGAAGGTTTCTTACCAGTCCATACCTCTTGTGGAGTCTTATCCTCCAATGTTGATGAAGGTGCCATAATTCCTGTCGTAACCCGACACCACTGAGCATGCTTCTTTCTCTTTCCATTAACGTCTTGTTCATTCTTTTTGCAATTCCATTTTGCTCAGTTGTGTATGGAGTAGTCTTTTTCTATGCTATACCACACTTCTTATTGAACTCTTCAATTCCTTCTTGCAAAACTCTCCACCGTTATCTGTCCTCAACACCTTTTTCTTCTTCTGTGTCTGGTTTTCCACCAGGGCCTTAAATTATTTAAACCTATCAAAGAATTTAGATTTCTTCTTGAGGAAATATATCCATGTATTCCTTGAGAAGTCATCTATAAATGATACATAGTACACAAACTTACCCAGTGATGATCTAATATCTGTTTCGCCCTCTTACCACCAAAGGGGAAACTCACCCGATTCTGCTTCCCATATACACAATTTTCACAGAAATCAAAATCCAGAGAGCTATTAGACATATCTTCTACCATACCATTACCATGAAGTATTTGAAGGCCCTTCTCTCCAATATGTCCAAGCCTTTGATGCCATAGCATGGTCTTTTCTACAAAAACCACTAGATTTTCTTCTCCACTTTCAGGAACCACAGAACTATTGCACCCATCAATAACAGTGCTACCTTGCAACTTGTATAGAGTTCCAATCCGAAATACCTGCATCAATACCAGTGCTCCCCGAACCATCTTGTAGGTATCTTTCTCGAACACTGTTTTTACACCTGCATCATCCAGCTTGCTTACATAAATCAGATTTGTGGCTAATGCAGGAATATGCAGAACACTCGAAAGTGTTCTAATCCTTCCACCTTGCAACTTCAACTTGACTTTTCTGTGACCAATGATTATAGCCTTCCTGTCATCCCCTAAGAATACATCACCACCATTATATTTCTCATACTTGCAGAACCACTCTCTATGGGGAATGAAGTGAAAGGATGCCCCTGAGTCAATCAACCATGCCTCATGATCTACATGTGTACTTGAAGAAGAAGCCAATTACACATCCCCACCTTCATCTGAGGTGGTTTTCGCCTCTGTAGAAGGAGCATCATCAGATCCCTTTCCTTTCTCAGGAGTTTTAGATTTACAGTCCCTTTTGTAGTGCCCTTCCTTTCCTCATTTCCAGCACACCTTTACAGGTTTTCCTAGAGATTTATATCTCCCTCTAGATTTAGATTTCCCACTCAAGGAATTATTTTTGTTTCTATTTTGGGACCGTCTTCATACAGACAAGGCATTACCATTCTGGCTCTCCATATTTTTTTGTCTCATATCCTCCGTCAGCAAGGATGAGATTATCTCATCAAACTGCAAGGCAACTGCATTGCTACCTATTGCAACAACCAGACTATCCCACGAATCTGGTAGAGAACACAACAAACTAATGCACTTATCTTCATCTAAAATTTTAATATTAAATGCGTTCAGATGCTTTGTCACCGAGTCTACATCTTTCATCCTTAGGTTATACAACTTTTTTCGTAGGAACAGTTTATTCACCAGAGACTTAGATTGGTACAAAGCCCTAACTTGTCCCACAAAGCTTTCTTCGTAGCTTTCCCTGATACATTAAGCAATATGGAATCTGAGACACACAATTGTATTATGCTTTTTGCCTTCCGATCCAACTTCTTATAGTCTTCATCGGACATTGTCATTGGTTTAGTACCCGGATCTACTATGATAAACTTATATTTATCCAACAACAGATCCTCCATATTGAGTTTCCACAACTTCAAAACTCTGACCATTAAATTTCTCGATCTCTATCTTTCCATTGTTTGCCATCTTCTTTCACCACAAGAATCGATCCCGCAGATCTCCCACTGAACAGGGTCTACCACAGGCCCGAGAAAAACCCCTTAGCAGTAAAGGTGTCCCCTTAAAGGTAATACATCTCTCATACCAAATGTAGGTTTTAACTCCGTACAGAAATTACCTGCATACGAATTCTAAAAAGAGAAAATAAACAATGATGAGATCATAACACATAAAACAAATATACACAGAGATTTTCCCCTAGATCCCAAAATCGGGACTACCAGATTGATTTTTCATTATGTTCCTTTCAATGTTACAATACATATATATACATGTCAAAGCATCCATAAACCTCAATCCATTAACCATCGATTAGAACATAACTGTAGTTCCCTTGGATGGATCTAAAAAATACCATGGACCGAAAACCATTGCACCCAAAACCATGTGCGAAATCCATGCACAAAACCATAAGTAGGTCCGCCCACCTAATATAGGGTCTCAAAAAATTCCCCGGGGTGCTACCCCGGACCTCATGGAGGGGGGCTATTGTCTCCCTCAAACCCCCCGAAAAGGGGGCCTGTCGCCCCCCCTGTGACCCCCCCCCCCTAGTGCAACGAATGGTAGGCTATAACCCCCCTATTTAACTACTGGGGCTAGTCATGGAAAGAATAAAACACAACCCATCAAGTGATGGATTCCGAATGGAATTCCAATTTTTGTTTAGTTGTGATCGAAGCACCGGTTTTGGTGTTATCACGCTTTGATGAGGGTGGAGGTGGTTTAACCTCTGCATTCCCTTGGTTGTTCTTGGATTGGTTGTTTTATGAGATCCCACATTCATGCTTGGAATATGGCACGGGGGTGATTGGATGAAAGAGATATTTGGTTCATCCATGTATATGGTCGGGTGGTACGTGGGTCCCGAACCTGGTCAAATTTTCCTATGATTAATAAAGATAAGTTCTCTTACTTTTGCACTGATTTATATGTGGATTTAATGGTTGTCATATCTCTGATATTTATATGGTTTTATGCTGGTTATAAGGATGGTTGAATGACTGGTTTATGTCATGGTTATTTCATATATTTACTTGTAATTGTTATATGGATGGATGCAAGACCTAATTGATGATGTAGTTGTTCAATGGAGTAGGAATTGATCCTTCTGGTTATGTTTCATAAGTTGTTTCATTATTTTATGCTTTGTCTTGTATCTTAGACCTGTAGGTTGCATTGATGCCAAGTGTTTGACAAAATGTCAATCCCAATTGGGGATGCTGAGGCCTAGTCCTGAGGTTGATTTTGATTAATCAACATTGTTATCATGTTTTTAATGAATTCTGGAAGTTACAACAAGTTCTGGGCAGAGGCTAGGATTCTGGGCTAGAAAAGTGGCTTAAAAATCGGGGTCGCTGGCACAGAACTAGCAATTTTGGTCCATAGTCGCAGGCAAGCAGGGCTGCGAGAGTAAATTTAGGTTTCTGGTCACTCCCTTGCCCATAGAATGAGAGGGACTATTGCCTAAGAGCTATAGAATAACACTGGGATCCAGGGACAGGTTGTCTGAGTGGCTAACTTGTCTCTTGAAGGTTTTGTTGATGATGTTGGATGGTCGTATGTGATGTTCTGTCGATTCCACTTCCTTAAGGTGACATAGGAGGTCGAATCTGATCAAAGTAACATCCCTCCTCATGTTTACCCCGATTGGCATGGTTACTTTGGGTAGACCTGGGAGGGGGTGTTACATTTTGTCATTTTTGTTGATGCCTTCTCATGGAAGTGTTGGATCTTCTTCATGCGGAAGAAGGATGAGACATTATCTAAGTTCATAGGATTCAAGGCACTAGTTGAGAAAGAAATGGAAAGAAGGTGAACGCTCTCAAGAGCGATAACAGAGGTGAGTACGTGTCAAATGAATTTAAAAATTTATGTGCAAATAAGGCATTCAATGAGAGTTGACATCACCCCATAACCCACAACAGAATGGGGTGGCTAAGAGAACTAAATGTAGCATTGTGGGAGTAATGAGGGCGATGTTGCATGATCAAGGCCTACCTCTACATTTGTGGGTTGAGGCATGCAACACCACAGTCTATTTGCAGAACTGGAGTCCTCATCGGATACTTGGCATGATTACAGTGAAGGAGGATTTCTCGGGGATGAAGTCAGATGTGTCTCGCTTGATGATTTTTGGAGCCTCTCTTTACGTTCATGTCTCCAAATAATCAAGGAATAATCTAGAGTTGACATTAAAATTGGGGGTATTTGTTGGTTACTATTAAGGGAGAATTTCCCCTAGGATCTTGGGTTGATACCCTAGCAGAGCGGGGGTTATCTATAAAGAAAAACAAGCATTCAACACAGCCATGATGCTAATATAAACAAACTACACGAAGAGGGGTGCACCTAGGGGTCCTTTGTTTGGGAAGATCCAGCTAGGGTCCAAACCCTCTTGGAGTTCCTTTTTCTCCTTCAACCTGCAAAACAATCAATTCAAGAAAGCACAGCAGTATATGGACTAAACATCATAAAGAAATCAACTTCATATCATATTGAAATTTAGTTATGCAATTTAAATAATCATTCATTTGTAAATCATAACATTGATATCATAAACATGAAGAAGATTCACATCAGGAACAAGACAAGTGTTTCTTTTATTGTAGATAACTAAAGTACAGAATTCACCTGAGTCTTCCTTTCGCAGGCTCCAAGCGGAACCATCCTCCGGATTCGTCCAATCTCAAGCCTTCAACAAGCTCCTTCCATAACTCACTCAATGATATCTCAAGAAATGGAAAGACATCATAACTCAAGGAAACAAGGGTTTCCTGTAATGGGTGAAGTGCTGGAAGCACAGGGATCTTCAGACCTGATCTGGGATAATCTCAACAGAGTGATTTTTCTCTCTATTCTCTCCTCCCTTAGGCCTTCCCATTGAAGCCTTTTTATACTTCTCCAAAAGTAGTTTTTTAGTTGGGAATTCGTTGGGAACAGGGTGGCCATGGGCACTAATAGGTAATCAGCAGGTAAAACCTGCAATCTCGGCCCGAAATTAGGGAGATTTAATTTTTTTAAGTGTTTTAAGACATATACACGGGTTGGGTATACACAGACCCACGTACACACGCGTTTATCTCAGGGAAATGTCGCGTATAAGGAGTAAAACATTTTTTTTTGAGTATTTGGATCAGGTCTGGAAGGAGGGGTTGCCCTAGGCCATGAATACAGCATCACAAACATCAAGAGTGAGATTTGGAGCTATAATAGTTACACAAAAACTCCCCACAAATACCATGTGTACTTTCCATCCCTCAGAATGAAAATTGTGCGAAGGAATGTAAAATTTGACAAAGATAAATCCATGTGATGCTCTCTTGAGAGGGAGCTTCAAATCCCACCAGAAGAGGATCTTTTAGCTCTAAAGGAGGAACCTCGGGAAGTTATGGAGCAACCACAAGTTAAGGACCAGAGAGTGGAGATAACCACTCAAGCAAAACCATCCAGAGAAGGTAGGGAAAGGATCAGGGAAGCTAAGAGACTTGTGCAGGATGCGAGGGAGAATGTGGGTGTTCCTTAAAATAAACATAGGTAGAGAAGGTCACCAGATCGGTACACTGGCTACATGGTTCTAATGACTGAGCTTGTAGAGACTAAGCCATCTTCTTTTGAGGAAGAAGTAGAGCAACCTGTGTGGGTAAATGCAATGTTGGAGGAATACAAATCCATTTTAAATAGCAATGTTTGGGAATTGATCCCAAGACCAACAAATAAATCAATTGTGGGTTTGAGATGGATATTCAAGGTAAAGCATGCAATAGACGGAAGCATAAAAAAGTACAAGGATAGATTTGTGGCCAAGGGGTATTCTCAAGTTGAGGGGATTGACTATAAGGATACCTTTGCTCCTATAACAAGATACTCATCCATTAGATCAATTCTTTCTCTGGATACATAGATGGGGTGGAAGATACACCAGATGGATGTAAAAACAACATTTCTCAATGGAGTTATTGAGGAGGTGTATATCGAGCAACCAAAAGGCTTCAAGATTTTTGATCGAGATTCTCATGTGTACGGACTCAAGCGAGCATTGTATAGTCTCAAACAAGCACCCCATGCTTGGTTCACTATGATTGATAGCTAGCTCACCAGTTTGGGTTCGCCAAAAGTGAAGCGGATGCAAACCTCTATCATATATTGGTAGAACATAAATTGTTGATTATTTTCTTATATGTTGATGATTTGATTTTAAATAGTGATGCACATCTAATTAGATCTCGCAAGGAGGACCTTGCAAGAGAGTTTGAAATGAAGGACATGGCTCTCATGCACTACTTCCTTGGATTGGAAGTATCACAAGGTGATGGGGAATTATTTGTCTCTTAGGGAAAGAATGCCAACAAGATACTTCATAGATTCCGCATGGACAATTGCAAACCCATGGAGACACCTCTAGTGACCAACTAGAGGAAAGATGATGCCACTTCAGGTGAGGAAGTGGATGCTACTGTTTACAGGAAACTAGTGGGTTCACTAATGTATCTTGTGAATAGATGACCAGATATGTGCTATGAAATCAACTAGTTGATTCAAGCTATGGTTAGCCCAACCAAATTATTTTTGGGAGAAGCTAAGCATGTTCTATGGTACCTCGGAGGCACTACCCAATTTGGACTATGGTATAAATAAACAGAGGGAGCAAAGCTTTGTGGCTTCACAGGTGCAGATTAGGTGAGGAGTCCATCAGACCGAAAGAGTACATTAGGTGGAAGTTTCAGTGTCGTGTCCGCAATTGTTTACTAGTATAGTAGGAAGCAAAGATCTGTGGCACTCAACTTGGCAAAAGAAGAATTCATGGATGTCAGTCAAGCAACATGTGAGACGATCTAGATGAGAAATATATTTGTTTGATTGTTTGGTCAGATGATGGATCAAACTGTGATATACTATGATTATTAGAGTTGCATCAAGCTATCTGAAAAATCCTGTTTTTCATGATCGATCCAAGCATATAGATAACTGGTATCATCATTTACATGACTGTGTGCAGAGGCAGATAATTTTGTTGCAGTACATTCTGATAGAAGAACAAGACGATGATATTTTAACAAAGGCCTTTTCAAGAGGGAAGTTCAATTTCCATAGGTGTAGGATAGGGGTTGTTGATAATACCTTTCTTGCTGAGATGGATTGTTGAAAATTGCAACAAGAAATTCTCAATTTGATTTTGCCTTGATTAAATTGAGAAAATTTGAATTTTCACATCAGCAGACAACTTGGATGATGTTAACTTGTGTGACATGGCTTTTGTCACCCAATTTACTGAGTAAATTTGAGTTGGAGGAGTTAGAGTTCATTTCTGCATGTGTGATTGCTAATTTGTAGCAATTAAGGTCAGCTATCTCAGGTTGTTTTCAATTAAACTAGTTCCAACTTTTGGAGGAACTTGTGGAAGGCCAGTTAAGCAGTGGGACTTCAGTCAAACTCAATGATCATCTAGTTAACTAATCAATCAACCCAAAATAGCTAGTGCATGTAGAGAATTTGAGTTACCGAGTTAAGGTGGAGATTCCAAGGCAGTGTAACATCAGTTTTAGACTAGTCAGATGATTAACTATAAATCTTGGTTAGATGATTATCCTAAGGAACTGCACGATTCAATTAAAGGAATTTCCTAAATAATAGGGGCTAATTCCTCAAGGAACAACGCAAGGAAATAGGAGCTCAATTCGAGGCAAAATTTGACTAAGTCTAGGTCAGAGGCCTTCAGTGAGCGAAGAGATAGGTTGTGCACTTGTAGGGTGAGCTTAGTTGAGCAAATCAATTGTAATACATCTCTATTCATTTGATTAATGCAAGCAAGCATTGTGGTTTTTAGAAAATTGCTTTCCCAAGATAAAAATACTTGTTGCATGTATGTTATTTCTTCTTGCATGTCTGAGATTTTTGTTCTAAATTGTGAATTAAAGTCCGTAGAGCAATAGTGTAGGTTTTTGTCTTGTGATTTGATTAAAATTTCATGAACAGTTGCAAATCTACAACCTAATTTCTACAGTTGATGCCTTCACCCTCCAAAGGGTCTTTGATCTTATGGAGCTTTCCGGGTACTTCGATCATCGAGACTTCATTGTCTTCCTATTCTTTTAATGCTTCCTTTTCTTTCCATCTTTTCCTGATCTTCTTTATGCATGTTGGCCACGATGTTCCTGAAATATCTGTAGTTCCAATCACTCATGACAAGCAACCATCATCCTGAAAATATCCTATTCTAACATGCTTATCGCATATTTTTTGTTCATGCTTTATTAGTACACTTGGAAAGATCAAGGAGAGCTTCTGGGCGTAAGAGCACACATCAAAACGCTGAAGGGCTAAATGGAAGAGACATGACAAGCAACCATCATCCTGAAAATATCCTATTCTAACATGCTTATCGCATATTTTTTATTCATGCTTTATTAGTGCACTTGGAAAGATCAAGGAGAGCTTCTGGGCGTAAGAGCACACATCAAAACGCTGAAGGGCTAAATGGAGGAGACTTCAGGGCTTCAGAATGTGCTCAAGGGAATGAGGCAATTAAGGTAGGGCGCATGACGCAAATACGAAGGACGAAGGAGAAGGCTTCGAGCTTCCCAAGTGAATTGTGCGCTCAAGGGAGACAAGGAGGGCACATGACATAAAGTTGAAGGCTTAAGGGAGAGGCTTCATGGCTTCAAGGTGTTCCCATGCACTCAAGAAGGCAAAGTAGGGCACATGGTGCAAGTTTGAAGGCTAAAGGGGGAGGCCTCATGCCTTCAGAGTGCGCTCATACGCTTAAAGGGTCAAGAGGGAGCATGGGAAACTGTGGAAGGCTGAAGGGTGGAGCTTAAGGACTTTGGGATGCACTCAAGGAGGGCACATTCATTTGGGTTAAAGGAGTGCTCTCAAAGGAAGACTTGGTTTCTCAAAGGGTGCAGTTTAGAAAAAGGAAGCAAAATGATTCTTGAGGAGTACGTTATGCGCTCCTGGAGGGCGCATGACGCACTTTTGAACAACGAAGGATTCTCGATCAAGCATTAAGAGTGCACCCATGTGCTTCTTACCTCAATGGGTTCACTTTGCAACCAAAATTTATTTAAGTTTGGAAGATGGGACAAGGGGCAAACATGATGAGTTCAAACATAAAACCATGTCCAACACATACCAACTCATCGAGAAAACTTAGAAAAGCTTGAACAAGCATAAATATACATCAAAACACCACTTTACATACATTACCTATCTACAATGGACAAAGTGTGTGCAACTATGACCAAAAAGCGTCGTTTTGTAACAACAAAGATGTCTTGACCATGAAATGCACTAAAGATGTTCTAACCAGTGCGACGACACATGAGAATAATTAGGAATGCTTGAAACACATAAGATAACCCGAACGACACTTGACGACCAAAGCGACACTAGATATGACATTGAAGTAGGCTCCAAAATTTGAATGTAGTGAAATTTTCGGAGGGTGTTGTAGCAGCAACAACAAGTTGTTATAAAGCCTAAAGAGTCTTTGGGCTATCATAAAGTTTAAGAGCCCTTTGGGTTGTTATGGATCTGAAAAATATCATTGTGTGAATCGTTATACCCAGGTTGTAGGCCTTGGGAGATTGCCATTGACTAATGTGATAACATTGTTCACAATTACATGAGATCAAACTAGTTATTATGATCTCATTTGTGCTTACTCTACAATAACTAGTTTTGGTTATTTATATGCAAACACAACCATGTAATTTGATACCTATTGTTGGTAGGCTAAATTTCTCCATTTTTCAACCCTTTTTCCCTTCAAAACCATAACCTTATACCTTTGTTTTAACCTTGTAAACTCCCTTATTCCTACACTAGTCCAAGAATCGTATCCCTTCCTACACTAGCTTTATGTTTCATGTTTAAGGGTTACAAATGTGCTTAATTATTCATTTTCGTAGATTTTATGCCTTTAAATCTTTGCAAACTAATATTTCTCTTCCTAGAAAGTATTTGATGGACAATGAATTAATTATCATGTTAGCATGGTCGAGTGCGGATAGGATTCCATCACCACTTGTGAATCTTCAACTACTGTGATAGCTCACCACTCCATGTGGACGCCATGTTTTGGAATGATTAACTTGAGTTGGGCTTGGAGCATGGAGGAAAATCAGGGATATGGTGGAGATTAGGTCATCGGTTGAATACCTAGAATAGTGTTTTGTTATAGCCGAAAGGCTTAGCACGAGTTGTTGTTGTTATTTTGTTATAGCTGAAAGGCTCAGATTGGAATGCTCGTTGTAATTTGGTTACGGCCGCAGGCCTGGATGAATGTATAAAACATAGGACTCAGATAGAAAATGGTAGTGAGCGATAGATATAGCAAGGATACTATGATTCTACCCTTCTATAACTTTTCTTATATCACCCTCGTTCTGGGCTGGATTTGAATTCATGATGTATATTTGCTGATCATTAATAGAAAGGAACTACGCCATGTTTTCTCAATCTTGCATTGTAACTCTGTGTTGATGCGTTGATTAAAGAGCCGAGTCTTTACGTTTCCTAAACAGGGAAACGAGTTGGTTGGCTAGGGCCCAGCCAACCCAGCTCGTTCTCCCTTGTGTTCTTCTCTTTTTCGATTAAGGTGTGTTAATTATTTTTAATGCAAAGTGTGAAGTAAGCAAATGTTTCTTTTATCTTTCTACAAGGTTTAAATCTGATTTCATTACAATGTGACAGATCTGTGGTGTGCGATCTCGATTGAAGTTTAATCTCATGATTTCCTTCTTTAAAGTTTAATCTCGTTTTCTGCTTGGATCATGCAAGCACGCATTCCTGCACCAGTGCATTTGCAATTTCGCATATTGATTCTTATGGTTCATTATAGTAATGGTCTTTTGTTTTTATTTGATAAGCCTTAATGCGATCCTAAAGAGTGTGATTTCTATTAAGTCTTAATGCGATTCTGAAAAGTGTGGTTTCGATTCTAAAGTTCTTTTGATATTTAGAACTAAATATGCTTCTGAAACAAAACGTTGTTGTGACACACACTGATATGTGCCTGCACTTTATACTATTTAAGAAAGATCTGATTCATGCATAATAATTCTTAAAGGAAATCTTTCTGGGTTTAAAATGTTATGCATGCAGATCAGTAGTGTGGATAACTATTACAGGTTTGAAGCCTGTTGTCACACCTAAATGATCTCTTAGATTGCATGCAGAAGTTCCTTAATTAAAAGTGTTCTTTGACTTTGGAATTAATTATTGTTTTAGTCATTAAAAGATTAGTTGAAGCATCTTTCGATTTGAGGAATTACTTTAAAAGTTATGTTCACCTTTGCAAGTTATTTTTCTTAGTCAACACATTCTTTATTTTCTCAAAAGAAGGATTGGAAAGCTTGGTGTACTAACCTCTGTCCTGGTACAGGAATCGATCTCCTAATACAAGAACAGAGTGCTCTAGCCTTGAGGCTTAGAGTTCCTGCATAAAGACTTAAATCTTCAGTACAGGTGTAAAGTTTAGAGTTCCTGCATAAAGACATAAATCTTCAGTACGGGTGTAAAGTATACTCCCAACACCTAAACTTTGTTCTGGTACTAGTGCAAGCACATTGCAAAAGTACATGAATAATAACTTAGTATAATGAGGAAGATCTAAAAGGAGCCAGATATCTTTAAGGGTCCAATTATTAATCTGGAACACAACTATACTGAAGATAAACATAGATTTACATTTTCAAAGATTGTTAGAAGAGGCTTTGAAAATTCCTTTCATTTTTTTTTCCTAAAAAAGTACTTTCTTTCATAATCCAACTCTAGAATATCTTTCGTGTAAATTTCCGGGTGATCTTTTCTTTTTTATTCTGCAAGATTGCAATTAAGTAAGGATAGAGTTTGGAAAAGTTCATATTGTTTCTGGCATTTCCTGTGCTTCGTCTCTAAGTTTACGAAACCCTCGGGTTGACAATTAAGTGTTGAAGGAGTTTGCTTGACAACAATTTCTGCACCCAACACCTATATGTCTTGGGAGATAGTTGGTCACATTAAGTTGTACTGCCTTTTACCCAGATATAATCTTAAGTTTTATTATGTTAAAATCTAAGGCCTTATAAGAATATTGGGAGAAGTTAATGTATATTATGGCTTGTGTGGATTACATAGCCTAACTCCAAAAATGATTATGCTAAATTCCTTAGTTTTATTTCCATTTGGATTGGGTGGTCAAGTGTAGAGACATCAAGATGAACTTAGGGTTGTGTGGTCAAGTATAGCCTCTAAGTTGTTTGAATCGAATATGAAATAATTAAGACATATTTTCTAAGTAAATAATATGCACTCTATAATAAAATAATAAATGTTAGGGATATAGATTCTTGGATTTGAAGTATTTCAAATTCAGTGGTGTATATATTAATTTATACAATATTTATTGCTTTGTTGCAAGATGCATATTAATTATTTATTTAGTAAAGTTCAAAGGCAACATGAAATTTCAAGGACAACATGAAGCTTCAACAAATGAAAGTAGCTTAATAATAAAAGTTTGAAATATTAAAGTTTTTGTTTGTTTGTTTGTTTATCAAGTTGTCTGTCATCCTCCAGGCTTGACCTATGGTTTGAGGAATCGCGACCCAAGGGCATCTTATCCGTCAAAGTCACCCAGGGATCGCACCCAGCCTGGACCACACTAGCCTTACGATCGCTAGATATTTTAGCATGTCTCATTCCCTAGCCCAGGGCACAACCACCCCCGTGAGATTTGATCTTGGGCCGCCTTACTAACGAGGCCCATCCTCAAATGGTTCTGCTAATAAAACTTCACTGAAATATAAAAATTTAAAAAACATAACAACTTTTAATTTATGTACAAATCTCATGAAAGTAATATATTATTAATGCTAAATTTTTTATAGTAATATATTATTAATGATATAAAAAAATTTCCAAATGATATCTTGAAAGATTTTACTCAATTTTGAATTTAGATTGTTAAAAATTCAAGTAGAGTTTTAAATTAATGAAAACATTGACTTCCTAAATAAATAAAGCTAAAAATTTTATATTTTGATTTTTTTTTATTTGTCATTATTAAAATTTGAGCAACCAAATTTTATTATAATTACACTTTTAATTTTGATAAAATTGTCATTTTCTTATGCCGACTATCTAATTGGTTCTTCAATCAGCGCTATTTTGGATTAAAAGAACTCTTGACATTCAAATGAGTATGAGATTTTGAAAACATTAATTTTAATATTTGTTCCTCTTTTTGAAGTATTTACTATTGGTTCCGTTAATTTTGTTGTATTCACACTTATGAACACACAATTTTGATGTAGTTATGTTCGTCATTATATCTCGCAGTTATAAATTTTTGGAATAACAATTTTGATGTAGTTATGTTCGTCATTATATCTCGCAGTTATAAATTTTTGGAATATATGTTTATCGTTGCAAAAACCTAGGTATCCTTGTTTAATTTTAGAAGGCTATGGAGCGGATTCAAACCTAACCTCCACGCATTAATCACGAGTGACGCTTCACACCCACTTGCTTCGCCAACACGAAATGTGGCAGTCAACTTTTCTCGCAAAAACCAAAAAAAAGCACAAGGAAAAATACAAAAGCAGAAAGCTAAATTTAACTTCATTAATGATCTAGATAAATACCAATTTTGTTGGCGAAATGAAAGTAGGGGCCGAGCTCGAATTTTTTGAATCAGAGGAGGGTCACACCACGTTACGTTCCAGAGCTTTATGTGTCCACCACCATAACTTTTTTGAAAAACAGCATGCCAAACAATTTAATTTTTTGGAAATAAAGGCTTTATTTTTTATGTTTTTAATTAGGAAAAATAATATCAATATTTAATTAGCGATACAAAATAAGAGGCCGCGCAATTGCCAGCATTCGTCTAGGTATAGACCCAAAATGTCGTCCCTCTATATGGATTGACGCATCTGCGTGTCCAGGCCACGAGATCGAATCCGTTGCAGGGCTTGTTTTTCATGAAGGTAAGTTGAGTTTATGTGTTTGGTTGTGTGTCGGTTTTGTTGTCAGAAACGGAATTAGTTTGTGAATTTCTTTTTTTTGCTTTGCATGCAAGAAATAATAACACCTTTAGCTTCAGTCACAGCCGTTATTCGAAAAGCTTCGCTTCGACTCGGTGGTTGTTTTTGGCTCTGCACCCATTAAGGCAATGGGAATGCGTTTATTAATTGATTATATCCATGATGATATGGCATTTGATTCAATTTGAATTTGATGGATTTAGGAATTACGAGGTTGATTAATTCACCTCTCCGCCAACTCAAACCACTGACATAGTACGGTTCAATTTTCTTTAAAAAAACTGTTTGATCGGATCAAGATATTAATTTTTCTGCAATTGCTTTTGATGTTGGGTACGTCTTCAAGGGTTTTGATTGAGAGGGTAAAGCTTTCTAGATTCGTAATTTTATTTTCCGTCTGTTGATGTTTTCTTTGCTGTGCAGTCTAAGATCGGAAATGGAGAGCTTTGCGACAGCTTATCGCCTGACGTTCTTCGACGGCGAGCTCGAGTACGACAAGGGTTACATCGCGTGCATTCTATTTTAACTTACAGGCGGTTTCAGGCAATGGTCATTCAAAAGACGGGGATTCCCCCTAATCAGCAATCCACAATATTCGTCTACCGACAAACTTTGAATATGACCGTTAGACGCCAGAAATTTCCCATCAATGAGAATACCAATTTTAGCATAATCTTGAACCAACATAATCCTAGTAAAGAGAAGGGTTGTTTCTTTTATGTTACTGTCAACAAGCCCAAGAAAGATAGGAAGGGCAGGGGAAAGCGCAACGCCGAGGGAGAGATTGCAAAGGACTATGAATATGGATCTTCTAGAAGCGTGATATCGCCTGTGGATCTACGGCCGCCGGGAATTGGATTCTTTGCATGATTACAGTGAAGGAGGATTTCTCGAGGAGGAAGTCAGATGTGTCTCACTTGATGATTTTTGGAGCCTCTATTTACTTTCATGTCTCCAAAAAATCAAGGAAAAATCTAGAGTTGACATCAATGGGGGGTATTTGTTGGTTACACAAACACTCCCCACAAATACCATGTGTACTTGCCATCCCTCAGAATGAAAATTGTGCGAAGGAATGTAAAATTTGACGAAGATAAATCCATGTGATGCTCTCTTGAGAGGGAGCTTCAAATCCCACCAGAAGAGGATCTTTTAGCTCTAAAGGAGGAACCTCGAGAAGTTATGGAGCAACCACAAGTTGAGGAGCAAAGAGTGGAGATAACCACTCAAGCAAAACCATCCATATAAGGTAGGGAAAGGATCAGGGAAGCTAAGTGACTTGTGCAGGAGGCGAGGGAGAATGTAGGTGTTTCTTAAAATAAACACTGATAGAGAAGGTCACCAGATCGGTACACTGGCTACATGGTTCTAATGACTGAGCTTGTAGAGACTAAGCCATCCTCTTTTGAGGAAGAAGTACAGCAACCTCTGTGGGTAAATGCAATGGTGGAGGAATACAAATCCATTTCAAATAACAATGTTTGGGAAGTGATCCCAAGACCAACAAACAAATCAGTTGTGGGTATGAGATGGATATTCAAGGTAAAGCATGCAACAGACGGAAGAATAAAAAAGTACAATGACAGATTTGTGGCCAAGGGGTACTCTCAAGTTGAGGGGATTGACTATGAGGATACCTTTGCTCCTATAACAAGATACTCTTCCATTTGATCAATTAATTCTCTGGCTACATAGATGGGGTGGAAGATACACCAGATGGATGTAAAAACAACATTCCTCAATGGAGTGATTGAGGAGGTGTATATCAAGCAACCAAAAGGCTTCAAGATTTTTGATCGAGATTCTCATGTGTACGGACTCAAGCGAGCGTTGTATGGTCTCAAGCAAGCACCCCATGCTTGGTTTACCTTGATTGATAGCTATCTCACCAGTTTCGGTTCGCCAAAAGTGAAGTAGATGCAAACCTCTATCATATCTTGGTAGAAGTTAAATTGTTGATTATTTTCTTATATGTTGATGATTTGATTTTAAAGCAGTGATGCATGTCACACGGAATAAGTCGATCTTGCGGACAAGATAGACCTTCCTAGAATCTAAAGAAGACCTAATGACAAGCAAACCAACCAGACACTATCTTTCTCTAAATATGCTTTAATAAACAATAGCAAACAAGTGTTTTTAGGGCCTACCTTAGGTCCAACGCTAGCTTGTGGATGCCCTTGCTCCTTCGATCCAAATGAGCTCCTTTTCGCGAATCTGTAAACACAAACAAGGCAAACAAATTAAATAGCACCTGAAAAGCCAATTGCATAAAACATATTTAACATGAAAGTCAAGGAGTCCATGAAACAAATAACATAAGATACTTGTTGAGAAAAATGAGTTTGATTGTATTAATTCAAAAGAAGAAGAACTTTACAACCTTTGCCTTGACGCTGTACAAGCTCCTCCCAGGGTCCAGCAAGAAGTCTCCTCTACTTTGACAAGTTTCACTCACTCCCCAATGAAGCCAAAGAGATGTGTGATCTCTCCTCTTAAGCTCAACTAGGAAGTCTTGATTTCACCAGCATTTACCCTAAAAAATGTTCAGCTTCTAACCTCTCCAGCAACCAGCCCAATGCCTGTATTTATAGTGCAATGGAGGGAAGTTACTAGGTCCTCCTTCAAAGGGATAAAGCCCTCCTTCAAAGGGATAGCTCCTCTCATCAAGGGATTAGCTCCTTCTCTTTTGGGATGCATGAACCACCTCAGAGCGAACAATCCACGTCAAAATTCATTCTAGAAACCTCTAGAATTAACCCAAAGTGAGTTTTTTAAGATAAAACTTGCGCCTTTTGACTTTCACAGGGGTCTGCACCTACACCGTTAGAGACAGAGCGGGCAGGTCCGCAGTTTTTGTACACAGAAGGTGCGGGACCGTAGGTGACCATGAGAGAAAGTGCAGAACCAAAGTTACATTGATTTTTAATGTCTTTCTCCCATTTCCAAAGCTTGATTTGAAGAGCTGAGGTCTGAGACTTGCTTAGGAGGACAGTACAATTGATGATAGACTCATACTGACTGCAAATAATCATGGTGACGATATTTTTGTGTAACAATGCACATCTAATTAGATCTTGCAAGGAGGATCTTGCAAGAGAGTTTGAAATGAAGGACATGGGTCTCATGCACTACTTCCTTAGATTGGAAGTATCACAAGGTGATGGGGAATTGTTTGTCTCTCAGGGAGAGTATGCCAACAAGATACTTCATAGATTCCGCATGGACAGTTGCAAACCCATGGAGACACCTCTAGTGACCAACAAGAGGAAAGATGATGCCACTTTAGGTGAGGAAGTGGATGCTACTGTTTACCGAAAACTAGTCGGTTCACTAATGTATCTTGTGAACAGATGACCAGATATGTGCTATGCAATAAACTAGTTGATCCAAGCTATGGTTAGACCAATCAAATTATTTTTGGGAGAAGCTAAGCATGTTCTATGGTACCTCAGAGGCACTGCCGCGTTTGGACTATGGTATAAATAGACAAAGGGAGTGAAGCTTTGTGGCTTCACAGGTGCAGATTGGGTGAGGAGTCCATCAAACCGAAAGAGTACATCAGGTGGAAGTTTCAGTGCCGTGTCTGCAATTGTTTACTGTTATAGTAGGAAGCAAAGATCTGTGGCACTCAACTTGGAAAAACAAGAATACATGGATGCCAGTCAAGCAACATCTGAGATGATCTAGATGAGAAATATATTTGTTTGATTGTTTGGTCAGATGATCGATCCAACTGTGATCTACTATGATAATGAGAGCTATCTGAAAAATCTCAATTTTCACGATCGATCCAAGCATATAGATATCTTGTATCATCATTTACATGAATGTGTGTAGAGCCAGATAATGTTGTTGCAGTACATTTCGATAGAGGAACAAGATGATGATATTTTAACAAAGGCCTTGTCAAGAGGGAAGTTCAATTTCCATAGGTGCAGGATAGGGGTTATTGATAATACCTTTCTTGCTGCAATGGATTGTTTAAAAATGAAAAAAGAAATTCTCAATTTTATTTTGCCTTGATTAAATTGAGAAAATTTGAATTTCCACATCAGCAGACAACTTGGATGATGTTAAATTGTGTGACGTGGCTTTTTTCAACCAATTTACTCAGTAAATTCTAGTTGGAGGAGTTAGAGTTCATTTTTGCATGTGTGATTGCTAATTTGTAGCAATTAAGGTCAACTATCTCAAGTTGTTTTCAATTAAACTAGTTCCAACTTTTGGAGGAACTAGTAGAAGGCCAGTTAAGCAGTGGGACTTCAGTCAAACTCAATGATCATCTAGTTAACTAATCAATCAACCCAAAATAGCTAGTGCATGTAGAGAATTTGAGTTACCGAGTTGAGGTGGAGATTCCAAGGCAGTGTAACATCAGTTTTAGACTAGTCAGATCATTAACTATAAATCCTGGTTAGATGATTAGCCTAAGGAACTACACGATTCAATTAAGGAATTTCCTAAATAATATGGGCTAATTCCTCAAGGAACAACGCAAGGAAATAGGAGCTCAAGCTGAGACAAAATTTGACTAAGTCTAGGTCAGAGGCCTTCAATGAGTGGAGAGCTAGGTTGTGCACTTGTAGGGTGAGCTTAGTTGAGCAAAGCAATTGTAATACATCTCTATTCATTTGATTAATGCAAGCAAGCATTGGGGTTTTTACAGATTGCTTTCCCAAGATAAAAATACATGTTGCATGTGTGTTATTTCTTCTTGCATGTCTAAGATTTTTGTTGTAAATTGTGAATTAATGTCCGCAGAGCAATAGTGTAGGTTTTTGTCTTGTGATTTGATTAAAATTTCATGAACAATTGCAAATCTACAACCTAATTTCTACAGTTGATGCCTTCACCCTCCAAAGGGTCTTTGACCTTATGGAGCTTTCCGGGTACTTCGATCATCGAGACTTCATTATGTTCCTATTCTTTTAATGCTTCCTTTTTTTCCTTCTTTTCATGATCTTCTTTATGCATGTTGGCCACGATGTTCCTGAAATATCTATAGTTCCAATCATTCATGACAAGCAACCATCATCCTGAAAATATCCTATTCTAACATGATTAATGCATATTTCTTTTTCATGCTTTATTAGTGCACTTGGAAAGAGCAAGGAGAGTTTCTGGGCATAAGAGCACACTTTCAAAGGGTGAAGAGCTAAAGGGAAGAGACTTCAGGGCTTCAGAATACGCTCAAGAAAATCAGGCAATTAGGGTAGGGCGCATGATGCAAATATGAAGGACGAAGGAGAAGGCTTCGAGCTTCCTAAGCGAATTATGTGCTCAAGGGAGACAAGGAAGGCGGATGACATAAAGCTAAAGGCTAAAGGGAGAGGCTTCAAGGCTTCAAGGTGTGCCCATGTGCTCAAGAAGGAAAAGTAGGGCACATGGCGCAAGTTTTAAGGCTAAAGGGGGAGGCTTCATGCCTTCAGAGTGCGCTCATACGCTTAAAGGGTCAAGAGGGAGCATGGGAAACTGTGGAAGGTTGAAGGGTGGAGCTTAAGGCCTTTGGGATGTGCTCAAGGAGGGCACATTCATTTGGCTTGAAGGAGTGCGCTCAAAGGAAGAATTGGTTTCTCAAAGGATGCAATTTAGAAAAAGGAAGCAGAATGATGCTTGTGGAGTGCGTTATGTGCCCTTGGAGGGCGCATGACGCACTTTCTAACAACGAAGGATTCCCGATCAAGGATTAAGAATGCACCCATGTGCTTCTTGCCTCAATGGGTTGATTTTGAAACCAAAATTTGTTTAAGTTTGGAATATGGGACAAGGGGCGAACATGATGAGTTCAAACATAAAACCATGTGCGACACATACAAACTCATCGAGAAAACTTAGACAAGCTTGAACAAGCATAAATATACATCAAAACACCACTTTACATACATTACCTATCTAAAATGAACAAAGCGTGTGCAACTATGACCAAAAAGCGTCATTTTGTAACAACAAAGATGTCTTGACCATGAAATGCACTAAAGATGTTCTAACCAGTGCGACGACACATGAGAACAATTAAGAATGCTTGAAACACATAGGATAACCCGAACGACACTTGACGACCAAAGCGACACTAGATATGACAATGAAGTAGGCTCCAAAATTTGAATGTAGTGAAATTTTCGAAGGGTGTTGTAACAGCAACAACAAGTTGTTATAAAGCCTAAAGAGTCTTTGGGCTATCATAATGTTTAAGAGCCTTTGGGTTGTTATGGATCTGAAAATTATCATTGTGTGAATCGTTATACCCAGGTTGTAGGCCTTGGGAGATTTCCATTGACTAATGTGATAACATTGTTCACAATTAAACTATATAAAACTAGTTATTATGATCTCATTTGTGCTTACTCTACAATAACTACTTTTGGTTATTTATATGCAAACACAAGCGTGTAATTTGATACCTATTGTTGGTAGGCTAAATCGCTCCATTTTTCAACCCTTTTTCCCTTCAAAACCATAACCTTATACCTTTGTTTTAACCTTGTAAACTCCCTTATTCCTACACTAGTCCAAGAATCATATCCCTTCCTGCACTAGCTTTATGTTTCATGTTTAAGGGTTACAAATTTGCTTAATTATTAATTTTCGTAGATTTTATGCCTTTAAATCTTTGCAACTAATATTTCTCTTCCTAGAAAGTATTTGATGGACAATGAATTAATTATCTTGTTAGCATGGTCGAGTGCAGGTAGGATTCCTGCACCACTGGCGAATCTTCAACTACCGTGACAGGTCACCACTCCATGCAGACGCCGTGTTCTGGAACGATTAACTCAAGTTGGGCTTGGAGCATGGAGGAAAATCATGGATATGGTGGAGATTAGGTCGCCAGTTGAATACCTAGAATAGAGTTTTGTTATAGCCGAAAGGCTTAGCACGAGCTGCTGTTGTTATTTTGTTATGGCCGAAAAGCTCAGATTAGAATGCTCGTTGAAATTTGGTTACGGCCGCAAGCCTGGATGAAGGTGTAAAACATAGGACTCATATAGAAAATGGTAGCGATCGATAGATATAGCAAGGATACTGTGATTCTTCCCTTTTGTAATTTTTCTTATATCGCCCTCATTATGGGCTGGATTCGAATCCATGATGTATATTTGTTGATCATTAATAGAAAGGAACTACGCCATGTTTTCTCAATCTTGCATTGTAACTCTGTGTTGATGCATTTATTAAAGACCCGAGTCTTTTTGTTTCCTAAACAGGGAATCGAGTTGGTTGGCTAGGGCCCAGCTAACCCAACTCGTTCTCCCTTGTGTTCTTCTCTTTTTCGATTAAGGTGTGTTAATTATTTTTAATTCAAAGTGTGAAGTAAGCAAATGTTTCTTTTATCTTTCTGAAAGGTTTAAACCTAATTTCATTACAATGTGACGGATCTGTGGTGTGCGATCTCGATTGAAGTTTAATCTCATGATTTCCTTCTTTGAAGTTTAATCTCATTTTCTACCTGGATTGTGCAAGCATGCATTCCTGCACCAGTGCATTTGCAGTTTCGCATATTGATTCTTCCTGTTCATTATAGTAATGGTCTTTTGATTTTATTTGATAAGTCTTAATGTGATCCTAAAGAGTGTGATTTCTATTAAGTCTTAATGTGATTCTGAAAAGTGTGGTTTCCGTTCTAAAGTTCTTTTGATATTTAGAACTAAATACACTTCTGAAACAAAACGTTGTTGCGACACACACTGATCTGTGCCTGCACTTTATACTATTTCATAAAGATCTGATTCATGCGTAATAATTCTTAAAGGAAATCTTTTTGGGTTTAAAAGGTTATGCATGCAGATCAGTAGTGTGGATAACTATTTTAGGTCTCAAGCCTACTGTCACATCTAGATGATCTCTTAGATTAAATCCAGAAGTTCCTTAATTAAAAGTGTGCTTTGACTTTGGAATTAATTATTGTTTTAGTCATTAAAAGATTAGTTGAAGCATCTTTCGATTTGAGGAATTTACTTTAAAAGTTATGTTCACCTTTGCAAGTTATTTTTCTTAGTCAACACATTCTTTATTTTCTCAAAAGAAGGATTGGAAAGCTTGGTGTAGTAACCTCTGTCCTGGTACAGGAATCGATATCCTGATACAGGAACAAAGTGCTCTATCCTTGAGGCTTAGAGTTCCTGCATAAAGACATAAATCTTCAGTACAGGTGTAAGGTTTAGAGTTCCTGCATAAAGACATAAATCTTTAGTATAGGTGTAAAGTATACTCCCAACACCTAAACTTTGTTCTGGTACTAGTGCAAGCACATTGCAGAAGTACATGAATAATAACTTAGTACAAGGAGGAAGATCTAAAAGGAGCCAGATATCTTCAAGGGTCCAATTATTAATCTGGAACACAACTATACTGAAGATAAACATAGATTTACATTTTCAAAGATTGTTGCAAGAGGTTTTGAGAATTCCTTTCATTTGTTTTCCTGCAAAAGTACTTTCTTTCATATTCTAGCACTAGAATATCTTTGGTGTAAATTGTCGGGTGATCTTTTCTTTTTGATTCTGCAAGATTGCAATTAAGGAAGTAGGAATAGAGTTTGGAAAAGTTCATATCATTTCTGGCATTTCCTGTGCTTCGTCTCTAAGTTTACGAAACCCTCGGGTTGACAATTAAGTGTTGAAGGAGTCTGCTTGACAACAATTCCTGCACCCAACACCTCCAGGCTTGACCTTTGGTTTGAGGAGTCACGACCCAGGGGCATCTTATCCATCAAAGTCACCCGGGGATCGCACCCGACCTGGACCACACTAGTCTTACACTGGCCGGATATTTTAGCATGTCTCATTCCCTAGCACAGGGCACAACCACCCCCGTGAGATTTGATCTTGGGCCGCCTTACTAACAAGGCCCATCCTCAAATGGTTGTGTTAATAAAACTTGACTGAAATATAAAAATTTAAAAAACATAACAACTTTTAATTTATGTACAAATCTCATGAAAGTAATATATTATTAATGCTAAAATTTTTATAGTAATATAGTATTAATGATATTTTTTTTCTCCAAATGGTATCTTGAAAGATTTTACTCAATTTTGAATTTAGATTATTAAAAATTCAAGTAGAGTTTTAAATTAATGAAAACTTTGACTTCCTAAATAAATAAGGCTAAAAATTTTAATTTTGATTTTTTTCGATTTGTCATTATTAAAATTTGAGCAACCAAATTTTATTACAATTACAATATTAATTTTGATAAAATTGTCATTTTCTTACACCGACTATCTAATTGGTTCTTCAATCAACACTATTTTGGATTAAAAGAACTCTTGACATTAAAACGAGTATGAGATTTTGAAAACATTAATTTTAATATTTGTTCCTCTTTTTGAAGTATATACTATTGGTTCCATTAATTTTTTTTGTATTCATGCTTATGAACACACAATTTTGATGTAGTTATGCTCGTCATTATATCTCTCAGCAGTTATAAATTTTTGGAATATATGCTAATCGTTGCAAAAACCTAGGTCTACTTGTTTAATTTTAGAAGGCTATGGAGTGGATTCAAACATAACCTTCACACCTTAATCATGAGTGACACTTCACACCCACTTGCTTCGCCAACACGAAATGTGGTAGTCAACTTTTCTCGCAAAAACAGGCCAAAAGCACAAGAAAAATACAAAAGCAGAAAGCTAAATTTAACTTCATTAATGATCTGCATAAATACCAATTTTATTGGCGAAATGAAAGGAGGGGCCGAGCTCGAATTTTTTGAATCGGAGGAGGGTCACACCACGTTAAGTTCCAGAGCTTCATGTGTCCACCGCCATAACTTTTTTGAAAAACAACATGTGAAACAATTTAATTTTGCGGAAATAAAGGCTTTATATTTTATGTTTTTAATCAGGAAAAATAATATCAATATTCAATTAGCGATACAAAATAAGAGGCCGCGCAATTTCCAGCATTCGTCTAGGTATAGAGCCAAAATATCATCCCTCTATATGGATTGACGCATCTGTGTGTGCCAGGCCACGAGATCGAATCGTTGGAGGGCTTGTTTTTCATGAAGGTAAGTTAAGTTTATGTGTTTGGTTGTGTGTCGGTTTTGCTGTCAAAAACGGAATTAGTTTGTGAATTTATTTTGTTTGCTTTGCATGCAAGAAATAATAACACCTTCAGCTTCAGTCACGGCCATTATTCGAAAATCTTCGCTTCAGGTCGGGGGCTGTTTTTGGCTCTGCAGCCATTGAGACGGTGGGAATGCATTTATTAATTGATTATATCCATGATGATATGGCATTTCATTTGATTTGAATTTGACGGATTTAGGCGTTACGGGGTCAATTAATTCACCTCTTCGTCGACTCTAACCGTCGATATAGTCCGGTTCAATTTTCTTTGAAAAACTGTTTGATCGGATCGGGATATTAATTTTTCTACAATTGTTTTTGATGTTGGGCACGTCTTCAAGGGTTTTGATCCAAAGGGTAAAGCTTTCTGGATTCATAATTTTATTTGCCGTCTGTTGATGTTTTCTTTGTTGTGCAGTCTGAGATCGGCAAAGGAGAGCTTCGTGAAGGTTTATCGCCTAACGTTCTTCGACGGTGAGTTGGAGTATGACAAGGGTTACGTCAGCGTGCATTCTCTGTTAACTTACAGGCGGTTTCAGGCAATGGTCAGTCAGAAGACGGGGATTCCCCCCAATCAACAATCCACCGTATTCGTTTGCTGACAGACTTTGAAGATGACAGATAAACGCCAGAAATTGCCCGTCAACGAGAATATCAATTTCAACATAATCTTGAACCAGCATAATCCTAGCAGAGAGAAGGATTGTTTCTTTTATGTTATTGTCAAGAAGCCCAAGAAAGACAGGAAGTGCAGGGTAAAGTGCAACGCCGAGGCAGAGATTGCAGAGGACTATGAATCTGGATCGTCTAGAAGCGAGATCTCGCCTGTGGATCAATGGCAACCGGGAATCGAATTCTTGGCATGATTACTGTGAAGGAGGATTTCTCGAGGAGGAAGTCAGATGTGTCTCACTTGATGATTTTTGGAGCCTCTGCTTACTTTCATGTCTCCAAAGAATCAAGGAAGAATCTAGAGTTGACATCAGAATTGGGGATATTTGTTGGTTACACAGAAACTCCCCACAAATACCATGTGTACTTGCCATCCCTCAGAATTAAAATTGTGTGAAGGAATGTAAAATTTGATGAAGATAAATCCATGTGATGCTCTCTTGAGAGGGAGCTTCAAATCCCACCAGAAGAGGATCTTTTAGCTCTAAAGGAGGAACATGGGGAAGTTATGGAGCAACCACAAGTTGAGGAGGAGAGAGTGGAGATAACCACTCAAGCAAAACCACCTAGAGAAGGTAGGGAAAGGATCAGGGAAGCTAAGAGACTTGTTCAGGATGCGAGGGAGAATGTGGGTGTTCCTTAAAATAAACACAGGTAGAGAAGGTCACCAGAAGGGTACACTGGCTACATGGTTCTAATGACTGAGCTTGTAGAGACTAAGCCATCCTCTTTTGAGGAAGAAGTAGAGAAACTTGTGTGGGTAAATGCAATGGTGGAGGAATACAAATCCATTTTAAATAACAATGTTTAGGAAGTGATCCCAAGACCAACAAACAAATCAGTTGTGGGTTTGAGATGGATATTCAAGGTAAAGCATGCAACAGACGGAAGCATAAAAAGTACAAGGATAGATTTGTGACCAAGGGGTACTCTCAAGTTGAGGTGATTGACTATGAGGATGCCCTTTCTCCTATAACAAGATACTCATCCATTAGATCAATTCATTCTCTGGCCGCATAGATGGGGTGGAAGATACAACAAATGGACGTAGAAACAACATTCCTCAATGGAGTTATTGATGAGGTGTGTATCGAGAAACCAAAAGATTCAAGATTTTTTATGAATATCACATGTATACGGACTCAAGCGAGCGTTGTATGGTCTCAAGCAAGCACCCCGTGCTTGGTTCACCAGGATTGATAGCTACCTCACTGGGTTGGGTTCGCCATAAGTGAAGCAGATGCAAACCTCTATCATATCTTGGTAGAAGGTAAATTGTTGATTATTTTCTTATATGTTGATGATTTGATTTTAAATAATGATGCACATCTAATTAGATCTTGCAAGGAGGACCTTGCAAGAGAGTCGAAATGAAGGACATGGGTAGCATGCACTACTTCCTTGGATTGGAAATATCACAAGGTGATGGGGAATTGTTTGTATCTCAGGGAAAGTATGCCAACGAGATACTTCATAGATTCTGCATGGACAGTTGCAAACCCATGGAGACACCTCTAGTGACCAACTAGAGGAAAGATGATGCCACTTCAGGTGAGGAAGTGGATGTTACTGTTTACCGAAAACTAGTGGGTTCACTAATGTATCTTGTGAACACATGACCAGGTATGTGCTATGCAATCAACTAGTTTATGCAAGCTATGGTTAGGCCAACCAAATTATTTTTGAGAGAAGCTAAGCATGTTTTATGGTACCTCAGAGGCACTGCCGAGTTTGGACTATGGTATAAATAGACAAAGGGAGTGAAGCTTTGTGGCTTCACAGGTGTAGATTGGGTGAAGAGTCCATCAGACCGAAAAAGTACATCAGGTGGAAGTTCAGTGTCATTTCCGCAATTGTTTACTGGTAAAGTAGGAAGCAAAGATCTGTGGCACTCAACTTGGCAAAAGAAGAATACATGGATGCCAGTCAAGCAACATGTGAGACGATCTAGATCAGAAATATATTTGTTTGATTGTTTGGTCAGATGATGGATCCAACTATGATCTACTATGATAGTCAAAGTTGCATCAAGCTATCTGAAAAATCCCATTTTTCACGATCGATCCAAGCATATAGATATCTAGTATCATCATTTGCATGACTGTGTGCAAAGACAGATAAGGTTGTTGCAGTACATTCTGATAGAGGAACAACATGATGATATTTTAACAAAGGCCTTATCAAGAGGGAAGTTCAATTTCCATAGGTGCAGGATAGGGGTTGTTGATAATACCTTTCTTGCTAAGATGAATTGTTGAAAAATGCAACAAGAAATTCTCAATTTGATTTTGCCTTGATTAAATTGAGAAAATTTGAATTTCCACATCAGTAGACAACTTGGATGATGTTAACTTGTGTGACGTGGCTTTTGTCACCCAATTTACTCTATAAATTTGATTTGGAAGAGTTAGAGTTCATTTCCGCATGTGTGATTGCTAATTTTTAGCAATTAAGGTCAGCTATCTCAGGTTGTTTTCAATTAAACTAGTTCCAACTTTTGGAGGAACTAGTGGAAGGCTGGTTAAGCAGTGGGACTTCAGTCAAACTCAATGATCATCTAGTTAACTAGCAATCAACCCAAAATAGCTAGTGCATGTAGATAATTTGAGTTACCGAGTTGAGGTGGAGATTCCAAGGCAGTGTAACATCAGTTTTAGACTAGTCAGATGATTAACTATAAATCCTAGTTAGATGATTAGCCTAAGGAACTGCACAATTCAATTAAAGGAATTTCCTAAATAATAGGGGCTAATTCCTCAAGGAACAATGCAAGGAAATAGGAGCTCAAGCTGAGGCAAAATTTGACTAAGTCTAGGTCAGAGGCCTTCAGTGAGCAGAGATATAGGTTGTGCACTTGTAGGGTGAGCTTAGTTGAGCAAAGCAATTGTAATACATCTCTATTCATTTGATTAATGCAAGCAAGCATTGGGGTTTTTAGCAGATTTCTTTCCAAAGATAAAAATACTTGTTGCATGTGTGTTATTTCTTCTTGAATGTCTCAGATTTGTGTTCTAAATTGTAAATTAAAGTCTGTAGAGCAATAGTGTAGGATTTTGTCTTGTGATTTGATTAAAATTTCAAGAACAGTTGCAAATCTACAACCTAATTTCTACAGTTGATGCCTTCACCCTCCAAAGGGTCTTTGATCTTATGGAGCTTTCTGGGTACTTCGATCATCGAGACTTCATTGTGTTCCTATTCTTTTAATGCTTCCTTTTTTTTCCTTCTTTTCCTGATCTTCTTTATGCATGTTGGCCACGATGTTCCTGAAATATCTGTAGTTCCAAACACTCATGACAAGCAACCATCATCCTGAAAATATCCTATTCTAACATGCTTAATGCATATTTTTTTTTCATGCTTTATTAGTGCACTTGGAAAGAGCAAGGAGAGCTTTTGGCATAAGACACACTTTAAAAGGCTGAAGGGCTAAAGGGAAGAGACTTGAGGGCTTCATAATGTGCTCAAGAGAATGAGGCAATTAGGGTAGGGCGCATGACATAAATACGAAGGACGAAGGAGAAGGCTTCGAGCTTCCCAAGTGAACTGTACACTCAAGGGAGACAAGGAGGGCACATGACATAAAGCTGAAGGCTGAAGGGAGAGGCTTCATGGCTTCAAGGTGTGCCCATGTGCTCAAGAAGGCAAAGTAAAGGGGGAGGGTTCATGCCTTCAGAGTGTGCTCATGCACTTAAAGGGTCAAAAGGGAGTATGGGAAACTGTGGAAGGCTGAAGGGTGGAGCTTAAGGCCTTTGGGATGTGCTCAAGGAGGGCACATTCATTTGGGTTGAAGGAGTGCACTCAAAGGAAGACTTGGTTTCTCAAAGGGTGCAGTTCAGAAAAAGGAAGCAGAATGATGCTAGAAGAGTGTGTTATGCACTCTTGTAGGGCGCATGACGCACTTTCGAACAATGAAAAATTCCCGATCAAGGATTAAGAGTGCACCCATGTGATTCTTGCCTCAATGGGTTCACTTTGCAACCAAAATTTGTTTAAGTTTGGAAGATGGGACAAGGGGCGAACATGATGAGTTCAAACATAAAACCATGTGCAACACATACCAACTCATCGAGAAAACTTAGACAAGCTTGAAAAAGCATAAATATACTCAAAACACCACTTTAAATACATTACCTATGTACAATGAACAAAGTGTGTGCAACTATGACCAAAAAGCGTCATTTTGTAATAACAAAGATGTCTTGACCATGAAATGCACTAAAGATGTTCTAACCAGTGCGAGGACACATGAGAACAATTAAGAATGCTTGAAACACATAGGATAACCCGAACGACACTTGATGACCAAAGCAACACTAGATATGACAGTGAAGTAGGCTCCAAAATTTGAATGTAGTGAAATTTTCGGAGGGTGTTGTAGCAGCAACAACAAGTTGTTATAAAGCCTAAGGAGTCTTCGGGATATCATAAAGTTCAAAGTCCTTTGGGTTGTTATGGATCTAAAAAATATCATTGTGTGAATCGTTATACCTAGGTTGTAGGCCTTGGGAGATTGCCATTGACTAATGTGATAACATTGTTCACAATTACACGAGATCAAACTAGTTATTATGATCTCATTTGTGGTTACTCTACAATAACTAGTTTTGGTTATTTATATGCTAACACAAGCATGTAATTTGATACCTATTGTTGGTAGGCAAAATTGCTTCATTTTTCAACCCTTTTTCCCTTAAAACCCATAACCTTATACCTCTGTTTTAACCTTGTAAACTCCCTTATTCCTACACTAGTCCAAGAATCGTATCCCTTCCTGCACTAGCTTTATGTTTCATGTTTAAGGGTTACAAATGTGCTTAATTATTCATTTTCGTAGATTTTATGGACAATGAATAATTATCTTGTTAACATGGTCGAGTGCAGGTAGGATTCCTGCAGCACGAGTGAATTTTCAACTATAGTGACAGCTCACCACTCCATGCGGACGCCGTGTTCTGGAATGATTAACTCGCTGGTTGAATACATAGAATAGAGTTTTGTTATAGCCGAAAGGCTTAGCACGAGTTGTTGTTGTTATTTTGTTATGGCTGAAAGGCTCAGATTGGATTGCTCGTTGCAATTTGGTTACGGCCGCAGGCCTGGATGAATGTATAAAACATAGTACTCAGATAGAAAATGGTAGCGAGCAATAGATATAGAAAGGATACTATGATTCTTCCTTTTTGTAATTTTTCTTATATCGCCCTCGTTCTGGGTTGGATTCGAAATCATGATGTATATTTGTTGATCATTAATAGAAAGGAACTATGCCATGTTTTCTCAATCTTGCACTGTAACTCTGTGTTGATGCGTTGATTAAAGAGTCAAGTCTTTACGTTTCCTAAATAGGGAAACGAGTTGGTTGGATAGGGCCCAACCAACCCAGCTCGTTCTCCCTTGTGTTCTTCTCTTTTTCGATTAAGGTGTGTTAATTATTTTTAATGCAAAGTGTGAAGTAAGCAAATGTTTCTTTTATCTTTCTGCAAGGTTTAAATCTGATTTCATTACAATGTGACAGATCTGTGGTGTTCGATCTCGATTGAAGTTTAATCTCATGATTTCCTTCTTTGAAGTTTAATCTTTTTTTCTGCCTGGATCATGCAAACATGCATTCCTGCACCAGTGCATTTACAATTTCGCATATTGATTCTTCCGGTTCATTATAGTAATGGTCTTTTGTTTTTATTTGATAAGTCTTAATGTGATCCTAAAGAGTGTGATTTCTATTAAGTCTTAATGCGATTCTTAAATGTGTGGATTCCATTCTGAAGTTCTTTTGATATTTAGAACTAAATACACTTCTGAAACAAAATGTTGTTGCGACACACATTGATCTGTGCCTACACTTTATACAATTTAAGAAAGATCTGATTCATGCGTAATAATTCTTAAAGGAAATCTTTCTGGGTTTAAAAGGTTATGAATGCAAATTAGTAGTGTGGATAACTATTTCATGTTTGAAGCCTGCTGTCACATCTAGATGATCTCTTAGATTACATGCAGATGTTCCTTAATTAAAAGTGTTCTTTGACTTTGGAATTAATTATTGTTTTATCATTAAAAGATTAGTTGAAGCATCTTTCTATTTGAGGAATTTACTTTAAAAGTTATGTTCACCTTTGCAAGTTACTTTTCTTAGTCAACACATTCTTTATTTTCTCGAAAGAAGGATTGGAAAGCTTGATGTAGTAACCACTTTCCCGGTACAGGAATCGATCTCCTGATACAGGAATAGAGTGCTCTAGCCTTGAGGCTTAGAGTTCCTGTATAAAGACATAAATATTCAGTACAAGTGTAAAGTTTAGAGTTCCTACATAAAGACATAAATATTCAGTACAGGTGTAAAGTATACTGCCAACACTTAAACTTTGTTTTGGTACTAGTGCAAGCACATTGCAGAAGTACATGAATAATAACTTAGTATAAGGAGGAAGATCTAAAAGGAGCCAGATATCTTTAAGGGTCCAATTATTAATCTGGAATACAACTATACTGAAATTAAACATAGATTTAAATTTTCAAAGATTGTTGCAAGACGTTTTGAGAATTCCTTTCATTTGTTTTCCTGCAAAAGTACTTTCTTTCATATTCCAGCGCTAGAATATCTTTGGTGTAAATTGTCGGGTGATCTTTTCTTTTTGATTCTGTAAGATTGCAATTAAGGAAGTAGGGATAGAGTTTGGAAAAGTTCATATCATTTCTGGCATTTCTTGTGCTTCGTCTCTAAGTTTACGAAACCCTCGGGTTGACAATTAAGTGTTGAAGGAGTCTACTTGACAACAATTCCTACACCCAACACCTATATGTCTCGGGAGATAGTTGGTCACATTAAATTGTACTGCCTTTTACCCAGATATAATCTTAAGTTTTATTATGTTAAAATGTAAGGCCTTATAAGAATATTGGGAGAAGTTAATGTATATTATGGCTTGTGTGGATTACATAGCCTAACTCCAAAAATGATTATGCTAAATTACTTAGTTTTATTTCCATTTGGATTGTGTGGTCAAGTATAGAGACATCAAGATGAACTTAGGATTGTGTGGTCAAGTATAGCCTCTAAGTTGTTTGGATGGAATATGAAATATTTAAGACATTATTCTAAGTAAATAATATGCACTCTATAATAAAATAATAAATGTTAGGGATATAGATTCTTGGATTTGAAGTATTTCAAATTCAATGGTGTATATATTAATTTATACAATATTTATTGCTTTGTTGCAAGATGCGTATTAATTATTTATTTAGAAAAGTTCAAAGGCAACATGAAATTTCAAGGACAACATGAAGCTTCAACAAATGAAAGTAGCTTAATAATAAAAGTTTGAAATATTAAAGTTTTTGTTTTTTTGTTTGTTTGTCAAGTTGTCTGTGATCCTCCAGGCTTGACCTATGGTTTGAGGAGTCGTGACCCAAGGGCATCTTATCCGTCAAAGTCACCCGGGGATCGCACCCAACCTGGACCACACTAGCCTTACGCTGGCTGGATATTTTAGCATGTCTCATTCCCTAGCACAAGGCACAACCACCCCTGTGAGATTTGATCTTGAGCCACCTTACTAACAAGGCCCATCCTCAAATGGTTCTGCTAATAAAACTTGACTGAAATATAAAAATTTAAAAAACATAACAACTTTTAATTTATGTGCAAATCTCATGAAAGTAATATATTATTAATGCTAAATTTTTTATAGTAATATATTATTAATGATAAAAAATATATAAAATAAAAATAAAAATAAAAAATTCCAAATGATATCTTGAAAGATTTTACTCAATTTTGAATTTAGATTATTAAAAATTCAAGTAGAGTTTAAATTAATGAAAACATTGACTTCCTAAATAAATAAGGCTAAAAATTTTATATTTTGATTTTTTTTGATTTTTCATTATTAAAATTTGAGCAACCAAATTTTATTACAATTACACTATTAATTTTGATAAAATTGTCATTTTCTTACACAGACTATCTAATTTGTTCTTCAATCAGCACTATTTTGGGTTAAAATAACTCTTGACATTGAAACGAGGATGAGATTTTGAAAACATTAATTTTAATATTTGTTCCTCTTTTTGAAGTATTTACTATTGGTTCCGTTAATTTTTTTGTATTCATGCTTATGAACACACAATTTTGATGTAGTTATGTTCGTCATGATATCTCTTAGCAGTTATAAATTTTTGGAATATATGCTTATCGTTGCAAAAACCTAGGTCTCCTTGTTTATTTTAGAAGGCTATGGAACGGATTCAGACCTAACCTTCACACATTAATCGTGAGTGACACTCCACACCCACTTGCTTCGCCAACACAAAATGTTGCAGTCAACTTTTCTCGCAAAAACCAGGAAAAAAGCACAAGGAAAAATACAAAAGCAGAAAGCTAAATTTAACTTCATTAATGATCTGGATAAATACCAATTTTAATGGCGAAATGACAAGAGGGTACAAGCTCGAATTTTTTTAATCGGAGGAGGGTCACACCACGTCACGTTCCAGAGCTTCATGTGTCCATCGCCATAACTTTTTTGAAGAACACCATGTGAAACAATTTAATTTTCCGGAAATAAAGGCTTTATTTTTTATGTTTTTAATTAGGAAAAATAATATCAATATTTAATTAGCGATAAAAGATCAGAGGTTCCGCAATTGCCAGCATTCATCTAGGTATAGACCCAAAATGTCATCCCTCTATATGGATTGATGCATCTGTGTGTGCCAGGCCACGAGATCGAATCCGTTGAAGGGCTTGTTTTTCATGAAGGTAAGTTGAGTTTATGTGTTTGGTTGTGTGTCGGTTTTGCTGTTAGAAACGGAATTATTTGTGAATTTCTTTTGTTTTCTTTACATGCAAGAAATAATAACACCTTTAGCTTCAGTCATGGCCATTATTCAAAAAGCTTCGCTTCGCCTCGGTGGCTGTTTTTGGCTCTGCAGCCGTTGAGGCGGTGGGAATGCATTTATTAATTGATTATATCCATGATGATATGGCGTTTCATTGGATTTGAATTTGATGGATTTAGGCGTTACAGGGTCGATTAATTCACCTCTCCATCGACTCTAACTGCCAACATAGTCTGGTTCAATTTTCTTTGGAAAAACTGTTTGACCGAATCGGGATATTAATTTTTCTGCAATTGTTTTTGATGTTGGGTATGTCTTCAAGGGTTTTGATTCAAAGGTTAAAGCTTTCTGGATTCGTAATTTTATTTGTCGTCTATTGATGTTTTCTTTGTTGTGCAATCTGAGATCGGCAATGGAGAGCTTCGCGACAGCTTATCGCCTGACGTTCTTCAACAGCAAGCTGGAGTACGACAAGGGTTACGTCGGCGTGCATTCTCTGTTAACTTACAGGTGGTTTCATGCCATGGTCAATCAGAAGACGGGTATTCCCCCCAATTAGCAATCCACCGTATTCGTCTGCCGACAAACTTTGAAGATGATGGATAAATGCCAGAAATAGCCCATCAATGAGAATACCAATTTCAACATAATCTTGTACCAGCATAATACTAGCAAAGAGAAGGATTTTTTCTTTTATGTTATTGTCAAGAAGCCCAAGAAAGACAGGAAGGGCAGGGGAAAACGCAACGCCGAGGCAGAGATTGCAAAGGACTATGAATCCGCATCGTCTAGAAGCGAGATCTCGCCTATGGATGAATGGAACTAGGAATCAGATTCTTGGCATGATTACATCGAAGGAGGATTTCTCGGGGAGGAAGTCAGATGTGTCTCACTTGATGATTTTTGGAGCCTCTGTTTACTTTCATGTCTCCAAAGAATCAAGGAAGAATCTAGAGTTGACATCAGAATTGGGGGTATTTGTTGGTTACACAAAAACTCCCCACAAATACCATGTGTACTTGCCATCCCTTAGAATGAAAATTGTGTGAAGGAATGTAAAATTTGACGAAGATAAATCCATGTGATGCTCTCTTGAGAGGAAGCTTCAAATCCCACCAGAAGAGGATCCTTGAGCTCTAAAGGAGGAACCTCGGGAAGTTATGGAGCAACCACAAGTTGAGGAGCAGAGAGTGGAGATAACCACTCAAGCAAAACCATCCATATAAGGTAGGGAAAGGATCAGGGAAGCTAAGAGACTTGTGCAGGATGCGAGGGAGAATGTGGGTGTTCCTTAAAATAAACACAGGTAGAGAAGGTCACCAGATCGGTACAATGGCTACATGGTTCTAATGACTAAGCTTGTAGAGACTGAGCCATCCTCTTTTGAGGAAGAAGTAGAGAAACTTGTGTGGGTAAATGCAATGGTGGAGGAATACAAATCCATTTTAAATAACAATGTTTCGAAAGTGATCCCAGGACCAACAAATAAATCAGTTGTGGGTTTGAGAGGGATATTCAAGGTAAAGCATGCAACAGACGATAGGGGATTGACTATGAGGATACCTTTGCTCCTATAACAAGATACTCATCCATTAGATCAACTCATTCTCTGGCTGCATAGATGGGGTGGAAGATACACCAGATGGATGTAAAAACAACATTCCTCAATGGAGTTATTGAGGAGGTGTATATCAAGCAACCAAAAGGCTTCAAGATTTTTTATTGAGATTCTCATGTGTACAGACTCAAGTGAGCGTTGTATGGTCTCAAGCAAGCACCCCATGCTTGGTTTACTTTGATTGATAGCTATCTCACCGGTTTGGGTTCGCCAAAAGTGAAGTAGATTCAAACCTCTATCATATCTCGGTAGAAGTTAAATTGTTGATTATTTTCTTATATGTTGATGACTTGATTTTAAACAATGATGCACATCTAATTAGATCTTGCAAGGAGGATCTTGCAAGAGAGTTTGAAATGAAGGACATGGGTCTCATGCACTAGTTCCTTAGATTGGAAGTATCACAAGGTGATGGGGAATTGTTTGTCTCTCAGGGAGAGTATGCCAACAAGATACTTCATAGATTCCGCATGGATAGTTGCAAACCCATGGAGACACCTCTAGTGACCAACTAGAGGAAAGACGATGCCACTTAAGGTGAGGAAGTGTATGCTACTGTTTACCGAAAACTAGTGGGTTCACTAATGTATCTTGTAAACACATGACCAGATATGTGCTATGCAATAAACTAGTTGATCTAAGCTATGGTTAGGCCAACCAAATTATTTTTGGGAGAAGCTAAGCATGTTCTATGGTACCTCAGAGGCACTGCGGAGTTTGGACTATGGTATAAATAGACAAAGGGAGTGAAGCTTTGTGGCTTCACAGGTGCAGATTGGGTGAGGAGTCCATCAGACCGAAAGAGTACATTAGTTGGAAGTTTCAGTGTCGTGTCTGAAATTGTTTACTGGTATAGCAGGAAGCAAAGATCTGTGGCAATCAACTTGGCAAAAGAAGAATACATGGATGCCATTCAAGCAACATGTGAGACGATCTAGACGAGAAATATATTTTTTTTATTATTTAGTCAGATGATGGATCCAACTGTGATCTACTATGATAATCAGAGTTGCATCAAGCTATCTGAAAAATCATGTTTTTCACAATCGATCCAAGCATATAGATATCTGGTATCATCGTTTACATGACTGTGTGCAGAGGCAGATAATGTTGTTGCAGTACATTCCAATAGAGGAACAAGATGCTAATATTTTAACAAAAGCCTTTTCAAGAGGGACGTTCAATTTCCATAGGTGCAGGATAGGGGTCGTTGATAATACCTTTCTTGCTGAGATGGATTGTTGAAAAAAGCAACAAGAAATTCTCAATTTGATTTTGCCTTGATTAAATTGAGAAAATTTGAATTTCCACATCAGCAGACAACTTGGATGATGTTAACTTGTGTGACGTGGCTTTTGTCACCCAATTTACTCTGTAAATTCGAGTTGGAGGAGTTAGATTTCATTTCTGCATGTGTGATTGCTAATTTGTAGCAATTAAGGTCAGCTATCTCAAGGTGTTTTCAATTAAACTAGTTCCAACTTTTGGAGGAACTAGTGGAAGGCCAGTTAAGCATTGGGACTTCAATCAAACTCAATGATCATCTAGTTAACTAATCAATCAACCCAAAATAGCTAGTGCATGTAGAGAATTTGAGTTACTGAGTTGAGGTGGAGATTCCAAGGCAGTGTAACATAAATTTTAGACTAGTCAGATGATTAACTATAAATCCTAGTTAAATGATTAGCCTAAGGAACTGCACAATTCAATTAAAAGTATTTCCTAATTAATAGGGGCTAATTCCTCAAGGAACAACACAAGGAAATAGGAGCTCAAGCCGAGGCAAAATTTGAGTAATTCTAGGTCAGAGGCCTTCAATGAGCAGAAAAATAGGTTGTGCACTTGTAGGGTGAGCTTAGTTGAGCAAAGCACTTGTAATACATCTCTATTCATTTGATTAATGCAAGAAAGCATTGGGGTTTTTAGCAGATTGCTTTCCCAAGATAAAAATACTTGTTGCATGTGTGTTATTTCTTCTTGCATGTATGAGATTTTTGTTCTAAATTGCGAATTAAAGTCCACGGAGCAATAGTGTAGGTTTTTGTCTTGTGATTTGATTAAAATTTCATGAACAGTTGCAAATCTACAACCTAATTTCTACAGTTGATGCCTTCACCCTCCAAAGGATCTTTGATCTTATGGAGATTTTCGGGTACTTTTATCATCGAGACTTCATTGTGTTCCTATTCTTTTAATGCTTCCTTGTTTTCCTTCTTTTCCTGATCTTTTTTATGCATGTTAGCCACGATGTTCCTGAAATATCTGTAGTTCCAATCACTCATGACAAGCAACCATCATCTTGAAAATATCCTATTCTAACATGCTTAATGCATATTTTTTGTTCATGCTTTATTAGTGCACTTGGAAAGAGCAAGGAGAGCTTCTGGGCGTAAGAGCACACTTCAAAAGGCTGAAGGGCTAAAGGGAAGAGACTTCAGGGCTTCAGATTGCGCTCAAGAGAATGAGGCAATTAGGGTAGGGTGCATGATGAAATGACCAAAAAGCGTCCAACTATGACCAAAAAGCGTCGTTTTGTAACAACAAAGATGTCTTGACCATGAAATGCACTAAAGATGTTCTAACCAATGTGACGACACATGAGAGCAATTAAGAATGCTTGAAACACATAGGATAACCCAAACAACACTTAACGACCAAAGCGACACTAGATATGACAGTGAAGTAGGCTCCAAAATTTGAATGTAGTGAAATTTTTGGAGGGTGTTGTAGCAGTAACAACAAGTTGTTATAAAGCCTAAAGAGTCTTTGGGCTATCATAAAGTTTAAGAGCCCTTTGGGTTGTTATGGATCTGAAAAATATCATTGTGTGAATGGTTATACCCAGGTTGTAGGCCTTGGGAGATTGCCATTGACTAATGTGATAACATTGTCCACAATTACACTAGATCAAACTAGTTATTATGATCTCATTTGTGCTTACTCTACAATAACTAGTTTTGGTTATTTATATGCAAACACAAGCGTGTAATTTGATACCTATTGTTGGTAGGCTAAATTGCTCCATTTTTCAACCCTTTTTCCCTTCAAAACCATAACCTTATACCTCTGTTTTAAACTTGTAAACTCCCTTATTCCTACACTAGTCCAAGAATCGTATCCCTTCCTGCACTAGCTTTATGTTTCATGTTTAAGGGTTACAAATGTGCTTAATTATTCATTTTCGTAGATTTTATGGCTTTAAATCTTTGCAAACTAATATTTCTCTTCCTAGAAAGTATTTGATGGACAATGAATTAATTATCTTGTTAGCGTGGTCGAGTGCAGGTAGGATTCCTGCAGCACGGGCGAATCTTCAACTACCGTGACAGGTCACCACTCCATGTGGACGCCGTGTTCTGGAACGATTAACTCGAGTTGGGCTTGGAGCATGGAGGAAAATCAGGGAAATGGTGGAGATTAGGTCGCTGGTTGAATACCTAGAATAGAGTTTTGTTATATCCGAAAGGCTTAGCATGAGTTGTTGTTGTTATTTTGTTATGGCCAAAAGGCTCAGATTGGAATGCTCATTGTAATTTGGTTAACGCCAAAGGCCTAGATCATTGTATAAAACATAGGACTCAGATAGAAAATGGTAGCGAGCGATAGATATAGCAAGGATACTGTGATTCTGCCCTTTTGTAATTTTTCTTATATCGCCCTTGTTCTGGGCTGGATTCGAATTCATGATGTATATTTGTTGATCATTAAATGAAGGAACTACGCCATGTTTTCTCAATCTTGTACTGTAACTCTGTTGATGTGTTGAGTAAAGAGCCGAGTCTTTTCGTTTCCTAAACAAGGAAACGAGTTGGTTGGCTAGTGCCCATCTAACCCAGCTCGTTCTCCCTTGTGTTCATCTCTTTTTCGATTAAGGTGTGTTAATTATTTTTAATGCAAAGTGTGAAGTAAGCAAATTTTTCTTTTATCTTTGTACAAGGTTTAAATCTGATTTCATTACAATGTGACGGATCTGTGTTTTGCGATCTCGATTGAAGTTTAATCTCATGATTTCCTTCTTTAAAGTTTAATCTCACTTTCTGCCTGGATCGTGCAAGCACGCATTCCTGCACCAGTGCATTTGCAGTTTCGCATATTGATGCTTACGGTTCATTATAGTAATGGTCTTTTGTTTTTATTTGATAAGTCTTAATGCGATCCTAAAGAGTGTGATTTCTATTAAGTCTTAATGCGATTCTGAAAAGTGTGGTTTGCATTCTGAAGTTCTTTTGATATTTAGAACTAAATACACTTCTGAAACAAAGCGTTGTTGCGACACACACTGATCTGTGCCTGCACTTTATACTATTTAAGAAAGATCTGATTCATGCGTGATAATTCTTAAAGGAAATCTTTCTGTGTTTAAAAGGTTATGCATGTAGATCAGAAGTGTGCATAACTATTTCAGGCTTGAAGCCTGCTGTCACATCTAGACGGTCTCTTAGATTACATGCAGAAGTTCCTTAATTAAAAGTGTGCTTTGACTTTGGAATTAATTATTGTTTTAGTCATTAAATATTAGTTGAAGCATCTTTCGATTTGAGGAATTTACTTTAAAAGTTATGTTCACCTTTGCAAGTTATTTTTCTTATTCAACACATTCTTTATTTTCTCGAAAGAAGGATTGGAAAGCTTGGTGTAGTAACCTCTGTCCCGGTACAAGAATCGATCTCCTGATACAGGGACAGAATGCTCTAGCCTTGAGGCTTAGAGTTCCTGTATAAAGACATAAATCTTCAGTACAGGTGTAAAGTTTAGAGTTCCTGCATAAAGACATAAATCTTCAGTACAGGTGTAAAGTATACTCCCAACACTTAAACTTTGTTCTGGTACTAGTGCAAGCACATTTTAGATGTACATGAATAATAACTTAGTACAAGGAGGAAGATCTAAAAGGAGCCGGATATCTTTAAGGGTCCAATTATTAATCTAGAACACAACTATACTGAAGATAAACATAGATTTACATTTTCAAAGATTGTTGCAAGAGTTTTTGAGAATTCCTTTCATTTGCTTTCCTGCAAAAGTACTTTCTTTCATATTCCAGCACTAGAATATCTTTGGTGTAAATTTCCGGGTGATCTTTTCTTTTTGATTCTGCAAGATTGCAATTAAGGAAGTAGGGATAGAGTTTGGAAAAGTTCATATCATTTCTAGCATTTCCTGTGCTTTGACTCTAAGTTTACGAAACCCTCGGGTTGGCAATTAAGTGTTGAAGGAGTCTGCTTGACAACAATTCCTGCACCCAACACCTATATGTCTTGGGAGATAGTTGGTCACATTAAATTCTGCCTTTTACCCAGATATAATCTTAGGTTTTATTATGTTAAAATGTAAGGCCTTATAAAAATATTGGGAGAAGTTAATGTATATTATGGCTTGTGTGGATTACATAGCCTAACTCCAAAAATGATTATGCTAAATTCCTTAGTTTTATTTCCTTTTGGATTGTGTGGTCAAGTATAGAGACATCAAGATGAACTTAGGATTGTGTGGTCAAGTATAGCCTCTAAGTTGTTTGAATAGAATATGAAATAATTAAGACATATTTTCTAAGTAAATAATATGCACTCTATAATAAAATAATAAATGTTAGGGATATAGATTCTTGGATTTGAAGTATTTCAAATTCAATGGTGTATATATTAATTTATACAATATTATTTCTTTGTTGCAAGATGCGTATTAATTATTTATTTAGTAAAGTTCAAAGGCATCATGAAATTTCAAGGACAACATGAAGCTTCAACAAATGAAAGTAGCTTAATAATAAAATTTTAAAATATTAAAGTTTTTGTTTGTTTGTTTGTTTGTTTGTTTGTTTGTTTGTCAAGTTGTCTGTGATCTTCCAGGCTTGACCTATGGTTTGAGGAGTCGCGACCTAGGGGCATCTTATCCGTCAAAGTCACCCGGGGATCGCACCCGGCCTGGACCACACTAGTCTTACGCTGGCTGGATATTTTAGCATGTCTCATTTCCTAGCACAGGGCACAACCAACCCCGTGAGATTTGATCTTGGGCCGCCTTACTAACGAGGCCCATCCTCAAATGGTTCTGCTCATAAAACTTGACTGAAATATAAAAATGTAAAAAACATAACAACTTTTAATTTATGTACAAATCTCATGAAAGTAATATATTATTAATGCTAAATTTTTTATAGTAATATATTATTAATGATATTTTTTTTTTCCAAATGATATCTTGAAAGATTTTACTCAATTTTGAATTTAGATTATTAAAAATTCAAGTAGAGTTTTAACTTAATGAAAACTTTGACTTCCTAAATAAATAAGGCTAAAAATTTTATATTTTGATTTTTTTTTATTTGTCATTATTAAAATTTGAGCAACCAAATTTTATTACAATTACACTATTAATTTTGATAAATTGGTCATTTTCTTACACCAGCTATCTAATTGGTTCTTCAATCAACACTATTTTGGATTAAAAAAACTCTTGACATTCAAACGAATATAGATTTTGAAAACATTAATTTTAATATTTGTTCCTCTTTTTGAAGTATATACTCTTGGTTCCGTTAATTTTTTTTTGTATTCACGCTGATGAACACACAATTTTGATGTAGTTATGTTCGTCATTATATCTCTCAGCAGTTATAAATTTTTGGAATATATGCTTATCGTTGCAAAAACCTAGGTCTACTTGTTTAATTTTAGAAGGCTATGGAGTGGATTCAAACCTAACCTTCACACATTAATCGTGAGTGACACTTCACACCCAGTTGCTTCGCCAACACGAAATGTGGCAGTCAACTTTTCTCGCAAAAACCAGGCAAAAAGCGCAAGGAAAAATACAAAAGCAGAAAGCTAAATTTAACTTCATTAATGATCTAGATAAATACCAATTTTATTGGCGAAATGAAAGGAGGGGCCGAGCTCGAATTTTTCGAATCAGAGGAGGGTCACACCACGTTACGTTCCAAAGCTTCATGTGTCCACCCCCATAACTTTTTTGAAAAACAGCATGCGAAACAATTTAATTTTTCGGAAATAAAGGCTTTATTTTTTATGTTTTTAATTAGGAAGAATAATATCAATATTTAATTATCGATACAAAATAAGAGGTCGCGCAATTGCCAGCATTCGTCTAGCTATAGAGGCAAAATGTCATCCCTCTATATGGATTGATGCATCTGCTAGTGCCAGGCCACGAGATCAAATCCGTTGGAGGGCTTGTTTTTCATGAAGGTAAGTTGAGTTTATGTGTTTGGTCGTGTGTTGGTTTTGCTGTCAGAAACGGAATCAGTTTGTGAATTTCTTTTGTTTGCTTTGCATGCAAGAAATAATAACACCTTCAGCTTCAGTCATGATCGTTATTCGAAAATCTTCGCTTCGGCTCGGTGGCTGTTTTTGGCTCTGCGGCCATTGAGATGGTGGGAATGCATTTATTAATTGATTATATCCATGATGATATGGCATTTCATTCGATTTTAATTTGATGGATTTAGGCATTACGGGGTCGATTAATTCACCTCTTCGCCGACTCTAACCGCCGACATAGTCCAGTTCAATTTTCTTTGAAAAAATTGTTTGATCGGATCGGGATATTAATTTTTCTACAATTGTTTTTTATGTTGGGCACGTATTCAAGGATTTTGATTGAGAGGGTAAAGCTTTCTGGATTCGTAATTTTATTTGTCATCTGTTGATGTTTTCTTTGCTGTGCAGTCTGAGATCGAAAATGGAGAGCTTCACGACGGTTTATCACCTGACATTCTTTGACGGCGAGCTGGAGTACTACAAGGGTTACGTCAGTGTGCGTTCTCTGTCAACTTACAGGCGGTTTTAGGCCATGGTCAGTCAGAAGACTGGGATTCCCTCCAATCAGCAATCCATCGTATTCGTCTGCCGACAGACTTTGAAGATGACGGATAAACGCCAGAAATTTCCCATCGACGAGAATACCAATTTCAGCATAATCTTGAACCAGCATAATCCTAGCAAAGAGAAGGATTGTTTCTTTTATGTTACTGTCAAGAAGCCCAAGAAATACAAGAAGGGCAGGGGAAAGCGCAACGCCAAGGTAGAGATTGCAGATGACTATGAATCTAGATCATCTAGAAGCGAGATCTCGCCTATGGATTAATGGCAACCAGGAATCGGATTCTTGGCATGATTACTGTGAAGGAGGATTTCTCGAGGAGGAAGTCAGATGTGTCTCACTAATGATTTTTGGAGCCTCTTCTTACTTTCATGTCTCCAAAGAATCAAGGAAGAATCTAGAGTTGACATCAGAATTGGGGGTATTTGTTCGTTACACAAAAACTCCCCACAAATACCATGTGTACTTGCCATCCCTCAGAATGAAAATTGTTTGAAGGAATGTAAAATTTGACGAAGATAAATCCATGTGATGCTCTCTTGAGAGGGAGCTTCAAATCCCACTAGAAGAGGATATTTTAGCTCTAAAGGAGGAACCTCGGGAAGTTATGGAGCAACCACAAGTTGAGGAGGAGAGAGTGGAGATAACCACTCAAGCAAAACCACCCAAAGAAGGTAGGGAAAGGATCAAGGAAGCTAAGAGACTTGTGCAGGATGCGAGGGAGAATGTGGGTGTTCCTTAAAATAAACACAGGTAGAGAAGGTCACCAGATCGGTACACTGGCTACATGGTTCTAATGACTGAGCTTGTAGAGACTGAGCCATCCTCTTTTGAGGAAGAAGTAGAGAAACCTCCGTGGGTAAATGCAATGGTGGAGGAATACAAATCCATTTTAAATAACAATGTTTGGGAAGTGATCCCAATACCAACAAATAAATCAGTTGTGGGTTTGAGATGGATATTCAAGGTAAAGCATGCAACAGACATAAGCATAAAAAAGTACAAGGACAGATTTGTGACCAAGGGGTACTCTCAAGTTTAAGGGATTGACTATGAGGATACCTTTGCTCCTATAACAAGATACTCATCCACTAGATCAATTCATTCTCTAGCTGCATAGATGGGGTGGAAGATACACCAAATGGATGTAAAAACAACATTCCTCAATGGAGTTATTGATGAGCTGTATATTGAGCAACCAAAAGGCTTCAAGATTTTTTATCAAGATTCTCATGTGTACGGACTCAAGCGAGCGTTGTATGGTCTCAAGAAAGCACCCTATGCTTGGTTCACCAGGATTGATAGCTATCTCACCGGGTTGGGTTCGCCAAAAGTGAAGCGGATGCAAACCTCTATCATATCTTGGTAGAAGGTAAATTGTTGATTATTTGTTTATATGTTGATGATTTGATTTTAAATAATGATGCACATCTAATTAGATCTTGCAAGGAGGACCTTGCAAGAGAGTTTAAATGAAGGACATGGGTAGCATGCACTACTTCCTTGGATTGGAAGTATCACAAGGTGATGGGGAATTGTTTGCCTCTCAGGGAAAGTATGCCAACAAGATACTTCATAGATTCCGCATGGATAGTTGCAAACCCATGGAGACACCTCTAGTGACCAACTAGAGGAAAGATGATGCCACTTCATGTGAGGAAGTGGATGCTACTATTTACTGAAAACTAGTGGGTTCACTAATGCATCTTGTGAACACATGACTAGATATGTGCTATGCAATCAACTAGTTTATCCAAGCTATGGTTAGGCCAACCAAATTATTTTTGAGAGAAGCTAAGCATGTTCTATGGTACCTCAGAGTTACTGCCCAGTTTGGACTATGGTATAAATAGACAAAGGGAGTGAAGCTTTGTGGCTTCACAGGTGTAGATTGGATGAACAGTCCATCAGACCGAAAGAGTACATCGGGTGGAAGTTTCAGTGTCGTTTCCGCAATTGTTTACTGGTATAGTAGGAAGCAAATATCCGTGGCACTCAACTTGGCAAAAGAAGAATACATGCATGACAGTCAAGCAACATGTGAGACGATCTAGATGATAAATATATTTGTTTGATTGTTTGGTCAGATGATGGATCCAACTGTGATCTACTATGATAGTCAGAGTTGTATCAAGCTATCTGAAAAATCCCATTTTTCACGATCGATCCAAGCATATAGATATCTAGTATCATCATTTACATGACTGTGTGCAGAGGCAGATAATGTTGTTGCAGTACATTCCGATAGAGGAACAAGATGATGATATTTTAACAAAGGCCTTGTCAAGAGGGAAGTTCAATTTCCATAGGTGCAGGATAGGTGTTATGAAACCAGCTCAAGAAAAAGATATAAAATATAGATCAACGCCTTAGAATTCAGCCTCTTCGAGGGGGCAACCTCCTTTACATTACATAAATGAGAAATTCTTGGATGATTCAAATGACAAAACCTCCTTTCTATATATAGGAGTCTAAGGAGTCACAATATAACCCAGCCGACCTAACAATAATAATATAAAGCCACAAAAATAACAATAGAGGGAACTTATGGGGCACAATGATAAAAATATGCGAACAATAGGGGCACAACAATATTAATAAGGGATACAACTACAATAGTAATGGGGTAATCACTAGTATTATAGGGTCCTATCATGCCCCTCTCCTTCAAAAAAAGTGTTTTCCTCAACGCTTGAGTAGTTCTGGATGCTTCTGTATAAAATTCTCATCCTCCCATGTGGAATCTTCAACGGATAAGTTCTTCCACTTGATGAGATACTCTGAGATCGATCAATTTCGTAGTTGTCGAGTTCTTGTTTCTGTGACTGCTTCCGGTTCCAATATAATTTTTCCTTCCTCGTCAAGTTCTGGCAATATTGTTTGAACTGGGAGCTTTTCGCCTATAGCCTTGGCTAAACATGAAACATGGAAAACTGGGTGCACTCGAGATGCTACAGGAAGTTCCAATTTGTATGCGATAGTACCAATCTTTTGCAACACCTTGTACAGACCATAATACTTTGGTGATAATTTATTATCCTTCTTAGCTTGCTTGAGGGACATTTGTTTATATGGTTGTAGCCATAGGAATACCCAATCGCCTACATCAAAACTTCTTTCGTTGCGATGTTGATCTGCCTGTTGTTTCATTCTATTCTGTGCCAACACGAGGTTATCCTTTAAGAGTTGGAGGACTTGTTGTTGATGTTCAATGTGATGTTCCACTGCTTGAACCTTAGAATTTTCTCTTAAATATGATGTGATGGATGGTGGATGATATCCATAAAGTGCCATAAATGGGGTCATTTTTGTTGTTGTATGGAAGGAAGTGTTATACCACCATTCAGCCAGAGGCAACCATTTGACCCATTGTGTCTGTTTATCAGATACAAAGCAACGAATATATCCTTCCAAACATTTTTTTACTATCTCAGTTTGCCCATCAAATTGAGGATGATAAGATGAGCTATGAGCTAACTGAGTATCAAGACAAGAAAATAATTTTGTCCAAAAATTTCCAGTGAAAATGGGATCTTTGTCACTTACAATAATCTTTGGGTTTCCATGTAGCTTTTGAATTGTTTCCATAAATGCGGTATAAACTGTACTGGCTTTCAATGGATGTGATAATGCACAAAAGTGTGCATACTTGGTAAGTCTGTCAACTACCGCCATGATGACACTCTTTCCCTCAGACTTGGGTAAACCTGTGATAAAATCCATTGAAACCTCCTCCCAATGTTGGCTTGGAATGGATAAAGGTTGTAATAGACCCGGGGTCTTAATTATTTCAACTTTATTTTGTTGGCAAACCAAACATTCTGCCACAAACTTTTGAATATATGATTTAAGGCCATCCCAAAAAAATTCCTTCTTAACCCTGTGGTAAGTTTTTAAAAATCCTCAGTGCCCTCCTAAGGGAGAAGTGTGCAATTCCATAAGAATATTTTGTTTGAGTTGCGAATTCTTACAGAGGTATAAGCGATCTTTGTACCATAACGAATCATTTTTCCAGCTAAATGTATCAGATGTACTGGAATCTTGTTGTAACTTTCGAATAAGTGCCCACACTTCTTCATCATTCTTCCACTCCTCCCTTGCTTCATTTGTCCAATCTGGTTGGATAATAGACATGGCGCACAACAACGCTTCCACATCCTCATCCTTTCTTGAGATTGCATCTGCCACCACATTTTGCTTCCCTTTTTTGTAGATGATTTCAAAGTCATAACCGAATATCTTTGTGACCCAATTTTGTTGCTCTTCAGAGGATAATCTTTGTTATAAAAAGTATTTAAGGCTATCATGATCCGTTTTTACCTTGAAGTGTCTTCCCATTAGGTAGGGTCGCCATTTCTTAAGTGCATGTAGTATTGCCAACATTTCCTTCTCATAAATAGCTTTGTGTAAAAACTTTCCCTTGATTGGACAACTTTCAAAAGCAATGGGTCTTTCATCTTGCATTAAAACAACACCAATTCCATTTCCTGAAGCATCACATTCCACAATAAAGGATTTTGTGAAGTACGGTGTAGCTAAGACCGGTGCTTGGCACATTGCCTCTTTAAGATGTTCGAAGGCCTTTGTTGCTTCTGGAGTCCATGAAAATGCATCTTTCTTCAATAATGTTGTTAGAGGTGCTGCTATTCTCCCATAATTCTTAACAAACTTGCAATAATACCCTGTCAACCCGAGAAATCCTCGCAGATGCTTTATGGATGTGGGGATTTTCCATTCCTTAATGGCTTTAATTTTGCTAGGGTCTACCTTAACTCCTTCATGAGATACAATATGACCTAGATATTCCACCTCTTGTACTCCAAAGAAACATTTGGATCTTTTTGCATATAATTGTTTCTCCTCCAATAGTTGTAGCACCCTGTCAACATGTTCAACATGATCCTTCCAAGACTTGTTGTAGATTAGTATATCATCAAAAAATACTAACACAAATTTTCTAAGGGTTTGAAAATGGAATTCATCAAACCTTGAAATGTAGAAGGTGCAATGGTAAGGCCAAACGGCATGACCAAAAATTCATAATGACCCTCATGAGTTCTAAATGTTGTTTTTGGAATGTCTTCAGTCTTCATTCTGATTTGATGATATCCTGAACGAAGATCCAACTTGGTGAAGTAAATTGATCCATGCAATTCATCCAATAATTCATCAATGACATGAATGGGAAACTTATCTTTAATAGTGAGCTTGTTGAGCTCCCTATAATCCAGACACATGCACCATGATCCATCCTTCTTGTGCACCAATACTACTGGAGCAGAGAAAGAACTTTGACTAGGTTGAATTATACCAGCCTCTAGCATTTCTGCAACCATACGTTCAATTTCACTCTTTTGGGCATAGGGATATCTGTACGGCCTGATGTTTGGAGGAACACTTCCTGGAATCAGATGAATAGCATGATCATGATCACGAATAGGTGGGAGACCTTTGGGAGTCTCAAATACCTTGGAATGATTGTCCAAGACTTTTTGGAGATCTGGAGAAATAGATGATTTCGATGTGGAAACATCTAGCGAACATAATTGTTCAATTACACCTCTTTGTTCCTTTTTTAGAAGCTTTTTCATACCGTTAGAGCTGATTATCTTTCTCGGTTTCCCTGCAATACCCCTTAATTCAACTTCCTTTCCTTTTGCAGAAAATTTCTTGAAAATTAAAAGCTATTGTACCCAAGGATTATAGCCATTGGACTCCTAGTACAACATCAGCACCTCCCATTGGAATGGAAAGCATTGGGCTAGTCAATACATATTCTCCCATGGATAGCTTGATATTACGGCACTGTCCAGAGCAATTTTTCGTTCCTCCATTTGCAATCATCACTTGACACTCTGGTGCTGGATATAGGAAGCAATTCAATTCCTTTGCTACCTTACAATGAATAAAATTGTGGGTACTTCCTGAATCAATCAACACTATTACCTTTTTCTTCTTGATTTGTCCTTCTATCTTGATGGTTTGAGGAGTGGTAATTCCAGCCAATGCATTACAAGATATGGTCGGATTCATTTCTTCTTTATCTAGGCTTTTTTCCTGGAGTATATCCTCTTCCTTTGACCTTTCTTGCTCCTTTTCTTCTTCCTCTTCACAATCTATGTAGAATAATTTCTTCTCAGCACACTTATGACCTTTAGTGTATTTGCTATCACAACTGTAACAAAGCCCTTTTGCTCTTTTTTCTTCCAATTGTTGTGGTGTCAACCTTATAGGTTGTGGAAGGCTAGGGGTAACAACACTTCCATCTTTATAGTTGTGACTGGTATGCTTCCTGGTTGCCATAATTTTGCTTTCCATTTTTCTTGCTAACCTGAATGCCTTCTCTATTGAATCGGGTTCCCAAAGGCAAACATCATGTTGGATATTATCCTCTAAAGTCCCTATGAACACATCAATCCTATGCTCCTCTGGAATATTTTTTACCCTTATGTTCAATTTTTGGAACTCCTCAATGTGCTCCATTATTGAACCCTTTTGTTTGAGACTTATCAATTGGCTAAAAAAAGTGTTGCTTTTTGTATCCTCATAATGTGCTGTCAATTCTTCCGTAAAAATTGCCCAAGTGATAATTTGTTTACGAGAGCAAAGCCATTGATACCATACAAACTGATTTGGTTCCAAATATAAAGTTGCAATACGTACCTTTTGTGTGTTTTGCACATTATTGAGATCGAAAAATTGCTCCATCTGTAATATCCATGTTGTGGGATCCTTGCCATCAAACTTCCTCATATCGATTTTTGGAATATGGTGGGTCTTTGATCTAACATTAGAGTCTATGGAATCATGATTAACATTTCTTTGTTCTCATCATGAGTTTCCTTTACTACCATTTCACCATTAGTGACCAATTCTTGTAGCAACTTATTCATATTTATCTTCAATTCTTCCATGTCTGTCTTCAAATCTATCTTCAAATCGTCCATCTTAGCTTCCACGTCACTCATCTTAACTTCTACACCTTTCTTTAAACAATCCATCTTAACTTCTACGCCTTTCTTTAAACCATCCATATTAGCTTCTACATCTTTCTTTAAACCATCCATCTAAGATTCTGTTCCTTTTTGTGCAAGTGACATTTGTTGCGCTTGGTCTCGTAATTTTGATATATCATGTTGCATTTCTTCCTCTTCTTCATGAGTCATGCTAGAGCTTTCAGGTTGCCTACTAGGTGTTTGCATTTTCTTTCCTCGGGGCATCAATTACCGATAATAATGCTTTACTATGCCCTTTGAATTCCTTCAAACTAATTTTTCAAACCAAGCTTATGCAAAAATTTAAAAAAAAACTACACAATTTTTTTCACTTTGTAGGAGCCTGATATTGAATCTGATGTATCTCTGTAATTTCGGATCATCCAGTTCTGAAATTGTGATCTGTAGTAGCCCTCTGCGTCCTCTTTCCAATGCCACCAGTCTGATCCAAATTGGATTCTCCAAGAAAGAGTTATGCACAATCTCCCACAGTGACCTGATTATAGACTAGTTCAGTAGAGCAAACTTGTACGACGTGCCACGAGTCACTGTTTCAACTTTTGGCTCGAAAAAATATATACAAGAAACTACAGTCCATCCTTTTTTGTACCTTCTTACGAAATTTCAATCCAATGCTCAGAAAGAAAGTTATGACAATTTTCCCCAGGTCACCTATTTGGAATGTAATTCAGGAGTCTGCAAAAACGACCAACTTCCTCAGATCATATCTCCACAAATATAGCGTGAAAAGCTCTGAAATTCAGACCCACGATTCAGCGTAATTTCATCTCAAATGGGTTTTATATTTAGCTTCTGAAACATCGCAAAAAAAAAAAAAAAAATTATAGCGAAAATGCCACGATGACCTGTTTGGAGCAGCGAAACACTAGAATCCAAAGCTCTGATACCAAATGTTATGAAACCAGCTCAAGAAAAAGATAGAAAAGATAGATCAACGCCTTAGAATTCAGCCCCTTCGAGGGGGCAACCTCCTTTACATTACATAAAAGAGAAATTCTTGAATGATTCAAATGAAAAAACCTCCTTTCTATATATAGGAGTCTAAGGAGTCACAATATAACCCAGCCGACCTAACAATAATAATAAAAAGCCACAAAAATAACAATAGAGGGATTCTATGGGGCACAGTGATAAAAATATGCGGACAATAGGGGCACAACAATATTAATAAGGGATACAACTAAAATAGTAATGGGGTAATCACTAGTATTATAGGGTCCTATCAATAGGGATTGTTGATAATACCTTTCTTGCTTAGATGAATTGTTGAAAAATGCAACAAGAAATTCTCAATTTGATTTTGCCTTGATTAAATTGAGAAATTTGAATTTCCACGTCAGCAGACAACTTGGATGATGTTAACTTGTATGACGTGGCTTTTGTCACCCAATTTACTCTGTAAATTCGATTTGGAGGAGTTAGAGTTCATTTCTGCATGTGTGATTGCTAATTTGTAGCAATTAAGGTCAGCTATCTTTGGTTGTTTTAAATTAAACTAGTTCCAACTTTTGGAGGAACTAGTGGAAGTCCAGTTAAGCAGTGGGACTTCAGTCAAACTCAATGATCATCTAGTTAACCAATCAATCAACCCAAAATAGCTAGTGCATGTAGAGAATTTGAGTTACCAAGTTGAGGTGGAGATTCCAAGGCAGTGTAACATCAATTTTAGACTAGTCAGATGATTAACTATAAATCCTAGTTAGATGATTAGCCTAAGGAACTGCACAATTCAATTAAAGGAATCTCCTAAATAATAGGGGCTAATTCCTCAAGGAACAACGCAAGGAAATAGGAGCTCAAGCTGAGGCAAAATTTGACTAAGTCTAGGTCAGAGGCCTTCAGTGAGCAGAGAGATAGGTTGTGCACTTGTAGGGTGAGCTTAGTTGAGCAAAGCAATTGTAATACATCTCTATTCATTTGATTAATGCAAGCAAGCATTGGGGTTTTTAGTAGATTTCTTTCCCCAGATAAAAATACTTGTTGCATGTGTGTTATTTCTTCTTGCATGTCTCATATTTTTGTTCTAAATTGTGAATTAAAGTCCGCAGAGCATTAGTGTAGGTTTTTGTCTTGTGATTTGATCAAAATTTCATGAACAGTTGCAAATATACAACCTAATTTCTACATTTGATGCCTTCACCCTCCAAAGGGTCTTTGATCTTATGGAGCTTTCTGGGTACTTCGATCATCGAGACTTCATTGTGTTCCTATTCTTTTAATGCTTCCTTTTTTTCCTTCTTTTCCTGATCTTCTTTACGCATGTTGGCCACAATGTTCCTGAAACATCTGTAGTTCCAATCACTCATGACAAGCAACCATCATCCTAAAAATATCCTATTCTAACATGCTTAATGCATATTTTTTGTTCATTCTTTATTAGTGCACTTGGAAAGAGCAAAGAGAGCTTCTGGCGTAGGAGCACACTTCAAAAGGCTGAAGGGCTAAAGGGAAGAGACTTCAGGGCTTCAGAATGTGCTCAAGAGAATGAGGCAATTAGGGTAGGGCGCATGATGCAAATACGAAGGACGAAGGAGAAGGCTTCGAGCTTCCCAAGTGAATTGTGCACTCAAGGGAGACAAGGAGGGCGCATGACATAAAGCTGAAGGCTGAAGGGAGAGGCTTCATGGCTTCAAGGTGTGCCCATGCGCTCAAGAAGGCAAAGTAGGGTACATGGTGCAAGTTGGAAGGCTAAAGGGTGGAGCTTAAGGCCTTTGGGATGCGCTCAAGGAGGGCACATCCATTTGGGTTGAAGGAGTGCGCTCAAAAGAAGACTTGGTTTCTCAAAGGGTGCAGTTTAGAAAAAGGAAGCAGAATGATGCTTGAGGAGTGCATTATGCGCTCTTGGAGGGTGCATGACGCACTTTCAAACAACGAAGAATTCCCGATCAAGGATTAAGAGTGCACCCATGTGCTTCTTGCCTCAATGGGTTCACTTTGCAACCAAAATTTGTTTAAGTTTGGAAGATGGGACAAGGGGCGAACATGATGAGTTCAAACATAAAACCATGTGCGACACATGCCAACTCATCAAGAAAACTTAGACAAGCTTGAACAAGCATAAATATACTCAAAACACCACTTTACATACATTACCTATGTACAATGAACAAAGTGTGCGCAACTATGACCAAAAAGCGTCGTTTTGTAACAACAAAGATGTCAGACCATGAAATGCACTAAAGATGTTCTAACCAGTGCGATGAGACATGAGAAAAATTAAGAATGCTTGAAACACATAGGATAAACCGAATGACACTTGACGACCAAAGCGACACTAGATATGACAGTGAAGTAGGCTCCAAAATTTGAATGTAGTGAAATTTTCGGAGGGTGTTGTAGCAGCAACAACAAGTTGTTATACAGCCTAAAGAGTCTTTCGACTATCATAAAGTTTAAGAGACCTTTGGGTTGTTATGGATCTGAAAAATATCATTGTGTGAATCGTTATACCCAGGTTGTAGGCTTTGGGAGATTTCCATTCACTAATGTGATAACATTGTTCACAATTACACGAGATCAAACTAGTTATTATGATCTCATTTGTGCTTACTCTACAATAACTAGTTTTGGTTATTTATATGCAAACACAAGCATGTAATTTGATACCTATTGTTGGTAGGCTAAATTGATCCATTTTTCAACCCTTTTTCCCTTAAAAACCATAACCTTATACCTCTGTTTTAACCTTGTAAACTCCCTTATTCCTACACTAGTCCAAGAATCGTATCCCTTCCTGCACTAGCTTTATGTTTCATGTTTAAGGGTTACAAATGTGCTTAATTATTCATTTTCGTAGATTTTATGCCTTTAAATCTTTGCAAACTAATATTTCTCTTCCTAGAAAGTATTTGATGGACAATGAATTAATTATCTTGTTAGCATGGCCGAGTGCAGGTAGGATTCCTGCAGCACGGGGGAATCTTAAACTACCGTGACAGCTCACCACTCCATGCGGACGCCGTGTTCTGGAACGATTAACTCGAGTTGAGCTTGGAGCATGGAGGAAAATCAGGGATATGGTGCAGATTAGGTCACCGGTTGAATACCTAGAATAGAGTTTTGTTATAGCCGAAAGGCTTAGCACGAGCTGTTGTTGTTATTTTGTTATAGCCGAAAGGCTCAGATTGGAATGCTCGTTGTAATTTGGTTACGGCCGCAGGCCTGAATGAATGTATAAAACATAGGACTCAGATAGAAAATGGTAGCAAGCAATAGATATAGCAAGGATACTGTGATTCTGCCCTTTTGTAATTTTTCTTATATCGCCCTCGTTCTGGGCTGGATTCAAATTCATGATGTATATTTGCTGCTCATTAATAGAAAGGAAGTATGCCATGTTTTCTCAATCTTGCACTGTAACTCTGTGTTGATGCATTGATTAAAGAGCAGAGTCTTTTCATTTCCTAAATATGGAAATTAGTTGGTTGGCTAGGGCCCAGCTAACCCAGCTCGTTCTCCCTTGTGTTCTTCTCTTTTTCGATTAAGGTGTGTTAATTATTTTTAATGCAAAGTGTGAAGTAAGCAAATTTTTCTTTTATCTTTCCGCAAGGTTTAAATCTGATTTCATTACAATGCGACAGATCTGTGGTGTGCGATCTCGATTAAAGTTTAATCTCATGATTTCCTTCTTTGAAGTTTAATCTCCTTTTCTGCCTGGATCATGCAAACATGCATTCCCGCACCAGTGCATTTACAGTTTCGCATATTGATTCTTCCGGTTCATTATAGTAATGGTATTTTGTTTTTATTTGATAATCTTAATGCGATCCTAAAGATTGTGATTTCTATTAAGTCTTAATGCGATTCTGAAAAGTGTGGTTTCCATTCTGAAGTTCTTTTGATATTTAGATCTAAATACACTTCTGAAACAAAATGTTGTTGCGACACACACTGATCTGTGCCTGCACTTTATACTATTTAAGAAAGATCTCATTCATGCGTAATAATTCTTAAAGGAAATCTTTCTGGGTTTAAAAGGTTATGCATGTAGATTAGTAGTGTGGATAACTATTTCAGGTTTGAAGCCTGCTATCACATCTAGATGATCTCTTAGATTACATGCAGAAGTTCCTTAAGTTGAAGCATCTTTCGATTTGAGGAATTTACTTTAAAAGTTATGTTCACCTTTGCAAGTTATTTTTCTTAGTTAACACATTCTTTATTTTCTCGAAAGAAGGATTGGAAAGCTTGGTGTAGGAACCTCTTTCCCGGTACAGGAATCAATCTCCTGATACAGGAACATAGTGCTCTAGCCTTGAGGCTTAGAGTTCCTGCATAAAGACATAAATCTTCAGTACAGGTGTAAAGTATACTCCCAACACTTAAACTTTGTTCTGGTACTAGTGCAAGCACATTGCAAAAGTACATGAATAATAACTTAGTACAAGGAGGAAGATCTAAAAGGAGCCAGATATCTTCAAGGGTCCAATTATTAATCTGGAACACAACTATACTGAAGATAAACATAGATTTACATTTTCAAAGATTGTTGCAAGAGGTTTTGAGAATTCCTTTCATTTGTTTTCCTGCAAAAGTACTTTCTTTCATATTCCAACACTAGAATATCTTTGGTGTAAATTTCTGGGTTATCTTTTCTTTTTGATTATGCAAGATTGCAATTAAGGAAGTAGGGATAGAGTTTGGAAAAGTTCATATCATTTCTAGCATTTCCTGTGCTTCGTCTCTAAGTTTACGAAACCCTCGGGTTGAAAATTAAGTGTTGAAGGAGTCTGCTTGACAACAATTCCTGCACCCAACACCTATATGTCTTGGGAGATAGTTGGTCACATTAAATTGTACTGCCTTTTACCCAGATATAATCTTCAGTTTTATTATGTTAAAATGTAATTCCTTATAAGAATATTGGGAGAAGTTAATGTATATTATGGCTTGTGTGGATTACATAGCCTAACTCCAAAAATGATTATGCTAAATTCCTTAGTTTTATTTCCGTTTGGATTGTGTGGTCAAGTATAGCCTCTAAGTTGTTTGGATGGAATATGAAATATTTAAGACATATTTTCTAAGTAAATAATATGCACTCTATAATAAAATAATAAATGTTAGGGATATAGATTCTTGGATTTGAAGTATTTCAAATTCAGTGGTGTATATATTTATTTATACAATATTTATTTCTTTGTTGCAAGATGCGTATTAATTATTTATTTAGTAAAGTTCAAAGGCAACATGAAATTTCAAGGACAACATGAAGCTTCAACAAATGAAAGTAGCTTAATAATAAAAGTTTGAAATGTTAAAGTTTTTGTTTGTTTGTTTGTCAAGTTGTCTGTGATCCTCCAAGCTTAACCTATGGTTTGAGGAGTCGCGACCCAGGGGCATCTTATCCGTCAAAGTGATCCAGGTGGATATTGGTGGCCACCTGCCAAGTCCACCTGGACCCCCACCATTGTCTTTCTCAGCATTTTCAGTTTCCTTAATTGTAGCACAACTTACTATTTTTAGCAGTTTTTCGGGTCCTAAACTTCCGGAGCCGTTTTGAGGCCCTAAACGACGTTTTTTGGGGAATCCGGGGGCAACATGGGTCCAAGGGATGGACCGATGTTTCCCGTTCCAACAATGATAGTGCTCGGATAGATCTTTCTAACGAGCTATTGTACGCGTCAAACGGAGATCATATGCCAAAGTTACGACCCCGGGAAGTTGATGTACCAATTTACCAATTTACGAGCGGTCTGCTTTTTCTCTGTTTTTCTTTGCATGTCCCCAACAAGGTCGGGATATAAGGAGTTAGGGCTTGAACTGGTTGAACCTTTGCAAGACCAGCCTCGCAAATCCCGACGGCCTCTCATGGCGGACGAGAAGAAAGACGAGGGGGCAGGAGATCCCATCAAAATCTTGCTCGAAGAAGCCCTCGAGCGACAATGGAACGCGATGATGGACAGCTTTGCCCAGATCCTTCAGCGGCTACCCAGAAGCAACGCATCGGCTTCCAGCAGCTACTCTGGAAACGCCACACCCTTTAAGGTACAAGTTAATTTTGAAATCCCCATATTCGAGGGTCAGATAGACGCAGATGCCGTAGATAAATGGTTAAATCTGCTAGAGGGTTATTTTTCTGTTCATGAATTTTCGAGTCGGGAAAAGATTGTTTTTGCTCTCCTCAAAGCAGCCCCCCACGTCAAGGACTGGTGGGAAACCTACTGCGAGCAGAAGGATGAAAGTACTGGCTCACTATTTTCAGCCGCACCCACCTGGGATTCGTTCCGGGATGCCGTCAAGGAGCAGTACTACCCTGTTGGAAGCTATGAGGATGAATACATAAAGTGGACCACGCTGCGGCAGGGAAGGGATCAAGACGTGCCGGAGTTCACCAATCTTTTCCATACCCTTCGCACAAAGTTGGGTATCAAGGATTCGGAGCAACATTTGATACTCAAATACCGTGGCTGCCTGCACAAGTACATCCAGGAAGAAATAAAATTCCTAAACATCCCCTCGCTCGGCGCAGCATACCGATATGCCGTCAAGGTCGAGCAGAAGTTTAAACAAAAGAAGCGAGACTTTGGATCTGCGAATCCAAAGCAGGGGAAAGGTGCCCCGAAACCACAGAACAAAGGACAAAGCCAAGGCGGGACAGCCCAAGACAACCAGCCGAAGCTGCAAGCAAAGAACAACGCCGCGAAGCCGAGAAAGGACACTGGAAAATGGTGCGAGTTCCATAAGAGATCCACTCACAACACAAGTGAGTGTCGGGCCAAGCAGTTACTGGTGGCTGAGCTAAAGGTTTCAGAATCAGATGCATGTTCCGACTCTGAGTCAGAACCCGATAAGGGGTATGAAAAAGGGAAGCAGATCATTGATGCGGATCCCAGCACCACTGTTGCTACCGCAAAGATCCAGAAAAATGAACCCGAAGATCCAGAGGAGGAGGAGCGTCTCTTCCACTCTCAGATGTGGGTAAAGGGCTCCCCGATACAGTTCATTGTTGATAGCGGGAGTCAAAAGAACCTCATTTCGGCAGAGGTCGTGAAGCGGTTGGGCTTACCGACCACAGCACATCCACAACCATACACCATTGGGTGGCTTCACCAAGGACGAGATCTTCGCGTGAGCCAGCAGTGTCGCCTTCCATACAACATCAAGCCCTTCACGGATGAGGTATTGTGTGACATTGCTCCCCTTGAAGTTTGTGATGTATTACTAGGACAACCATACTTGTGGAAGCGACATGCTGTGTATGAATCAAGGCCCCGTGCTGTTATTATTACATTGGGAAATAAGTTGTTCAGGATACCAGAGGTAGCATCACCTGCCGCCATCTCTTTGATTACTGCAAAACAATGCAGTAAGATCATTTCCAAAACCAGGAAATTTGTTTTCCTGATGATACGCCCTCAAGGAAAGAAGAAGACAGTGGTCGCGGCCTCTAGACGGGGTCCCTCTGCACGACAACTACAGATGGACAAGATTGTGGAGGAGTACGAGGACATCTTCACCTCTCCGGCAGGGGTTCCTCTGCACTGTCAAGTCAAGCACTCCATCGATCTGACCCCAGGTGTGCCGCTACCCAATGGACCAATTTATCGGCGCTCCGTTCTGGAGAACAATGAAATCAAGAGGCAGATTCAGGAGCTCCTGCAGAAAGGTCACATCCGTCCGAGTTCATCGCCCTGTGGGAGCCCGATCGTGTTGGTACAGAAGAAGGATGGGACGTGGAGACTCTGTATTGACTATCAGGCGCTGAACAAGATCACTGTCCGTAATAGGTACCCGATCCCGCGGATTGATGACCTCCTAGACCAACTAAAGGGGGCGAAATATTTCAGCAAGATCGATCTGAAGTCAGGATATCACCAGGTACCAATTGAACCCTCTGATGTGTGGAAGACTGCCTTCAAATCCAAGGAGGGCCTCTTCGAATGGTTGGTCATGCCTTTCGGATTGACGAATGCTCCTGCAACCTTTATGAGGCTAATGGATGACATCTTGCGGCCATTCACCAACTCCTTTGTAGTAGTATACTTGGATGACATTCTGATCTTCAGCCAGAGTTGGGAAGAGCACCTCCACCACATCCGACAGGTTCTCCAAACACTGCGGCAACACAAGCTATGTGCCAATTTGGAGAAATGCACTTTTGGCATGACCCAGGTTCAGTATCTGGGATACATCATTGATGAACAGGGGGTGCATGTCGATCCAGCCAAGATCCAAGTCATTCGGGATTGGCCCTCTCCAACCACTCTAACAGAGCTCCGCAGCTTTCTAGGTCTTGCCAACTTCTACCGCAGGTTTGTGTTGGGGTTTTCTCATATTTCTTGGCCCTTGAGTCAGGTCACAAAGGGAGGGGCGAAAGCAAAATTCTCTTGGTCTGAATCTCAGCAGAAGGCATTCATGGAGTTGAAGGATCGCCTCTGCACGGCACCAGTGCTCGCGTTACCATATTTACAACAACCATTTGAGGTCGAGACAGATGCCTCTGACTATGCTATTGGGGCAGTCCTTACTCAACATGGACATCCAGTGGCATATCACAGTGAAACACTTTCAGACACAGTCCGGAAGTACCCCACTTATGATAAAGAGATGTATTCCATTGTACAGGCCTGCCGACAATGGAAGCATTACATTTTGGGGAAAGAAACGGTCATCCACACAGACCACCGACCCCTGCAGTTCATACAGACCCAAGGGAAATTGCAGAATGATCGCCATCAGAAGTGGTCTACATACCTGCAACAGTTCCACTTGAATATCAAGTATAAGAAGGGCAGCACCAATAATGTTGCAGATTGCCTCAGTCGACCACCGATCATGGCGTTAACCACCGTGCTCAACTCTTGTGGGCACGAGACTTCTGATTGGCCACTTCTCTACAAAAGCGACCCAGAATTCGGCCACACATACCAAACACTCTTGGAGGGTCGGCGTGTTGCAGATTTCCACCTCCAGGATGCCCTATTATGCCACCTCGGTCACCTTTGTGTTCCTTCAAGCGAGCGTGCCAAGATGATTTGGGAAGCACACTACAGTCGAGCTGCTGGGCATTTCGGGGTCGAGAAAACAGTGGCAGTACTGCAAAATTATTTCTATTGGCCGAATCTTCGACAGGATGTTGGGAAGTACATCAGATCATGTACTGCCTGTGCCATTGCCAAACCGACCATTAAGAAGCACGGCCTCTATACCCCGTTGCCTACCCCTAGTCGACCTTGGGAATCCATCTCCATGGATTACATGTCAGGCCTTCCTTCCACTAAGCATGGAAATGACTGTGTTTTTGTGGTCGTCGACAGGTTCTCGAAGATGGCCATTATGGTGGCCTGCAAGAAGAATATCACAGCAGAAGCCACTGCTAAACTCTTCTTTGAACGAGTGTGGGTGCACTTTGGGATCCCACAGTCTATCATCTCAGATCGGGACAGTCGGTTTCTCAGCGCATTTTGGTCCAGTCTCTGGTTAATGCTGGACACCAAACTCACGAAGTCCACAGCCTTCCATCCTCAAACTGATGGCCAGACAGAGGTTGTCAATAGGATGATTGTGCACATTCTGCGCATGTATAACTCAAAGCATCCACGCACATGGGACGAGAGCCTCCCCTATGTTCAGCACAGCTACAACCGAGCTCTTCACAGCTCCACTGGCCATAGCCCTTTTCAGGTGGGTTTGGGATTCCAGCCACTATGCCCCATTGATGTGGCCATGCCACTTGCAGCTACTCACATGAATTCAGCTCATGTCCAGTCCGAAACAGATAAGGCCACCAGCTTCATTGAGCGCATCCAACATATTCGCCAGCAGGTCCATGACATTCTTGAGAAATCAAATGCCAAGTACAAGCAGCGACATGATCAACATCGGGTGCCACACAAGTTTCAGGTGGGCGACAAAGTCTGGTTGCATTTGCAAAAGGAACGCCTTACTGGAGCCTATCGGAAATTGAGACCACTCCGATATGGTCCTTACACCATTACTAAGGCTGTGGGAGACAATGAATTTGAGCTCAGCATTCCCCCATTCCTTGGCCTGCACCCAGTGTTCAATGTGGACCGCCTGCGGCCATACTTTTCACCATTGCTAGACACATCCGACATTGCAGAACAGCTCAAACCCACAGAATTAAATCCAGATTGCATGGAACAAGCTGCAACTGATCGGATCATGGACACACAGATCAAGAACACTCGCTAACAGAATATCCAACTGTATCGAGTTGTCAAAGCAGGCCAACTCCTTCAGCAGGGCAAGTGGCTCACCAGGGAACAAGTTCAACAAAAGTTTCCTCATCTCATGGAGGAGCTCAACGCAATGGGGACCATTGCTTCCTAAGGGGGGAGGAATGATCCAGGTGGATATTGGTGGCCACCTGCCAAGTCCACCTGGACCCCCACCATTGTCTTTCTCAGCATTTTCAGTTTCCTTAATTGTAGCACAACTTACTATTTTTAGCATTTTTTCGGGTCCTGAACTTCCGGAGCCGTTTTGAGGCCCTAAACGACGTTTTTTGGGGAATCCGGGGGCAACATGGGTCCATGGGATGGACCGATGTTTCCCGTTCCAACAATGATAGTGCTCGGATAGATCTTTCTAACGAGCTATTGTACGCGTCAAACGGAGATCATATGCCAAAGTTACGACCCCGGGAAGTTGATGTACCAATTTACCCCAAACGGGGCCCACAGTTTGGCGTTTCATCTCCTAGGGTTAGGTTTTGGAATGTGAAGGGTTTTCCATTGTTTCTCAACAATAAATAGGCCTTCGAGCCTCATTGTAACACAGTTCAGAGGCATGTAGCCATCACATCTCTTCTCAGAGATAAGCTACCATCGCCCTAGCTGGTTTATTTCCATTTCTGGTTGTAAGCATATTTCAGTATTTTCCATTAATGAAATGAAGTATTATTTCCGCTGCATCTTTGTGTATATGGTTATCTGTAATTTGTTGCGTTCCTGTTTAAATCCGGATCAGTGGTATCAGAGCGGTCTGCTTTTTCTCTGTTTTTCTTTGCATGTCCCCAACAAGGTCAGGATATAAGGAGTTAGGGCTTGAACTGGTTGAACCTTTGCAAGACCAGCCTCGCAAATCCCGACGGCCTCTCATGGCGGACGAGAAGAAAGACGAGGGGGCAGGAGATCCCATCAAAATCTTGCTCGAAGAAGCCCTCGAGCGACAATGGAACGCGATGATGGACAGCTTTGCCCAGATCCTTCAGCGGCTACCCAGAAGCAACGCATCGGCTTCCAGCAGCTACTCTGGAAACGCCACACCCTTTAAGGTACAAGTTAATTTTGAAATCCCCATATTCGAGGGTCAGATAGACGCAGATGCCGTAGATAAATGGTTAAATCTGCTAGAGGGTTATTTTTCTGTTCATGAATTTTCGAGTCGGGAAAAGATTGTTTTTGCTCTCCTCAAAGCAGCCCCCCACGTCAAGGACTGGTGGGAAACCTACTGCGAGCAGAAGGATGAAAGTACTGGCTCACTATTTTCAGCCGCACCCACCTGGGATTCGTTCCGGGATGCCATCAAGGAGCAGTACTACCCTGTTGGAAGCTATGAGGATGAATACATAAAGTGGACCACGCTGCGGCAGGGAAGGGACCAAGACGTGCCGGAGTTCACCAATCTTTTCCATACCCTTCGCACAAAGTTGGGTATCAAGGATTCGGAGCAACATTTGATACTCAAATACCGTGGCTGCCTGCACAAGTACATCCAGGAAGAAATACAATTCCTAAACATCCCCTCGCTCGGCGCAGCATACCGATATGCCGTCAAGGTCGAGCAGAAGTTTAAACAAAAGAAGCGAGACTTTGGATCTGCGAATCCAAAGCAGGGGAAAGGTGCCCCTAAACCACAGAACAAAGGACAAAGCCAAGGCGGGACAGCCCAAGACAACCAGCCGAAGCTGCAAGCAAAGAACAGCGCCGCGAAGCCGAGAAAGGACACTGGAAAATGGTGCGAGTTCCATAAGAGCTCCACTCACAACACAAGTGAGTGTCGGGCCAAGCAGTCACTGGTGGCTGAGCTAAAGGTTTCAGAATCAGATGCATGTTCCGACTCTGAGTCAGAACCCGATAAGGGGTATGAAAAAGGGAAGCAGATCATTGATGCGGATCCCAGCGCCACTGTTGCTACCGCAAAGATCCAGAAAAATGAACCCGAAGATCCAGAGGAGGAGGAGCGTCTCTTCCACTCTCAGATGTGGGTAAAGGGCTCCCCGATACAGTTCATTGTTGATAGCGGGAGTCAAAAGAACCTCATTTCGGCAGAGGTCGTGAAGCGGTTGGGCTTACCGACCACAGCACATCCACAACCATACACCATTGGGTGGCTTCACCAAGGACGAGATCTTCGCGTGAGCCAGCAGTGTCGCCTTCCATACAACATCAAGCCCTTCACGGATGAGGTATTGTGTGACATTGCTCCCCTTGAAGTTTGTGATGTATTACTAGGACAACCATACTTGTGGAAGCGACATGCTGTGTATGAATCAAGGCCCCGTGCTGTTATTATTACATTGGGAAATAAGTTGTTCAGGATACCAGAGGTAGCACCACCTGCCGCCATCTCTTTGATTACTGCAAAACAATGCAGTAAGATCATTTCCAAAACCAGGAAATTTGTTTTCCTGATGATACGCCCTCAAGGAAAGAAGAAGACAGTGGTCGCGGCCTCTAGACGAGGTCCCTCTGCACGACAACTACAGATGGACAAGATTGTGGAGGAGTACGAGGACATCTTCACCTCTCCGGCAGGGGTTCCTCTGCACTGTCAAGTCAAGCACTCCATCGATCTGACCCCAGGTGTGCCGCTACCCAATGGACCAATTTATCGGTGCTCCGTTCTGGAGAACAATGAAATCAAGAGGCAGATTCAGGAGCTCCTGCAGAAAGGTCACATCCGTCCGAGTTCATCGCCCTGTGGGAGCCCGATCGTGTTGGTACAGAAGAAGGATGGGACGTGGAGACTCTGTATTGACTATCAGGCGCTGAACAAGATCACTGTCCGTAATAGGTACCCGATCCCGCGGATTGATGACCTCCTAGACCAACTAAAGGGGGCGAAATATTTCAGCAAGATCGATCTGAAGTCAGGATATCACCAGGTACCAATCGAACCCTCTGATGTGTGGAAGACTACCTTCAAATCCAAGGAGGGCCTCTTCGAATGGTTGGTCATGCCTTTCGGATTGACGAATGCTCCTGCAACCTTTATGAGGCTAATGGATGACATCTTGCGGCCATTCACCAACTCCTTTGTAGTAGTATACTTGGATGACATTCTGATCTTCAGCCAGAGTTGGGAAGAGCACCTCCACCACATCCGACAGGTTCTCCAAACACTGCGGCAACACAAGCTATGTGCCAATTTGGAGAAATGCACTTTTGGCATGACCCAGGTTCAGTATCTGGGATACATCATTGATGAACAGGGGGTGCATGTCGATCCAGCCAAGATCCAAGTCATTCGAGATTGGCCCTCTCCAACCACTCTAACAGAGCTCCGCAGCTTTCTAGGTCTTGCCAACTTCTACCGCAGGTTTGTGTTGGGGTTTTCTCATATTTCTTGGCCCTTGAGTCAAGTCACAAAGGGAGGGGCGAAAGCAAATTTCTCTTGGTCTGAATCTCAGCAGAAGGCATTCATGGAGTTGAAGGATCGCCTCTGCACGGCACCAGTGCTCGCGTTACCATATTTACAACAACCATTTGAGGTCGAGACAGATGCCTCTGACTATGCTATTGGGGCAGTCCTTACTCAACATGGACATCCAGTGGCATATCACAGTGAAACACTTTCAGACACAGTCCGGAAGTACCCCACTTATGATAAAGAGATGTATTCCATTGTACAGGCCTGCCGACAATGGAAGCATTACATTTTGGGGAAAGAAACGGTCATCCACACAGACCACCGACCCCTGCAGTTCATACAGACCCAAGGGAAATTGCAGAATGATCGCCATCAGAAGTGGTCTACATACCTGCAACAGTTCCACTTGAATATCAAGTATAAGAAGGGCAGCACCAATAATGTTGCAGATTGCCTCAGTCGACCACCGATCATGGCGTTAACCACCGTGCTCAACTCTTGTGGGCACGAGACTTCTGATTGGCCACTTCTCTACAAAAGCGACCCAGAATTCGGCCACACATTCCAAACACTCTTGGAGGGTCGGCGTGTTGCAGATTTTCACCTCCAGGATGCCCTATTATGCCACCTCGGTCACCTTTGTGTTCCTTCAAGCGAGCGTGCCAAGATGATTTGGGAAGCACACTACAGTCGAGCTGCTGGGCATTTCGGGGTCGAGAAAACAGTGGCAGTACTGCAAAATTATTTCTATTGGCCGAATCTTCGACAGGATGTTGGGAAGTACATCAGATCATGTACTGCCTGTGCCATTGCCAAACCGACCATTAAGAAGCACGGCCTCTATACCCCGTTGCCTACCCCTAGTCGACCTTGGGAATCCATCTCCATGGATTACATGTCAGGCCTTCCTTCCACTAAGCATGGAAATGACTGTGTTTTTGTGGTCGTCGACAGGTTCTCGAAGATGGCCATTATGGTGGCCTGCAAGAAGAATATCACAGCAGAAGCCACTGCTAAACTCTTCTTTGAACGAGTGTGGGTGCACTTTGGGATCCCACAGTCTATCATCTCAGATCGGGACAGTCGGTTTCTCAGCGCATTTTGGTCCAGTCTCTGGTTAATGCTGGACACCAAACTCACGAAGTCCACAGCCTTCCATCCTCAAACTGATGGCCAGACAGAGGTTGTCAATAGGATGATTGTGCACATTCTGCGCATGTATAACTCAAAGCATCCACGCACATGGGACGAGAGCCTCCCCTATGTTCAGCACAGCTACAACCGAGCTCTTCACAGCTCCACTGGCCATAGCCCTTTTCAGGTGGGTTTGGGATTCCAGCCACTATGCCCCATTGATGTGGCCATGCCACTTGCAGCTACTCACATGAATTCAGCTCATGTCCAGTCCGAAACAGATAAGGCCACCAGCTTCATTGAGCGCATCCAACATATTCGCCAGCAGGTCCATGACATTCTTGAGAAATCAAATGCCAAGTACAAGCAGCGACATGATCAACATCGGGTGCCACACAAGTTTCAGGTGGGCGACAAAGTCTGCTTGCATTTGCAAAAGGAACGCCTTACTGGAGCCTATCGGAAATTGAGACCACTCCGATATGGTCCGTACACCATTACTAAGGCTGTGGGAGACAATGCATTTGAGCTCAGCATTCCCCCATTCCTTGGCCTGCACCCAGTGTTCAATGTGGACCGCCTGCGGCCATACTTTCCACCATTGCTAGACACATCCGACATTGCAGAACAGCTCACACCCACAGAATTAAATCCAGATTGCATGGAACAAGCTGCAACTGATCGGATCATGGACACACAGATCAAGAACACTCGCCAACAGAATATCCAACTGTATCGAGTTGTCAAAGCAGGCCAACTCCTTCAGCAGGGCAAGTGGCTCACCAGGGAACAAGTTCAGCAAAAGTTTCCTCATCTCATGGAGGAGCTCAACGCAATGGGGACCATTGCTTCCTAAGGGGGGAGGAATGATCCAGGTGGATATTGGTGGCCACCTGCCAAGTCCACCTGGACCCCCACCATTGTCTTTCTCAGCATTTTCAGTTTCCTTAATTGTAGCACAACTTACTATTTTTAGCAGTTTTTCGGTTCCTGAACTTCCGGAGCCGTTTTGAGGCCCTAAACGACGTTTTTTGGGGAATCCGGGGGCAACATGGGTCCATGGGATGGACCGATGTTTCCCGTTCCAACAATGATAGTGCTCGGATAGATCTTTCTAACGAGCTATTGTACGCGTCAAACGGAGATCATATTCCAAAGTTACGACCCCGGGAAGTTGATGTACCAATTTACCCCAAACGGGGCCCACAGTTTTGGCGTTTCATCTCCTAGGGTTAGGTTTTGGAATGTGAAGGGTTTTCCATTGTTTCTCAACAATAAATAGGCCTTCGAGCCTCATTGTAACACAGTTCAGAGGCATGTAGCCATCACATCTCTTCTCAGAGATAAGCTACCATCGCCCTAGCTGGTTTATTTCCATTTCTGGTTGTAAGCATATTTCAGTATTTTCCATTAATGAAATGAAGTATTATTTCCGCTGCATCTTTGTGTATATGGTTATCTGTAATTTGTTGTGTTCCTGTTTAAATCCGGATCACAAAGTCACCTGGGGATCGCACCCGACCTGGACCACACTAGCCTTACACTGGCTGGATATTTTAGCATGTCTCATTCCCTAGCACAGGGCACAACCACCCCCGTGAGATTTGATCTTGGGCCGCCTTACTAACGAGGCCCATCCTCAAATGGTTGTGCTAATAAAATTAAAAAACATAACAACTTTTAATTTATGTACAAATCTCATGAAAGTAATATATTATTAATGCTAAAATTTTTATAGTAATATATTATTAATGATAAAAAAATTTTCCAAATGATATCTTGAAAGATTTTACTCAATTTTGAATTTAGATTATTAAAAATTCAAGTAGAGTTTTAAATTAATGAAAACTTTGACTTCCTAAATAAATAACGCTAAAAATTTTATATTTTGATTTTTTTCGATTTGTCATTATTAAAATTTGAGCAACCAAATTTTATTACAATTACACTATAAATTTCGATAAAATTGTCATTTTCTTACACCGACTATCTTGTTGGTTCTTCAATCAACACTATTTTGGATTAAAAGAACTCTTGACATTTAAACGAGTATGAGATTTTGAAAACATTAATTTTAATATTTGTTCCTCTTTTTGAAGTATTTACTATTGGTTATGTTAATTTTTTTTTGTATTCACACTTATGAACACACAATTTTGATGTAGTTATGTTCGTCATTATATCTCTCAGCAGTTATAAATTTTTGGAATATATGCTTATCGTTGCAAAAACCTAGGTCTCCTTGTTTAATTTTAGAAGGCTATGGAGCGAATTCAGACCTAACCTTCACACATTAATCGTGAGTGACACTCCACACCCACTTGCTTCTCCAACATGAAATGTTGCAGTCAAATTTTCTTGCAAAAACCAGGCAAAAAGCACAAGGAAAAATACAAAAGCAGAAAGCTAAATTTAGCTTCATTAATGATCTGGATAAATACCAATTTTAATGGCGAAATGACAGGAGGGGACAAGCTCAAATTTTTTGAATCAGAGGAGGGTCAAACCACGTCACGTTCGAGAGCTTCATGTGTCCATCGCCATAACTTTTTTGAAAAACACCATGCGAAACAATTTAATTTTGCGGAAATAAAGGATTTATTTTTTTATGTTTTTAATTAGGAAAAATAATATCAATATTTAATTAGCGATACAAAATAAGAGGTTCCGCAATTGCCAGCATTCGTCTAGGTATAGACCCAAAATTTCATCCCTCTATATGGATTGATGCATCTGTGTGTGCCAGGCCACGAGATCGAATCTGTTGGAGGGCTTGTTTTTCATGAAGGTAAGTTGAGTTTATGTGTTTGGTTGTGTGTCGGTTTTGCTGTCAGAAACGGAATTAGTTGTGAATTTCTTTTGTTTGCTTTGCATGCAAGAAATAATAACACCTTTAGCTTCAATCACGGCTGTTATTCGAAAAGCTTCTCTTCGGCTTGGTGGCTGTTTTTGGCTCTGCAGTCGTTGAGGCGGTGGGAATGCATTTATTAATTGATTATATCCATGATGATATGGTGTTTCATTCGATTTGAATTTGATGGATTTAGGTGTTACGGGGTCGATTAATTGACCTCTCTGCCGACTCTAACCGTCGACATAGTATGGTTCAATTTTCTTTGAAAAAACTGTTTGATCGGATCAAGATATTAATTTTTCTGCAATTATTTTTGATGTTGGTTACGTCTTCAAGGGTTTTGATTCAAAGGGTAAAGCTTTCTGGATTCATAATTTTATTTGTCTTCTATTGATATTTTCTTTGTTATGCAGTCTGAGATCGGCAATGGAGAGCTTCGCAACAGCTTATCGCTTGACGTTCTTCAATGGCAAGTTGGAGTATGACAAGGGTTACATTGGTGCGCATTCTCTGTTAACTTACAGGCGGTTTTGGGCCATGGTCAGTCAGAAGATAGGGATTCCCCCCAATTAGCAATCCACCGTATGCGTCTGCCGATGAACTTTGAAGATGACAGATAAACGCCAAAAATTGCCCGTCAATGAGAATACCAATTTCAACATAATCTTGAACCACCATAATACTAGCAAAGAGAAGGATTGTTTCTTTTATGTTACTGTCAAGAAGCCCAAGAAAGACAGGAAGGGCAGGGGAAAGTGCAACGCCGAGGCAGAGATTGCAGAGGACTATGAATCTGGATCGTCTAGAGGCGAGATCTCGCCTATGGATCAACGACCGCCGAGAATCAGATTCTTGGCATGATTACATCGAAGGAGGATTTCTCGGGGAGGAAGTCAGATGTGTCTCACTTGATGATTTTTGGAGCCTCTGTTTACTTTCATGTCTCCAAAGAATCAAGGAAGAATCTAGAGTTGACATCAGAATTGGGGGTATTCGTTGGTTACACAAAAACTCCCCACAAATACCATGTGTACTTGCCATCCCTTAGAATGAAAATTGTGCGAAGGAATGTAAAATTTGACGAAGATAAATCCATGTGATGCTCTCTTGAGAGGGAGCTTCAAATCCCACCAGAAGAGGATCTTTTAGCTCTAAAGGATGAACCTCGGGAAGTTATGGGGCAACCACAAGTTGAGGAGTAGAGGGTGGAGATAACCACTCAAGCAAAACCATCCAGAGAAGGTAGGGAAAGGATCAGGGAAGCTAAGAGACTTGTGCAGGATGCGAGGGAGAATGTGGGTGTTCCTTAAAATAAACACAGGTAGAGAAGGTCACCCGATCAGTAGATTGGCTACATGGTTCTAATGACTAAGCTTGTAGAGACTGAGCCATCCTCTTTTGAGGAAGAAGTAGAGCAACCTATGTGGGTAAATGCAATGGTGGAGGAATACAAATCCATTTTAAATAACAATGTTTCGGAAGTGATCCCAAGACCAACAAATAAATCAGTTGTGGGTTTGAGCTGGATATTCAAGGTAAAAGCACGCAACAGACGGAAGCATAAAAAAGTACAAGGACAGATTTGTGGCCAAGGGGTACTCTCAAGTTGAGGGGATTGACTATGAGGATACCTTTTCTCCTATAACAAGATACTCATCCATTAGATCAATTCATTCTCTGCCTGCATAGATGGGGTAGAAGATACACTAGATGAATGTAAAAACAACATTCCTCAATGGAGATATTGAGGAGGTGTATATCAAGCAACCAGAAAGCTTCAAGATTTTTAATCAAGATTCTCATGTGTACGGACTCAAGCGAGCATTGTGTGGTCTCAAGCACCCCGTGCTTGGTTCACCAGCATTGATAGCTATCTCACCGGGTTGGGTTCGCCAAAAGTGAAGCGGATGCAAACCTCTATCATATCTTGGTAGAAGGTAAATTGTTGGTTATTTTCTTATATGTTGATGATTTGATTTTAAATAGTGATGCACATCTAATTAGATCTTGCAAGGAGGGCCTTGCAAGAGAGTTTGAAATGAAGGACATGGGTCTCATGCACTACTTCCTTGGATTGGAAGTATCACAAGGTGATGGGGAATTGTTTGTCTCTCAGGGAAAGTATGCCAACGAGATACTTCATAGATTTTGCATGGACAGTTGCAAACCCATTGAGACACCTCTAGTGACCAACTAGAGGAAAGATGATAACACTTCAGGCGAGGAAGTGGATGCTACTGTTTACCAAAAACTAGTGGGTTCACTTATGTATCTTGTGAACACATGACCATATATGTGCTATACAATCAACTAGTTGATCCAAGCTATGGTTAGGCCAACCAAATTATTTTTGAGAGAAGTTAGGCATGTTCTATGGTACCTCAGAGGCACTGCCCAGTTTGGACTATGGTACAAATAGACAGAGGGAGTGAAGCTTTGTGGCTTCACAGGTGCAAATTGGGTGAGGAGTCCATCAGACCGAAAGAGTACATCAGGTGGAAGCTTGAGTGTCGTGTCCGCAATTGTTTACTGGTATAGTAGGAAGCAAAGATCTGTGGCACTCAACTTGGCAAAAGAGGAATAATGGATGCCAGTCAAGCAACATGTGAGATGATCTAGACGAGAAATATATTTGTTTGATTGTTTGGTCAAATGATGGATCCAACTGGATATACTATGATAATCAAAGTTGCATCAAGTTATCTAAAAAATCTTGTTTTTCACAATCGATCCAAGCATATAGATATCTGGTATCATCATTTACATGACTATGTGCAGAGGCAGATAATGTTGTTGCAGTACATTCCGATAGAGGAACAAGATGATGATATTTTAACAAAGGCCTTGTCAAGAGGGAAGTTCAATTTCCATAGGTGCAAGATAGGGGTTGTTGATAATACCTTTCTTGCTGAGATGAATTGTTGAAAAATGCAACAAGAAATTCTCAATTTGATTTTGCCTTGATTAAATTGAGAAAATTTGAATTTCCACATCTTCAGACAACTTGGATGATGTTAACTTGTGTGACGTGGCTTTTGTCACCCAATTTACTCTGTAAATTCGAGTTGGAGTAGTTAGATTTCATTTCTGCATGTGTGATTGCTAATTTGTAGCAATTAAGGTCAGCTATCTCAGGTTGTTTTCAATTAAACTAGTTCCAACTTTTGGAGGAACTAGTGGAAGGCCAGTTAAGCAATGGGACTTCAGTCAAACTCAATGATCATCTAGTTAACTAATCAATCAACCCAAAATAGCTAGTGCATGTAGAGAATTTGAGTTACTGAGTTGAGATGGAAATTCCTAGGCAATGTAACATCAATTTTAGACTAGTCAGATGATTAACTATAAATCCTAGTTAGATGATTAGCCCAAGGAACTGCATAATTCAATTAAAGGAATTTCCTAATTAATAGGGGCTAATTCCTCAAGGAACAACGCAAGGAAATAGGAGCTCAAGTCGAGGGAAAATTTGAGTAAGTCTAGGTTAGAGGCCTTCAGTGAGCGGAAAAATAGGTTGTGCACTTGTAGGGTAAGCTTAGTTGAGCAAAGCAATTGTAATACATCTCTATTCATTTGATTAATGCAAGCAAGCATTGGGGTTTTTAGCAGATTTCTTTCCCAAGATAAAAATACTTGTTGCATTTGTGTTATTTCTTCTTGCATGTCTGAGATTTTTGTTCTAAATTGTGAATTAAAGTCCACAGAGCAATAGTGTAGGTTTTTGTCTTGTGATTTGATTAAAATTTCATGAACAGTTGCAAATCTACAACCTAATTTCTATAGTTGATGCCTTCACCCTCCAAAGCATCTTTGATCTTACGGAGCTTTCCGGGTACTTCGATCATCGAGACTTCATTGTGTTCCTATTCTTTTAATGCTTCTTTTTTTTTCCTTCTTTTCCTGATCTTCTTTATGCATGTTGGCCACGATGTTCCTGAAATATCTGTAGTTCCAATCACCCATGACAAGCAACCATCATCCTGAAAATATCCTATTCTAACATGCTTAATGCATATTTTTTGTTCATGCTTTATTAATGCACTTGGAAAGAGCAAGGAGAGCTTCTGGGCGTAAGAGCAGACTTAAAAAGGCTGAAAGGCTAAAGGGAAGAGACTTCAAGGCTTCAGATTGCACTCAAGAGAATGAGGCAATTAGGGTAGGGTGCATGACGCAAATACGAGGGACGAAGGAGAAGGCTGCGAGCTTCCCAAGTGAATTGTGCGCTCAAGGGAGACAAGGAGGGCACATGACATAAAGCTAAAGGCTGAATGGAGAGGCTTCATGGCTTCAAGGTGTGCCCATGCGCTCAAGAAGGCAAAGTAGGGCACATGGCGCAAGTTTGAAGGCTAAAGGGGGAGGCTTCATGCCTTCAGAGTGCGCTCATGCACTTAAAGGGTCAAGAGGGAGCATGGGAAACTGTGCAAGGCTAAGGGGTGGAGCTTAAGGCCTTTAAGATGCGCTCAATGAGGGCACATTCATTTGGGTTGAAGGAGTGCGCTCAAAGGAAGACTTGGTTTCTCAAAGGGTGCGGTTTAGAAAAAGGAAGTAGAATGATGCTTGTGGATTGCGTTATGCGCTCTTGGAGGGCACATGACGCACTTTCGAACAACGAAGGATTCCTGATCAAGGATTAAGAGTGCACCCATGTGCTTCTTGCCTCAATGGGTTCACTTTGCAACCAAAATTTGTTTAAGTTTGGAAGATGGGACAAGGGGCGAACATGATGAGTTCAAACATAAAACCATGTGCGACAAATACCAACTCATTGAGAAAACTTAGACAAGCTTTAACAAGCATAAATATACATCAAAACACCACCTTACATACATTACCTATGTACAATGAACAAGGTGTGTCCAACTATGACCAAAAAGCGTCGTTTTGTAACAACAAAGATGTCTTGACCATGAAATGCACTAAAAATGTTCTAACCAGTGCGACGACACATGAGAAAAATTAAGAATGCTTGAAACACATAGGATAACCCGAACGACACTTAACGACCAAAGCAACACTAGATATGACAGTGAAGTAGGCTCCAAAATTTGAAAGTAGTGAAATTTACGGAGGGCGTTGTCGCAGCGACAACAAGTTGTTATAAAGCCTAAAGAGTCTTTGGGCTATCATAAATTTTAAGAGCCCTTTGGGTTGTTATGGATCTGAAAAATATCATTGTGTGAATCGTTATACCTAGGTTGTAGGCCTTGGGAGATTTCCATTGACTAATGTGATAACATTGTCCACAATTACACTAGATCAAACTAGTTATTATGATCTCATTTGTGCTTACTCTACAATAACTAGTTTTGTTTATTTATATGCAAACACAAGCGTGTAATTTGATACCTATTGTTAGTAGGCTAAATTGCGCCATTTTTCAACCCTTTTTCCCTTCAAAACCATAACCTTATACCTGTGTTTTAACCTTGTAAACTCCCTTATTCCTACACTAGTCCAAGAATCGTATCCCTTCATGCACTAGCTTTATGTTTCATGTTTAAGGGTTACAAATGTGCTTAATTATTCATTTTCGTAGATTTATGCCTTTAAATCTTTGCAAACTAATATTTCTATTCCTAGAAAGTATTTTATGGACAATTAATTAATTATCTTATTAGCATGGTCGAGTGCAGGTAGGATTCCTGCACCACTGGTGAATCTTCAACTACCGTGACAGGTCACCACTCCATGCGAACGCCGTGTTCTAGAACGATTAACTCGAGTTGGGCTTGGATCATGGAGGAAAATCAGGGATATGGTGGAGATTAGGTCGCCGGTTGAATACCTAGAAGAGTTTTGTTATAGCCGAAAGGCTTAGTACGAGCTGTTGTTGTTATTTTGTTATGGCCGAAAGGCTCAAATTGGAATGCACGTGGTAATTCGGTTACGGCCGTAGGCCTGGATGAATGTATAAAACATAGGACTCAGATAGAAAATGGTAGCGAGCGATAGATATAGCAACGATACTGTGATTCTGCCCTTTTGTAATTTTGCTTATATCGCCCTCGTTCTGGGCTGGATTCAAATTCATGATGTATATTTGCTGATCATTAATAGAAAGGAACTACGCCATGTTTTCTTAATCTTTCTCTGTAACTTTGTGTTGATGTGTTGATTAAAGAGCCGAGTCCTTTCTTTTCCTATACAGGGAAACGAGTTGGTTGGCTAGGGCCCATCTAACCCAGCTCGTTCTCCCTTGTGTTCTTCTCTTTTTCGATTAAGGTGTGTTAATTATTTTTAATGCAAAGTGTGAAGTAAGCAAATGTTTCTTTTATCTTTCTGCAAGGTTTAAATCTGATTTCATTACAATGTGACGGATCTGTGGTGTGCGATCTCGATTGAAGTTTAATCTCATGATTTCCTTCTTTGAAGTTTAATCTCGTTTTCTGCCTGGATCGTGCAAGCACGCACTCCTGCACCAGTGCGTTTGCAATTTCGCGTATTGATGCTTACGGTTCATTATAGTAATGGTCTTTTGTTTTTATTTGATAAGTCTTAATGCGATCCTAAAGAGTGTGATTTCTATTAAGTCTTAATGTGATTCTGAAAAGTGTGGTTTCCATTTTGAAGTTCTTTTGATATTTAGAATTAAATACACTTCTGAAACAAAACGTTGTTGCGACACACACTGATCTGTGCCTGCACTTTATACTATTTAAGAAAGATCTCATTCATGCATAATAATTCTTAAAGGAAATCTTTCTGGGTTTAAAAGGTTGTGCATGCAGATCAGTAGTGTGGATAACTATTTCAGGTTTGAAGCCTGTTGTCACATCTAGATGATCTCTTAGATTACATGCAGAAGTTCCTTAATTAAAAGTGTGCTTTGACTTTGGAATTAATTATTGTTTTAGTCATTAAAAGATTAGTTGAAGCATCTTTCGATTTGAGGAATTTACTTTAAAAGTTATGTTCACCTTTGCAAGTTATTTTTCTTAGTCAACACATTCTTTATTTTCTTGAAAGAAGGATTGGAAAGCTTGGTGTAGTAACCCCTGTCTTGGTACAAGAATCGATCTCCTGATACAGGAACAGAGTGCTCTAGCCTTGAGGCTTAGAGTTCCTGTGTAAAGACATAAATCTTCAATACAGGTGTAAAGTTTAGAGTTCCTGCATAAAGACATAAATCTTCAGTACAGGTGTAAAGTATACTCCCAACACTTAAACTTTGTTCTGGTACTAGTGCAAGCACTTTGCAAAAGTACATGAATAATAACTTAGTACAAGGAGGAAGATCTAAAACGAGCTAGATATCTTTAAGGGTCCAATTATTAATCTAGAACACAACTATACTGAAGATAAACATAGATTTACATTTTCAAAGATTGTTGCAAGAGGTTTTGAGAATTCCTTTCATTTGTTTTCCTGCAAAAGTACTTTCTTTCATATTCCAGCACTAGAATATCTTTGGTATAAATTTTCGGGTGATCTTTTCTTTTTGATTTTGCAAGATTGCAATTAAGGAAGTAGGGATAGAGTTTGGAAAATTTCATATCATTTCTGGCATTTCCTGTGCTTTGTCTCTAAGTTTACGAAACCCTCGGGTTGACAATTAAGTGTTCAAGGAGTCTAGTTGACAACAATTCCTGCCCCCAACACCTATATGTCTTGGGAGATAGTTGGTCACATTAAATTATACTACCTTTTACCCATATATAATCTTAAGTTTTATTATGTTAAAATGTAAGGCATTATAAGAATATTGGGAGAAGAACTTGCATATTATGGCTTGTGTGGATTACATAGCCTAACTCCAAAAATGATTATGCTAAATTCCTTAGTTTTATTTCCATTTGGATTGTGTGGTCAAGTATAGAGACATCAAGATGAACTTAGGATTGTGTGGTCAAGTATAGCCTCTAAGTTGTTTGAATGGAATATGAAATATTTAAGACATATTTTCTAAGTAAATCATATGCACTATATAATAAAATAATAAATGTTAGGGATATAGATTCTTGGATTTGAAGTATTTCAAATTCAATGGTGTATATATTAATTTATACAATATTTATTGCTTTGTTGCAAGATGCGTATTAGTTATTTATTTAGTAATGTTCAAAGGCAACATGAAATTTCAAGGACAACATGAAGCTTGATCAAATGAAAGTAGCTTAATAATAAAAGTTTGAAATATTAAAGTTTTTGTTTGTTTGTTTGTTTGTCAAGTTGTCTGTGATCCTCCAGGCTTGACCTATGGTTTGAGGAGTCGCGACCCAGGGGCATCTTTTCCGTCAAAGTCACCTGGGGATCGCACCCGGCCTGGGCCACACTAGCCTTACGCTGGCTGGATATTTTAGCATGTCTCATTCCCTAGCACAGGGCACAACCACCCTCGTGAGATTTGATCTTGGGCCACCTTACTAACGAGGCCCATCCTCAAATGGTTATGCTAATAAAACTTGACTGAAATATAAAAATTTAAAAAACACAACAACTTTTAATTTATGTACAAATCTCATGAAAGTAATATATCATTAATGCTAAAAATTTTATAGTAATATATTATTAATGATATTTTTTCTTTTCCAAATGATACCTTGAAAGATTTTACTCAATTTTGAATTTAGATTATTAAAAATTCAAGTAGAGTTTTAAATTAATGAAAACTTTGACTTCCTAAATAAATAACGCTAAAAATTTTATATTTTGATTTTTTTTCGATTAGTCATTATTAAAATTTGAGCAACCAAATTTTATTACAATTACACTATTAATTTTGATAAAATTGTCATTTTCTTACACCGATTATCTAATTGGTTCTTCAATCAGCACTATTTTGGATTAAAAGAACTCTTGACATTCAAACGAGTATGAGATTTTGAAAACATTAATTTTAATATTTGTTCCTCTTTTTGAAGTATTTACTATTGGTTCCATTAATTTTTTTTGTATTCACGCTTATGAACAAACAATTTTGATGTAGTTATGTTCGTCATTATATCTCTCAGCAGTTATAAATTTTTGGAATATATACTTATCGTTGCAAAAACCTAGGTCTCCTTGTTTAATTTTAGAAGGCTATGGAGCAGATTCAAACCTAACCTTCACACATTAATCGTGAGTGACACTTCACACCCACTTGCTTCGCTAACGCGAAATGTGGCAGTCAACTTTTCTCGCAAAAACCAAAAAAAAAGCATAAGGAAAAATACAAAAGCAGAAAGATAAATTTAACTTCATTAATGATTTGGATAAATACCAATTTTAATGGCGAAATGATAGGAGGGGCAACCTCGAATTTTTTTAATCGGAGGAGTGTCACACCACGTTACGTTCCAGAGCTTCATGTGTCCACCGCCATAACTTTTTTGAAAAACAGCATGCGAAACAATTTAATTTTTGGGAAATAAAGGCTTCATTTTTCTATGTTTTTAATTAGGAAAAATAATATCAATATTTAATTAGCGATACAAAATAAGAGGCCGCAATTGCCAGCATTCATCTAGGTATAGACCCAAAATGTCATCCCTCTATATGGATTGACGCATCTGCGTGTGCCAGGCCACGAGATTGAATACGTTGGAGGGCTTGTTTTTCATGAAGGTAAGTTGAGTTTATGTGTTTGGTTGTGTGTCGGTTTCGCTGTCAGAAACGGAATTAGTTTGTGAATTTCTTTTGTTTGCTTTGCATGCAAGAAATAATAACACCTTTAGCTTCAGTCATGACCGTTATTTGAAAAGCTTCGCTTCGGCTCGGTGGCTGTTTTTGGCTCTGTAGCCATTGAGGGGGTGGGAATGCGTTTATTAATTAATTATATCCATGATGATATGGTGTTTTATTCAATTTGAATTTGATGGATTTAGGCGTTACGGGTTCGATTAATTCACCTCTCCACCAACTCTAACCGCCGACATAGTCCGGTTCAATTTTCTTTGAAAAAACTGTTTGATCGGATCGGGATATTAATTTTTTTGCAATTGTTTTTGATGTTGGGTACATCTTCAAGGGTTTTGATTGAGAGGGTAAAGCTTTCTGGATTCGTAATTTTATTTTCCGTCTGTTGATGTTTTCTTTGCTGTGTAGTCTGAGATTGGCAATGGAGAGCTTCGCGACGGCTTATTGCCTGACATTCTTCGACAGCGAGCGGGAGTACGACAAGGGTTACGTCGTCGTGCATTCTCTGTTAACTTACAGGTGGTTTCAAGCCATGGTCAGTTAGGAGACGGGGATTCCCCCTAATCAGCAATCCACCATATTCGTCTGCCGACGGACTTTGAAGATGACGGATAAACGCCAAAAATTGCCCGTCAATGAGAATACCAATTTCAACATAATCTTGAACCATCATAATCCTAGCAGGGAGAAGGATTGTTTCTTTTATGTTACTATCAAGAAGCCCAAGAAAGATAGGAAGGGTAGGGGAAAGCGCAACGCCGAGGCAGAGATTGCAAAGGACTATGAATCTAGATTGTCTAGAAGCGAGATCTCACCTGTGGATCAACGGCCGTCGGGAATCAGATTCTTGGCATGATTACAGTGAAGGAGGATTTCTCGGGGAGGAAGTCAGATGTGTCTCACTTGATGATTTTTGGAGCCTCTGCTTACTTTCATGTCTCCAAAGAATCAAGGAAGAATCTAGAGTTGACATCAGAATTGGGGGTATTTCTTGGTTACACAAAAACTCCGCACAAATACCATGTGTACTTGCCATCCCTCAGAATGAAAATTGCGCGAAGGAATGTAAAATTTGACGAAGATAAATCCATGTGATGCTCTCTTGAGAGGGAGCTTCAAATCCCACCAGAAGAGGATCTTTTAGCTCTAAAGGAGGAACCTGGGGAAGTTATGGAGCAACCACAAGTTTAGGAGTAGAGAGTGGAGATAACCACTCCAGCAAAACCATCCAGAGAAGGTCGGGAAAGGATCAAGGAAGCTAAGAGACTTGTGCAGGATGCGAGGGAGAATGTGGGTGTTCCTTAAAATAAACACAGGTAGAGAAGGTCACCAGATCGGTACACTAGCTACATGGTTCTAATGACTGAGCTTGTAGAGACTAAGCCATCCTCTTTTGAGGAAGAAGTAGAGCAACCTGTGTGGGTAAATGCAATGGTGGAGGAATACAAATCCATTTTAAATAATAATGTTTGGGAAGTGATCCCAAGACCAGCAAATAAATCAGTTGTGGGTTTGAGATGGATATTCAAGGTAAAGCATGCAATAGACGGAAGCATAAAGAAGTACAAGGACAGATTTGTGGCCAAGGGGTACTCTCAAGCTGAGGGGATTGACTATCAGGATACCTTTGCTCCTATAACAAGATACCCATCCATTAGATCAACTCTTTCTCTGGCTGCATAGATGGGGTGGAAGATACACCAGATGGATGTAAAAACAACATTCCTCAATGGAGTTATTGAGGAGGTGTATATCGAGCAACCAAAAGGCTTCAAGATTTTTGATCGAGATTCTCATGTGTATGGACTCAAGCGAGCGTTGTATGGTCTCAAGCAAGCACCCCGTGCTTGATTCACCAAGATTGATAGCTATCTCACCGGTTTGGGTTCGCCAAAAGTGAAGCGGATGCAAACCTCTATCATATCTTGGTAGAAGGTAAATTGTTGATTATTTTCTTATATGTTGATGATTTGATTTTAAATAGTGATGCACATCTAATTAGATCTTGCAAGGAGGACCTTGCAAGAGAGTTTGAAATGAAGGACATGGGTCTCATGCACTACTTCCTTGGATTGGAAGTATCACAAGGTGATGGGGAATTGTTTGTGTTTCAGGGAAAGTATGCCAACAAGATGCTTCATAGATTTTGCATGGACAGTTGCAAACCCAAGGAAACACCTCTAGTGACCAACTAGAGGAAATATGATACCGATTCAGGTGAGGAAATGGATGCTACTATTTACAAGAAACTAGTGGGTTCACTAATGTATCTTGTGAACACATGACCATATATGTGCTATGCAATCAACTAGTTGATCCAAGCTATGGTTAGGCCAACCAAATTATTTTTGAGAGAAGCTAAGCATGTTCTATGTACCTCAGAGGCACTACCCAGTTTGGACTATGGTATAAATAAACAGAGGGAGCGAAGATTTGTGGCTTCACATGTGTAGATTGGGTGAGGAGTCCATCAGATAGAAAGAGTACATTAGGAGGAAGTTTCAGTGTCTTGTCTGAAATTGTTTAGTGGTATAGTAGGAAGTAAAGATCTGTGGCACTCAACTTGGCAAAAGAAAAATACATGGATGCCAGTCAAGCAACATGTGAGACGATCTAGACGAGAAATATATTTGTTTGATTGTTTGGTCAAATGATGGATCCAACTGTGATCTACTATGATAATCAGAGTTGCATCAAGCTATCTGAAAAATCCCGTTTTTCACGATCGATCCAAGCATATAGATTTCTAGTATCATCATTTACATGACTGTGTGCAGAGGCAGATAATGTTGTTGCAGTACATTCCGATAGAGGAACAAGATGATGATATTTTAACAAAGGCCTTATCAAGAGGGAAGTTCAATTTCCATAGGTGCAGGATAGGGGTTGTTGATAATACCTTTCTTGCTGAGATGGATTGTTGAAAAATGCAACAAGAAATTCTCAATTTGATTTTGCCTTGATTAAATTGAGAAAATTTGAATTTCCACATCAGTAGACAACTTGGATGATGTTAACTTGTGTGACGTGGCTTTTGTCACCCAATTTACTCAGTAAGTCTGAGTTGGAGGAGTTAGAGTTCATTTATGCATGTGTGATTGCTAATTTGTAGCAATTAAGGTCAACTATCTTAGGTTGTTTTCAATTAAACTAGTTCCAACTTTTGGAGGAACTAGTGGAAGGCCAGTTAAGCAGTGGGACTTTAGTCAAACTCAATGATCATCTAGTTAACTAATCAATCAACCCAAAATAGCTAGTGCATGTAGAGAATTTGAGTTACCCAGTTGAGGTGGAGATTCCAAGGCAGTGTAACATCAGTTTTAGACTAGTCAGATGATTAACTATAAACCCTGGTTAGATGATTAGCCTAAGGAACTGCACGATTCAGTTAAAAGAATTTCCTAAATAATAGGGGCTAATTCCTCAAGGAAAAACGCAAGGAAATAGGAGCTCAAGCCGAGGCAAAATTTGACTAAGTCTAGGTCAGAGGCCTTCAGTGAGCAGAGAGATAGGTTGTGCATTTGTTGGGTGAGCTTAGTTGAGCAAAGCAATTGTAATACATCTCTATTCATTTAATTAATGCAAGCAAGCATTGGGGTTTTTAGCAGATTGCTTTCCCCAGATAAAAATACTTGTTGCATGTGTGTTATTTCTTCTTGCATGTATGAGATTTTTGTTCTAAATTGTGAATTAAAGCCCGCAGAGCAATAGTGTAGGTTTTTGTCTTGTGATTTGATTTAAATTTCTGAACAGTTGCAAATCTACAACCTAATTTCTACAGTTGATGTCTTCACCCTCCAAAGGGTCTTTGATCTTATGGAGCTTTCCGGGTACTTCGATCATTGAGACTTCATTGTGTTCCTATTCTTTTAATGCTTCCTTTTTTTCCCTTCTTTTCCTGATCTTCTTTATGCATGTTGGCCACGATGTTCCTGAAATATTTGTAGTTCCCATCACTCATGACAAGCAACCATCATCCTGAAAATATCCTATTGTAACATGTTTAATGCATATTTTTTGTTCATTCTTTATTAGTGCACTTGGAAAGAGAAAGGAGAGCTTCTGGGCGTAAAAGCACACTTCAAAAGGTTGAAGGGCTAAAGGGAAGAGACTTCAGGGCTTTAGAATGCGCTCAAGAGAATGAGGCAATTAGGGTAGGGCGCGTGACGCAAATACGAAGGACGAAGGAGAAGGCTTCAAGCTTCCCAAGTGAATTGTGCACTCAAGGGAGACAAGGAGGGCGCATGACACAAAGATGAAGGCTGAAGGGAGAGGCTTCATGGCTTCAAGGTGTGCCCATGCACTCAAGAAGGAAAAGTAGGGCACATGGCACAAGTTTGAAGGCTAAAGGGGGAGGATTCATGCCTTCAAAGTGCGCTCATGCACTTAAAGGGTCAAGAGGGAGAATGGGAAACTGTGGAAGGCTAAAGGGTGGAGCTTAAGGCCTTTGGGATGTGCACAAGGAGGGCACATTCATTTGGGTTGAAGGAGTGCACTCAAAGGAAGACTTGGTTTCTTAAAGGGTGCAGTTTAGAGAAAGGAATCATAGTGATGCTTGAGGAGTGCGTTATGCGCCGTTGGAGGGCACATGACGCACTTTCTAACAACGAAGGATTCCCGATCAAGGATTAAGAGTGCACCCATGTGCTTCTTGCCTCAATGGGTTCACTTTGCAACCAAAATTTGTTTAAGTTTGGAAGATGGGACAAGGGGAAAACATGATGAGTTCAAACATAAAACCATGTGCGACACATAACAACTCATCGAGAAAACTTAGACAAGCTTGAACAAGCATAAATATACATCAAAACACCACTTTACATACATTACCTATGTACAATGAACAAAGTGTGTGCAACTATGACCAAAAAGCGTCGTTTTGTAACAACAAAGATGTCTTGACCATGAAATGCACTAAGGAAGTTCTAACCAGTGCGACGACACATGAGAACAATTAAGAATGCTTGAAACACATAGGATAACCCGAACGACACTTGTCGACCAAAGCGACACTAGATATGACAGTGTAGTAGGCTTCAAAATTTGAATGTAGTGAAATTTTCGGAGGGTGTTGTAGCAGCAACAACAAGTTGTTATAAAGCCTAAAGAGTCTTTGGGCTATCATAAAGTTTAAGAGCCCTTTGGGTTGTTATGGATCTGAAAAATATCATTGTGTGAATCATTATACCCAGGTTGTAGGCCTTGGGAGATTGCCATTGACTGATGTGATAACATTGTTCACAATTACACGAGATCAAACTATTTATTATGATCTCATTTGTGCTTACTCTATAATAACTAGTTTTGGTTATTTATATGCAAACACAAGTGTGTAATTTGATACCTATTGTTGGTAGGCTAAATTGCTCCATTTTTCAACCCTTTTTCCCTTCAAAACGATAACCTTATACCTTTGTTTTGACCTTGTAAACTCCCTTATTCCTACACTAGTCCAAGAATCGTATCCCTTCCTGCACTAGCTTTATGTTTCATGTTTAAGGGTTACAAATGTGCTTAATTAATCATTTTCGTAGATTTTATGCCTTTAAATCTTTGCAACTAATAATTCTCTTCCTAGAAAGTATTTGATGGACAATGAATTAATTATCTTGTTAGCATGGTCGAGTGCAGGTAGGATTCCTGCACCACTGGTGAATCTTCAACTACCGTGATAGCTCACCACTCCATGCAGACACCGTGTTCTAGAACGATTAACTCGAGTTGGGCTTGGAGCATGGAGGAAAATCAGGGATATGGTGGAGATTAGGTCGCCGGCTGAATACCTAGAATAGTGTTTTGTTATAGCCGAAAGGCTTAGCACGAGCTGTTGTTGTTATTTTGTTATGGCCGAAAGGCTCAGATTGGAATGCTCGTTGTAATTTGGTTATGGCCGCAGGCCTGGATGAATGTATAAAACATAGGACTCAGATAGAAAATGGTAGCGAATGATAGATATAACAAGGATACTGTGATTTTGCCCTTTTGTAATTTTGCTTATATCGCCCTCGTTCTGGGCTGGATTCTAATTCATGATGTATATTTGTTGATCATTAATAGAAAGGAACTATGCCATGTTTTCTCAATCTTGCACTGCAACTCTGTGTTGATGCGTTGATTAAAGAGCCAAGTCTTTTCGTTTCCTAAACAAGGAAACGAGTTGCTTAGCTAGGGCTCTGCTAACCCAGCTCGTTCTCCCTTGTGTTCTTCTCTTTTTTGATTAAGGTGTGTTAATTATTTTTAATGCAAAGTGTGAAGTAAGCAAATGTTTCTTTTATCTTTCTGCAAGGTTTAAATATGATTTCATTACAATGTGACAGATCTGTAGTGTGCGATCTCGATTGAAGTTTAATCTCATGATTTCCTTCTTTGAAGTTTAATCTTGTTTTCTGCCTGGATCGTGCAAGCATGCATTCCTGCACCAGTGCGTTTGCAGTTTCGCATATTGATTCTTCCGATTCATTATAGTAATTGTCTTTTGTTTTTATTTGATAAGTCTTAATGCGATCCTAAAGAGTGTGATTTCTATTAAGTCTTAATGCGATTTTGAAAAACGTGGTTTCCATTCTGAAGTTCTTTTGATATTTAGAACTAAATACACTTCTGAAACAAAACGTTGTTGTGACACACACTGGTCTGTGCCTGCACTTTATACTATTTAGGAAAGATCTGATTCATGCATAATAATTCTTAAAGGAAATCTTTCTGGGTTTAAAAGGTTATGCATGCAGATCAGTAGTGTGGATAACTATTACAGGTTTGAAGCTTGTTGTCACATCTAAATGATCTCTTAGATTACATGCAGAAGTTCCTCAATTAAAAGTCTGCTTTGACTTTGGAATTAATTATTGTTTTAGTCATTAAAAGATTAGTTGAAGCAACTTTCGATTTGAGGAATTTACTTTAAAAGTTATGTTCACCTTTGCAAGTTATTTTTCTTAGTCAACACATTCTTTATTTTCTCGAAAGAAGGATTGGAAAGCTTGGTGTAGTAATCTATGTCCCGGTATAGGAATCGGTCTCCTGATACAGGAACAAAGTGCTCTAGCCTTGAGGCTTAGAGTTCCTGTATAAAGACATAAATCTTCAGTACATGTGTAAAGTTTAGAGTTCCTGCATAAAGACATAAATCTTCAGTACAGGTGTAAAGTATACTCCCAACACTTAAACTTTGTTCTAGTACTAGTGCAAGCACATTGCAGAAGTACATGAACAATAACTTAGTACAAGGAGGAAGATCTAAAAGGAGCCAGATATCTTTAAGGGTCCAATTATTAATCTAGAACACAACTATACTGAAGATAAACATAGATTTACATTTTCAAATATTGTTGCAAGAGGTTTTGAGAATTCCTTTCATTTGTTTTCTTGCAAAAGTACTTTCTTTCATATTCCAGCACTAGAATATCTTTGGTGTAAATTGCCGGGTGATCTTTTCTTTTTGATTCTGCAAGATTGCAATTAAGGAAGTAGGGATAGAGTTGGGAAAAGTTCATATCATTTCTGGCATTTCTTGTGCTTCATCTCTAAGTTTACAAAACCCTCGAGTTGACAACTAAGTGTTGAAGGAGTCTGCTTGACAACAATTCCTGCACCCAACACCTATATGTCTTGGGAGATAGTTGGTCACATTAAATTGTACTGCCTTTTACCCAGATATAATCTTCAGTTTTATTATGTTAAAATGTAAGGCCTTATAAGAATATTGGGAGAAGTTAATGTATATTATGGCTTGTGTGGATTACATAGCCTAACTCCAAAAATGATTATGCTAAATTCCTTAGTTTTATTTCCATTTGGATTGTGTGGTCAAGTATAGAGACATCAAGGTGAACTTAGGATTGTGTGGTCAATTATAGCCTCTAAGTTGTTTGAATGGAATATGAAATATTTAAGAAATATTTTCTAAGTAAATAATATGCACTCTATAATAAAATAATAAATGTTAGGGATATAGATTCTTGGATTTGAAGTATTTCAAATTCAGTGGTGTATATATTAATTTATACAATATTTATTGCTTTGTTGCAAGATGCGTATTAATTATTTATTTAGTAAAGTTCAAAGGCAACATGAAATTTCAAGGACAACATGAAGCTTCAACAAATGAAAGTAGCTTAATAATAAAAGTTTGAAATATTAAAGTTTTTGTTTGTTTGTTTGTTTGTCAAGTTGTCGGTGATCCTCCAGGCGTGACTTATGGTTTGAGGAGTCGCGACCTAGGGGCATCTTATCCGTCAAAGTCACCCGGGGATCGCACCCGGCCTGGACCACACTAGCCTTACACTGGTTGGATACTTTAGCATGTCTCATTCCCTAGCACAGGGCACAACCACCCCCGTGAGATTTGATCTTGTGCCGCCTTACTAACGAGGCCCATCCTCAAATGGTTGTGCTAATAAAACTTGACTGAAATATAAAAAATTAAAAGACATAACAACTTTTAATTTATGTACAAATCTCATGAAAGTAATATATTATTAAGTTATTTATTTTTCTTTGTCCCCGAGCTCTGCAACCTGTTGCGTGCGCTCACGTGCTGCCGTTGGCCACGCTAGGGCTGCGCCTCCTCTACCATGGATGAGTTGGGCTCGTCCCATATTCCTTCCGTCCTCCCCTACAGCTAAAGATGCCGCGTTCAATACCCTTCTGGCTTCGATGCCAGCCAAGAAAAAATCGAATGCTTCGAAGTTTGTAAAAAAATTGGAAAATATACCGGAGGTCTCCCTTCCTCGGAGGGGCCGATCAAGGTAGCTTTGTCACTGGCGGAGAGGGCCCTGGTAGGACAGTTCACTGGCCTTTGGCCTTCTCCCAAAGCCACGGAAGCCTGGGTCTGCAGGAACTGGAGGCCGTTAATCAAGCAAAGTGTCACCTCGTATTTTCTAGGGCGAGGCTATTTTATGTTCGAGTTTATTTCAAAAGAAGACAAGGATCTAATCTTCAGGAATGGGCCCTATTTTATGGGCCCTCAAGGTCTCTATTTGAATAGATGGACTCCCGATTTTGATCCAGCTAAAGATATTCCGTTGGTAGTTCCAGTGTGGGTGAGACTTTCGAATCTTCCTATACATTGTTGGAACTGGGATTCCCTCCAACATAAAGGCAACATGCTAGGCAAATTCATAGATCGCGCAAGTACTAAGGATCAATATGACTGCGCTAGGATCTGTGTCGAAGTGGATCTAGAAGTGGGGATGCTGGAGGCTATAAAGATAAATGTAGGGAGTTGGACTCATGTGCAAAAACTTGACTATGAGCAGCTTCCTTTCAAGTGCCGCAAGTGTCAGGAATACAGACACTTTGCCAAGAACTGTACCAAAAATGAAGAGGCGGTGCAAGGTAAGGAAGAAGGATGGAAGCAGGTCAAAAGATCAAGGGCTAACCCCAAACCCTCAAACCCTCCTGGAGCTACAAAGGGAAAAGGGCAGCAACCTTCTTCTAGTAGCCAAGGACAGCATCCAAAGGCACAAGAGAATGTGTTCGCCCCCCTTTCCTCAGCCTCAATTGAAGTGCAAGAAACAGAACAACAGCAGAAGGAGGCAAATGAGAAAGAGATCCTCAAAAACTCCAGGCAAGGTGAGAGTGCAGCAGTAAGCCCTAAGGGAAAGGCTACAGAGATGGAAGAGGAAGAACAAGATTCAGAAGAATCTGAGGAGGAAGGAGAAATAGGTGACTCCCAAACATTGTCCCACAGATCGACAAGAGGAAGGAAGTCTGACCGGGAAAAAAGAGAGTGAGAAACATATAAAGACAAGCTCCAAGGTAGTCAACCAACGTTGGAGAAGCTTCTAGCAAAAACACCAAAGATTACAAGAAGTCAGGGACAGGGCCCCAAAGGGGCCACCCAATCTCAGAAAGGTAAATAATGAATATTGTCTCCTGGAATTGCAGGGGGTTGGGGAGCAAGCAAAAAGAAGAAGCTATGCGAAGCTTGATTAGGATAGAAACCCCAGATATCCTACTGATCCAGGAGACTAAATTGGAGGAGAAGATCTTCCTCCAAGTAAGCAGGAATCTTTGGAGAAAAAGTGGAGGGCAGGCTGTCTCAGCCCGAGGAGCATCGGGAGGGCTGGGAGCTCTCTGGAATGAAGCCAAGTTGGAATTGGTCAATGGAAAGCAAAATACTCACTGGCAGCTTATGCAATTCATAAGCCGAGAAACAAGGGAGACATTTAGCCTCTTTAATGTTTATGTGTCGGTAAATGCAGGGGAAAAGAAGCAGTGTTGGGACTCAATCAAACTCATGGCTGAGGAAGAAACTCTAGGAAATATTATCATCGCAGGGGATCTAAATATAACTTTAAGCTCTTCTGAGAAGAGAGGTGGCAGCATAGTAAGGGATCTAGCGAGGGAATGGGTGGAGGACATCATGCAAGATTGGGATCTGCTCGACATCAAGCCCTTGAAAGGTAAGTATACTTGGTCAAATAAAAGAACTGGTCTTGGCCATATTGTTGTGCAATTAGATAGATTCCTTGTTCAAAGTTCCTATCTTCTCCTTGGTTTAGAAGCTAGGATGCTCATTCTGCCATGCAACATCTCGGATCATAAACCCATAAGGTTGGAGCTCTCAACACACAGAAATTTTGGGCCCATACCTTTTCGATTCAGTCCTTTATGGATTAAGCACTTAGACTTTATGGATAAGGTTAAAGAAAGCTGGAATCAGCCTGTCACAGGGTCTCCTTTCTTTGTATGGGAGGAAAAATTAAGAAGAGTAAAGGCTGTTCTGAAGAGCTGGGCTAAAACTCTTCCCAATCCGGCTGATGAAAGGAAGATGGCCCATGCCTCCCTCGAGAAGCACCAACTGCAGATGGAAGAGGAGGACCCCTCGGAGGATTCTATAGCCAAAGAAGGAAACCTGCAACAAAACTTCCACAAAGCTTGCTTGCAAGAGGAAGAATATTGGAGACAAAAATCCCGTAGTCTGTGGTTGAAAGTGGGAGACAGGAATACCTCCTTCTTCCACAAGCAAGCCCAAGCTAGAAGGTCCTTTAACACAATATCTGAAATAAAGGAAGATCTCATTACCCACAAGGATTTCACAAGTATCAAAGGGGCTACCTTCTCCCATTTTGAGAAACTCTACAGTGAAGTCGAGGTTATGAGTCAGGACACAAGGTTCTTGGATGTTATCCCCTCCAAGATCTCTTTAAGTATGAATCATCAGCTGGAAGCTAAAGTTACCAGAAAAGAAATAAAGGCTGCGCTCTATGAAATGGAGCCAGACAAAGCTCTGGGTCTGGATGGCTTTACAGCCAGATTCATCCAAGTTTGTTGGCAAATAGTGAAGAAGGACCTGCATAGAATGGTTTTAAAATCTCAAAACTACCAGAAAATTGGAGGCAACACGAATTCTGCCTTTCTCGCCCTCATCCCAAAGGAGAAGGGAGCCAACACTTTTAACAGGTTTCGTCCAATTTCGCTATGCAACATTGGTTACAAGCTCATAACAAAGGTGATTGCCAACAGATTGAAGGTCCTCTTGCCCTCCATTATACCTGAAAATCAAGGGGGGTTCGTTCAGGGTAGGCAGATCGTGGACAACATAATCCTCGTGCAAGAGGCTATTCATTCTAGTTTGCAGTGGAAAGAAAAAGGTATGGTGGTCAAGCTGGACCTAGCTAATGCGTTTGATCGAGTTCGTCACAATTTCCTCTTTGATGTGATGCACAAGTTTGGGTTTGGTCAGGAGTTTATTAGATGGGTCCGGGCTTGCATCTCTGAGCCCTGGATTGCCCCTCTGGTGAATGGAAGAGCAACGGAGTTCTTTAAAGCCTCTAGAGGGTTGCGCCAGGGTTGCCCTCTTTCTCCTCTTCTTTTTGTTTTGCAAGCTTCAGTTCTGAGCTTTTATTTAGAAAAGTGTCAGGTGGATCAAGAGATTATGGGTCTTAGGATTGCTAGAGGTGTCAAGGATATTAATCATGCATTGTTCGCTGATGACTCTCTTCTGCTAGGTGCTGCATCTGTTTACTCCACCTCCAGATTCAAAAAAGTGTTGGACGACTTCTATGGTACTTCGGGTAGTAAACTAAACGAAGGGAAATGCAATTTATATGGCTGGAATATATCCAACAACGATCTCTCCTCAATATCCAGATGTTTAGGCTTCGCTGGCTCTGCTAGTTGGAACTCTTTCATCTATTTGGGCCTTCCTATCTTCCAAAGGAGTCACTCTAGCAAAGATTGGCTCCCAATGGTTGAGAAATTCAAGAATAAAATTCAGTCTTGGGGTTTCTCGTGGCTGAATCTTGCTGGGAAGACAGTGCTTATTAAGTCTGTTCTGACCAGCCTGCCTATCTTCCAATTCTCGGCCATGTTGGCTCCCACCAGCATTCTCAAGAAGATGGAGGAGTGGATTCGAAGGTTTTTTTGGAAGGGCGGCAAGAAAAATGACAAGAAGATCCCCCTAGTCAGTTGGGACAAAGTTTCTAAGCCTCTGCTAGAAGGAGGTCTGAACTTCAAGGACCCGAGGACACAAAATATCGCTATGGGGGCTAAGATTCTGTGGAGACAAATAGCCCCGAAACCGGGCTGGGCTCAAAAGGCGCTATGGAAGAAATATTTCAGGGGTCAGAGGTTACGAAGCTTGGATGATCTCACCCCCACCATTAAAGGTTCTCAAATTCACAGGCTTTGCATGCAGGCCTTACCTCTGATACAAAAACATTCCTTTTGGATCCCGGGTAATGGCAAGCTCATCAATATCTGGAACGACAAAATTATGAATGAAGAACCATTAGGTGGTGTCTAATAGCTCATTGAGCTTCGAAGATGGACGTTGAACAATGACATCAAAACGTTGTGGGATATCTCTAGCTGGAAGGACAATGCGTGGGCAGGTTGGAAGAAACCTCAAATGCCGATTGCTCTAGTTTAGGCATGGTCATTCCTGCTGACTAAGCCGAAAGGAATGAGCCCAATTAATATCAGAAAACATGATAAGAGAGGCTGGGGTTCTCAAACTAGTTCTTACACAGTTGCGCAAGGCTATGCGCAGCTCAAAAAAATTCCCCATGTTCCTTGCTGCCCTGCGACTTGGAGAGGTCTTTGGAGGCAGAATTGTGTGCCAAAAATTGATTTCTTCAACTGGTTATTGTGCCACAACAGCATTCTAACAGATGACAGGCTTAAGAAGAAAGGCTTCCTGGGCCCTTCCAGATGCGCCCTTTGCTTGGAAAACGAGGAAAATGCCTCTCATTTATTGATAGAATGCAGGTTCGCCAAAAGTATTTGGGCAGAAGCGATTTCCCCATGGGGATCCACTGTTACTCTACCCAACACTATTACTGGCTTCTTTGCCGATTGGGCTCACCTCTATCCCGGGAAGTTCCCCAAGAACAATTGGTTCAAGGCAGCCTGGCTGGCCTATCCGAAATTCATTTTCTGGCACATCTGGATTGAGCACAATCACAGAATTTTTCAAGAGAAAGCACAGAAGGGTAAGCTTGTTTTGTCAAAAGCCAATGGCCTGCTCAAGGAATCTCTCGGTGAGAAGTTTGAGAAGTTGGAGAATAAAAATCTAAGTCCTCAAGATCTGGCATGGGGGAGCAAGCTTGGTCTCCAGTATTCTAATGATGAGAGACAATACAACATTAGGAAAGACTGGCAGATCAGGCTTGCTGAGGGCGAATTCCACATGTGGCTCCAAAAGCGTGCTAGCTCCTCCTTGTTTTTTGATGGGGCTGCCAAAGGCAATCTGGGGATTGTTGGGGCTGGAGGTGTCATCAGGAATGTGGATGGCAGCATTGAGAACAGGTATGCCTGGGGTTTGGGTCAGAGTACCAACATGCAAGCAGAGGCCATGGCCCTGTTGCAGGGCCTAAAGCACCTACAGGTTCTTGGTATCGAGAAAGCCATTATTCTCGGTGATTCCCAATCCTTGATTCGAATCCTCGTGGATAACACGTCCCCTCATGACTTTCGGCTAGCAAGAGTGGTTACCAGAATAAGAAAGCTAGTTGGCTCCTTTCTTCAGGTGAACTTTTTCCACGTTCTTCGGCAAAATAATAAGGAAGCGGATGCGGAAGCTAACAAAGTTGTCCTCCTTCCTGTTGGCATTCAGATAAGAGACGGGGTTGAAGATTGGGATCCAATCCCTTAATTCTGCTTCTCATGTTCTACTGTCTTTTACTTCAGCAGTTTGTCTGTATCCACAAGCTTGGGGAAATTCGGGAAATCGACTTGTCTGACGTAGTCAAGAAGATCCAGAGCATTAGGATTATGATATTAGTTTATTTATCTGTTGAGGATAACCAGTTCTTGGGCTATCTGAATGTAACCGACAAGCTGGCTTTGACTTTCTTTTAATACAAAGTATAACTGTTTTTGTCAAAAAAAAAAAGATATATATATATATATATATATTATTAATGCTAATTTTTTTATAGTAATATATTATTAATGACATTTTTTTTTCCAAATGATATCTTGAAAGATTTTACTCAATTTTGAATTTAGATTATTAAAAATTCAAGTAGAGTTTTAAATTAATGAAAACTTTGACTTCCTAAATAAAAAATTGAAAAATAATTTTATAATTTTCTGTAAATCTTTTTTCTAATTTTCAATTCGGGGAGTGAACTTTAATAGAACATAATTTGATTCGAGGAAGGTATATTGTTTTTTGAATTTATGAGTGCTTGACCAATAATTTTAAAATATTAAAAAACTATTTTTTTGAGTGATTTGAGTAACCATTCTATGTGTGAGTACTCTCACACTAATATTATTATGTCTAACTCTGCTGCAGCTCTACCCAATCTTGTGAGTCTCTTACATAGGCAGAAAGGCGAGACATAACATTGATAAATTGTCAAAAGTGTAGAAGAACCTCCACTCTTTGAACTGTCACTCCTCACAATATATTAAAGAATGTCCATCTTAATCTTTTTTTGATGAAGGTTCAATTACAGTATTTTATATTTATTATTGTCATTTTGACATTTCTTATCAGTATATATGTTTTAAAAATTATATCACATTAGTATAGAAAATACAACTCAATTGCAATATATTTGAAAATATTTTATTTCAATAAGTATGCTTTATGCAGTTGAGCTTTTTCGGAATCCAAAAAGCTAAGTTTCTACCGATAGATAAACAATTTGAACTATATAATAGTTGGAGCTGTGAAAACTGGGTTGGCGTTGTAATGTAAAATAGCTATTAGTAACAGCACTATTGTGGATTAAAAGAACTCTTGAGATTTAAACGAATATGAGACTCTGAAAACATTAAATTTAATATTTGTCCCTCTTTTTGAAGTATTTACTATTCGTCATTATATCTCTCAGCGGTTATAAATTTTCGTTGCAAAAACCTAGGTCTCCTTGTTTAATTTGTTTAATTTTAGAAGGCTATGGAGCGGATTCAAACCTAACCTTCACACATTAATCGTGAGTGACACTTCACACCCGCTTGCTTCGCCAACACGAAATGTGGCAGTCAACTTTTCTCCCAAAAAACCAGGCAAAAAGCACAAGGAAAAATACAAAAGCAGAAAGCTAAATTTAGTTTCATTAATGATCTGGATAAATACCAATTTTAATGGCGAAATGACAGGAGGGGCCGAGCTCGAATTTTTTGAATCGGAGGGTCACACCATGTTACAGAGTTTTATGTGTCCACCGCCATAACTTTTTTGAAAAACAGCATGCTAAACAATTTAATTTTCGGAAATAAAGGCTTTTTTTTTTATTAGGAAAAATAATATCAATATTTAATTAGCGATACAAAATAAGAGGCCGCGCAATTGCCAGCGTTCGTTTAGTTATAGACCCAAAATGTCATCCCTCTATATGGATTGACGCATAGGCGTGTGCCAGACCACGAGATCGAATCTGTTGGACGGCTTGTTTTTCATGAAGGTAAGTTGAGTTTGTGTGTCGGTTTCGCTGTCAGAAACGGAATTAGTTTGTGAATTTCTTTTGTTTGCTTTGCATGCAAGAAATAATAACACCTTTAGATTCAGTCACGGCCGTTATTCGAAAAGCTTCGCTTCGGCTCGGTGGCTGTTTTTGGCTCTGCAGCCATTGAGGCGGTGGGAATGCGTTTATTAATTGATTATATCCATGATGATATGGCGTTTCATTCGATTTGAATGTGATGGCTTTCGGCGTTACGGGGTCGATTAATTTACCTCTTCGCCGACTCGAACCACCGACATAGTCCGGTTCAATTTTCTTTGAAAAAATACTGTTTGATCGGATCGGGATATTATTTTTTCTGCAATATTTTTTGATGTTGGGTACGTCTTCAAGGGTTTTGATTGAGAGGGTAAAGCTTTCTGGATTCGTAATTTTATTTGCCGTCTGTTGATGTTTTCTTTGCTGTGCAGTCTGAGATCGGCAATGGAGAGCTTCGCGACGGCTTATCGCCTGACGTTCTTCGATGGCGAGCTGGAGTACGACAAGGGTTACGTCGGCGTGCATTCTCTGTTAACTTACAGGCGGTTTCAGGCCATGGTCAGTCAGAAGACGGGGATTCCCCCCAATCAGCAATCCACCGTATTCGTCTGCCGACGGACTTTGAAGATGACGGATAAACGCCAGAAATTGCCCGTCAATGAGAATACCAATTTCAGCATAATCTTGAACCAGCATAATCCTAGCAGAGAGAAGGATTGTTTCTTTTATGTTACTGTCAAGAAGCCCAAGAAAGACAGGAAGGGCAGGGGGAAGCGCAACGCCGAGGCAGAGATTGCAGAGGACTATGAATCTGGATCGTCTAGAAGCGAGATCTCGCCTGTGGATCAACGGCCGCTGGGAATCGACGACGAAGCTAAGCCGGAAAACCCTAGGCAGGCGGCCATGGCGGCTTCACAGAAGAGCAATTACAGGGGCTACAGGGGCAAGCCGGAGAAGATGCTTCTGCGGCGAGATTCATCGTCTGTGAACAATTTCTCCAACGGCCGGTCGAGGTTTCAGGTTGCCCGCCAAAGCGAGGCTGCAGGGATGAACATTCCGGTGATGAAAAGCGAGAACGGCAGCGGGTTTCTTCAGGACGAAGAGTGGAGGAGGCCGGATAACAAGAAGTGGTTTAACGACGAAACCGCTGCTGCCGCCGCGAGGCATTACAAAAACGCTGTTGCACATATTCCAACATACTACCCCCAGATAGCAGGCGGCAGGGGACTCTACCACCAAGACGGGATTCTGCAAAACAGCCTGGGATTATACAGCAAGAACGACTTCACGGCCGTTTCGTCGAATCCGGCTGTTTTCGCTTCTCGCCCTTATTCGTTACAGCGGGCCGCGGCGGCGGCGCTGAGCCTTCAGCAGCAGATGCAGAATCAATATTTGAGCAGCATGCACAGCAAACCCCAACAATCCCAACCCTATGTGATGTCGAGGGCTTTTGCGGATGAGATTTTGGCCTCCGCTCACGGTCACATGGTGGCAGGCACACGAACCGGTAATTATAATTCCAATTCTACAGTTTGTGAGCAATGCTGGCAGGCGAAGGAGAGGCCTGTTCCGTTTCATTGCTGCGTGTACGACGCGGTCACATCAGGCTTCAGGGGACCATCTCCCGCTGGTCCAATCGAGAAACCTGTGAAAGCCGTTGCATGAGCTTGGGTGACCTGTTTTCTTTTTTTTTTTTGGCCCGTTTTTAGTCTGTTCTTTTACCTTTTAAGACAGAAATGGCGTCTGTGTTGGTCTTTTGTTTTTTGTGGGGGCTGATTGATTCGAGACGTGATTATTCTGTGTAAATTTATTCAAGCCTCAAGAGAGACTGTCGTCGATTCATAGCTAGCTAGATTGAGAAAGGCAAAGGCAAAATCTGGTCTAGATACACAGGAATATATATATCTCTATATATACACATTTTATTAATGTACAGTCATATATACACACACATATTGAGATAGAGAAGCGAATAGGCCAGCTCTCAAGTGTTTGAGACTTACAGTGATGGTCTGGTTTATCGTTCGCCTTTTTTGGCCGAAGAAGAAATTTTTGTAAAAACTTTGGCAGCTACTGTCTTGGGTAGTTGTTGATAATTGTTTGAGGAGTTTGATGCGTCTCCTCCTAGGGAATTTTGTCAGTAAGGAATAATTTATGCACCCTACACTATTTACCCGATTGATATACTATGTAAAATCGTTCTTTGTGAGTTCAGATTTGTATTTGCTTGTCTATTCACGATTTTAGACCTTTCCTGTTTGCTCTGAATGTGCGCCCAGTTAGGGCTTTTTCTTTCTCTGTTTAGGAAATCGTGAATCTGAAGTTTTTGTTCCAGTTTTCTCACATTGCATGAATGGCTTCTATGAACAAAAAATTCTCTAGCCTGAAAACATGCTTTCTATGAAGAAAAAAATTATCTAGCCTAAAAACATGTACAGACACAGACTTGGGAAAACCAAGTCATTTCTGCACACAAAAGGTAATAGCAGAGCATGTTCTGAATTATTCTTGTGGTAATAGCAGAGCATGTTCTGAATTTATTCTTTTAAAATACAGAAGCCATAATTGATATTGATGAATTGCAACTAACATAAATGCTCATTTACTCAAACTCTGAACAAATCAGACCACATTAACTGTAATTGCCGAAGAATAACGATATCATGTAGTGCCAGTCGTATGTGGGAAAATGCTATCATATGGCAGCATGTCATCCACAAAGCAGTGTAAGACCATCTCAGATGAGGTAAAAAATGAACAGCAGGCTACCATGCAATTGATCTCATCCAGATGCAACTTGACAATGGGCCTCATCACCAATTCAAAATCAGACGGGTGCTAGACTAAACAAGAAGAAAAGTCGCAGCATGCAGGGTAACTTCAATTAAATTAAAACCCTCCGCTCCCACAGAATGATATCATCAGACCAATAGCAGCAAGGACTGACAATGGAATAATAACATCACTTTTTGGCTAAAATTACTAGAAAGAGCATGCAATAACGACCTCTGCAAAATCCTAACTGATATCACAACGGATAGAGAACCCAGGCTGACACAGTGCTCCGAATCCATGGTAAACTTGAAAAATATACACATTCATCAGGCCTGACCATCGCACTGTGTTCTTCACAGTGCTCTGGAACCATGGTAAACTTGAAAAAGACACACAATCATCATCCGTAACCATCACACTGTGTTCTTCACAGTGCTCTTAAACCATGGTAAGCTTGGAAAAGATTCACAGAATCTAACCCAAACCCAAACCCAAACCCAAACCCAAACCCAAATGATAGCATGACAAAGCAGCAACTTTGCCTTTGTGAAAAGTGCCCACTAAACAATTTACTGAAACATACTGGCTTCTAAATATATTCCAAAGCACTTGCCCTTGGAAGAAGCTCTGATCAAACATATTGGCTTCTAAATACTCGCAAGGACTTGCCCTTGGAAGAAGCTCTGATCAAACAACTTAAGACTTGAATCGACTGTTAATATGTGAATATTCACATTTTTCCAACACAGTTTTCCAACACTGTATTTCATCGCTTTGGAACGATTCTCGTGCACTGCATTCCCAGGTAACAACAAAGGCTAAAACCAATAGGGGGCTGAATTTCACAAACCTAACTCTGAATATGATTAAAAACCCAATACAAGTTGAATACCACAAATTCTAAATATGCCATGTGCAACACCTAACCAATAACTCTGTTCATTAATGAAAGGATGTACAACTAAAGCTGCAAAATTCAAGTTATCGTGGAGTAGTTGCATTGCCTATCATCAATGAGAAGACCTACAACTAAAGCTGCAGATGATTAAATTCCGTAGAGACAGTATTAAGTTTGATAAGTTGTCGTACACCAATTATTATATTGTATACTTAGGTGCATGATATCACACACTAGTTCAACGCGATGGCATATACCTATTAGGTTTGGGATGTTATTTCCTCCAGTTAAATTGAATGTAGCCCTAAATATTCCACATGACTTAGTTTTACTACGCTAGGATTTAATTTATAATAATATGTTTTTTTTTTGGGTCCCTTAATAAATTATCCCCCTAATGTAGTGATGAAGATGTTTTGGGATGGGGAATAAAATTTTAGTTATTTTTCTTATATTATATTTTATAATATTATAATATTGTTTTAAATTACAATGAGATTTTGTTTTTTGATTTTTTCACATCAACTCACTGTTATTTAAGGAAAACCACATCACCTGGAGTAACTCGCTGGTGGGTTGGTAAGGGGGCAGATTTTCACTTCTGGCAGATGCCTCTGGGTCTTGGGCGTTAACCTGTTAACTTGTTTCCTTACGTCTGACGAAGACGAGCTCTTAGCCAAACAAAAGTGGTTTTAGGACATACTCCAAGCCCAAATAATAAGAATATCTTATATAATATTTTTTAATTATGATAATATACTTTATTAAATATGTTTCAACAATACCTTGATTAGGGTGCGACGGGATAGGAGATCCCCATGCAGATCGTAGACATGTGTAAGGAGGACAACACTGGTGGGCGACCCATCCATGGACCCCACATGGGCGCAGCATTAAGAACTTGGAGAGGATGGCCACAAGTGGCAGCTGCCTTGGGAAGGCAAACAGTGAAGCAAGGGGGTATAAGAGTAAGAAAGGTGGTGAGGGGCGCCAGAGTTTGCATGCACAGTCTGAGGAGGAACTTGCTCGCAAGAGACGAGACTGGTAGCAGGGTGGTGGAACTTGCCTACGGGAGGAGAGATTGTCACCACAAGTAGGAAAATGCCATGAACGCTTCGGAGAGAAACTAGTATGTATTTAAGACCTGCCTTGTTCTAGATATGGAGTCTACGCTACAAGAAAGGAGGCTGGTTTGGCAAAGAATGGTGATGGTTTTGCGTGTTTTTGGTGGAATTTGGTTCAGTTCACTGTTATTGATGTCCAACATTTTAATTTCTGTATTATATGGTAATTTGTTGGCAAAAAGGGGCATGCATGGAGGGTCAGGGTCTTCTCTTGGCACTCGGGTTGTAAATTTCGCTCTTGCATTCGTCAATACTAGGGGTCTGGCACTAAGGCAGCCCTGAGTGCCTACTGTCAACCGAAAATTCTCTGGGCCAGAGATGAAAGAAAGGGGAGTCCAGGGTCCAAAGTATGTTCAGTTTGGTTTTGTCTAGCCTTTGGGTGATCCTCTGATCCAACGGGCTAGGAATGGGGTGTCAGGACCTAAAACCGGGATGTCTGACCTATCGGCCATTGTTTGACTTCCAGGGAAACCTTTGGCTCTTTGGGCATTAAAGGGGATTCGGGGGACCCTAACCCCGATGCGGCTATTAATTATGCAATGGTGTGGTTAATTTCGTGGAGTCAAAGACCTGGTAGGGCCGGGGTAGAATGAAAAGCCAGATGGAGGGAATGATATCAATCTTGGGCACGCTCTTTACCAACGTGTCTGCCAATTCCGTCAAGGTCGGGCAATTTCAAGATCCAGAGGGGCATGAATGGTGTGTCGGGGTCACCAAACCTTGATGGGTTTGTCAATTTAGTTAGGCTCTGGTCTGCCACCTACATCCCAATACTTGAGTGTCCCAACCCCTGTGAGTCTGTCAAGTTGGTTATGGTAGAGCTTAATCCAGGGAGCCAGAGGGCTGGCTGGATTGAGGGGAGAACTGTGAGCCAAAGGGAAGGAATTCATCTAAAACTGGGTACAGTGAGGATGAAGGCAATTGATGAAGGGATTGGGGGGAAATCGGGTTACACCTCAAACTCGGAAATGTGACTCAGTGATTGCGCTCCACACGGAATGATCGGATGGTAACACTGACATTTGGTTTGGTTTTAATTTTTCTGCTTATGCTACTCTTACAGGTCTGTCTAATCTTCTTCCCCCTCCAACTCTAGTGCTCCTGCTCCAGGATAAGACAAGAGTCTGGGAGTACCCATGGTTGGAAGGAACTTTGATCGAAGGCAAAATGGTGAAGGTAGAAGCAGGGGAACTCTAACACAGGTCAAGTCCCTAATTTCGTCATGGGAGGCAGAATTGAACACCAAGGTTGCGACATAGCTGTTACTAGTGAAGGATTGGGAACCCCTGCTCATAGACCCAGGACACACCCGAGGTAGGCAAACTCTCTTCAAACAGACAATCCAGCGCCATTGGATTAAGAAGAACCTATTGGCAAAAGCAATGACAACAATTAGAAATCTGGAGGAACCGCCACAAACCTAGCAAGAGGGGCTTAGCTTAAAAGATATTCAAAAGGAGATCCAGGCAATACAGGAGCAGCGGTACCACCAGAATGTCCGTTTAGGCCAAATGGAAAAAAAAATTCAAAGTCTGTTGTAGAACGGAATGCCACAGCCGAGTGCTAAGGACCCGACTCCCATAGAATATAACTGAATGATGAAATTTTGTTATTTGCTACAATGATCTATTCAGATATCATTTACTTTGATAACAATATGTTTAAACATATATTTATATTTATGGATGTGATATTTTTAATATTTTATTATTATTATAGGGTTGTTACTAGATTGATTTTTTAATAGTTGCAATTTTTTATATTTATGAATGTTATATTTATAAAAAAATTATTATGTTAAAGTTATAAAACTTTTTTTTTGGGTAGCTAAGCACTCATGGGGGGATTTGAACCAGTGACCTATCGCAAGGAGCACCTTAACAATGTACCCATTCACTGTGAATCCAAAACCCCATGGGCATTAAAGTTATAAAACTTAGTTTCAGCTATTTTTTTTTTTAATGTTATTTTTATATTAATATTAACAAAAACAATTTGTTATATTTATATAATAATTTTAGAAAAATTCATTTAATTAAACATTGTAATATCATAAAAATATTAAATATAAATTTTTAATAATTTATATATAATAAATTAATATTTATTATTATTATTTTTTTTAAATCCACTTATATCATTAAAAAATCATATACCGTTTGAGCATTTGATTTCGACTTTTCTATATTGCTCAACTACAACAATTAAAAAGAAATGTGTAAAAATTTGGCCAATTAAAAAGAAATCTCATGTATAAAAACTGTTACTTTTCATCATTGGTTACATCTCTTTTAAAGTCATGTTATATGATTATTAGATTTAAAAGCTCTTATCAAAGCTTTAAATATCTTTTATTGAGATAATTTAATAACAAATGGCATAGTGCTTTTCTTTTGTAAAGTTGTTCATTAATTTAAAATGATATTAAATTGAGACTTTCAGAAGCGTAAGGATTTTCGGAGGGGTATGGAATTTGAATCTTAAATTTATGATTTTGTTAAAGGAGAGAATTTTGACGGGTGTTATGAGTAAGGTTAGGATTTCAAATGGTAACAGATTTTGATCGTATGCACTTCGTAAATTTGATTTGAGCTCAAGAATCCAATTCACGGAAGCAACGTTTGACTTGAGATTTTATTCTATAATTTATAGAATTTATTTATTTAAATTTCAGTATTACTTTGGGTTGGTCTATTTTGAAAGAGAAGAGTTGACCGATATTGGCGATGGCATATACGAATTATTCAAACATATATTTTATTTGACTGAGCTTTCAAAGTTTTATTTCTATTTCAAAGTAAAGCAAAACGAGCTTTTACCATGTTTATTTAAATAATAAAGGTGTTGGATAATATTCCTATTTACTTGGCCGGCTTATGTCCAGGGGATACGAACATTCTTTCAATGTCAACATAACACTTATGTTTATGTTCCAAAACTTAGAAGTTGCTGTGAGTAGGTGCTTCTATTTAGTTTTCTTAAATATTTGGATAATAATGTGATATAAATGATTATTAGTATATAAAATTTTGCTTTATTTAAAAATAATAATAATATTATTATTAAATTTTAAATTATATTTGATTTAGATATTAAATTAGTATATGATTAAAAAAAAAATGATAAGAGACTTTTCACCTTAATAATTTGATTGTTAAATTTATAAAAGTGTATATATTTTACCCTTCTTATATCTAATTTATATTTTTTAAAAGAAAATATATATTTTTAATTATTAAAAATAATGGTTTTTTTGGTTGTGGTTTATTTGGTGCATGTATCCTAATTTTTGGGTTTTCAATAAATTGATGATCTTCTTGACGATCATCATGGATCAAACTTTTTCTCTAAATTCAATCTAATTTTAGGATACAACCAAATCATGATGAAAGAGACATACATCCCAAAGTTAACCTTTAGAACACATGAAGGTCATTAAGAGTTTCTAGTGACACCTTTCAGTGCTTTTAATGCTCCATCTACTTTTCAAATCCTCATGAACAAGATTATTTTTTCCTAAGGAAAAAGATATGTAATTCCATTAATATTTTAATAAAGTACATATTCAGATTCAGGAAGCATTCCAAAAATCCATACACGCACTCTATTTTTACTGAAAATAAGACAAAACCTTTAGTGTTGCCCATAAGACATCAACTGAAACCATGAAGAGAAGATGTAAGAAAGCTTAACAAACTAAGAAAGATAGTAGCAAGTTAAATTCTCTTTTTGCCTTTCCGTCTTTGTACCTTCTTCCAATCCATTGTAGATGAAACAAGAGGAATCATAGCTAGCTCATACCCCCCCCCACCTCCGAGGGGGATTCTTTATTTGAATCAGAAGTTTCTAATGAATGGGCTTCTTTGAGCCCGTCAAAATAACCTCCTTGCGGGTCACAGATTCAATAAGTGCTAATTTAGGGATGGAGGTTGGTTCCCTAATTTTTTGCATGGGATGTTCTGGATCTTCAAGATTTTGGATACTCCTATCCTCTTGCTTGGGAGGCTCATCCTTGGTTTCCACATTTTTTGTTGTCGTAGTGAAAATATTGAAGGGTTTCCATCATTTTACCTTAAGATTCAATGCTTTCTTCTTTTAATTTTTTTGAGGCTGCTTGATCTGCAGACAAAATTTTTGTAAATGTCTTATTCATAAACAAATAAGTCATCTAAATGTTGCGTTTTCATAATTCAAGCTTTGGATCCATGCTTCAATAAAATACGATCAGGGAGACCTTTGATTAGATCTACCTCTACATAGATACGATCAAAGGTAAATAAACCATTAACCATTCTCTCTGTATCCATTTTTTTGAAGGAGCCCAGTGTATTTCCAATGTCCATTAGAACCTTTTGGTGCCAAAAAGGTAGAGGGAGATTTGGCATCCTGACCCATACAAGAATTTTGGTTACTACCATTGTTTATGAATGTAGAAATTATTGTGTAGATCTGAAACTGCTCATTTAATTTACTAAAACACAAGACTCAAATATACTCTACTAATCTACTGAATTCAATTCACGATCGAGAACACAAATCATAAACATGCAAGAATATTTATCACACATACATAGAGATTTATCTAGGGGAAAGAAACTGCTCAAAACCCCTTCCTATCTGTATTGCATTAATCAAAGAATAGAGATGAAATACATATGTTTCTCAAGCCTGAGCACAACCTACAAGTGTATAGTCTATCCCTTTGCCTGACTAAATGACTCTGGCCAACACTTAGCCAATTTTCAAGTCCTCCAAGCTCCTATTTCTTTGCGTTGTTCCTTGAGGAATTAGGCCCCTATTAAATAGAAATTTCCCTCAATTAAATTGCACAATTCCTTTAGGCTCTTCCTCTAACTGCATGCACCAACTATACACTTCGGAATAGTCTACAACTGATAGTACACTGCCTTGCAATCTCCATCTCAACTGGGTAACTCGAATTCTCTGCATGCATGAGATAATTTAGGAGGATTGATTATTTAACTGGTTGATCACTGAGTGAGTTGAAGTTACACTTCCACAACTTAACCTTCCATTAGTTCCTCCAACAATTAAAACTAGTTTAACTGACCATAACTCAATTTAACTGAATTAGATTGCTACAATTGAAATTAACTCAACCTAGGCTCCTAAAATTTAGGAATCACTGCACACAACTGAATTTCATGCCCCTAACTCGAATTAACTAAGATAACTGAGTGACAACAACCATGTCACCTCAATTAACTCATCCAAGCTGTCTGTTGATGTGGAATTTCGAATTTTCTCAATTTGACTAAGGCAAAATCAAATTAACATTTTCTTGCTGCATTTTTCAACAATCCCTCTCAGCAAGAAAGGGATTCTCAACTACCCCAATCCAACACCTTTGGAATGTACTACATGCAACACCTCTCACTATTGTTGCTTCTACTGCAACATCTGCCTTAGAAGCATAAAAAAAACATTGAATCAATATGTAATTGTCTACTGGGAAAACTGCGTTGTTGCTGACTCTACTATTGAGCCTCCTGCTCTGTTGTCAACACTCCTTTGCACTCCTTAGTATCTGACTGAAAATTGATCTTCCTGCCACTGAATACTGTGGGCCCCTGTAGCAAGGGTAATGATCCATGAGGAAAAAAAACACCTCAATGGACCCTCCCTAAATTTCTAAAAATCTTGGACTAAGGATCTACATTGCTTTGCATGTGCTCCCTCTGCCCACTTGGCTCAAACTGTCCCCCTACTGGAGGTATCTGCTTTAGTGGATGTCTCCACACTTCCTCCTCTCCACCTCTCCATTTGTGGCTGCTCCACAACTTCTGGGGGTTCCTTCTAAGGTTGCATGTTGAGAGGTATAACATGCTCTCTCTTAACCACCATATCTATAGTATATGCCTTGCTCATCAAGGTTGTGCATGCATCTTCTACCTCAATTGCATACAGGTACTTGAATCGAGCACCTATCTGCTTCACTTGTCCTGTAGCTATGTGCCTTAGAAAGGCTTTACCTTCACTGAAGATCACATCATAACCGCAGTCTTCCAAAACTGCTACAAAGATGAGATTTTTCTTCAGACTTGGCATGAACATAATATATTTGAATCGAAGAGGGGATCCTGAATCCCTCTTAAAGGTTACTGTACTGATCCTGGTTGCACAATACCTTTCGTCGTTTCCAAACTCAATGTTCATCTTGAGATATTTCTCCTCCAAGTCACTGAAAAATTATCTATTGCCCGTCATGTGGAATGAGGCACCAAAGTTCAAGTACCACACGCTTCCCATCATTTCGCTGACCATGCATGGGATGAGAGTGAAGTCAAGATCGAACTGTGAAGCCAAAGCTTCACCTGCTGCTACTACTGCAGGCTCCTTTTTTTCCTTCTTTTGTGGACACTTCGTGGCATAATGCCCGAATTCATGACAGTGAAAGAACTTGATTTTGGACAAGTCTTTCTTCTTTCCCTCTTGGTTGGATTCAACCTCACGTTGGGAATTCTTCCCCTTGGCCTTCATTCCTTTGCTGACTAATGAAAATTCCTCTTCCTCTTCTTTGGATGAGTTCCCATCTCTAGTATTTCTCCTTATTTCCTCCTGTACCAAATCAAACCATAAATGTTCCCAATTTGGTAGTTTCCCCCTTCCATTCACCGAATCTTGGTAGTTGTGCCAGCTCTTGGGAAGGCCTAGAAGGGCAAGGATTACCAAATCATCCTCTGCTATGGTAATACTAACTTGACCAAGCTCATCACGACATTGTGTGAACCTGAGCAGGTACTACGAGATGATGTCATTCTTTTGCATCTTGATATTTCAAAGCTTGTCCTTGAGTGTCGGCTTCCTGTGGTCACTACTGTTCTGGAACAAATCTGTCATTTCTTACCACAATGCATACAAAGTCTCTTTCCCGTGGGTATTTGAGACAATATGGTATTGTAGTCCCTCCAATATGATTATCCTCACCTTGGATACAGAATTCTTCCATTCTGCTAGAACTACTACTAGTTTCATGATCTCATTATGAAAAAATTCCTTCAACCCATTATCTTCTAGCACTACCCCCATGCGGTCCTTCCAAGAAACATAATTCGAGCTTCCCTCAAGGGCATACTCGAGTCTTAGTCCATAGAAAGGCATCCTTATAGCTCTGAAGAATTATTCCTGAAAATTTGATCCTCCTACAATAACAACTTCTAAATCTCTTCTTTACTCTGAATCATGCTATGATACCATGTAAAAATTATTGTGTAGATCTGAAACCACTCATGTAATTTACTAAAGCACAAGACTCAAATATACTCTACTCATCTGCGGAATTCAATTCACGATCGAGAACACAAATCATAAACATGCAAGAAGATTTATCACACATACACAAATATTTATCTAGGGGAAAGAAACTGCTCAAAACCCCTTCCTATTTGTATTGCATTAATCAAAGAATAGAGATGAAATACATATGTTGCTCAAGCTTGAGCACAACCTGCAAGTGTATAGTCTATCCCTCTTCCTGACTAACTGACTCTGGCCAACACTTAGCCAATTTTCAAGCCTTCCAAGCTCTTATTTCCTTGCATTGTTCCTTGAGGAATTAGGCCCCTATTAAATAGGAACTTCCCTCAATTGAATTGCACAATTCCTTTAGGCTCTTCCTCTGACTGTATGCACCACTTGTACACTTCAAAATAGTCTACAATTGATAGTACATTGCCTTGGAATCTCCATCTCAATTGGGTAACTCAAATTCTCTACATGCATGAACTAATTTAGGTTGATTGATTAGTTAACCATTTTATCATTGACTGAGTTGAAGTTACACTTTCACAACTTGACCTTCCACTAGTTCCTCCAATAGTGAGAACTAGTTTAATTGACCATAACTCAATTTAATTGAATTAGATTGCTACAACTTAAATTAACTCAGCCTAGGCTCCTAAAATTTAGGAATCACTGCACACAACTGAAGTTCATGCCCCTAACTCAAATTAACTAAGCTAATTGAGTGACAACAATTGTGTCACCTCAGTTAACTCATCCAAGCTGACTGTTGATGTGGAATTTTGAATTTTCTCAATTTGACTAAGGAAAATTCAAATTAAGAATTTCTTGTTGCATTTTTCAACAAAGAATTTAATCCTGGAAACCAAGGGGAGATGAAGAGTCTGTCACTACCCCAAAACCATGGCCCATCTCTAAATACTTTCACTGCATCCTCATGACACACAAATTGTACTACAAAGAAGCCTTAGGAGCAGAGATATATGTCATATTTTTTGGTCTAGGTTTGAAAAAACCCACTAGTGTAGATATTCTAATTTGGGCCAGAAACCATTAAATATACATATAATGGTTGAGGATTGGAGTTTAGAGAAGATACAATTTACCTCGTCATTATTGATATCCAATGCTAGTGTTTGGTCTGACTTTTCAACATAGGGAATTGGAAAGGATGAAGGTTGTTCTACTACATCAGATTTTTCTTGAGCCACATCCTTGAATGAGACAGACGAAGCTAGATTTTCAGACCCCATAGCACCCCACGTAGTCTTGAAAGTATAACTATATTTGAATTTCTAGAGATCCCATAATCAGACAAAAGTGATAGATCCTACATTTTTTTACCTCCATAGATCAAAGATTGAATAGTTGAAGGGATTCCCAATTGGTTCTCCAATATCTGTTTTTGAGATGCCACTATATCAGAAAACAACACCTAGATCATGATCAAATTTCCTTTTAGTGATTTGACGAAAACCTGAAAGGCGTAGTCCCCATAAACCTTAGCAAGAAAACCATGATTGCCGTCATTATTTCTAGCATCTGCATATATATGCTAGTGAAACCCTATATTGTGAGGGCACTAGGAACATTGGGAATGGCCTAATGGCCATATATGAGCTCACATTCACTAAACCTCAACAAGGTTTTAAAAATGGGGTCTCTGATGAAGTTGTCGAGGAGGTATATGGGGAGGTTTTGATCGAGGTTTTGGTCCAGAGAGGCAACATCGAACTACAAATACTGTACAGGCTTATCAAGGCCAATAGGATCAAACCTATATGCGCCCACCAGAGATTCATCTAGCCATTTGAGGGCCTTGGTGCTTGGAATCCAGAAGGGCCTCCTCGTCGATGCCTTGGACATTGTCTTAGATTTTTTCTGTAGACTGCCGAAACTTAAATTTTTCTCGACTTTCAAATGTTGGCCGCCCACGAAGAAGTACGATGACACAGAGGCGAGGGGGGGAACTACAGTAGCAGTAGCAGAGGCCATGGATCTCCAAATGAACAAGATTTGCAAACCCCTTCTATGCAATTTTGTATTGGTATTCTTCAAGGATATCTTCATCTATAGTAAAACATGGGAATCACACATAGAGCATGTTGTTAAGTCCTTGAAACTCTCAAGAGACAACCAACTATTTGTGAAGTTCTCTAAATATGTTTTTGGAGATCTTGAGGTTAATTATTTGGGTCACATTATAAGTTAGGAGGGAGTATGATTTGATCCAAAGAAAGTAGTAGCTATGCAAGATTGGTCATGTCCCAAATATTGAAGAGCTTGTGGGGATTCTTATGGATTATATGCTGCTATATGAAATTTGTGAAAAATTATGGCGACATTGAAGCTCCCGTAACTTAGCTCCTTAAAAAGAATGCCTTTATCTGGAGTGAGTCAACAATATAGACGTTCACTTCTTTAAAGGATTCCATATGTACTACTTTAGTATTAGTAGTGACTAACTTTATTAATAATTTTGTCTTGACATGTGATGCCTTATGAAGAGGTATAGGAGCAATATTGGTGCAAGAAGGATGCCCATTGACATCCACTGATAAGCAATTGTGTGACCACAATTTGGGAAGATCCAAGTATGAGAAGGAAATGATGGCAATCCTTTATGCATTGGAGACTTATTGACCATACCTTATAGGGAGGCATTTTTAGATCAAGGCTAACCATTATAATTTGAAGTACTTTGTCAGATAATGGTTGTCTCCTCTAAAGTAACATAAATGAGTCACTAAGATGTTGGGGTCTGATTATGAGATCATATATAAGAAGGGTAAAGAAAATATTGTGGATGATGTTTTATTTGGATGATTTGAGGAGGATGGGACACTCCTTTCCTCATAATTACCAACTCTAGAATGGATCAAGGAATCCATAGGGAATGGATGGAAAATATAAATTTAAGGTAGATCATCCAATAATTTTAGATAGATCCCAATCCACCTAAAATTTATATATGGAAAAAAGATTAATTGTGGTATAAATGGTGCATTGTTTTAAGAAAATATTTGACCCTAAACCAACGAATCTTATAGGAGATACATTCATTTCCAACAACAAGTCAATTTAGCTTCATAAAACCTATGAAAAAACTAAGAATTCATTCTTCTCGAAAGGCATGAAAATAGATATCCATGATTCTGTAGCATCCTATGATGCTTTCCAAAGAAACAAAGTAGAGATGGTGAAGATACTGGGGACATGACAACCTACACAAATCCCAACATAGATTAGGGCATAAACTTCAATAGCTTTTATTATGGGACTCCCATAGGTGGGAAACAAATGAGTCATTATGGTGTTGGTTGACTGTCTTTCAAAAGACACTCATTTTTTCCCCTATCTCATCCTTTCATTCCTTCCTAAGCTTCCCCATTCTTCATGGATCATATTTTTAAGATACATGTTCCATTTTATAAGATTAGGACCCCACATTCACAAATAAATTTTAGCAAGAGCTATTTAAGCTTTAAGATACGTAGTTGAATATGAGTATTGCATATCATCCTCAAACTAATGGTAAAAAAATAAGTGGTTAATAAATTCTTGGGAACCTATTTGAGATGCTTTACTTTTGAAAATATGCACCAATGGGCATAATGTATTTCCTTTGTTGAATGGTGGTATATTACCAATTATCATGGAGCTACCAAAATGACACCATATGAAGTTGATTATGGCCCAAAACTCATGTTAGTTCCATCGATGTCCAAGGCTCATGTAGTATATATAACACTTCACACTAGACTCAAATAATTATCCCTATCTAAAGTGTTAACTTGGTTATGGCGCAAAATTGATGAAATGGCATGTTGATCGTCATAGATCCAGATGTTCTTTTGCTAAAGTAGATTAAGTGTCCCTTTGCTTGCAACCTTATACAAATTTATCACTCAAAAGATATATTTCCCTAGAAGCTAGCTCCTAAGTTCTGTGGTCCCTTTCTTACTATACAATGCATTGGTTAGGTCACCACAAGTTGGCTTTCCCATCTTCTTTGAAGAATTTTGTGGGACCAATTTAAAAAGTGCATACCAACCTACTAGAACTTCAGGAAGAGGTTCCATTTGGCTCTAGAGAGAAGCAATATTGGATAGTAGAAAGGGTTAGTTGCACTATTGCACAATTAGGAGAGTGTTGATCCAAGGGAAAGATATGCAACTAGAAGATGCCACATGGGAGCTTATAGTGATTCTATAACAATTTCTTCATCTTCATTCTTGAGGACAACATTGCTTTGGAGGGGGCTAGGCATGTCAGGCTAACCCCTGATTTATATACTTTATTAATGTATGAGGAAAACTTCATTGAATAAGGCCCATTAAATAGTTACTTAATAGCCACTCTATAAAAAGAGTCCTATTTATTAATAAGGCCCAATTTAGTTAGTATGATCTTAGTGTAAGTGGTCCAATAGGTAGTTAAGATTCTCTATGGATAGCCATATAGAGTAAAAGGCTATGTAATGTTTTGCCAATAATTGTCATTGTATTTGGAACATTTCTCTTTGGGGTTTACCCCTTTAAGAGTAAAGTGAACACAACTTATATTTTTTATTGTTAAAGAGATAATTTTAGGGTCTGTCTATTTTTCTCTTGTGTTCTTGGGTTTTCTACTATAATAAGAATAGTTGAAAATTTGGGAATTTTTCAATCCCAAATATCAAGACCTCTCTTTTTTATTTGTATATGGAGTGATTGAAACTTTGATTTATTACAATCAATACCTTTTTTCAATTAATATTTTATTATTTTATTGTTATTGTTTTCAACATTTATTATTTTCTCACTAGATGGGGCATTAGGGAGGGGAGGTGTCACCCCAAAATGCTGTGGTGGATGACAATGTAAACAATTGACAATCCTCAACCATAGGCATGTTTGGTATTCATCTGAGGGAAAGGATATATAGAAGAGGCCCATGGTTATGTGCCGACCTAAATTTACCTTAGGATGAAAGCTTCAAAAGGCCATAGTCAAAACATGTAACAAGTTACATAGAGCTAGTTCTTGATTCCCTTTACAAAATAATGAATTTATATGTGATTGTATCAAAATCTTCTAACATACTATAGAAAAAATGTTGTCAACAAACCTACAAGTGGTCTTCTTAACATAGGTTCTTAGGATACAAATAACTTGAAAATACATGTCTAATGATAAATAGGAGAACGGCCCATTTTTTCTTACCTCTAATTAGATTGAAAGGAGATTTGTCCTTTAATATCCTTAGGATCTACCAATTGGTGGATTCTTTCATCCTCTAGAGAAATTTGGTAGGAGTTCTCTATTTCTCTATTGTTAGAATCCACTGTTAAGTCCATGTGTTGGATAAGTGTGAATCCTCACAAAATTTTGAGGTCTAAAATGGGCCTCAAAACAAAAATGTACAACCAAAATAAACTTTATAAGAACCAATAGGATTCAAGATGATGATGTCAACCATGGGGTGATTCACCATTTTTAGAGTAAAAAAGTAAAAATATTAAAATATAATAAAATAAAAAAAGTACATTTTCAACTCGTATTTTCAACTTATCTCCCTACTTTTTTACTCAAATTTCAAGCAAAAGCACTTGTTGGATGCAAAATTTAATTCCTCATCCAATGACTACCTATGTTGCATACTTTCGATGGACCCTGCTATAGGAAAACTGAGAAATACATGACAAAAATTATTGCAATCACATTTTTTCATGTATTTCTCATTTTTCATGTAGCAGGGTCCATCAAAAGTATGCAATATGGGTACTCGTTGGATGAGAAATTAAAATGTGCATCCAACGAGTGCTCCCGCTCAAAATTTTAGTAAAACCATAGAGAGATAAGCTGAAAAAGTAGTTTTTTCTTTTTTCCCTCTAAAATTTGATGATGTAACCTAATAATCTTCATTTATTATTTCCACTATTATTTTATAATATTCCTTAGGAGGCCCATTTTAGACCTCAAAAATTCTCTAATGATGCAAGTCGAGTTGCTACTTTTGTTGCATGAAAGCACGCATAATATAGTTTCATGAGTAGAATAAACCCATTAAATCTCTATGATTTTTGAAGAGAATGCGAGCATAACACTTTGGTTAGCTTGGATAAGCTTCTCATGGTGGCCCATCACCTTATGAAACTCCTTAATATTTTCACTGTCCATAGATAATACACTTATATTATAAAGCATCATAGGATTCCAGTTGGAAGAAACAAGCATCTTACTTATACCAATAGGAAAGCCACAAGCTGAGGGGATAATCTTTCCTTCAAATACCACCCTTTAATTACCTTAGAAGTACACACATACAACTTGAAGAAAATACTTGTAGAAAGGATTGAGTTGCCAACATACACAATAAGACTTGAGCTGGAAATGGTGAAAAATTGCTCAAGTATAGAATTTAAGGATTTAAGAACATCAGTATCATATGTGAGGAACAAAGGTGGCTCTTGAGAATCCCAAATATGATAAAAGGAAACATAGTTGAACCCAACCCAAATTCAAAACATTAAATTCCACTTTATTGCAAAGATTCATAGTATTTTAAAAACATTTCTTCATAGCAAGTGGCAACTTCAAAGTTGATGTGCAAGGAAATTAAATGATAGCCAACTTAGAACTTATAAGATGAGTTGCATCCATAAGTTACCTTGTTTTGAAGAAGACTAGAGCTTACACCAAGACATATGCCCTTAGATTTATCTTGTCGAAAGACAATTTCCATCAAACAACAATTATCTAACATATCAAAGATGGCTTTCACATTTGAAATCTGGGTTTTAGAACAATGCCACACCTAAGTTTTGAGAGAGGGAGGTAAATGAGACTTACCTTTTGTGGAAGGAAAATAATTTGAAGCAAAGGATCCTTGAGATGGATTTAAACTCCTACTTGTGGAATCCACAACCCTAAATTCTTAATTCCACCAAAGTCTAGTCAGGAAAAGACAAAGATCAACAAGCCCTGTTCTTCTTTGCCATTAGAGGCTAGAGGAGTAAATAAAACAAACAAAAGTAGACATAGGCCATGAAACTAGGCGAGACTATTTACCAACCTACTAGATAGTGATAAATAACTTAAATGATTTGATCCCGTAGCCCTTGTTTAACCATTACCCCACCTCGAGTGTACTAGTGTGGAGGATCACATTCAAATACTAAAAACATAAATTCAATTCGCATGGAAGAATAAGTTAAGTGCATCCTTGAGTCTCATTTTGCAAAAATAAATGTTTAATCATTATGAGTTTAATAATATTTGAAATCCACTTTAGCCAAGTTTCAAGGTATGGTCCTAAAGTAGTAAACCCCCTTTTTTTATCAAGGTTCTAGCGTTTTTCTTAGTTTCCATTTTAGCCCAAGAGTTTTCCTCCCTATTCAATTCCCTCTCAATATGATAGAAGGAAACACTTGCATATTATCAAACTTCCTTCCTAATTTTGGAAATGATGTTTTTAACTTAGATCCTTCAGGATTGGACTTGCCATTCATTACTTTAATTATTCCCATCGAATCTCCAAATATAGTTTTGATGTTTTCTTCCTTGCGCATATACAAACCACACAAAGGAGCAGTTGCTTTGCCTAAGTTATCTGCGACATTACTTAAACCCTTGGCATAAAAAGTTGTGATTCCTTCAAGACCGTGAAGACTCTCCTTTTCTCCTATAACCCCTATTATTAAATATGTTAATAAAGAGTTATGAATATGATTTTTTTTGGGAGCTATTAATTTACATTTATTATTATTATTGTCATTATGTTATACTAGTATTTATGAAAAAACATCTTACATAGATATTTAAGGAATGCTTTCTTACATTTATGTCTGGTATTTCAAATAATTACGTTGGCATAGAATAACATGCTTGATTTGGGAGATTTGAATATGGTACTTGCTATATTGAACTTGGCAATTACCTCATAACTTTGATGATCATTGGTTGAACTAACCCCTTGGGCTAAAAGAAAAAAAAAGAACATGGGGTGGGCTTTGATCCACTCATGTGGACAAATCACAAAATCATTTAATATAATCTCTTTTAACAACCACACATTCATTTGGCCATTATCTCTGGATATTCTTATAACTTTAAAAAAATTCTTTAATTAAATCCAACTTTACTAATTATTAAAAAATAAAATAAATTTATTTTATAATAAATAAATAATTTAATAAAAATAATGAAAAAATATTATATATATATGTTTTAACAATTAATTCAATAAGAAAATATTTATTTATTTTTACTTAAATTTAAATCCACACTATAAATATCTTTACTTCTAATATTTTATATAACCAAATTTTAGTAATTAATAATTTTATTTTTACATAAAAACTCTTACTCCACTTTGACATTTGAATTTGTATATGTTCAAATCTCAATAACTAAAATTAATTTTTACAAAAAACTCTTACTCTTAATTAATAGTTGTAACCCTTTAAAGTCACGTTTTATCATTAATAAGTATAAAATCCTTATCAAAGTTTTAATGATTACAAAATATTTTGGTTGAATAATTTATAAATCATATGGGAAAGAATTAATTTTATAATTGCTTAGTGTTTTTCATTTGCTAACATTTCTCATTATTTATAATGATATTAAAGTGAAAATCTGACGAGCGTAATTTTTTTTTGAACGGGTATGGAAATTTGATGATTAAATTTGGAATGTAGGATATTGATTAAAGATAGAATATGGAATTTTGATTGCTAAATTGGGATTATGATGAAGTGTGAGATTTTTGAATAGCACTACATTTTGATTGTAGGCGAATTTTGTTTTGAGATCAGGTATCAAATTCATGCCAGCTATACCCAAAGATGGGACCGGGTAAATGTTCAAACTTTAAAAGAAGATTTGAAAACTAAAGTTCACCACATAAATCAACGTTAAATTTTAAGATTCTATTTTATACCACATAAATCAACGTCAAAGTTTAAGATTTTATTTATTATAATATAAAATTTATTTATCCTAGAAGTTTCAAAATATATTTTGGTTAGCTATACGGGTATCGACGAGGACATATGCGAATATTCAAAGGTAAATTTCATTTGAGAGGGACTTTCAAAGTCTGATTAGTCCCTGCCCCTTCAGGGCAGTGCGACTATTGTAATCGATTTTTTTGTCTAGAAAGTAAAGGAAAACGAACTTTTACCATGTTATTTAAGTAATAATAAACATGTTGGATAATATTCTATTTGCTTGGGTGCCTGATGTCTAGGGAACATGAACATTCTTTCAATGTCAACATCACACTTATGTTTATGTTGCAAAACTCAGAAGTCGTTGCGGTTAGGTTTTTTTTCAATCATTGAAATAATTATTATTATAATATAAAATCAATAAATTATTATTATAATATAAAATTTGGTTTATTTTAAAATAAATATATTATTATTATTTAATCTTGAGAATATAGTTAAGTCTTATATATATTAGTGATGAGGTAAGAGATAAAATCAATAAATTATTATTATAATATAAAATTTGGTTTATTTTAAAATAAATATATTATTATTATTTAATCTTAAGAATATAGTTAAGTCTTATATATATTAGTGATGAGGTAAGAGGCTTCTCTATTCAAATTTATAAAGGTATATATATTTTTAATCGTTAAATTTATTTATAAAATGAAATATATGTTTATAATTATTAAAAAAATTACTTAATACATATAATATCAAATTAAATAGGTGCAAGTCAAATAAATGTTGAAAATAAAAATTAAGATTAGATAAAATCAAAATTAGTAGTTTTGAAAAAGAAATGAAACACATATTTGTAATTATTAAAAAAATTACTTAATACATATAATATCAAATTAAATAGGTGCAAGTCAAATAAATGTTGAAAATAAAAATTAAGATTAGATAAAATCAAAATTCGTAGTTTTGAAAAAGTTAGTCTTGCTTATGAAACCTAAAATAATTAACTATTAAAATATTGAGATAAAATATTTTTTTGAGAGATCCTTATGTATAATGATTAAATAGATTTGAGTTTAAGATTTAATTTGCTTAAGATAATAATATTTGAGGAAGAAAATGTGGATTTTAATTTATAATGAAGTAATTTTTCTTATATGTTTTGTTGCATTATATAAAATATTTAAAAGATTGTATTTATAGTTTGAGTAGGTTTATGGTTAATAACATGTTTTTTTAGATATCATTTTTGGGATTCAACTTCTTTAAGTAAGTCATTCATCTATGACCATTTCCATGAGAGGTAGTCGCAACTGACTCATTTATCATGATTTTTTGAATAGTTCACTTAGCACTCATAGCATCAGGTGATGCTTACAGGTAGTTGTAACATCTGTTTTTGTTAAATGGTTATAGGTTCAAATCCAAAAGGGGCTAGAGTATGTACAACTCCATAAACTTTAGTAGTCAAATAATAAAATAATTGAATGAAAATAAATGTAAGTGAATAAAATAATTGTTTATTAAAAAAATAACATTTTAATTTTTTGATATGTGAAAAACGCATTAGTGAAAATTTCAAAGTTATAGAAAATAATAGATTGGATATAGTAAAGAAAAAATCAGTGATTACCATATTATTATTTTCTCTAGGGTGGCAAGTGTGGGGTGTTGAGGGGTTATCTTTAACCTTGAGGAAAACTGTAAATTGAATGTGCTTGGGAATGAAACAAATATGCTAATAACTAAGTAGAGGGACTAGTGTTATATTGTCAACCTAAAGGATATTAAAAACCTAGTAATAGAATATTCTTCAATAATTATTCACCAAGTGCAAAATCCTTCAATATATCAAGACACAAGACTCTGTTAATTGATCCTAAGAATTGAAAGATTGGCAAGGAACTTCGACTCTATTGAGTTCCTCTAGGTGCCTTATCCCTTCTATAAATTTAGTGAACTCCATGAAAAATAAAGGATCTTTTAAAATTAAGGGATGTTGTGTCAAAATACTGGATCCCTTCTCTTGTTTATCTCCAATGAAATGCTTTTAATCCAAACATTAGAATTGAAATGTATTTGAAGGTGAAGGGCATGTGACAGATTGCATTAATCCATAGGATACATGCCATATCTCAAGCTCCTATTCTTGTACCCATTCCTCTTCATTTCTCCAACTAGGATAGCAAGAGCACCTTTAAGCTTGAAAATACGTTATCGTACATCATAGGTGGCATTTATTAATGGTTCTGTTGAAAGGTGGGAAAATCCTAGCCTGCAATGAGGAGTTACCTCTCAATCATGGCCTCAATTAGACCCTTGTTCAGTTTGGTGGTACTCACCGGTATGTTGGCTCAGTTGTCATAACTTAAACTTACATACAATAAATATCTAACCTAATACTACTCTAATCTAATTATCCTAAATAACTATTACTAAATATTTCTAAGTCTAACTCCAACTATGTTGATGTTTGTAATGCTTGATATTACCAACAGGATGGAGAGAAAGGACTACCCAAATGCACGTTTCTTAAAGAAACTAGAAATGTTTAGAACAACAGTCTTTCTTGACTAATATGTGGGCTCAACTATGCCGCCTAAAAGAAATATGATCTATTGAAAGAGCATTAAAGAAGAATATGAATTTTATTATTTTTCATTTTTTGTATAAATTAGTAATCTGAAATCCTGTTCTAAAACATATAACACTATTTTACATCACGAGTGATAGTGAAACTCAATTTGAAGCATGAACACCAGATAGAAAGGTAATTAATTTAAGTGACATAAATAATCTAAACTTAACAATTTAATAGGCACACAAATACATATTTTAATTATAGAATTAAAATGAGTATACCAACGTTCATGAAAATAAACCAATTCATCATATCCTAATTTCATATTCAATGAAAATCATAGATGCCTATAACCATTTATCACATTCAGGATTTTATTGAGAAAAATAGACATTCTGAATAGTTCCTCAGGTCTTCAAAATTGATCAAACTAGTTGATAGGGAATATTAATTTCTTTAATACAAATTCACCAACCCCTTTCTAATCCAAGAGTCATATATATAGAGAAAAATGTTTTATAACAATAAGATACTATTTATTTTCTTAACAAAATATTTCTTTAAAATTTAAAACAAGAAAGTATCGTGCATAGAAAATACATTAAACATATGAAATCATGTTCCCAAATTAAAAGTCCCGTTGTTGGAACTATTGTTGAGGATGTCCAAATTAACCATTAATTGGATTTTTCGTCCAAGGGAATTAGATTTTCTCCAATTTCCAAAGGATTGGTTTCAATATTTTTTAGTTGTGTGAATAATTGGTGGAATATTTGTTTCTATTTTCTTCAATGCCATTTCCTTTGTTTTAAGGAAATTTCCAACATCATTTAACTTGCTCCATTTTCCGATTTTACCTGCTGTAACACTCTCCTCCCACATTTACCCAAGTAACCTACCAACCAGGGTAAACATGTGACGAGAGGCTACTATGATTAGATTCAACCTACTATGTGACCTTAAGGAAATAGAATCGACAGAAACACAACATACATACCTTCCACATAAGCTACAAGACTCCTGAGAACCATCCCAATTCTTTAGGTAGCTAGCCCTTGGGTCCCACTGATGTTTTTGACCACTTAACCTCTAGACACTCTCATGTTATAGGCATGCCAATGTCTAGGAGGCTCTGGATGCTCTCATGCTATAGGCATGCCAACGTCCATGGAATTTTTTGTCCAATGCTGTGCGAGCGTCCCTGGGTTTTGAGCTACCTTTTTAGGCCCAGAGCCCAAGTCACTTCCCAAAACTGAATGACATCTATAGAACATTAAAATAACAGGGAAACAATGTTGCAAAAGCAAATACCCGAACAAGCTCTTAACCCGACCCCTACTAGCCATGACAAGGATTTCGTCAAACATATCACAAATATGTAATCTAGAGGTGTAAATAACAAATTTAAGCGTAGGGATCTCATACTTATATAAGAATCACTAAGAACCATTGTTACCTCATATCATTTGCTGCATTATAATCTATTAGGTCATAGATACATTGTCAATTCATTTACAAGTAATAACATGATGAGAGCCATACATAGCCACTGTCATAAAACACATATATAACCAACATAATAACAACAAAAGTACCAATGAAATCACAACCATATTGTCCACATATAAATAAGTATAATACTCATAGAAATACAAGGAGAAATAACGTCTAATTAATGATGCAAAATCCAAACTTGGGACGAGACTACCACGTTCCACCCGACTGTAGAATGGCTGAGCCGAATCTCTCTTTATCCATTCACCCCCGTGCCATATTCCAAGCATGAATGTGGGACTCAAACCAAAAGAACCAACCAGGGCATCTCGAGGCTAAACCACCTCACCCTCGTCAAAAGAAACCAAGATTTTTTGTAATCCATTCGGATCACTAGGCCAACACAATAAACATGTCATAATAGGATTTACCATGATCTCAACCCAATCACTAGGCCAAACAAGCATGGATTCCACCAGATTTCTCCACCTACATTGTGAGGAATTTTCCTGTCTCTTAGTCTCTCAGGATTTACCGCAATCCAAATTCGGATCACTAGGCCCTAAACTGAGACCCACTCTCCAGGAGTTACCACATATCCCAAACCTGGGATTACTCAGCCCAATGGAGAGAAAACCACCTCTTGGATTTACCGTATATCCTTCCATTCACCAGCAAGGATTCCTAGGCCCACCGAGGCAACACAATCCTGGCTTTACCACAACCCATAGTCTGGCTCAGGGGTCACTAGGCCAATGGTTTTACTATGATCCACAGTCTGGTTCAGGGACCAGTGGGACATGTACTCTATCATTCAGAGATCCACCTCACTCAGCTTCAAATCCATCTGACAATCCAACTCAACCAAAACATGAGAACCCCATCACACCATGGCTATCCGGAAATGGAAAGGATAGACTGAAACCACTGTTACACCTAGAAAAACCCCTGCCATAACAACAAAATATCCACACACAATACCATGCATGCCAAATCTAGAAAGGAAAATACACATGCAAATCGATACCTGCAAAGAATCCTGCTGTAGCTGCTTTATCCTGCCTTTCCCTGCTTGATATTTGCTTCCTCTTTCCTTTTTTTCCTTTCTTGATCTAATGGAACAATTCTCCAAGAAAACTCTAAGTGTCCAAGAGTGAGAGATAGAGAGAATAATGAGAGAGCTCCAAAAATTAACTGACAAAAGGTTACCAACTGTTCCTCATAAGCCTTTTTATTAATGAGGCTTCTATTTTCTTCATTTTCCTCCTCACATGAAACCTATGATCTGTCACCTCCCTTTTCTCCTAATTTCCATTATTTTCATAAACAAATGTACCAAAAATTCCATTTTTCCTTTCCAAAGCCTTAGCCATTTCCTTAGCCATAAGAAACCAAATGAACACCCACTAGGATGTTTTTCCCACCATTCAGCTTGGAATACGTGTCCCATCAACCATGGTCTTATATCATTTTACATGAGTTTTTAATCAGGGCTGTTACAGAACCCTCCCCCTTGGTGGAACACCGTCCTCGATGTTCAATGACAACTATAACCAGCAAGAGTGCTGAAAATAAAACATACTGCCCATGGAGCTTTATAACATAGCTCATTGTAGTATTTACAATGACCATCTGCTAAAACATGACAAACATACCATTTACTGGAGCTTTATAACACAAATCATTACAATATTTACAATAATAACCACATATACACACATACACATTTTCTTCACCCAAAAAATAATCATACTGTCTATGGAGCTTTATAAATCCATCTCGATATAATATTTACAATAATACACACATATACACATATACACATTTTCTCAACCAATAAATAAAAGAATATGATGCTCTCATCCACAACAAGGGAATCCAGAGGCTCACACCTCTACCCTCAAAGTAATACCAAGATTCACCTCCTTCCTAGGAAGTCCAGAATCCATTGCCAAAGTCAAAACTGCATCCAATGTCTAGCGCTACAATCCTGCGCCACTTGTCCTCTCAGCGAACAGTTACTGACTCATTGTTCCAAGGTGCACTCCTAATGTGCATCTGATTCCATCTAGAAATGCTAATGACAAAAAAAATCCCATCCCCGACCTTCCCTTCTCTGCTACACAATCCCTTGGGTAATTCGGTGAACCCTTCTGTGTAGTCACTAACCTTCCAAGTTCCCCGACATCCCGTATCCCGGGCAATCCATCCCTTGGCAAGGATTCCTCTCATCGGAAGATACAAAAACCAAGGCATATCCTTGCCTCAAACCATCATACTAGTCATAACATGCTCATGGAAATCAATGGACACTATTGGGTACCAGTGTACCACAATGGGCCTGCTCTTAAAGGCTTTACTAACATAAGTCTGCTGCTTGTTTCAATTCCTTTTGTTGTTGCTACTAATGCTTGTTGTCAGTTTTGACAACCCAACTGGGCATTTCATGCTTTCCTGTATCAAGCACATAATTTCCATTAGCTTCAAAATAAATTGAAATAACTTCAAATCATACCTCATTGGTGGCCCGTCAATAAGGTATACTTGCAATTCTGTTCACTCCTTATCAGAACAAGTCGAAATAGTTTATTTGACCGAATCATTATGTATAATCATATCACATCAGGTTAGCTCAAAATAGAACCATCATAAATCAAATCATAAATTGCCTGTAACCATCATAAACCATAATCATAGATCACATGTAATCATCATAGACCATAATCATAGATCACATGCATAATAAAACTGAAATAAAATACTGATACTTATCCTTCATCAATCCTTACTTCTGCATTGTTTCTTTCTGTACACACACCGGATCGGTTTCCACACCCGAAAAACACCCAGTGCTTTCTCCTCAACCATGTGAACATACACATAGTGTGCATCACCCACATACAACCACATACATCATACAACATCATGCAATACATACACCTACACCTTACATACAAGACATACACCTACACCCATTGTACAACACAACACAATACATATGCCTACATCCAATGTACACCACCACACAACACATACACCTACACCTGATGTACAACACAATGCATACATCTATACCCGATGTACAATGACACACAATACATGTACCTACACTTGGCGTACAACACAACACAATACATGTACCTACACCCAAGTAAACCACCATACAATACATATACGCACACTGAGTACAACACAATGAATACACATGTCATGATACCACAACTACACAATGGGCATACATAGTAGCACATGCCCGCAACATGGCATGTACAACATGCACAAAATACCACATGTACACCAGTACCATATATATAACATGTATATAGTACCACCTATACAAAGCACCACCTGTACAATGTGTGCACAACAACACATGTACACAAAAACCACCTGCACAATATTGTAATGCTGTTAGTAATGTTGTTTAGTAATGCTGTGCTAATTCCCCACTCAGAATAAAACCCAAGATGCTTATCATTTGCTTATCAAGTGCTTAAGGATTCACCATTTTTTCTTAATTAACTGATTCCCATGAGAGTTTATTATGTAAATGTTATAAACAATTTAACATAAAACATATGCTAAACAACAACAAAATAACAACAAAGAACATAAAAATACAACACATGACACAGAGATTTGATGAGGAGTTCACCCCTCCTGGGCTACATCTCCTTGGTCCAGCATCCAATGCTTGGGCCTCTCTATTATGCTCAATATTACAACAAAAGTGTGTTTACAATGCTTAAATGCCTCTAAAACCTGTCTCAATGAGTTCATAATACTCAAAAATAGCTATCTAGCCTCTTTTTGCAACAAATTTGGTGAAAACATTAAGAAGTTATGACTTCTCCTAGTTTTCCCACTTTTCGTTCCACAATTTGCTCAACAAATTCCCCTTTTCCGACCACTAACCATCAATTTCGGCCTAAAATCTTCCAAATTTGCCACATTTCGGCCACCGGAGCCATACTTCCTGGCAGGTTCGGAAATTGAAATCGGCGGAGTTATGCGGGCTTATGGTCTGTGAATAAGGCGGAAATGTGTGATTGTGATGTGGTGAACCCGACAAAATTATAAACTAGAATCCATAAACAAATTGCATACGGGATTTCACAATCGGCGGACTTCTGATTGTCTTAAGGTCTGCGAGACTCTGCCCTGTTTCGATTTGCGATTCTTCATAATGCCTTCCTTTCGCCGTTGTGAGATTGCAATTGCATCGCAACCTGATACCTGTCGGGGCTGATTTATGCAATGCCTTCCCTATTGTGAAGTGCAATTGCGATTTATCGCATCACAACCCTCCCCTTGCTTGGGGCTGCTTCTTTAACACGACCTACCCACGACATGCGATTTGCGATATGCGGGGGCCAATGGCGGCCTGCCACTTGGCGCCTCCTCATTCGCTGAGGGACCTTGCCATATCATCCAATCCTGCCATGTAAGCAAGTCAAATCTAAACTTTGACTTTCTCTAAATTCTTTATACGAGCTCGGATTTAAGTGTCATTCACACCGTTCGAATCAGAATGACGAGCTCTTCAATCTAATGCTAAGTTTAACAAAATTCTAACACTTTGATTTTTTAGCATAAACTTGAGCACCTAATCACTCCTCCCCACTGGAAGCTTTTTGGTCCCTAAAAGATTATATTCAGTTATTGAATAGATGAGGGTACTGTTCCCTCACCTTCCCCTCTTCAATCCATTTGTCCTTTTGATCGTAATTTGGATTAGGGGCAAAAACTTGCTCAAAAATCAAAGTGATCAGAATTGATCAAAACCTGAACAACCGTGTCCGTCTCGACGATACTATCCCAACGCAACTAATTTCACTCAAAACGGAGTTCGTATGAGAAAGTTAGATCCTACTGTTCATTTGGTCAAACATGCAAAATTTTGTGACTGGGATGCTGACTAGGCATCCGTACAACCTAGTCAGCAAAAAGAATATTCCAAGGAATATTCCCACAGGTGGACCAACCGGATCATGACAAGTGTTTATATGGGATTTGTCAAAGTGAATTTGGGTGGACCAATGAGAAGGTGACACATGGCAAGCCTGGAGGTCGCCACGTGTCCCTCCCCAAAGGCCTGGGCATCAGCGTGCAATAGAAAAATTTTATGGCAAGTCGGAGAGTTGAACCCATGACTTGCACTACACAATCCATACACGCTACCACTACACCACAACATTGTTACTTAACATATGGTGAGCGCACATTTCATTTAAAGAGTTAAACGTTGGAGTTTGGAGATAACCGCTAATGGTAACCTCTCTGCATGTGAATGTGATGAAACTAACCGCTAGCAGTTAAGTAACCGGTGGTCAACGCTAGCATTAACCGCCAGATAATCACCGCATGTGACCAGGACTACAAACCTTAACCGTTAGAATTTTATGCTAACTGCCAGATTAATGCGCTAAGCAAGATTAGCGCTAATTAAAACCTATTTAACCATTAATTAATTTCAAATTAGTTTGGCAGACCCGACAAATCCGGAGCTAACTCCAAATTTGGCAGAGTTAACTGGAGTTTCTCCAGATTTAGTGGAGATTTCCTATGAAAAACCAAAGAAGCCATAACTTTGGTAGTTTTCTACCAATTTTGTCCCAGAAAGAGTCATTCCTAGATGATTTGGATGCTCTGAACACAATGGAACAAGTTTTAGAGGTAGAAAGACAATTGTGTATGTGATTTTTCTACGTTGAAGTTTAAGGAAGCCAAGGGCCACCAGGAGAGGAGGTCAAGCCTAGATCGGTTGGAGTTCAATTGTAGAGCTCGGAAGGTCATTTTTGGGGTTTTTAGGTCTTCTGAATCCAACGGAGCAAGTTGCAAAGCCATTGGAGCATTGTAGGTTCATGTAATCAGAGAATTGACCATTAATCCAAAGAGGGCCTAGCCATTGAAGCAGGTCCAAGGAGATGTAGCTCAGCAGGGGTGAACTCCTTTATCAACTTTGTGTTATGAGTTTTCTATGTTTTACTTCTCTGAAATTTACTTGCTGTATATGTGTTTTTAAACAGCTAATTAAACTCATAAATTTCTCATAAAAGGCACATAACACTTGACACATAATCCTTCACAATTTGGTTAATTTGAGACGATCCTAAACACACTTTTAAATTACTAATGAGGGAGCTTGCACAGCATTAACAAGTTTTCCCAACATTTCAAATCAAGTTGGTACCAGAGCACTGTTAGCTTATTTTAACCCTGAGATGGTTTGCTAGGGTTAGCTGGAAAATTAGCTATTGGTTTTGTATTTGTGCAAGGGGAATTTAACTTTGTGCAAGTTTATGTGATGGCAGCTTCAATAAGTGATGTCTAATCCATCTTCCTTAGAAAGACTCTTTGATGCAAAGATGTTGCCAGAGTTTATCAGCATGAGAGATATGGTGCAAGAGTTGTATGAAGATAAGAAGGAGAACACTATACCTTAAGAGGAGTTGATGGCCATGAAGGAGGAGAAGCAAGAGATTCTTGAAAAGATGCATGAGATGGAGATTCAACTCCATGATGCCGTGGAAACACTAGCCAAGTATGTGCATGAAAATGAGGTATGCAATTCAAGTTTATCTTCAATTTCCTCTCAAAATTAATGTTTGTGTTCTTTTTAAAGACACATTGGAGGAATAGGGTCCAAATTATTGATGAAGATGGGATATGAAGGTAAAGGTTTAGGCAAACATGCACAAGTCATAGTTGAGCCAATTGTTGTTGAGGAAAGGCCTAGGTATTTGGGTCTTGGTTATGGACAAAATTATGGAGAATGCTCCAAAGCCAAGGAGGGACATGAAGGTGTTCCAAGAAGGACTTTCATTACATGTTCATTACCTCAAGCTTGGGAAGTTTGTGTTCATGATGAATGCAAAAGTTTTATACCCACTTTGCAAGAAGATGCTCATAAGCATGCAACTAGTGGAAATGGAAAATAAGAGGATGTTGAAAGCTCTAAGGTCATTGAAATCAATGTTGGTATTCCGAAGATAACCACTACCTCATCAAATTCACCTCTTCAAGAAGGCGACAAAGGTGAATGTGCAAGGTATAAATTTGCCTTTAATCAAGCTTATTTTGATTATGATAAACATGGTAAATCTTCACATAAGATTTGGAGAAAACTTACATGTTCCTTTTGTGGTTTGAATAACCATATCGTTTCGAGGTGTTGGAAGAGGATAGCCATACACAGGAAACTTTCAAAACAAAAGAGACAGAAAGCCAAAGGTCCATTGGATAATGGAAACCATGTTGAAAAGAAGATGCAATTATTTTGCACTCATTTCCATATGCAGGGTCATCTTGTATACAAGTGTTGGACTTTGCATCCAACAAGTCATCCACGACATTTGAAGAAGGTGGAGAGAGATTTTTGCAAGAATGAAAAAGAGGATTCCATAATTGATGTGGGTCAGTACGATACACATGATGAAGTGCAACTAAAAGAAGCGCCATTGAAATGGTTTGGAAAGAGATGGTTAGATTTATTAACCAATTAAGGCCTTGCATTTATTTTGATAATTGATACAAAGCTTGCCTTATTGCCTCACTTAGATGCAATAAAGATGGCAATTTGCAACTACAAATATGCATGCATGTTGCATTCTTGAACTTGCATGTTTATGCCAGGAAGGTGTTCAAAAGTGGAGTATGTTGACTCACTTTATTGTAGTAAATTTGGTCATTTCAACTTCTTTATGTACTCGTATATACCAATGGGATTCTTGTACTTGTGATTGTACTTGTGAGAGAGTTGAGAATTGTTATACATGCATGAGAGTTTGTGTGTGTGAACAATGGAATTTTTGATAGTTTCATTGTGCTTGAACATGCATGAGTGATTGACTTTTGTTGGTCGATTGTTTGTTAACATGTATGTTGTCAACTTGAGAATGTTGATTATTTGCACATGCATGAGTGTCGGCTTGTGTGGTCGATTGATTGTTACATGTATGTTATATCGACTTGGAAGAGTTGATTTTGTCTCCAAAGATGAAAGGGAGATGTGACGAATTGTTTCATGAGAATGTGGAATTCTTGTTGTAAATCGTCAAGTTGTTGTACATGCTTTTGCTTGACTTGAAAGTTAGTTGTTTGAAGAAGCATGTTTTGTCGACTTGTGTTTAGTAAACCATAAACTAAAAACCAAGATGCTTTATACACGATGTAAGAGTGCATGGCAATGTTCACATGATGTGACATTTGTTGCTTTGAAGAAGCAAAAGGAAGAGGTCGTCAAGTTATATTCTTGCATGAGTGTTCTTTACCTTAAAAGGTGTTTCTTGTGACAAGATGTCATAGGATTTTGGAAGGTCCATGCTTGAACAAGAGGCCTATGATTAGTCTTCATTCTCAAATCATGACATGAGTATCATGTTAATACTAGAGGATGATGGAATCAAGAAGCGAAAGTGGACAATAAAAAAGCCAAAAAAAATTGCAGCCCTTGTAAAATATCAAATGGTCTACAATGCGAGTTGATGTGTTGACACCAAGAACCGAAAGAGATGGCGGATGCATTCTTTCAGATGTGGAATTTGGAACCATGGAGGTAAAATAATGGTAATTTCTTTTCTTGTTTTTACTGATATTGGAACTCATTGTTGTAGTTCACTTAGACAGGCTTAACTTGGAAAAGTGGTTTCCAAGGAGAATCTTGCATCGAATGCATGTGTTGCAAAGGAGGAACATGATTCTTAGTGGGAAGGCCATCAGTCAACTTTCCAAGCACCGAGGGATCACTTTGGTACAATAGGGTGTTTAATCAGCAAGCAACCAGCAAGTGTTGGATTGGATGAGCAGCAAAAGGAGAACATTGGTTGAAGTGCCAAGCTATTTGCAAGAGGCAAGGCATGTCAGTGAACCCAAGTGGTTGTCATGGAGATCTTTTCAAGTAGAATCAATTGATAGAACTTGGGAAGGAGAAGAGTACTCAAACCTCATCAGATAACCATTTTTTGTGGGTCCAAAAGACTATTAGTGGGAAGGATTTATCGGAATCTAGATTAGGGGCAAAAATTTGCTCAAAAATAAAAGTGCTCAAAATCAATCAAAAATTGAATGAACACATCCGTCTCAGTGATACGATCCCAATGCAACTCATTTCACTCAAAACAGAGTTCGTATGAGAAAGTTAGAGCTTGCTGTTCGTTTGGTCAAATAGGTAAAATTTTGTGACTGGGATGCTGACTAGGCATTCGTACAACCCAGTCAACAAAAATAATATTCTAGGGAATATTCTTGGAATATTCCCACAGGTGGACCAACAAGATCGTGACAAGTGTTTGTATGGGATTGGTCAAAGTGCATTTCGGTGGACCAATGAGAAGGTGACACATGGCAAGCTCGGTCGCTGCCACATGTCCCTCCCTAAAGGCCTGGGCATCGACGCGCAATAGAAATTTTTTATGGCAAGTTGGAGAGTTGAATCCGTGACCTTCACTAGACAAGCCATATGCGCTACTTCTACACCACAACAATGTTAACATATGGTGAGTGCACATTTCATTTAAAGAGTTAAACGTTGGAGTTTGGAGATAACCGCAATGGTAACCTCTTCGCATGTGAGCGCAATGAAACTAACTTCTATTAGTTAATTAATTGGCAGTCAGCGCTAGCATTAACCACCAGATAACCATTTCATGTGATCAGGACTGCAAACTTTAACAGGTAGCATTTTATGCTAACTGCCAGATTAATGCGCTAAGCGGGATTAGCGCTAATTAACACCTATTTAACTGTTAATTAATTTTGGATTAGTTTGGTGGTAATTTTGGCGGATCCAACAAATCTGGACCTAACTCCAAATTTGGCGGAGTTAATTGGAGTTTCTCCAGATTTAGTGGAGATTTCCTAGGAAAAACTGAAGAAGCCATAACTTTGGCAGTTTTCGACCAATTTTGGCTCAAAAAGAGTCATTCCTAGATGATTTGGATGCTCTAAACACAATGGAATAGGTTTCAAAGGCAAAAAAGGCACTTATGTACATGATTTTTCTACGTTGAAGTTTAAGGAAGCCTAAGGCTACCCGGAGAGGAGGTCGAGCCTAAATCAGCTAGAGCCCAATTGCAGATCTTGGAAGGTCATTTTTGAGGTTTTTGGGTCTTATGAATCCAATGGAGTAGGTTGAAAAGACATTGGATCACTGTAGGTGCATGTAATCAAAGAATTGACCATTAATCCAAAGAGGGCCTAACCATTGAAGCAGGTCCAAGGAGATGTATCCCAGGAGGGGTGAACTCCTTTATCATCTTTGTGTTATGAGTTTGCTATGTTTTACTTCTCTACAATTTAATTGTTGTATATGTGTTTTTAAACAACTAATTAAACTCATAAATTCCTCATAAAAGGAACATAACACTTGACACATAATCCTCCACAATTTGGTTAATTTGAGACGATCCTAAACACATTTTTAAATTACTGATGAGGGAGTTTGCATAACATTAACAAGTTTTCCCAACATTTAAGGCCACCTTTGATATATTTTTACCTTTGAGACCCACTCAAAGATAATCGCCATTCCCCTCTTTGATGACCTCGTTCTTCTGTCAAGTATGGTGTCTTGCTAAAGCTCATCAAGAAATTTTGAAGAAAAATCTTCAATTGATGGAATCTGTACACTTTCTCCTTGATCTCCAATCAAAGGAGGCTCATACAATCTCAAATTTTCAACATTAACAATGGAATAAATTTGCATATATGAAGGCAAATCAAGATTGAAAGCATTATTACCAATCTTTTCCAGAATTTTAAATGGACCATAACTGATTGGTTTCAACTTTTTACCTTCACCTTGAAGGCTTTCCTTGCTAACTTAAAGCCAAAATTCATCACCTACTCGAAACTGATGATCCACATGATGCTTATCATGCCTTGCCTTATACTTTCCTTGACTCTTTTCTAGTTGTTCTTGAACTGTTTGGTGAATCAACTGAATTTGCTCAATGAATTTCTTTGCTTTATCTATGTTGCTATGTCCATCTACATCTACATCTTTCTCAAAGATGAAATCCAAAGGTGATTTAGGAAAATAACCAAGACATGCCTCAAAAGGAGAAGTTAGAGTAGAAGAGTGTTTTTCTCGGTTGTAAGAACGCTGAATATAATGCAACTGTTAATCCCACAACTTAGGATGTTTGCTACAATATCCTCTTAGCAAATGAATAACTGTCCTATTAACCACTCCAGTTTGACCATCTGTTTGCGAATGGAAGGTTGTACTTTTATTCAACTTAGTGTCCATCAAGTTACATAAATTTGACCAAAAATTCCCAACAAATCGGGAATCACGATCACTTACAATAGAAGTACGTAATCCAAAATGAACCCATACATTTTGAAAGAAAAGTTGAGCTGTTTGTTTAGTTGCAATTTGTTTTTTACAAGGCATTAATATGCACATATTGCTGAACCTATCCACAACTACGTAAAAATAATCATGACCTTTTCTTGATAAAGGAAGACCTCCTACAAAATCCATAGAAACACTCTCCCATGTACGTGAAGGCACTGGAAGTGGTGTGTACAATCCTAGTTTCCTATTGCTAGGCTTACTGGCTGCACACAATGAACAACCTCTGATAAAATGTGACACACTTTCAAGCATACAAGGGCAATAAAAACACCTCAGAAGATTTTCCATTGTTTTACTTACACCGAAATGTTCAACAATAAGAGAAGTGTGCGCTTCCCTTGTGACTTTACTCTCCCTCCCTATGGAACACAAAGTTTTCCCAAATGATACGACATATTATCATGTACATGGTAGTCTAATTGCTCAACTTGGTGGCCTTGAATCATGTTCGAATATATCCCTTGAAAGTGAACATCATGTGCGTATTGTTCAACATAACTTTTAAGCAAAACATAATGGTTCTTGAGTAAAATGGCTACATTAACAACCGGTCTAGAAAGCATATCAACAACTCTATTATAAATACCTTTCTTGTACTTGATTACCAAGTGGAATTGCTGTAAGAATCCCATCCAACGATAGTGCCTTGATTGTTTCAATTTTGTTTGAGATTGCAGATATTGCAAAGGTTGATGACCAATGTGAATACTGGTTTCTTTTCCCATTAAGTAATTCTTCCATTTCTTCAAACTTTGCACCAATGCTTATAGCTCTTTATCATATGTAGGATAGTTAATAACAACACCATTAAAAATATCATAATGAAATGAAATGGGCTTACCACGTTGTAAAAGAACTACACCCATGGCGCAGTCACTAGCATCTGTTTGTATTTCAAATGGTTGTTTCAAATCCAGCAATGCTAAAACTGGGGTTGAGCTGATATTTTGTTTTAAAGCATCGAATGCTTTTTGCTGTTTGCCTCCCCATTGGAAGACAAGCTTCACATTAGTCAAAGCATGTAGTGGAGCTGCTATGGAAGAGAAATTGGAAATGGACTTCCTCCAGTACTGTGCTACTCCTAGAAAAATCCTTACTTCTGTGACTGATTTGGGTATTGGACAATTCACAATGACCGAAACTTTAGAGGGGTCAATCTTCAGCTCACCTCCTCCAACTATGTGGCCCAAATACACTAAGGAAGTTTTCCCGAATTCACATTTAGACATCTTCAGAAATAATTGTTATTTTTTCAATACATCCAACACTTTCCTCACATGCTTGACATGCTCTTCTCGTGATTTTCTTAATATCAAAATATCATCTAAATAGACAATTACAAACTCATCAAGAAAGGATCTTAAAACATCATTCATAACTCTCATGAATGTAGCTGGAGCATTGCAAAGACCGAAAGGCATAACCAACCACTCAAACAATCCCTGTTTGGTTTTAAAATAAGTCTTCCAAATATCCTCCTCAACTATTCTAACTTGATGATATCCACTTCTCAAGTCTAATTTAGTGAAATATTTTTCATTCTTCAACTGATCTAGCAAATCATCTATTCTGGGTAGTGGGTATCGATTCTTTATGGTAATTTTATTCAAAGCTCGATAATCTACACACATGCGCCAGGTTCCATCTTTCTTGGGTACCAAAACAATTGGTGAACCACATGGCGAAGTAGAGGGACAAATTACACCTTTATCTAACAATTCTTGGACTTGTTTCTTAATTTCTAAACTTTCCAGAATTGACATTTGATACATACCAATATTTGGGAGTGGACAGTCTTGTTGTAGCTGAATTCCCCTTTTTGGTGGCAATCCCTTTGGTTCTTGAAACATATCTCCATATTGATTGACCACATCAACCAATTCGTCTTTCATCTTCACATCATAACCTGCAAAAGATTCACACTCTGTGTCATTCTTCTGCTTGATCGTAAGGAGAACGAGATTCCTTCTGGAATTAACCAATCACTTCATTTTCCCAACGCTTGCTAAAGAAGATTAAGATTTCTACGATGGTATCTCACAATATACTCTACTCAATCTTTGAATAAATGATATTTTTTCTCGAATCTATGGAAAACGGCTTTCCGGTCATATAGATACGGGCTTCCCAACACAATTCTAGAAATATCTAGTGACGCTACATCTAATTTGACTTCATCAATGAAATGGGTAGAATAGAAAACCTGAAAATGAATTTCCTTGTGATCTGAAGATTTGCATCCTTGGTTATCAAGCCCAACGGATACGGTTTATGATGAGGCACGGTTTCCAGATTCAACTTCTTGACCAAGTCTGTAGAAATTAAATTTGCCTGGGATCCACTGTCAAACATCGTATCAATCTTGGTGTGTTTGGAAATAACTTTGATATGGAACAACTCAATTCTATTTTCTTCAATTGAAGCATTGTTGGAGTTATTTGGTGCACTGGTGCTTTCCACGACTTCCTCTTTAATTGTTTTTTCCACGGCTTTTCCTTTATTGACTATGGCTGCAATATTTGTTTCATCACCTAAGTCGGAACCCAAGTCTTATTGTACACCGTTTGTTTTTTGTTTCCCTTTATTGTTAAATTTCTTCAGTATTAATTTAGGATGAAGCTTCCAGCAATGCACTTCATCATGGCCCTCTTTGGAATAATTCTTGCACACGAGTTTCTCCCCTTCTTTCTTAATAAAAGCATTTTTCTTTTGCTTTCCTTTAGATTTCTTTCATTTTTCACGACTCTGTAATGGCTTCTTCTTACCTTCTTATTGTACATTTTTCCCTCTTGCTTTGAGGTGTGTAGCTTGAACACAGACCTCATCAAGATTCGTGGGATTAAACATAAGAATGGCGTGTCGAAGATAGCTATGAAAACCTCCTATGTAATTCAACAAAGTATCTTGTGACTGCATGTCTACTCCTAGCATAAGAGCTCTTCTCCTAAACTCCTGAATATACTCTTGCACATTTTAACCTTTTAACTGTCTAGTATTTTTCCAATTCATGATATATTTTTTCATATGAGCTAAAGGGTAGAATTGTTTTTTTATAGAAGCAATGAATTCAGACCAAGTAATAGAGATCTTACCATGTTTTTCGATCTCGTCTTGAGTCCTTGCATCCCACCAAATGAGTGATGCACCCTCCATTCTCAATGAAGCCAATTGAATTTTGATATCATCCTCTTGAAGGTTATTAATTCTATAATACACCTCCAACTAACGAATCCAATTATCAATCTTCTTTGCATTCACTGCACCATTATACATGAGCAACTTGAATTTAACATCTAGTTTAAGTAGAGGTGATTTACCACTCCTTTTGAAGAATGACGATGAGTATGAGTAAGGGTTATATTAGTGGAAGAGTGTGAAGATGCTTGCGAAGAAGAGGATGAAGAAGATGGTGGAGAGGGTGGAGGTTTGTTTCCATTCCCATTACCTCCTTTTCTATTACCTCCCCCTGAAGAGCCTTCTCCTTTGGGAGGTTTGGAACTTTCTCCTTGCAACCTGCTATTCCTCTCTTCATAAAGGACCTTCACCATATCTGTCATATCAAATAAAGCCTTTCTGAAGGTCTTCTCATCTTCTGTCATGTTTGTAGGTTCTCCTTCATGAGACATGATCTCTGGAGTCTCAACTACAGCTTGAGGCTGAACTGGTGTTGGAGATTGTGGCAACCTTGCTCTTCTTCCCCTTGACCCAACTTCTGGGCTTCCAACCATCTTTCCTTCACCTCTTTTGAGTTTTAACCTTGTTAGCATGACACAAAACTAGAAAACAATACTCCTTTGCACAAGAAAATCTAGTAAGCAAAAACTAGTGCTCTAATACCAACTTGATCTGAAATGGAGTAGATTAGTAATGTTTTGCTAATTCCCCACTCAGAATAAAACCCAATATGCTTATCATTTGCTTATCAAGTGCTTAAGGATTCACCATTTTTTCTTAATTAACTAATTCCCATGAGAGTTTCTTATGTAAATGTTATAAACAATTTAACATAAAACATATGATGAACAACAACAAAATAACATCAAAGAACATCAAAATACAACACACAACATAGAGATTTGATGAGGAGTTCACCCCTTCTGGGCTACGTCTCCTTGGTCCATTTTCCAATGCTTGGGCCTCTCTATTATGCTCAAAATCACAACAAAAAAGTGTTTACAATGCTCAAATGCCTCTGAAACCTATCTCAATGAGTTCATAATTCTAAAAAATGGCTATCTAGCCTCTTTTTGCAACCAATTTGGTGAAAAACTGAAGAAGTTATGACTTCTCCTAGTTTTCCCACTATTCGTTCCACAATTTGCTCAACAAATTCCCCTTTTCTGGCCACTAACCATCAAATTCAGCCTAAAATCCTCCAAACTTACCACATTTCGACCACTTGAGCAATAATTCCCGGCGAGTTCAGAAATCACAATCGGCAGAGTTATGCGAGCTTATGGTCTGTGAACAAGGCGGAAATGTGTGATTGTGATGTAGTGGACCTGACGGAATTATAAACTGGAATCCATAAACAAATCACATCCGGGGTATTGAAATCAGAGTTCCGATGGTCTTAAGGTTCGCGGGACTCTACCCTGTTGGTATTTTCGACTGCGATATCGCATCGCAACCTGTTACCTGTCGGGGGCCGATTCTCCGTAATGCCTTCCCTTCGCTGATGTGCGATTGTGATCGCATCGCAACCTGATACCTTCCGAGGTTGATTTCTGCAATGCCTTCCCTGTTGCGAAATGTGATTGTGATTTATTGCATCACAACCCTAACCTTGCTTGGGGTCGATTCTTTAACATGACTCGCCCGCGACATATAATTTGCGATATGCAGGGGCCAATGGCGTCCGGTCACTTGGAGCCTCCTCATTTGTTGAAGGACCCTACCGCATCATCCAATCCTGCCATGTAAGTGATGTAGGTGGATATTGGTGGCCACCCACCAATTCCACTTGTGCCCTCACCATTGTTTCTTTTAGTTTTTCAGTTTCCTTAATGTAGAAATTTCTCATTTCCCACCCTGGTTTTCAGTTTCATCTTATTTCTCCAAAATAGTTAAATGCCCTTTCCCATATCCATACATTCAACAATTCGAAAATAAATTTTGCTAAAAACACAAATTCTAGAAATATTACAGAATGCTGGAAAATGCAGGAATAAATATCAGCACATACAAACATCCATTCAACACATTTAAACACAGTGATTTTGGTCAAGGTGACCCTGGAAAAACCCCCTACAACTCTTGGGGAAAACCAGTTTGAAGCTCTTTCTTATTTCTGGAAAATGCTTTTACAGTGAGAAATATTCAGCAAAAAAATCAGCAAGCAAACTTTTACAACTTATATTGTTTTCCGTGCCTCACAGCCAACTAGAAAAACTTACAAATAGCAAAACAGAACAGCAATAAATGCTATATGGCCTCCTCGATTTTTGTGCCCAAATTTCAGCCTTAAATGCTGCTGTACGGACTACCTAGAAAAGCGTGCAGGCTGCCATAAATGCTGTTGTATGGTTTTCCTTGATTTATGTGCAGAAAAACAGCAGTACAGCTGTACGGATTTCTACCTAGAAAAGCGTGCCAAGGTACAACCACTTGCTGTACGGCCTCCCTTGAAAAACGTGCCAGCAAACTTCAGATTTTCTACTCCTCGATTTCTGTGCTAACTTGCTGTGCGGCCTCCTTGGAATCTGAACCAAAACCACTGTACGACCTTTCTAGAAAATCGTGCCCAAAGTCTGCCTTTCACTGTGTGCTAACTCAACTGTACGGACTTGCTGAAACACTGCCTTGGAATGTGTGCCAAGCTGCTGCCTCCTTCTCCTCATTGTCTAGAAATCTCCCTTGCTCTCTTGCTCTCCTTCTCTCAATCTACTCATGAAAAAAGTAATGACCTTTTTCTCCTTTTCCTCCTTTAATCTAACCCTAAGTGACTTTTGGGGAATCCATAAATCCAATGGCTGAAATAGATTGAGATCTAGGGCTGAGATTAAATGCTCATTTAAATCTCACTTTCTATTTTTTAATTCACCCCACTTTAATAAAGACCCACTTAGTCATTTATTTCCAAAGTCACTTTTCCTTTCTAACTTTATATTGACTTTATTAAAGTCACTTTAAAATTAGACTTTAGTAACTTTATCACTTAAAGTCACTTTTAAATTATATTTGACTTTATAAAAATTATAGTCACTTTAGGAGAAAAATTAAATTCTTTTGGACACTTTTCCCTAGGCCAAAGATCAAAGCCTTAGGGAACCACCTATCCTCCGGTACCAAATTTCAACACTTAATTGTAGCATAGTTTATTATTTTTGGCAGTTTTTTCGGGTCCTAAACTTCCAGAGTCGTTTTGAGGCCCTAAACGACGTCGTTTTGGAAAAATTCCTTTGGTGATTACATAGGTAGTCACGTCGGCAGTTTTAGTCATCAGAGAGATATTTCCAACGAGGTATCATACGCATCAAATGGAGATAATATGACCAAGTTACAACCTCGGGAAGTTGGCTGCCCAACTAACCCCAACAAGGCCCTTAAACTCTTAGTGTTACATCTCCTCAAGTTAGGGTTTTGGTTGTTTAGGGTTTTCTCTTATTGTTTAATAATAAAAATGCCCTTGAGCCTCATTGTAACTTAGTTCAGAGGAATGTAGCCACCACATCTCTTCTCAGGGATAAGCTACCATCGCTCGAGCTATCTTATTTCCATTATGTTTGCAAGCATAGTTCATTATTTTTCTATTAATGAAATGAAGTGTTTTTCTGCTGCATCTATGTGTTTACGAGTATATATATAAGTTGTTGCGCTCCTGTTTAAGTTCAGATCAGTGGTATCAGAGCGGTCTGCTCTTTGTCTATTTTTCTTTGCATGTCCCCAACGAGGTCAGGGTATAAGGAGTTGTTGGGTTGTGTTATATTCTTTCCATGACTAACCCACGTAGTTAACCGGGGGGTTAGAAGGGGGGCAGAGCCCCCCCTTCATTGCGCCGATTGCGTAGCGGAGGGAGTCATAGGGGGTTTGAGGGGTGCAGGTAACCCCACTCTATGGGGTCTGGGGTAGAACCCCAGAAAATTTTGTTTTTGGACCCTATGTTAGGTTGGGCGGACCTACCTATGGTTTTGTGCATGATTTTTGCACATGGTTTTGGACGCGATGGTTTTCGATCCATGGTTTTGGACGCGATGGTTTTCGGTCCATGGTATTGTATGCTTCAGCATGTATAAATATGTATTGTAACATTGAAAGGAACATAATGAAAAATCAAGCTGGTAGTCCCGGTTTTTGGATCCAGGGGAAAATCTCTGTGTATATGTGTTATGCTCTTGCATTGTTTATTTTCTGTGTTTTAGAATTCGTATGCAAGTAATTTCTATACGGGGTTAAAACCTACAGGCTTTAGGGCTCCATCTGGTTGAACCATTGTAGGATCAGCCTCACAAAACCTGACGAACTCCCATGGCGAAAGAAAAGAAAGACGAGGGTGCGTGAGATCCTTTCAAAATGTTGCTCAAAGAAGCCCTCGAGTGACAGAGGGACGTGATGATGGATAACTTTGCCTAGATCCTTCGACGACTACCCACAGGTGATGCATATTCATCCAGCAGCCACTTTGGAGACACCAATCCTTTTAAGGTACAAGTTAACTTTGATATTCTCATATTTGAAGGCCTCATAGATGCAGATGTTGTAGATAAATGGTTAAATCTATTGGAAAGATATTTTTGAGTTCATGACTTTTCCAATCGGGAAAATATTACGTTTGCATTTCTCAAGGCTGCCCCACATGTCAAGGACTGGTGGGAAACCTACTGTGAAAAAAATGACGAAGGTGAACCCTCACTGTTTTCAGCTGCACCCACTTGGTATTATTTCCGATACGCCATCAAGGAATAGTATTATCCTATTGGGAGCCATGAAGATAAATACATAAAGTGGACCACGCTACAACAGGGAAGGGACCAAGATGTGTCGGAGTTCACAAATACTTTCCATACCCTTCGCACAAAGATGGGTATCATGAATACTGAGTGAAATTTGTTGCTCAAGTATTGCGACTGTCTACACCGTTGGGCATGGAATCCCCCCAAGGCATGTTTTGGGGCTTAAAGCCCAAGTTTTGAACAAATCCTTTGTAAAAGATTCACGAATTGTGGGCGCGGAGCGCGAAGTCATAATAGAGTCACAGGGTTGTCCGCCCTCATTTTTGTAATGTAATGTTGGCTTGATAGACCTATCCATGGTCCGCGGACCATGGGATTGTATAAATAGAGCGAGGCTCTAAGTGTAGAAGATAACATATAGAGAAGGAAAAGAAGGATGATGAGTCTAAGAGACTGAATCGAAGTGTAAAGTGTGTCTTTGGGTCATAGAGTAAGAGAAGGCTTTGCAGCTGAGTGCACAGAGGCCCAGTAGTTCGCAGCTGAGTGTGCAGATCCCTGTAGCTGAGTGCGCAGGGCAGGTCAAGTCTGTAACCGTTGGAAGAATTAATAAATAGAAGTTTATCTTAGTTCTGTGTATCTTTTCCTATTTAATACATTATTGAGTATAAATTGCAAGTGTACTGTTTATTTGCTGCTGAACTTGTATGAGTGTGTTGTATAATTAAATATAATACAAGGCTTCTATTTACGCGAAGATAACTAACTAGTGAAGGAATATAGGTAAGATCTTAGGTGATACTTAGGGAAATAGTGTAGAGCGCTCCTCCAGCAGGGCGAAAGCCCCACAACCCCTGGTTAGGGCTGCGTGAAGGCAAGTATATCAGGGAGTGAAGGCTAGGAAAGTGCGTGAAGCAACCTGCACGTAGGGATGAGAAGTTGGACCGAATCAAACCCTCAGACATCTCAAGGGTGCGAAAACCTGGTTCTAGCACCCCCCCATACCACTTCGGGTGAAACCTCCGTCTGCGCTCCACGGACTGTTGCTGAAAGGGCCAGTAGTACATGGATTTGTTTGGCTAATTAACTCCGAACTTGGGTCAGGCCAGATCAAGCCAACAAATGGTTATGTTGCCGAGACCGGGATCTGCATAGAGATGTCTGATGTCGTATCACTGGAATCTGACAAAGAAAGGAATTGAAGATTGGTTGGACAGAAAGATTCATGAGTTCACGGCGTAGGAAAATAGGAATCCATGACTATCAAAGGAAGAGTGGTTAGACTACTACTTATATACAAAGATCCACGAAATTTTCTTTGTGTCTTTCCCTACTGAGTTATACAAGTGGATCGCGAAGCTAGTAGATAGCCAAGGAAGGTGTAAGCTCGACAGACCTATTGTGTGGACTCCAGAATTGGTGCGCATATTGGAAGCATCGGAGGATAAGATCGTGCGCTCTGTTGATCACCAGCTCGATCGAATCATAGGAGGATTCATTACCAAGTTCGCGGTAGATACTTTAGTTAGCTATAGTGAGGCGGAACGACGCTTCCTCAAAGGGCCGCAAGGTAAGTATGTTAAATATTTGAACACTTGGATTAAAATGCTACTGTGTGAAAGACGGGTTATGTGAATAAATTGATGTTTAGGGCTACACGAAGTGAGAGAATCTACAGAAACGAAGGTTGTAGAAATTTGAATAATATAACGCTTATTCACAGAGATTATCTTGATTATACACTAATAGTGAAATCAGGATAATCTCTGTGAATATGTTAATACCTAACTGAAATATGTGAATATGTGATTATTCTTGTATTGTGAAATACCTAACTGGAAAATTAACCTACATCTACCAAACAAATTAGTAGTACATAACCTGGGTTGAAACCATTTTAGTGGACATAGATGAATCCAAGTTTAAGTTATAAGTGATTTTGATGACATCAATACATTCTATATAGCATCACATAAATTCTAGCTATCCATAAAAAATTCTAGCTATCCAATACAAAATTTTACTTTAAGTGGTAACATTTATTGTAGAAATTTTGAATAATATGACACTTATTCACAGAGATTATCCCGATTATACACTATTGCGGAATGCATGCATAATACATAACCTCCTCTACGTTGATCATCAATTTTGCGGAATTAAAAACAATGAAACATCAATCGCATGCGCACATTGAAACACATCAATAACACATATCAACACAATATGTAACCGGGGAAAGCATACAACTGAAAACCCCCAACTATCTGTATATTATAATGATAGAGAACCTGTAACAATACATAGTACAATACTCCTCACAAGTACTCAGTACTATCTCCACCTGCTACACACAAACTAGCTCAGATCTGAACAAGTCAGGGGTTCAAATCTCCTCCACTGTTTGCTTGCCTCTACTGCGCAATCCAAGTTGAGAATAGATCAGATCCAAGTTCGAATTTCCTTGGCTTGTACTGCACAATCCTCATTGGCAATCTCAATCGATGATTGAGCAAATATCATGCACAGCTATAGTCACAACTGATAGTAGTCTCACCCTTTCACCCACCTCTAACACTTGTCTCCACTGAACTGTCCATGCATTGAGTTAACTGATGTATTCTTTAGTTGATTTATGAGTTAATAATTAGTGAATTAATTAATAATTGATTCACATCACTCATCACTAGTGTATTTGGCAGTTAGACTAAATACAACTAGTTCAACTAAGTCAAACTGAACACAACTCCATCAACTCCTCAATCAACTCCACCAAACTCAATCACTTGAGTTCTAATTGAAGTCCATCATGCAATAGCTCAACTAACCCATAGGAAAAGCATATTTCCTTCTGGCAGTTGCATGTGCCACATCCGTAGCTCGAACTGAAGTGCTGCAAGAGGATAAGATAATGTTTATAGTCCAAATATTATTAAGAGCTAATAATATTCGATTGTTCTATTTTTAGACTGGTAGTCTAAAAATAGACTCCACCCATATGTCTAAAAATAGAGTTCCATCTATTTTTACCAACATGACCAATCATCCATAAATAGTATCCTACAACTCATAGACCATGACCCATATGTCTAAAAATAGACATAGTCTAAAAATAGACTTTGCGCCAAAAATAGCCTGTGGGCCCACTTAGTGAAGGTGACTGCTTTTCACTAAGCTCCATCATCTTGTTGCATTTTCAACAAAGGTAGTACAGAATTAGAAACTAGCCCCTTGATTTCACCTCCGCGATGGGGCGAAGAAGAGCTCGCGAAGGTATCACCAAGAAGTGCGATCAATTTGATAAGGTAGAGAATTCCGTGCATACCACCCCCACCCACACTGCCGCCAGTTTCACTGTCTTCACCCCCATCTTCGCCCATACCACCTCCGCCACCACTGTGAAGCAATATGGTGAGTGCGATAAAGTTGCCAGTGTTCAAGGGAGTAGGGAATGAAGATCCGAACCAGTTTTGGTTCGTGATAAAAGCTGTATGGGAAGCACAGGGAGTCACAGATGATAATATAAAGAAAGCAACGTTGGTCAGTGCTCTGCAGGATCGCGCGCTGACCTGGTACATTAAGCATTCCAATGACAATCCAAATGCGGGGATCGTAGATATTCAAACTGCGCTAAACAAAGAATTTAGCAGGCCAAAGTCAGAGGCGCAGTCGATCATTGGATTCAAGGAAATCACAATGCTACTAGGTGAGACCCCTTGGGAGTTGGATCAGAGACTGAAGTGCACAATTTTCGAAGCTAACATGACGTTGACAGATGGGAAACACCACGAATGGTTTGTAGCATTGTTAACGTCGCATCTAAAGAACGCGCTGTCACAATAGAGGCTAACAACTTAGGCCAAGGCCTTGGAGGTCGCGATGAGATTGCACGAGACCCTAATACAAGATCCCAACCTGGGAGTTCAACAGATTCACGTGCAGTTGAAAAACTTGTGCCTTGAGATGCAGAGTTTGAAACAAGACAGGACAACTCGCCCAAAAGTGCGTGATGAGGTATGGTGCATAAAGTGCAAGGGTCAAGGACATGACAAGGACCACTGCCCGGTGTTCGCAAATTACCTCGTGGGAGGAGGACCAATGCCATTGAGACTAGAGGCACAAGCAAGAATGAGTGCGATGCCTGCATTATGGTGCATGATTTGTCAGATAGGAGGAAAGAATGCTACAGACAACTGCCACTTATTACAAAAGTACACACAGAATTCACAACAATTGTTCTGTAATTTCTGTAGATTAGTAGGCCATGATGAGCACACTTGTAGAAGTTATGAGTTGATGATGGATCAGACTCCTACCTACGGAGTTCAAGCTGAAACGCGGCCCCTTGACAAGAACGCAGGGATGGCGTGAACCAGATTTCAGGGGTGCGGACAAGGCCAAGGTGGAGGAGGATCAGGAGGAGGTTGTAGACAACTGATATGTTACAATTGCGGAGGGACAAGACATTATCCCTGCGATTGTATGAATCCAACGTGACCATCATGCTTGTATTGTACACTGTTTGACCATGAGACAGAGGATTGTCCCACACTGATAGCGAGGTTGCACGATAAAGGAGCACTCCAAACTTCCCCGACTCAGAACCTGCAAATGATGAGGTATGAGCTGCGCAAGGAAGACCCTAATGTAAATATTGTGCTTCGAAGTGGAATTACGATAGGGGATGACAAAGGCAAGTAGCATGAAGAAAGTACTTGGGTTCTCAAGGCTCCAACAAAGGAACTAGAGTTTGATTTGGAACGCGCTAAAGAAACCTTCATGGAAGCTAAGAAGACCTTCGTTGGTGCCTCCACTTCAGGAAGTAAAGAGAAACCAGAGCCGGAAATGGACCCATCAATGCTCACCACATTCCTGGAAGCATGTGTGAAGCTGCTGCATGACAACAAGGCTATAAAAGGGGTGCAATACTCATAAATAGATGTGATGGGATTGCGCCAGGAGAACTGCGCGTAGTCCGGAAGCTCTGAAAGCACACGACGCGAACGGGAAGGGAGATGAGATTGACTGCGCAGATTGGAGAATATGAGATGGACCAAGTGATTTTGGATCTAGGACCAGATGTGCACGTCCTACTGAAGCAGACATGGGAGCACATGGGAAGGCCTACACTGCAATGGTCTCTTATCCAACTGTGAATGTCGAACCAACAAAAGATCCTACCTATGGGGAGATTGCAGGAAATCACAGTAGATATTGAAGGAGCAAGCGCGCTAGAAGATTTCAAAGTGATAGAGATTGTTGATGACAACAATCCCTACCCCACGCTATTAGGAATAGATTGGGCCACTGACATGAATGGGGTGATAAATCTGAAGAAGCGCAAGATGATTTTTGAGAAAAAGTCTCTACGCGTAGTTGTACCTTTGGACCCTGTAGAAGGATCGCGCTACACGGAGCCAGTGTGCGATTACGACAACAATGATGAATTGGACTGCATCTACAAGATAACCACGCGAGAGAGACTGGGTGAATCCGACCGCGGATGGACGAATCTCATGGGAGCATGAAAGCTCCTGCACATCAGATTTGGATGAGGAAATAGAACGATGGCAGAACTGGTTACACGAGGTAACCACACTGAACTGTAACATGATGACAAGATCGCTGCGCTGCGTATTGATGGAGGTGAGGGATCTGCCTATGTATGATGGGTTAAGTGAGGTGGATGACTTCCTGAGTAGATTTGAAATAGAAGTGCTGGAAAAAAAATGTTTCGAAGCTTTGAAATGAGTACTGCACGCTACGTCTGCGAGGTGGTGGGGTACACACCAAAGAAACTTTGAGGTCTGGCACGAATGCAGGAGAATGATGCGCATGCGGTTTGGGAAGCCTCAGATGTGGTTAAAAGACAAGTATGACAGACGGGATGATCCGCGCGTGCACCTTGCCAAATGGACACAAGTCTATGGGGAAGAGCCACAACCTGAGTGGGTGCACCTGTTCTATCATACCCTGGAAATTATACCCATGAAATGGTATATAGAGACAGAGCTCCACCATGGAACGAGTGAATGGGATATCTTGTGCAAAGGATTCCTGTTAACCTTCACGTTTGAGGATCGTTGGTGGGATACTATTGATGATGTGCTACAAGCAGTAAAAGAAGCTATCTTTAAAATACCCTAGGAGCCAATGGAAGTGATTCAGCCTGAATGGGTGACCTAGCTGAGCTGCGCGCTAGAGTGTTACAACGTGAATACTGAAGAAGACGATGAAGATCTGCGGAAATTTAACATTCCAGAAACTGAAGGCTATCGCAAGGTTCAAGGGCCATTGATTGAAGACCCTGACATAACCGCACCGGTAAAGACAAAGCAGGTAAACATTGGTACAGAGGTCGAACCTAAGTATGCAACGCTTGACGACTACTGGGATGACGCGACGGTGGATAAGGTCACTGAGTTACTCCGCGAGTACCAGGACTTATTCCCGACCAAGATCACAGACTTAAAGGGGATCATTGGTAATTTAGGGATGATGAAGATCACCTTAAAACCTGATGTGAAGCTGGTTAAGCATAGGCCTTACCACTTGAATCCGAAGTACAAGGAAAAGGTCCGCGCAGAACTAGACAAAATGCTTGCAGCTGGAATCATTGAGCCAGTGGAAGAATCCGATTGGTTAAGCCCTATGGTAGTGCAGGAAAAGAAGCAGAAGGGCGAGATAAGAATATGCGTGGACCTCAGGAAATTGAATGACACATGTGTGCATGACCCATTCCCAACTTCATTCACAGATGAAGTATTGGAAAATTTCGGTGGGCAAGAAGCATATTCTTTTACTGATGGGTTCTCAGGGTACCACCAGATCAAAATCGCGCCAGAAGACAGGAGCAAGACCACCTTCGCGACTAAGTGGGGCTACTTTCAATACATCGTTATGTCGTTTGGGTTGAAGAACACGTCGACCATCTTTTCGCGCATAGTTGTTGCAACATTCAAAGAATATATCCACAAATTCCTAGAGGTCTATCTAGATGATTGGACTGTATTTGGATTGGTTAAGCACCATGTAGCGAGCTTATGCTTGATGTTGGATACTTGCCAATGACACCAAATCGCGCTAAACCTCAAGAAGTGTATGTTCCTCATTCCCTTTGGGAACCTGTTGGGACATGTGGTCAGAAAACAAGGACTGTTCGTGGACATCGCGAAGATTGCATTGATTCTAAATTTTGAAGCACCGTGAAGTGTTAAACAGCTGCACGCTACCCTGGGACATACAGGGTACTACAGGAAGTTCATCAAAATCTATGCCCAGATCACCACACCAATGGAGAAACTGTTGAAAAAGGATGTCACGTTTTGCTGGAATGATGATTGCATGAAGAGCCTGGATGTACTAAAAGGGAAATTGGCCTCTGTGCCAATCCTGGTCTTCCCAAAATGGGATGTGGAGTTTCATGTCCATGTTGATGCGTCGTGTATAGCGCTGGGAGCAGTACTCACACAGGAGGATGGAGAGGGCTTGGATCACCCTATTGCGTTCACAAGTCGTAGGTTGTCTAAAGAGGAAAAGAACTATTCCACAACTGAATGCGAGGGGTTGGCTATGGTGTATGCGCTCCAAAAATACCAGCACTATTTTCTAGGGGGACATTTCAAGATGTATACAGACCATTCCGCGCTAAAATACTTGGTTAATAAGCCTGTGTTGGGGGGGCGCATATGCAGGTGGCTCTTATTGTTCCAAGAATATGATTTTGGGGTCATTGTGAAGCCTAGACGCTTGAACGCATGACTAGATTACTTGTCGCGAATTGAGACAGGTGACGAACCTACTAATTTGGAGAAAGGATAACCTAATGCACAACTCTTAGCTGTGCTCGTAGCGGACAGACGCTTTGAAGATATAATCCACTTTCTAACAACGGGGATTGCGCCGAAGGAATACTTCGTCCAGCAGAAGAAGGAACTGGTGGTGCGCGCGGCTGATTTTTCTGTCATCATGGGGAACCTATACAAGATGGGCAATGATGAGATATTGCAAAGGTATGTACCTGAATTTGAACAAATTCAGATCCTCGAGGAAGCGCATGGGGGTTCTGCAGGAGGACACTATGCAGGCCGAGCGACCGTGCAAAAGATTCTCCGCGCAAGGTTGTCATAGCCAACCCTTCATCAGGATTCAAAAGCACACTTTAAGGCCTGCGATATATGTCAAAGGACAGGTAAACCATCACAGAGGGGTGAGATGCCTTTGAATCCACAAATGACACTGTAGCCTTTCGAAAAGTGGGCAATCAACTTTGTAGGACCTATCAAACCTCAGGGAAAGACGGGCATGAGATACATTATCACCACGACAGAGTACCTGACTCGTTGGGTAGAAGCGCAGCTGGTCAAAGACTGGATGGCTGTAATGTCCCTCAATAATAAATAATAAATAATAAATAATAAATAATATAATATAATATTAAATAAATAATAAACAATAAACAAAAAAATAGTAATAATAATAAAATAATAAATTAATTACATGCTCTAAATAAATATAAATAAGAATAAACAGAAAAATAGTAAAAATCAGTAAAGCTATCAAAAAGTAAAAACAAAAGAAATAAAACAAGAAAGTAGTAAAAATCAGTAAAGCTATCAAAAAGTAAAAACAAAAGAATAAAACAACAAAGTAGTAAAGTTGCATGTTGACACATGGAGTGTGCATGTGGTTCCCCTTCCAATGTTTGCTCTATTTAATAGATGGGGAGGAAGATGAGAGGCATTCCATCATTCCAAGATTCTATCTTTCATTCTCTTGGGAAATTAGTGTTCTAAGACAGAGGATTCATTGGCAGTAGTACGTTGATTGAGGGCTCGGGGGTGGCCAGTTGTAGCAAGACCTTGTGCAATTGAGCCTACGGTTGGGTGGAGAGTCGTCCCCAAAACCTTGTTGCAGTTAGCAGACTTCAACTGAAATCTCAGGTAAGGGTGCTATCCATAGTTTTGAACTTGAAGTTAATTAGTGATAATTGTATGTTTAATATAAATTTCTTGGTTAATTACATGTTTATATTGGGCTGTTACAACGGCCGCCACGGCTGCGAAGTTTTTGTTTGAAAAGGTGTTGACTCGATGTGGATGTCCGAAAATCTTTATGGGCGATCACGGTACACATTTCTTGAATGAAACCATTAGCGCACTAACATAAGAGTTTCAGGTGTATCATCAGAAAATCACACTGTATCACCCACAAGCCAATGGGACAGTAGAATCATTCAACAAAATACTGGAGACTGCATTGACCAAAGTATGCAACACGAAGTGGAGTGATTGGGACCTGCACGTACCTGCAATACTATGGGCTTATAGGACAACGTGCAAGAAACTGACGGGACATACACCTTTTCGGTTGGTTTATGGCATGGAAGCTGTCATGCCAATGGAGTATATTGTACCTAGTCTGTGCATAGCAACGCTCACAGGTATGACGAACCATGAAGCCCTGGAAGAGAGGCTTGCGTAGTTGGAAGAACTTAAGGAGGAACGATTCCTAGCTGGCTTCCATTAGCAGGTGCAAAAGCAGCGTGAGAAGGCCTGGCATGATCGCCATATTAAGTTGTGCACCTTCAAGGTAAATGATTTAGTGTTGCTGTATGATAGTAAGTTTGATAAATTCCCGGGAAAGTTCAGAATGCATTGGCTGGGACCATACGTTGTTAAGGAGGTCATAGACAGAGGTGCGGTACAACTAGTCAAACTAAATGGAGAGCCTTTCCCAGGCAAAGTGAATGGCAACCGATTGAAGCCCTACACGGGTGGCCCGACTATCTGACTAGTTGGGAGAGGCACAATCTTCGTGCTCCAAGGATCTGGATGAAGGCGCGGGATTATAAACAAATGCAGGGGACACAAGCACAGATGCAGCAAAGAAGTTCCGACACCGCGGTCTCAGAACAACGCATATAGGAGATCCAACAAGCAGTCGCTCAGTGTGCTACCGACCTTGCCGCGGTTCGGACAGAGTTGGAGGGACTCCATGTGAAGATCTTTGCGCCGACAGAGTGACTCGAGGACAAGTCACGATGTTTGTGTTGGGGGCTTGTTGGGCATGAAATCCCCCCCAAGGCATGTTTTGGGGCTTAAAGACCAAGTTTTGACCAAATCCTTTGTAAAAGATCCACGAATTGTGGGCGTGGAGCGCGAAGTCATAATAGAGTCACAGGGTTGTCCACCCTCATTTTTGTAATGTAATGTAGGCTTGATAGACCTACCCATGGTTTGTGGACTGTGGGATTACATAAATAGAGTGAGGCTCTAAGTGTAGAAGATAGCATATAGAGAAGGAAAAGAAGGATGATGAGTCTAAGAGACTGAGTCGAAGTGTAAAGTGTGTCTTTGGGTCATAGAGTAGGAGAAGGCTCTACAGCTGAGTGCGTAAAGGCCTTGATGTCCACAGCTGAGTGCGTGGACCCCTGCAACTGAGTGTGTAGGGTAGGTCGAGTCTATAACCGTTGGAAGAATTAATAAAGAGAAGTTTACCTTAGTTCTATGTATCTTTTCCTGTTTAATGCATTATTGAGTATAAATTGCAAGTGTACTATTTATTTGCTGCACGAACTTATATGAGTGTGCTGTATAATTAAATATAATACAAGGCTTCTATTTATGTGAAGATAACTAACTGGTGAAGGAAGATAGGTAAGATCTTAGGTGAGACTTAGGGAAATAGCATAGAGCACTGCTCCAGCAGCGTAGAAGCCCCACAACCCCTAGTTAGGGCTACACGAAGGCAAGTATATCAGGGTACGAAGGCTAGGAAAGTGTGCGAAGCAACTGGCGCGCAGGGACGAGTACTTGGACCAAATCAAACCCTCAGACATCCCAAGGTTGTGGAAACCTGGTTCCAGCACCCCCCCATACTACTTCAAGTGAGACCTCAGTTCGCACTCCGCGGACTGTTGCTGAAAGGGCCAATAGTACAGGGATTTGTTTGGCTAATTAATTCTGAACCTAGGTCAGGCCCCATCAAGCCAACATACACAACTACATCCAGGACAAGATGGAGTTCCTAGACATTTCCTTGCTCGACACGATGTATCGTTACACTGTAAAAATTGAGTAGAAGTTTAAACGGAAGAAGCGGGATTTTGGATCTGTGAATCCAAAGCAAGGAAAAGGCACCCCCAAACCATAGAACAAGGGACCAAGCCAAGGCGGGACTACCCAAGACAACCCGCTGAAGCCGTAAGTAAAGAACAATACCACGAAGACGAAGAAGGATACGAGAAAATGGTATGCATTCCATAAGAGCTCCACTCATAATATAAGTTAGTGTCGGGCCAAGCAGTCATTGGTGGCCGAGCTGAAGGCTTCTGAATCAGACGCAGGTTCCAACTTTGAATCAGAACCTGATAAGGTGACTGACAAAGGGAAGCAGATCACTGATGCGGAGGCCAATGACACCGTGGCCACCACAAAGATTCAAAAAATTGAGCCTGAAGATCCAGAGGAGGGAGAACGCCTCTTCCACTCATAGATATGGGTGAAGGGTTCTCCACTGCAGTTCATTGTCAACATCGGGAGTCAAAATAACCTCATTTCAATGGAAGTCGTGAAGCGGCTGGGCCTAAAGACTACAACACATCCACGACTATACACCATCAGGTGGCTTCACCAAGGACGAGATCTTTGTGTCAGCCAGCAGTGTCGCCTTCCGTGTAGCAGCAAGCCCTTCACGGATGAGGTATTGTGTGACATTGATCCTCTTGAAGTTTCTGATGTATTGTTAGGAAAACCATACTTGTGGAAGAGACATGATGTATATGAGTGTAGACCTAGCTCTGTGATTATTACTTTGGCTAATAAGTTGTACAGGATACCCGAGGTAGCCCCGCCTACCGCCATCTCTTTAATCACTACAAAGAAATGCAGTAAGATCATTTCCTAGTCCAAGAAATTGGTTTTCCTTATGATTCACCCCCTAGGCAAGAAGAAGGTTGTGGCCACGACTTCCAGGTAGGGCTCCTCTTCACAATAGCAATAGATGGACAAGGTTGTGGAGGAGTACAGGGACATTTTCACCTCACCCACTCGGGTACCTCCATCGATCTGACCCTGGACACACTGCTGCTCAATGGACCGATCTATCGACACTCTGTTCTGTAGGACGATGAGATCAAGAGGCAGATTCAGGAACTACTGCAGAAAGGGCACATTAGGCCAAGCTCATCACCCTGTGGGAGCCCAATTGTATTGGTACAGAAAAAGGATGGGACTTGGAGGTTTTGTATTGACTATCAGGCACTGAACAAGATCGCTATCCAAAATAGGTACCCAATCCCACGGATTGATGACCTTTTGGACCAGCACAAGGGGGAAAAATATTTCAGTGAGATTGACTTGAAATCAGGTTATCACCAGGTGCCTATCGAACCCTCCGATGTGTGGAAGACTGCCTTCAAATCCAAGGAGGGCCTTTTTGAATGGTTGGTAATGCCATTCGAATTGACGAATGCCCCTGCAACCTTCATGAGACTGATGGATGACATCTTGCAGCCCTTCACCAATGCATTCATGGTGGTGTATTTAGATGACATCTTGATCTTCAACTAGAGTTGGGAAGAACACCTCCACCATATTCGAGAGGTCCTTCAAACCCTTCGACAACACAAGTTGTGTGCTAACTTGGAGAAATGTACCTTTGGCCTAACCCAGGTTCAATATTTGGGGTACATCATTGATGATCAGGGTGTACATGTGGACCCATCGAAGATACAAGTCATTCAACATTGGCCATCCCCAACCACTCTAACAGAGCTCTGCAACTTTTTGGGTCTTGCCAATTTATACCGTAGATTCATGTTGGGGTTATCTCATATCGCTTGGCCTTTAAGTCAAGTCACCAAGGGTAGAGCAAAAGCCAAGTTCTTTTGGTCAGAAACCCAAAAGCGGGAATTCTCCAAGTTGAAGAATCACCTCTGTTTTGCACCAATGCTCACATTACCAGACCTGCAACATCCATTTGATATTGAGATAGATGCCTTCGACTATGATATTGGTGTAGTTCTTACTCAACATGGGCATCCACTGGCTTACCACAGTGAGACACTTTTAGACATAGTTCGAATGTACCCCACTTACGATAAATAAATGTATTCCATTGTGCATGCCTGTCGTCAATGGAAGCATTACATTATGGGGAAGGAAACGTCATCCACATAGACCACCGGCCTCTATAGTTCATACAAACACAAGGGAAGTTGTATAATGATCGTCATCAGAAATGGTCCACCTATCTGCAACAGTTCCATTTGAACATTAAGTATAATAAGGGTAGCACCAATAATGTCGTTGATTGCCTCAGTTGACCACCGGTCATGGCGCTAATCACTGTGCTCAACTCCTATGGGCACGAGACATCGGGGTGGCCGCATCTTTACAAGAGCGATCCAAAATTCGGCAGCATATACCAGACACTCCTGGAAGGGAAGAAAGTTCCAAATTTTCACCTTCAAGATGCACTGTTATGCCACTTGGGACACATATGTGTTCCTTCAAGAGAGCGTGCCAAGATGATTTTGGAGGCACACTATAGTCGGGTCGCTGGAAATTCCAGAGTAGAGAAAACCATGGCGGTATTGCAGAAGTTTGTTTACTGGCCGAAAATTTGTGAGGTTGGGAAGTACATTAGATCCTGCACTGCCTGTGCCATTGCAAAACCAACCATCAAGAAGCAAGGCATGTATAGTCCTCTACCTACTCCTAGTCGGCCTTGGGAATCTGTCTCCATGGATTATATGGCGGGCCTTCCTTCTACTAAGCATGAAAATGATTGCATTTTCATGGTTGTCGATAAATTCTCTAATATGGCCATCATGGCAGCCTGCAACAAGAGTATGACAACAAAAGCCACTACTAAGCTCTTCTTTGAGCGAGTGTGGGTACACTTTGGGATCCCACAGTCCATTATCTCAGATCAGAACAATAGATTCTTGAGTGCATTTTGGCGATGTTGGATACAAAACTCACTAAGTCCACAACTTTCCATCCCCAAACTGATGGCCAAACAGAGGTTGTCAATAGGATGATTGTACACATTCTGCGCATGTACAACTCGAAGCATCCATGCACATGGGATGAAAGTCTCCCCTATGTCCAACAAAGCTACAATAGAGCTCTCCATAGCTCAACATGCCACATCCCCTTTTTAGGTAGGGCTGGGATTTCAGCCATTATGCCCCATTGATGTGGCCATACCATTTGCAGCGACTCTGGTAGATTCAGCTCACGTGCAGTCTGAAGTTGAAAGGGATAACAACTTCATTGAGCACATTCAACACATCTGCCAATAGGTCCATGATATATTGGACAAATCCAATGCTAAGTATAAGCAGCACCATGATCAGCATCAAGTGCCGCACAAATTCCAGGTGGGTGACAAAGTTTGGCTACATTTGCAGAAGGAGCGCCTTGCTGGACCCCACCGCAAGCTTCGACCGCTCCAATATGGGCCATACACCATCACCAAGGCTGTCGGGGACAATGCCTTTGAGCTTAGCATCCCACCATTCCTTCGTCTACACCTAGTGTTCAATGTAGATCGTCTTCGACCATACTTTCCATCATTTTTGGACACATATGACATTGCAGAACAACTCACACCAACAGAGCTCAACCCAGACTGCATGGAACATGCCACAACTGATCAGATCATGGAAACACAGATCAATAACACTTGGCAACAGAGGATACAACTATATCGAGTTGTCAAAGTAGGCCAACTCCTTCACCAAGGAAAATGGCTCACCAGGGACCAAGTTCAGTAGAAGTTTCCTCATCTCATGGAGGAACTCAACGAAATGGGGACCATTTCTTCCTAAGGGGGGAGGACTGATCTAGGTGGATATTGGTGACCACCTACCTATTCCACTTGGACCCTCACCATTGTTTCTTTCAGTTTTTCAGTTTCCTTAATTGTAGCACAGTTTACTATTTTTGGCAGTTTTTCGAGTCCTAAACTTCCAGAGCCATTTTGAGGTCCTAAACAACGTTTTTTTGGCAACATTCCTATAGTGATTACATAAGTAATCAAGTCGACAGTTGTAGTCCTCAAAGATATCTTTCCAACGAGGTATCATACGCGTCAAACAAAGATAATATGACCAAGTTATGACCCTGGGAAGTTGGCTGCCCAACTAACCCCAATGGGGCGCATAAACTCTTGGTGTTACATCTCCTCGGGTTAGGGTTTTGGTTGCTTAGGGTTTTCTCCTATTGTTCAATAATAAAAATTCCCTTGAGTCTCATTGTAACTCAGTTCAGAGGCATGTAGCTGCCACATCTCTTCTTAGAGATAAGCTACCATCGCCTGAGCTATCTTATTTCCATTCTATTCGCAAGCATAGTTCAGTATTTTTATATTAATGAAATGAAGTGTTTTTATGTTGCATATCTATGTTTATGAGTATATCTGTAAGTTTTTGCGTTCCTGTTTAAGTTCGCATTAGTGAGCAAGTCAAAATTTGAACTTTGACTGGCTCTAACTTCTAGATACGAGCTCAGATTTTAGTGCCGTTCACACCATTGGAATCAGAATGACGAGCTCTTTGATTTGAAGCCGAGTTTAACAAAATTTTGACACTTTGATTTTTGAGCATAAAATTGAGCACTTGATCAATATAATACATATACGTACATAGAGTATAACATAATGAATACACATGTCATGATACCACAACTACACAATAAAAATACATAGTACCACATTCCTACAACATGGCATTTACGACATGCACACAATACCACATGTACACCAGTACCATATGTATAACATGTATACAGTACCACCTGTACAAAGCACCACCTACACAATGTGTGCACAACATCACATGTACACAACACGTGAACAATATGTACACAACACCATATGTACACCGCACCACCACACAATACCACATGTACATAGTACCACATGCACGACATGTACATGACACCACATGTACACAATGCCACATGCATGACATGTACACAACACCACCTGCACACAACTCCACTTGTACAACATGTACACAACATCAAATGCACACATCACCACTTGTACAATCATGCACACAACACCATATGTACATAGCACCACATATAAAACATGCACGCAACGCCACATGTACATATAATTGCATATCTAACATGTACATAGCATCATCTGTACACAACATTGCATATGCAATATTCACACAACACTATCTGTACGATCCTATACATAATATTGCATAAACAACATGTACATACACTATATATACACAACACTGCATGCACACAACATCACAAATGCAACATGTACAACATATGCACAACAATAGTACCACACATCCAAAACCACACTGTCTCTACCAAGAATCCTTGCTTCTAGTGTCTTATCCATGCTTGTCCCAACATACCGCAGACCACATTACTTTCATTTCACTGATCTATCCTCCAATGTTACTTGGCATAACGTAAACATAGGCATAATACAAGCATACAATATTAGTTCATATCCACATGATACTAACCTCATATATTTGTCATGACTACTCTTCCACTTGATTCCTCATAAACCAGGAATATCTTCATTCCATTGACCTGCATAAGAAATCATTCCTCCACAAGAACGATGCCTGATGACCCTGTTAGACAACGGTATGCATACATCCACACACACACATATATATATACATATAAACTTCAACATAAAACAAACATGATCATGTCAGGAAGAAAAATACATACATACATACATATAAAAATCAACATAAAACAATCATGATCTTTGATGACCCTGTCATATAACAATGTACATACATGCATATAAACATTAGCATAAAGCAATAACAATCACAACATAAATACTAGATATCATAAGGCCAAGGTTAAGACACCTTACTTTATTCATGCACAGAGCTTCTTTCGGGTCTTACATTACCTGCTAAGTTTCATTCAACTCTCCTTGAGCTCCATTAAATTTCCTCTTTCCCAACCAATTCTCAAGACTCTCAAAACATAAAAGGAAATACCAAGAAGCAAACAAGAAGAAGACCATGAAAATCGATAACAACACGACACTGCAAACAAAGTGGCAAGGCCTTGCACTAGACATAATAAAATGCAATCACATGGAACCAAATCACAAAATACCAAAAGCACAAGACCAAAAAAAAACATCACGAGTAAATCCCCATGGTTCCTAGTGCTTCCAAGGGAAAGCTCAACCTGAGCCTTCTTCAGAATCTCATGGCAGTTTCCTTTCCATGCAATTCCCTTGCATCATACTGTCATCACAACATAATTGTTAGTGCATAAATAAACATAAAAATACACTAGTTACCTTACCATGTTGTTCCAAACATGTTTCTTGCAACATAACACATCCACATCATCTCTCAAGGGACTCCAATTCCCTTGACAGATCCACCTGTAACTAGAGACTAGCTAATATACCTGTCAAGTACATGTTCACGAATCTAACACATATTAACATAATGTCAAACAAGATTAAGGTTAAGAAGACTTCTTGTATGAAAATCACTCGTTCTTTTTGAATTAGGTTTTCCAACATAGCCAAAGGAATTCTTGCCCAATTCCTTTCTTCTACCTTTTTACCTTGTTGGAATCAAGGCTTACTATGTGCCATCACATCACCCAACTATTAGTTATATAAAAACATCAATTGTTACCTTGTCACGCTAATACCAAACATGTTTCCTACAACTTTTCACACATGTCAACCAGATGTTCCAAATATCAAGATAATCATATATATCAATTTGAAATCAACCTTTACCAAGACTAACAATCATGTCATAATCCATGTTCAACTCATAGTCATTAGACATAATGCTACAATTGTCACCTACTACACTCAAGTACATATCAACTGTCTCAACACATATGTGTTAGTACAATAGTCTTAAAACAAGATCATTTGAACACATACTCAAATTATGCAATTCATCAAAACATTCAAGCAACTTGCAAACATACCATGTTAAATTCATCAACTAGACGACATAATCAAACATTCAAGAACAAAGTAGATGACATAAGCAAGCTCATACATTAATGTATCTCAAGGGAGGCGATCTTGTCTACACAATCAATCCATATTAGCACAATATGACTTCAAAACATATCAACTCAACCATAAATAAGGTCATGATATCCATAACAATAACTAGATAAAATGTTCACATCATAAACTCATAAATAATTTTCATTCATTCATAATAATCACATCTTCGCAGTCAGTCTAGATTAATATGACATAATATCACAACATTATAACTCATATTTGAATGTCATACACCTACCCATTCACATAGACCAATCCAGCTTAGTATGATACATATAACATCATTATCTTAATGTAATAACCCTAATCATCAAGTTACTAGCATATAACAACAAGAAGCTAACCTATAACATACTCATCAACAACATAAAGCATAATCATCAACCTAACTATCATATAACAACAACAGGTTAACCTATCACCTACTTATCAACAATGTATAACATAATCATCAAGTTGTCTAACCTAAAACAACAATAGCAATGCATACAACCACATATTACTATCATTCATGATTATCTGACACATGTACATATGAATACACTAATCAACTAGTAACTATCAAGTATGTAACCATACATCAATAGAATGAAAGGCATACACACAACCATAATGCATATAAAAACTTTAACCTACATACCTACATGTCCAATATGCAAACCTATATGATGAGATTATCTTGCCTCGAGGTCCAATGTTGCAACTTCACTTTGATGGTATGCATCTCCTGCACTATCTTAGCCAACACATTAACATCCTAACATACCAATATCATCATGATGACCTAATTTCATACAATGACCTCACAATGCATGTCTGACCTACCATACATGCATAACTGTAACCATGACAGTGCATGCATAACAACATATAGACATCGACATGCATAAAAAATGCATATACAACCATACACTCATGAAAACACATCCCACAACAACACCATCAACCTCCACATGGTGACATCACTACAACCATGATCAACACCATGCAAAATGCAACAAGAACATGGACTACAAGCATAAGGAACACATATGCAACCGACATGAACTCTTGACCAACACACTGCCCATCCAGTCCAAGGGGTGAACCATGATCAGATACCACTCTGTAACACCCTCCTCCCACATCTACCCAAGTATCTAACCAACCCGGGTAAACATGCAACAAAAGGATAATATTATTAGATTAAACCTCCTATGTGACCTTAAGGAAATGGAATCGATGGAAACATAACATACATACCTTCCACATCAGCTACAGGACCCCTGAGAACCATCCCAACTCTTCAGGTAGCTAGCCCCTGGGTCCCATTGATGTTTTTGACCACTTAGCCTCTGGACTCTCTCATTCTATAGGCCTTCCAGTGTCCAGGAGGCTCTAGACGCTCTCATGCTATAGGCATGCCAACGTTTAGGGACTATTTTGTCTAGTGCTGTGCCGGTGTCCCTGGGTTTTGAGCCACTTTTTTTAGGCCCAGAGCCCAGGTCACTGCCCAAAATTGAATGACATCTCAAGAACAGTAAAATAAAAGTTAAACAATGATGTGAAAGAAAATAGTTGAACAAGTCCATAACAAAACTCCTACTAGCCATGCCAGGGATTTCATAAAACCTATCACAAATATGTAATCTACAGGTGTAAATAACAAATTTAAGTGTAGGGATATCACACTTATATGAGAATTGCTAAGAACCATTGTTCCCTCATATCATTTTCCGCGTTATCATCTATTAGGTCATAGATACATTGTCCATTCATTTACAAGTAAAAACACGATGAGAGCCATACATAGCCACTATCATAAAACACATATATAACCAACATAATAACAACATAAATACCAATGAAATCACAACCATATGGTCCACATATAAATCAATATATTACTGATAGAAATACAAGGAGAAATAACCTCTCATTAATGATGCAAAATCCAAACCTAGGATAGGACTACCACGTTCCATCTGCCCATAGAATGGCTAAGCCAAATCTCTCTTCAACCATTCACCCCCATGCCATATTCCAAGTATGAATGTGGGACTCAAACCAAAAGAACCAACTAGGGAATCCCGAGGCTAAACCACCTCACCCTCATTAATAGAAACCAGGCTTTACCGTAATCAATCTTGGATCACTAGGGCAACACAATAAACATGTCATAACAGAATTTACCATGATCTCCACCCAATCACAAGGCCAAACAAGCATGGATTCCACTAGATTTCTCCACCTACATCATGATGAATTTTCCTATCTCCTAGCCTCTCAAGCTTTACTACAATCCAAACCCAGATCACTAGGCCCTAAACTAAGACCCACTCTCCAGGCTTTACTACATATCCCAAACCTGGGTTTACTAGGCCCAACGAAGAGAAAACCACCTCTTGGCTTTACCGTATATATTGCCATTCACCAGCAAGGATTCCTAGGCCCATGAAGGCAACACAATCCTGGCTTTACCACAACCCACAACCCGGCTCAGGGGTCATTAGGCCAGTGGCTTTACTGTGATCCACACTCCAGTTCAAGGACCACTATGCCTTGTGCTCTATCATTCAGAGATCCACCTCACTCAACTTCGAATCCATCTGACAATCTAGCTCAACCAAAATATGAGAACCCGATCACACCATGGCTATCCGGAAATGGAAAGGCTAGGTTGAAAACACTGTTACACCTGGAAAAGCCCATGCCATAACAAAAAAAGAATCACATGCAATATCATGCATGCCAAATCTAGCAAGGAAAATACACATGCAAATCGGTACCTGCAAAGAATTCTGTTGTAGTAGCTTTATCCTGCCTTTCCTTGCTTGATCTTTACTTCCTCTTTCCTGCTTTTCCTTTCTCGACTCAATTCCATAATTCTCCAAGAATACTCTAAGTGTCCAAGAGTGAGAGAGAGAGAGAGAGTAATGAGAGAGCTCCAAAACCGAACTGACAAAAGGTTACCAACTAATCCTTAGATGTATTTTAATTAATGAGGCCTCTATTTTCTCCATTTTCTATTATTTTCCTTCATTTTCCTCCTCACATGGAACCTGTGACCTTTCACGTCCCTTTTCTCCTAATTTCCATTATTTTCATAAATAAATGTGCCAAAAATGCCATTTTGCCTTTCCAAAGCCTTAGCCATTGCCTTTGCCAATTTCCTTAGCCATAATAAACCAAATGAACACCCACTAGAATGTTTTTCCCAGCATTCAACTTGGAACATGTGTCCCATCAATCGTGGTCTTATATAATTTTACATGTGTTTTTAACCAGGGTTGTTACACCTACATAGACAAAATTTAGCAATTGTAAGAACTCTATATATTAAGAGAGTGCTTGAAATAAGAAGTATGTGCAACAAACTAACTAGAACAACTTAAAATTAGAGAAAACCACTCTGAAACTGATAATGGTTTTCTAAGGTATCACGATTATCTAGGGGTCAAAGTTGTTTGAAGCGATAGGTAATGAATTAGGTTTACGAGTTGGATTTGCGGGAAGACTGGGATTTTCGAAGAGGAAAATAACCTTATTGAGGGTAATACTTCTCATAAGGCTACACAGGGTGGCATTCTATGGAGTAATTTCGGAAGTAAATGCATGAGTCAAATCATCCATCAAAAAGTGACAAATGATTTTAGAGCTGTTAATCCAGGCATGCGGGGTTGGAGAGTGTATTCATGCTTGTATAACTTCTTTAGGTCAAAGTCAGGATCTGAGTGTTTAAATATAATCCATATTTATTAAGGATTAAAACCATATTAATTAAAATTAATCAAGTTTTACCATTTCATAATCATGATTAACTTCTTTGATTAGCCTAATCCTATGATTAAATAATCTTAATACAAATTCCGATCATTTAGGGTGCGCGACATGGAAAGTGGTTTTACTCGAATGAGAGAGTAGATGGAAAAATTTGTAATTAATTGCGATTAAGATTTAAGATTAGTTATTAATCAAGGGATTATGAACTTAACAAGGTATCTGGTAATCCGAGAGGGGGGAGTGAAGGATGTAAGGTGTTTTGGTAATGATGCAAGTGCGGATGGGTGGAAATCAAGTGAAATCCAAGGTTCCTTGAAACACAATGAAATCAAGCAAGAAATATGGCCATTTATCAAATAATAAAGAAATCATGCATATTCAGGAATCTAGGGAAGTAAAGGAACATCATTCAGAGGAATAAGGCAGATGCCGGATGAGCGGATTAGCGACAAAGGAAATATGGTTTTTCAAAAGTCTCACACAAAACTTTATAAAATCAAAGAAAAATAGGATTTTTATGACAAAGGCATAAAATATGAGCTATTAATACTTTCATAGGGAAATAAAAAAACCAAAAATAAAATTTTTAATAGGGTCCCTATTCATTTTAGAAACAAATGGGGGATTATTGTGCACATAATAACAAATGGAGACACACTAGGAAGAGCCAGTTATCTCTAACAAAATAATGTTGATCATAGTAAACTCCAAATTATAATTTTTGAAACAATTATAAGTATCTACATGATTTGAAATAAAGCCAAGTCAATCACTAGAGGTGCTCATACTTCATCAATTATTTTCCTAAGAGCCAAAATATTGAGTTCATTTATTTATTAATAAACTAGGAATTAACTAATTCAGAATTATAGGTGTTACGTCCAACCCTTAATATCAACAAAACAAGTTGCATGCATTTGTTCACTCTCTTTAACTCGACATCTCTTCGATACCCACAAACATCCACAACCCTGACAAAGGTGCCTTAGCATCATATAAGATTTAACCCACTACTAGTGAGCATCCATAGCCCCTACAAGTTTCCTTATACTTCCCACATTGTGTATAAATGCTTCCAACATATTATTTATTTTGATATCCTTTTTATTTGTATAATTGTATTTCTTTGAGTAATTTTGGATATATAAGAAGTAGGGTGATGCGAGCGTTACTTTGATGAGAAATTGCTTTGAAGTATTGAGAATTTTAACTCAAGGCTTTGTCATCCATTATCAATCTTTTCCTTAGTTTTATGTGTTTAGTATGGTGGATGCAACTCTTGTGGAAAATAAAAAATTAACATTTTCCAAAACTAAGGATGACTTTCAGATAATAGTAATATCAAGTACCCAAATATTTCTTGTAATTATTATTTATAGTTTTGAAGAGTTTACATTAATCAAATAAATATATTCAGAGATAAAATTTCTCCTCTGTGTGATTGTTAGTTGAGATCTAGTTCTATACGAGGCCAAGAAAAATGACGAATTTAAAACTTTATACAAAATTCAAAAAATTAATAAAAATGAAGAAAATATCAAAGGACCATGAAAACAAAATAATTCCAAAATAATTAAAATGAAAAAATATTTACATATGACATACAAAGCTGATTGCAATAATTCAATAAAAGTATTTCTTTAAAATTTGTCCATTCAATCTCCCCCTCCAATGTTTGCAAAATATATGTGAAGGGCTAAGTTTCATAAAAAATTGAAATTATCCTAGCTAGAGATGTTGAAATTTGGCGTTCTTACCTTTATCCTCATGGTTTTTTTCCCACTTCAATACTAAATCTCAAATGACAAAGTCTTTATCAATGTCTAAATATTTTTCAAACCAATGCTTCGATGGGGATGGAATTTAGTTTTAGTTCTCTCTCTATCAACTTCCACTTTTAAAAAGGTATGGATTCTTGCTTCCATGTTATCAATTGGGTCCTCATTAATTGATGGGATAATTGCACGAACAAGACTAAAATATTGGGAGGAGGGATGGCTTCCTTGCCATATACAAGGAAATAAAGGGAGCTACCCAATTAATTCTTAGGTGTGACTCGATCTTCCCATAGTGCATTGGAGAGTGCTTATGCTAGTTTTTTTGATGATCAAGCACCACCCTTTTTAGGATATAGATAAGGTTTTTGTTGGTTGATTCTACTAAACCATTTCCTTGCGGGTAGTAATTTGTAGAATATTTAATAATAATACCTTTATCCATAGAATATTCAACAAAATTAAGAGACAAAAAGTATGATGCATTATAAAAAAAAGTGAAATCATAACACCAAACCTAGAAATAATATTTATTCAAGGAAATAGATCAACTAATCATCATTGATCTTTTTAAGTGGAATGAATTCTCTCTATCTGGTGAAATAATATGTTGTAGTGAGAATGTATTTATGCTATTGAGGGGAATTTGGAGTAATCTGTCTGGTCCCCATTTCTCAAAAGCACCTTCAACATTGACAAATTGTAAAGCTAGAGAAAGTTTCTTCTCTTTCCCGGACGATGTCTCACACAATTTTCATTTTGTATCGTATTGATAGGAATCATTAAATAGAGAAGGCCAATAATATCTAGCCTAGAGGATCTTATGTGCAGTAGTATCTCCTCTAAAAGTGACGTCTAACTGGCCCATCATTCATTTCAAGTAGAAATTTTCCTACATTAGACCTCTCACGACATCTCCGTAGTACATTATCATAATTTCCTGAAAGCACCCAATCAATTAGTTGCTATCTAGCATATTTTATAGTCTTAAAGCTCTTTTATTTTTTGGATTTAAATGATCGGGAGAAATACCATTTAACAAAAAATATTTAATTTCATAATACTAGGTTTCAGTTGGTACAGGAACATAAAAAACTTCTTGAAGACTTACCTCATATTCATTATACCAACCTACATCTTGATCAGTTTGCGAGCCTTCAGATTTTATCGTCAACTTGCATAAGTCTTGTCCATGAACAGTTTTCGAAGGTTTTATTTCCAGGTCATACTCCTGTAGCGTTGTGGTTCAATTTTCCTTCCTTTCTCCCGAATATTTTTGTATTGAAATATTTCTAATAGGTGGGAGGGGAACAATGACATGTGATATTTTAAGAGATAAGGATGAAAATGCTTTACGACCTTATACAAAACAAATCCCTATTTGTCAATGTTAGGATATTTCAACTCTGCTCCCTACAACGATGAACTAATAAAAGATATTGGAACCTCCACATCTTCTGTGTTCTTTTGAGTTAAGACACATGCATAAGACGATTTAGAAGCAAAAGTATACAAAATAAACTCTTTGTCAAAAATTGGACCGATTAAAGAGGGTTATTTAACCACGATTTAGAATTTTTTTTTAATATATTTGAACATGTCCTTTTCTTTATCATCCAATTTAAATATGTGATTCTTTTTTATCATATCCTGCATAGGTTTAACAATTTTAGCAAAACTAAGAACAAATCTTCTGAAAATTTTATCTTTCCTAAAATGACTACATCCATTTTTTATTATGAGGTAAGGATATTTTCAAAATTGTTATAACATAATCAGGATCAATTATTGTACGATATTTTGACATTTAAAATCCTAAAAGTTTTCCCTCATTTACAACAAATATGGTCTTTTTCCTGCATCTTTAAATGATTTGTCTTAAATGTTTTACATGATCTCCTCTGTTCTCAGAATAAACAATAATGTCATCCAGGAAAACAACCATTGATCTATTAATCAACCCTTTAAAAGAAATATCCATTTCTCTTTGAAAAGTGGCTCCTGCATTGATAAAACAAAATGACATTTTCCTATAAGCAAATGTTCCCCATTTTTTCCTAAACATGGTTTTAAGTTGGTCAACATGTGAAACCAGGATCTAGTTGTAACTAGAAAAACCATCTATCAAGGAAAACATCTCAAAACCAATGACTAGTTATAATATTTTCTAGATAGATGGAACAAGGTAGTTATCCTTTTCTGAGGCTGTGTTTAGATTTCCAAAATCTATAAAAATCCTAATATCTCCATTTTTATTTTTAAATGGGATAAGGTTGGCTACCATTGTGAATCCATGGCTGAAAAAATAATCTTAGCTACTAATAGTTTATTCATTTCTTCCTTTATTTAGGTTTTGAGCTTTGGGTGCATATTCCCGAGCTTCCACTGAGTAGGCTTGATGTCGAGTTTTATAGGGATGGCATCTTAAATTAATTTTATATCATAAACTTTGAGATCATCATATGTCTAAGAAAATATCCTTAAATTCTTTGAAAATATTTATGAATTTTACTTGTTCAGAAGGAGAACAATCACCCCTTGAATTAACATTTTGTGGTTGTTGACGAGTTCCTAAATGAATGACTTTGTTGTCTCTCCTAGAGACAACCTTGGATTGCTTACAAGACCAGTGCCTGGGAACATCTAAATTCTATGTATCTCATATGATCCTCAAGAAACCGAAGGCATCATATGCATCTTCTACACATAGTAATTACAAATATACACATAACAACATGGGTTGGTTCCTTCATCCAAGGATATAAGCCATGTATTTCTGGTATCCTTTCACATATACAACTCACAAGAATAAGGCAAAAACAAGTGGAGGCCAAGTAATCAAGGACTTACAGTTTAATCAGATTTTGCAGAATAATGAAAGAAGAGAAAGAGAATAATAACTCATCACATAGAGCTTGAAACATCAAGATTTATATACTTATCTGAGCTAAAGATAGACAGGTGGATGTAAGAAGAGTGAATGCTATGATTTCAGGAAGCGCACATTTAAAGATATAATCTCAGGCTTGCTTACAAGAATATGTATTAACTAGTTAACACCAAAGAATCTGTAAGAATATAAGAGATATTTCTGGTAGCTACAATTGTTTGAAATCAGAATCCATGCAACTTTAGAAGCATATACAGTTTTTTCCTGGAATTCAGAACCTTTCTTCAATGTTTCTTCCTCCATTTTATAATGAGAGGGAGGGTAAGAAAATCAGTTACAAAATATCTTCAAGTGGAAATTTACAGCTGTCTGTATGAATGACTGTCTCAGTGTAAATCCCCTAACTATTACGATAGGGAGATTCCTTTCTTGAAAGAAAAATAGAATAACAATACATTGATCAAAACAACAAATCGAAATTAATCCATCGCAACTGAAACGATGGTTTCTGGAAATATCTTCATGCAATTCTTCTTTGCTGGCTTTGGTCCTGGCGTGTTCCTGCTAAGTTATGGTTAATCTTCTCTCGGCCGGTTTCGAGTCACTCTTAGTCTTTAATAGCCTCTGAAATAACTGCCAACTCATACGTCCTTTTAACCTTCTATTAGATAATATTGATGCCCTGAAAAGTCTGGTGCCGTGTTTCATGGAGTAACCAGGATACTTTCAAATGCTGGCCTTTTAACACAGGAACACCATGAAATAGGCGAGCTCGACTGCCCCTTACGCCCTTGGGAATACAACCCCCTTCCACTTATTCTTTTATGTGATTGAGGGCTTGAACCGAGTGCTTAGTCCTTTGGGTGCTTAGGCTTTCAATTGTCGCGCGGGGGCCATTTCCTTTGTTACTCAAAAAAATTTTAATAACCCCTTACACCGCATCGGTCGATATCCCGGACGTGAAAAAATTATGAAATACAGCTTATGGAACATTGCATCCATGGGGCCCTTTTTCTTATCACAATTGCAATCCCACATCCGGCACTGAATACACTTTCCCTTAAGTTTTTCTGCTAAGTAGTTGCGATCACTAATATGCAAGATGACGTAATATTTGCCATGTGTCACCCTATGAGTGGTGACACTGTCACCTGGAAATGGCCCCATAGGACCCCTGAAAATGCCGAAACCGAGCGACACGTGTCTTCCTGCCACGTAAGCATCCATACTACCACGTCATTGGTGATGTTAGCTTCCATGTTTGCTTTGAGAATGAATCACATGATGCCACATGGCCCCCAGAAGGAGAGAGAAAAAGGCCCGCTCGTTCTTGTTTTGTCGTGCTTTTCCTTTGTATTTGGTTTTCGGCCCTCCTTGGCGGTTTTGCTCTATTTTGCAATATCGACGATTTTCAACCATTTGGAACAACAGCCTCCACCAATTACCGATCACTGATGCCACGTTGAGGAGAGAGAAAGGGGGTCGCCCATCACTATTTTGTCCACCTCTCCTGTGTTAAATTGTTTTAGTCCTTCCCCGGTGATACAACATTATATTGCAAATTGACCCCCACGAATTCTTAGAGTATGCTGTGATTACATACCTGCGATGACATCCGATTTGTGGGATTGTGATATTGACCTTCAGTGCCAAGAATCGCCAATAATCCTTAAGTGTGAGCCCTGGGAATCTACTGATAGCCGATCGCCAATTGCAATTTTCCCTCCATACCTAGCCATTTTTTGGTTTGCTGGGATTTTCCAAGGTAGACCTTCAAAATTCTTTATCTTCTACTCCAAGAGTCCATTTTTGGACTTCCATATACTGTTGGAAATATCTTTCCAAGTACTACGCAATGGGGAGGGTCTGATTCAACTCTGAGATCTTTTGTGACCTAGGAAAGGGGCTCCAAAATTCACTTCTCTTGGGAAACTTTGACCATTTGAAACCCACAATGTAGTGAGTGACAACATTGGCTCCAACTGGGGACAATGCCTTGATGGCAAGGTGTTGAGGACCTGCAGACCAGTAGTCTTTCCTTTCATTGGTCATGGAGCTATTCTTAAACAAAACATAATTATGTGAAAAGGAATTTTCTGAAAATAAAATGAAAAATTCGAATAACAATTTCAACATACACACCGGATATTTACAATGAGAAAGAGACAGATATCTCTAATTTTGAAAGTAAAATTTTAGAAACTGACCATTTACATGCAGTTACATCAGTTCACTGTCCAAGTTTTCAAGCATGTAATTGTTGTTTCCCATTTCTTCTACAATCTTGAAAGGGCCGAACCATAGCGGATCAAACTTCCCATGTTTGCCTTTGCCTTCTCGTTTGACATCCCACCTGAGAACTAAATCTCCTTGCTGAAGAGGTCTGTCCTTAGCCTTCTTGTCAAAAAGAAATTTCATACTTTGATTGTAGTTTAATAGTTTGGTCCCCACTTGCTCTTTGTTCTCGTGAAGCTCCACCAGCTAATTTATTCTTCTAGCCAAGGCGCTAGGCTCTTCCTCAGATTCTTGCAGCAAATTAGCTACTGGAATTGCTAATTGGATAGGGAAGACAACAACCTTTCCATATACTAGATCAAAAGGAGATTTCCCAATGGATCTTTTGGGTGTTACACGGTTATCCCATAGAGAAAACTTTAGTTGAGAGTCCTAGTTCCTTTGATTTTCAGTAATGGTCTTCTTTAGAACTCTCACCATAGTTTTATTAAAAGACTCAGCGCAACCATTCCCTTGAGGGTAGTATGTAGTGGAGTGTCCAAAAATGATGTTGCATTTGTGGAAGAAGTTGGTGAACTTGGCAGATGTGAAGACCTGTGCATTATTAGTGATGATTTTAAAAGGACACCCAAAGCGGGACAATATGTTATCCTCCATGATTTTTATCACCACTGAATCAATAGCATTCCTAGTTGGGATAGCCTCTACCCACTTGGTGAAATAGTCAGTGGCTATTAAAATCCATTTGTGTTGGCCGCTAGAAGGTGGGTTTATTTGTTCAATGAAGTCCAATCCCCACTATCTAAGGGGCTCCTCTACATGCACAAGAATTACGGGGAGAGGAGCAAACTTTTGTCTTTCAACAAACAATGGGAATCTTTGGCATGACCTAAACTTAGAATAAACATATCCAAACAGCGTGGGCTAGTAAAATCCTGCCTTGAGGATTTTGTGTGATGTGTCCTTCCCAATGTAGTTTCGTCCACAGAATCCCCCATGGAAATCCTCCATCACTTTATGGATTTCTCCCTCAACCAAACACAATAGTAATACCCCCTCCGGGTCCTTCTAGTAGAGAAGTCCATTGGATATAATGTATTTCTGTGCATGCAATCTCAGACTCTGGTATTTTGATCTATATAGTCCCAACAGGCATCTTAGAAACAAGAGGTAATGAACAATGTTCTTATACCTGGGAGATACCTCATACTTGACATAGATGCTAGAAAATTATGTATTACAGAGCAACATAATGCATAAAATATATTGTAGAAATACAAACACAGAAAACACATAAAGCAAGAGAGACACAGACATACGTGGTTCACCCAATTTGGGCTACATCCACAGAGAAATATCCAGTCCTTCCTTTTATATTATCCAGCAAACTGAAGAGATACAACCTACAACAGATCCAGTGTAATTCCTTGTTCGCTCTCACACAATCTCCTCTCTCTTTCTCACTCAGAATACAGATCTACATAGATGCAATACAATTCCCTCATATATAGTGAGGGGTTGCCTTCTAGGACAGAAAACCCTAAATTAAACATAACTTCTACCATTAGATCTCTTCCTAATGAACAACTCAGGTTGACTACGAAATTACAACATTTTACTAGGACCCCCCTGGACCCCCCCTGCAGTGTAAATATTACGGGCGACGTTGCTGCCACATTATGAACTGGGGTCCAATGCGATGATACCTCTGAATAAAGAAGATAATCAGGCTCCACACCCAACAATAGATCTTCTGTTCAACCATTTTAATTATGCTTTGTTCATCCTATGGACTGCCCTCCTCTATGATCAGGATTATCCCTAAAGCTTGGCAGTTGGATTTAGACAAAATATTGGCCAATGCCTGGCCTTTGACGAGCTTGGTAGGCTTGATTTCTAGATCATATTCCTATATTTTAGCTATCCACCTTGACCTCTTTCCTTCACTGTCTCCCTGAACTAGAATGTCTTTGATTGCATTTGTTGGGATAAACATTGTGATTTCGGATTGAAGTACATACATACATAATGACTTTAGTGCCTTGACTAGTGCATAAGCATGTTTCTCCAATATATCATACTTTAGCTCAACGTTCCTTAGGAATTGGCTAAAAAAGGCAATGGGATGCTCGTAACCTTCTTTATTTTTCTGTAATAGCACAACAATAATGGTATGTGGAGAGGCGAAATAAAATATGTAGAAGGGCACTAAATAATCAGGGTTGACTATTAGTGGGGCCTCATCCAAAGCTTCTTTGAATGTTGTGAAAGAATCACGGGGGGCAGAGCTCCACTTAACTTTGTTCTCCTTCTTGAGCATATTTGTGATACCTTTAACTATCTCAGCATAGTTGGGTATGAATCGCCTTAATAAATTTATCCTCCCCAAAAAGGCTTGGACTTCTTTCTTGTTTCTGGGCAAGAGAATAAGGATGATGGCTTTGACTCATTCAAGATCAATCTTTACGTTTTCTTGCGCTACTATGTGTCCAAGAAACTTCCCCTCACTTAGGGTGAATTGAGATTTCTTCAGATTTAGAGAGAGGCCATACCTTCTACACTTCTCGAAAGTGAGTTTTAAATGGAGGATATGCTCTTCATGTCTTAGAAAAGTTTGTGATGTTGTCTAAGTAGACTACCACAAATTTATCTTGCTCGCCCATGAAATCTATGTCCATTGCTCTCTGAAATGTGGCCCCTGCATTTATTAACCTGAACGACATGCGTGCGTACATGAAGGTTCCCCATGGGGTGGTGAAAGTAGTCTTTCTCTGATTTTCGGGGTGGACCACCACTTGGTTATATCCTGAGAATCCGTCCATCATGGAAATTCTGGCTGCACCTACTACCTTATGCAATATATTATCCATTTTGGGTAGAGGGTAGTTATCTTTTAAAGACACCCTGTTTAAATTCTGAAAGTCCACGCATAGCCTTATCTCTCCACTCTTTTTATAGACATGGACTAGATTAGCTACCCACTTAGAGTATCTTAGAGGGTCTATGATCTTGGCCTGCAAAAAATTCCTTACCTCCTTTTCAATGGAGGGGAGTAAGAGTGGGTTTATTTGTCTGAGTTTCTGTTTGCATGGCTTTATCCCACCCTTCAAAGGAATTTTATGCTTAATAATATTTGTATCAAATGATTTCAAATCATCATAAGACCAAGAAAATACATCTTTGTAAGTTTTGAATAGATCTAAATACCTCTATTTGTATTGCAAGGGGATTCCTTTGGACAGCCTGATCATATGGGGTTCATCCTTTGATCGAATGTTGCAGTCCTATACTTGCTCATCCTTCTTTGGGGCCATTTTTTTGGATGCTATGTCATATTTATTGAAAATTCTTTCAAGTGGAACAAGTCCATGAGGGATGGTGTTACCTTTTAGTTGTAATTTTTTTTTCTTAGCCACTGTGTCTTTCCACGGAGTGGCTTCTTGTTCTCTTCTTCTTCTTCTTGATTGATGGTGGAGTGGGAAAACTCCCCAACAACTTCTATGAATCTTTTGTAGAAAATTCTCTACAAATCCAGCTTTGATACCATGTAGAAAATTTGCTGTAGGTTAACCCGATAATGTAATATAAATCAAAGAAAAATACTATAACCTATTTCTACTTTCAATTTGCGGAATCTTAAAGATCAAGCTGAAAAATATAACTAGAAGAAGAAGAATCAATGCACAATACACATTAAAATACTTTGGGGAAAGCCTCAACTAAAAACCCCACTATCTGTATTATCATACAAGGTGGAAATACATATGAATTATACAAAGCCTTAGCTCTCACAGCTAGCCAGCTCTCAGTACAATCCTCACAGATGCTCACAAGCAATCCTGGCTTCTCTCAAGCCTTCCTCTCTGCCCTCCAAGCTCCTATTTTGTTGCGCTATTCCTCTGGGATGATTCACCTTCAACCAAGTGGGACACGGATCTCACACGTTGTTAGAACTGCGCAATCCTCAAGGAAATAATTCCTTCTGCATGCATGAGTTTTCTTTATAAGAAAACACACACAACTAATAGTACACTGTCCTTGACATTTAAATTAACTGGTTCTTTCTCAGAATAGACATGCATGAGTTTATGATGAGGGAATCTTCAGTTAACTGGAGTACATTGGTTGAGTGCATGCATGCATTAACTAACTGTTAACTCTCTATTAGTTCCTCAAACAGTTTGGAACTAATTTAACTGGACTTAACTTAGTAAATTGAGTTAACTAATTACAACTCAAATATAACTCAATCTTATCTCCTTAATTTAAGGGATAACTCTTGCATGACTTTAGAAAGACTTCTAACTTGAATTTCTCCAACTAATTAAGTCAAAATAACTTAATTAATTATTTCCAAGTAGCTGTTAAGAGTAAATTCGATTTTAATTCACAATTTAATTCAAGGACAAATTAAATTGAAATATTCTTTTTTCCACATTTCAACATCTTTTGACCTGCTTGTCATGTTCGAATACCTGCCAGTGTTTGACATTATTAGGTATTGAAGGCCTTTGTTTGACTTCTATCTCATATCTGAGGAGTGGATTCTGTGGGGGCCTAAAAGTGCTTGCAGCTACTGCAAGAGAGTCAACCATCCTATTTTCTTCCCCGGGAAGAAACTGGACGTTAAAGGCAAGGAATAAATTTTTGATTAAGTCCCACACTTCATTTTAGTACGTCATCAGCCTGGGGTGTTTGGCCTAGCATTGATTTCTGATTTGCTTTATGACCAGTTCAAAATCTCCATAGATTACTACACATTCAATATTCATATTTTTTTGCTGTGGTAACCCAAGGATCAATGCTTCATATTCCGCCACATTGTTGGTCGCTTCAAACTCTAGTTTGAATGAGAGGGGTATCAGGCTACCCTCCGAAGATACCAACAATATTCCATCTCCATTTCCATCTTTTGAGTTTGCTCCATCGAAGTATAATTTCCATATTTTATTTTCACTTGGTCGCAAGTGCTCTGAATTCCCTGTTAGGTGTATTGATCTTTCCTCTAGGAAGGTCTCATCCTCTTCTAGGAACAGACATGAGATGTCGCTATCTTTCCCATGCATTGGGGAGTTCTCTGAGACTTTAGTTGGGGTCACGGTTTTCACAAACCAGGATTCTCTGTACAACCTTCTTTGCTCACCTCCAAAAGTGGGAATGGTGGCATAAGTCAGATCCAACTTGATAGAGCCACCTACCTTTGAACCCCAAGATCTGGATAAGACCATTCCAAAACGAGGAGGTATATCAACCACCACTATATCCATTACCACACTTTTCACTAGGATCTGAGCCAAGTTTACCACCAGATCCTTTATTATGCCTAAGCACTTGACTCTCTTGGAGTCAAAGGAGTATAGATCCTTGTATGGTCTAGTGATTTCCAAGCCCAGCTGTTCCATTACTGATAATGCCATGAGGTTGTGTGAGGCTCCCGAATCTTGCATGAAATTATGCAACAAAAGGTCATGGATCACTAAATTCACATAAAAATGTGTGGTAGAAGGATCCAACTCTTCCACATGTGGCCTGAAAACGACCATTGGCCTCTCCTCCTGGAGGTTTAAACTATCATGGGCTAGTGATGAGATAGAGGGATATATAAATTGAGAGACCTGATCTTTATAGATAGGCTTCTTTAGAAGCTTATTCAAGGGAACAAGAATTTTTACCTTCTCAAGCTCCTTCTGGAGATTGAAAGTAGGTTGGACCTTTTTTGTACCTCCTGGCTCTATTCCTTCTACCTTGCCACTGGAAGCTTTCGGTAGAATAGGTGTCTCTTTTTCTATATGTCCCTATGAACTAGTTCTTTCCTCATTAGAGGAGAATTTTATCTTGGAAGGGTTAGGATTCAGCTTACCCTTCCCTTTATTCAGTACTAGGGGAACAACTTGGGGAGCAAATTCCCCTTGTTGTTCTGGTTCTCTCGTCCTCTTCTTTGAAGATCTTAGATCATACTTACATTGTGGTTGTGCTTGCATGAAATCTGCAAACTGTTTGCAATAATAATCCCTATCTTCCTCATCTGTTGTTTCTTCTCTATCATGGCTGGCCTCTTGGTGAGCCATATTCTCATATTCTTCTTCAGTAAAAGCAGAATACATATTTCCCTGCATCTCTTGTGTATCCGATGATTGTTCATTGGGACCACCTTCCAAGTATAAAGGATGAGCGATTTGATCATGATTTTCCTTTATTTCACTCAGAAGTAGTTGCAGTGGAGGCCTTCTATATTGAGGGTTATAGCTCCGATTGTTGACTTGAGTGTTCTGTCTGGAAGGGTTCTTGTTCTCAATTTAAAGCTTTGCAACCTTTTGTGTTAAACTCCTGACGAGTTTCTCCAGCTCATCCCACTTCGGGTCTGATGATTCTCTATCTTGACCAGAGGAGGATGCCTCCTTTTTCCATCTTTTGGGTTCAGTAGTTTCTTGCTTTACCCTTGACTTTCCTGCCAAGACAAAATTGGCTTCTATTTCAATAGTATCAGTCTGAAGTTGGTGTAGAGTGAGAGGCTTCCTTTCTCTCAGGGAAAAACCAATGCCAGACTCAAAATATCTCAAGAAAATCACACGAGCCCCAGTTTGAGAAGGCTTTAAGTCAGCAAGCAGGTTTTTGTACTGCTTATTGAATCTTTTGATAAATTTTGAAGTATCCTCCTTTGAATTTTTTCTTAGGGAATTAAAATCAGTGAGGAGGTACTCATGATCCCTCTTTTCTCCCCATTTCTAGGTGAAAGCATTTTCCATCTCCTCCCAGGTAGCGATGGAGGCATTGGATAGATATTTGAACCATTTTTTGGCTTCTCCCTCGATACTTTGTACAAAAAGTCTCATGACCACATCCAGCTGATCCACATATAGGATGTGAGAAAAAGAACTAGAGGCTTCAATGTGGCTCTTTGCAGTGTTATCATCTTCCCCATTGAACCTAGGAAGCTTCTTTAGGTGGTTCTAGGGAATTACACTCAGAGGCTGAGGTAAGTTAAGAGGTGCATATTTATTTAGAAAAAAGCCCATAAGATCCATCTAGATTGGTGGAGTGGGATTAAAATTTTCTTGAGGAACTGGGGTCAAGAACAAAATGGCTAGAGGAGAAGTAGGGTATGTTAGGACCTTAGGAGTAAGTCCTAAGTAGTGAGAATCAGTGGGCTGAGAGTTAGAGGTGGAGGTGGCAAAGGCCGATGAGATGGTAGTACAAGCTAGGGGAGTTTTCTCTTTCCTAACTTTCTTGTAAAATAATTTTTCTGGATCAGATACAATTAGAGATTTCTTTTGGGATGTGTTTGAGCGAGTATGAGGCCTTTTAAAATCTAGGGTTATGAATGATAATGAGGGGGGTGTGGAGTCACCAAGATGATATGAATGCAATCAGAACAGAATTCACTCACCTACACGAAGGGTGTTCAATTTGTCATATCCCAGGGGAAAAATAATCGAATAAGATCCCCGACAGTGACACCAAAAGATGTTGTCTCTCTCAAAGACAACCTTGGATTGCTTACAAGACTAGTGCCTGGGCACATCTAAATTCTATGTATGTCATATGATCGTCAAGAAACCAAAGGAATCATATGCATCTTCTACACATAATAATTACAAATATACAAATATACACATAACAACATGGTTGGTTCCTTCATACAAGGATATTTATGGTATCCTTTCACATATACAACTCACAAGAGTAATCAAGGACTTACAGTTTAATCAGATTTTGTAGAATAATGAAAGAAGAGAAAAGAATAATAACTCATCACATAGAGCTTGAAACATCAATATTTATATACTTATCTGAGCTAAAGATAGACAGGTGGATGTAAGAAGAGTGAATGCTTTGATTTCAGGAAGTGCACATTTACAGATATAATATCAGGCTTGCATACATGAATATGTATTAACTAGTTAACACCAAAGAATCTGTAAGAATATAAGAGATATTTTTGGCAGCTACAATTGCTTGAAATCAGAGAGGAAGTGTGAACATAATGGAATTTTAATAGAGAAAAAACATATTGTAATACTCGAACATGGGAATCACCACTATTTCATTCATATTAAGAAAGATGTAGATCTGGAATCCATACAACTTCAAAAGCACATACAATTTTTTCCTAGAATTCAGAACCTTTCTTCAATGTTTCTTCCTCCCTTTTATAATGAGAGGGAGGGTAAGAAAATTAGTTATAGAAATATATTCAGGTGGAAATTTACAGCCTTCTGTATGAATGGCTATCTCAGTGTAAATCCTCTAATTATTATAGTGGGGAGATTCCTTTCTTGAAAGAAAAACAGAATAACAATACAATGATCAAAACAACAAAAAATAATTAATCCATCACAACTAAAATGATGGTTTCTGGAAATATATTCATGCCACTCTTCTTTGCTGGCCTTTGTTCTTGGCGTGTTCCTACTAAGCCATGGTTAATCCTCTTTCGGTCGGTTCTGATTCACTCTCAGTCTTTAACAACCTTTGAAACAACTGCTAACTCATATGCCCTTTTAACTTTCTGTTAGATAATATCGGTGCCTTGAAAAGTATGGTGTCGTGTTTCATGGAGTATCCAAGAGCCTTTCAAATGCTTTCCTTTTAACATAGTAGCACCATGAAACAGGTGAGCGTGACTGCCCTTTATGCCCTTGGGAATACAACCCCCTTCCGCTTCTTCTTTTATGTGATCGAGGGCATGAACCGAGCGCTTAGTCCTTTGGGCGCTAAGGCTTTCAATTGTCGTGCAGGGCCCTTTTCCTTTGTTACTCGAAAAACCTTTAATAACCCCTTACATTGCATCGGCTGATATCTCGGACACGAAAACCTTATGAAATACAACCTATGGAACATCGCATCCAGGGGGCCCTTTTCCTTATCCCTATCGCAAACCTACATCTGGCACTGAGTACACTTTCCCTTAAGTTTTTCTGCTAAGCAGTTGCAATCGTCGATATGTGAGATGATGTCATCTTTTCCATGTGTCACCCTATGAGTGGTGACACGTTTCACCTAGAAATGGACCCATAGGATCCCTGAAAATGCCGAAACCGAGTGAAACGTGTCGACTTGCCACATCATTGGTTACGTCAGCTGCCATGTCTGCTTTGAGAACCAATCACATGCTGCCACGTGGTCCCCTAGAGGAGAGAGAAAAAGGCCTACCCAGTCCTGTTTTTCCGTGATTTTCCTTTGTATTTGCTTTTCGGCCCTCCCCGACAGTTTTTCTCTATACCGCAATATCGATGATTTTCAACCATTTGGAACAACAACCTCCACCAATCACCGATCAGTGATACCACATGGAGGAGAGAGAAAGGGGGCCGCCCATCCCTGTTTTGTCTGCCTCTCATGTGTTAAAATGTTTTAGACCTTCCCCGGTGATATAACATTATATCGCAGATCGACCCTCGCGAGTTCTTGGAATATGCTATGATTGCGTGCCTACGATGACAACCGATTTACGGGATTGCGATATTGGCCTTTGGCATCGAGAACTGCCGATAATCCTTAAATTTGAGCCCTGGGAATCCATCGATAGTTGTTCGCCAATTGTGATTTTCCCTCCATACTTAGCCATTTTTTGGTTTGCTGGGATTTTCCAAGGTAGACCTTCAAAATGCTTTATTTTCTGTTCCAGGAGTCGATTTTTTGACTTCCATATACCGTTGGAAAGCTCTTTCCAAGAAGATTAGCGCCCACAAGTTCTTGAAATATACTGTGATTACGTGCCTACGATGACAACCGATTTGCGAGATTGCAATATCGGCCTTTGGCATCGAGAACCGCCGATAATACTTAAATGTGAGCCCCGAGAATCCACCGATAGTCGATCACCAATTGCGATTTTCCCTACATACTTAACCATTTTTTGGTTTGCTGGGATTTTCCAAGGTAGACCTTGAAAATGCTTTATCTTCTGCTCCAGGAGTCCATTTTTTGACTTCCATATACCGTTGGAAAGCTCTTTCCGAGAACTACGAAATGGGGAGGGTATGATTCAGCTCTAAGATCTTATGTGGATTGGGAAAGGGTCTCCAAACTTCACTTCTCTTGGGCAACTTTGACCATTTGAAACCCACAATGCAGTGAGTGACAACAAACTTCATACTTCATAGAAGAACTGTGAGTTTTACTGTTTGGTCTACCTTTGAACCTTTCCTGAAAATCATAGTAATTTTAAATATGTACTACTTATCTTGGAATAAGATTTTCATTTTCATGTTCATTAGAGGAATCTACATTCAATAGAAGGTCTGTTGATTCTCATTGATGATGGAACCTTAAAAAATATCCTCAAGTGTGAGGAAATTAATAATTTGGTTATCATCATCAAAGACCTTGAGGTTTGTGACATTATCTGGGATTATTTTTGACACCACATTTTCAAGTAAGTCAACATATATATTTTGTGAGCAGGGTACATAATTTATTTCAAAATGATCAAAATTCTGAATTAAATGAAAAACCAAATGTTAATAATTTTTCAAATGATTGGAAACAAAATGAATAGATTTATTTACTTGTTTAACAATAATGTCAGAATCACCAATGGCTTTTACTCTAATGAATTTAATATCAATAGTATTTTTGAGTCCTTGAATTAGAGATTCATACTCTGCTACATTGTTGGTACAATCAAAGTCTTTAGCGCCAATGCCTTCAATTGATTTAAAACAGTTGAAGTATAGTGATCAATAATTTGTATTCACATCATTATTTATAGAGAAAGAAACCTCATCTATGGAATAAAAAACAGGAATACTTAAACAATTTAAAGCATCAATATCTAATTTTGACTCAACAACATGAGATATTTTGGAAGTACAATTACCAAATATGAATCGAAAGAGTAATTGCAGATTGTGGATTGATTGAACATGATGGGCTTGTTTGGATCACTGAGATTAGTAAAAATGTATTTCATGTGGCCTTCACATTCGACCTTAATCATATTACGCTTACCTTTCCAAGGTAACCATAGATGTGACCGGTTAGTTGAGAAATAGTCATTTAATTTTCGTGACCAGTCTTTGCTTAATAGTAAGCCATATGATTAAGGGATGTCTACAATTATTACATATATAATCTATTTATTTTGGATTAGATGCAAATAGTTTGATTAACAACTCCTTGACCTCTCCTAAGAATTTTATTGTAGATCTATCTAATTGAACAATTTTGGTGGAGGACTTCTAGGGTAATAAGTTTAGTTTCTTAGTCACAAAAAAATGGCATGAAATTTGATGAGGCACCATATTTGACCATAAAATTATGACATTTCGATGACAAACATCAAAATTAATTAGAAAAAAAAGGAGTATTTGAAACAAAATTATCTCCAATCAAAGCTACATCAATGTGATCTACTTTTTTGGATGAAGGATTATCGTATTTCCTATATGACTATCAATTGTACTACCTTCTAAAGCTTTAAACAATTTGTTTTTTTGTTGAGTGAGTTTTTACAGTTCATACAAATATATATTATCTCTACTTTTTTTCACGCCTTCGACTAAGTCATATTATAGAGTTTCAATCTGAGCATTTTTGTTTGAAAAAGAGTTGCATTGTCTAATAGTATTGTTTTTCTTATATGAGTATGAGCATTACGATTTGTAAAGGAAGAAGTGAGACCTTTACTTCTGGTCTGAGCTATATTGATTTCTTTAACTTCATCATCTATGTGTTCATTATTTGTTTCCCTTGAAACATACCATAATAGATTGACAAAAGTTGAAGGATCTTCCTCTATTGGTTCCCGTTCATCTACTTGAGCAACTTCTTCTTCTTTGCTACCCATGAACACTTTAACATATTTATAAAAAATAAACAATTTTTTTTAGAATGTTTAGTGTTGGATGCTCTACAAAAGTTGTCCTAAGAAACATCTTCAAATTTAATTTATTTAGTGAGAAGTTAATTTAAGGAGGGGTGGGATTCCTTTTAAAAGGTCCCTAGGGTGTCCTATTTAATGGACCTTTTGTTGAAGTATTTTTAAGATTAGTAATTTCAGTTAACATTTTCTTGATAATTCTTTGAAGATCTTGCATGTAAAAAACACCATTATCTCTTTTCACTTCTATAGTTCTTGTAGTTTCTTGATTCTTAATAGGATCTACACGATTTTTCTCTTCTACGACTACTTTTCCTGCTACATATAGGACCCATTTTTCAAATTTTAAAGTTTTATCTTGAGTCTAAGCCAAAGGTTTTTAGCTTATCTTTAAGAAACATAACAATAGTTGAAGGTAGAGTTGCAGTATAACATTCAATAAACACATCATTAGATGGCACTATATCATATGGAATCCTATTTAAATGGTTCATGAATCGTTGATTAAAATATTTATTTTTTCTTTAGGATTCATCTCAATCCCTGAAAGTTAAGTGCTAATGTCGCTGGAATCTTATCTTCCCCAAAATTATTTATAGATTTTGTTAAAAGTAATTCCAATCAATGATTGAACCAAATGGTAATGTAAAGTACCAAGTTAGGGTTTTTTGAGTATTATCTTCCCAAAAATTTTCCATATTTTTTTTTGAAAGGAATTTCAATTGTTAGAAAATTATATATTATGGAGCAATGGAACACATAAAATATTGCAGAAATATAAACACAGAAAACACATAAAACAAGAGAGACACAGATATACGTGGTTCATCCAGTTTGGGCTACGTCCACGGAGAAACAACCAGTCCTTCCTTTTATATTATCCAGGAAACTGAAGAGATACAACCTACAACAGATCCACTGTAACACCCTCTTTGCTCTCAATCTCCTCTCTCTTCCTCACTTAGAATACAGATATACATAGACGCAATACAATTCCCTTGTATATAGTGAGGGGTTGCCTTCTAGGGTAGAAAACCCTAAATCACTCATAACTTCTACCATTAGATCATCCGCCTAATGAATGGCCCAGATTGACTAGAAATTACTAGACTTTTACAAGGCAATTTTACATCTATTTTTAGCTTTGGCCCTGCGGGGGGAGCGCTAGCCCCCAGACCCCTCAGCCAGGGGGATAGCCCCCTCGGATCCCCGCAGGGGGGACAAGTCCCCCCCACACCCCCCCACGTGGAGGGGTGTACAGTCTTCCTGGGGTATACATTCGGCTGAAACCTTGAATACAGAAGATAATCAGGCTCCACACCCAACAATCTCCCACTTAGAGACTGATTATAGCAACTCAACCACTGCTTCATTTGCTGGACAATGACTCCTCTTTGGACCTAGCTGTTTCTCATCTTCTTCATCATACTTGAAGACCAATTGAAACTGAGCATATTCTCAATTTCTCCCTGGTTACAACTTTTGTTAGCACATCTGCAGTATTCTGGTTAGTGTGTATCTTTTCCAGCTTCAACTCTCCATCTTGCAACACTGATTGTATGAAATGGTACTTGAGCTGTATGTGTTTAGTCCTAGAATGAAATGCTGAGTTCTTTGCAAGATGAATGGCACTTTGGCTATCACTGTATAACATGCCCATATCATGCTCCTTACCCAATTCACCCATAAACCTTTGTAACCAAATCATTTATTTACTAGCCTCTGTAGCAGCAACATACTCTGCTTTTGTTGTTGAAAGTGCAACAACACTTTGGATTTTTGAAACCCAACTGACAGTTGTTCCACCTACAGTAAATACATATCCTGTAGTGCTCCTCCTATTATCTCTGTCACTTGCCATATCTGCATCAACATATCCCTGTAGAGAAATGTTTGAACCACCAAAGCATAATGCTTGATTTGTGGTACCTTTCAAATATCTGAGAATCCATTTCACTGCCATCCAATGTTCCTTTCCTGGATTGTTCATGTACCTGCTTACAACTCCCACTGCAAGTGCAATATCAGGCCTTGAGCAGACCATTTCATACATTAAGCTTTCAACTACTGATGCATATGGAACTTTAGACATATGAGCCATTTCTTCCTGAGTCTTGGGACACGCCTCCTTACTTAATTTGAAATGGCTAGCCAAAGGTATACCAACTGGTTTTGCATTCTGCATATTAAATCTTTTCAACACCTTTTGTATGTACTCATTTTGAGACAATGTTAATTTGCAATTTTTCCTGTCTCTAGTTATTCTCATACCAAGGATTTGTTTTGCAGCTCCCAAATCCTTCATTGCAAATGAATTTGCCAATTTTCTTTTGAGCACATTTATTTCCTGCATGTTAGACCCTGCAACAAGCATGTCATCTACATACAATAACAATATAATATAGTTGCCATCGTTTTTCTTTTTCAGATAAACACAATGATTAGAGTGACATCTAGTATAACCTTGTTCAGACATAAACCTGTCAAATTTTAGATACCACTGCCTTGGAGCCTGTTTTAAGACATATAAGCTCTTCTTCAACCTACACACTAGTTTCTCCTTCCCTTTTACCTCATATCCTTGTGGTTGTTGCATATATATCTCTTCCTCCAAGTCCCCATGGAGAAAGGTTGTATTTACATCTAATTGCTCAAGATGCAAATCTTCAACTACTACTAGACTTAAAATAGTTCTGATTGAAGTAATTTTAACAACAGGAGAAAATATTTCATCAAAATCAATACCTTTCTTCTGTGCAAACGCCTTCACCACAATTCTAGCTTTGTACCTCTGTTTTCCTCCATCTTCTTCCTTCAGCCTGTAAACCCATTTATTCTGCAATGTTGTTTTACCTGCAGGCAACCTGACTAAGTCCCAAGTCTGGTTATGTGCTAAGGAGTCCATCTCTTCTTTCATGGCTTGCTCCCACTTCTTCTTGGTTTCTACCTGCACCGCTTCTTCATAACATTCTGGTTCACTAGAATCAGTCAACAATACATAACATAATGAAGGAGAGTATCGTTCAGGGGGTCTACTTATCCTCGTAGATCTTCTAACACCACTTTCAGGTGTTTGAAGTGCTTGTTGCTGTTGTGGTTGTTGTTTTGGCTGTTGATCATTATGATTTTCAGGCACTATCACTTTTCCTATGATATCGTCAAGCACTGTGTATTCTCTGTTTTCTTTTTCTTGTTTCTTTTCCTGCAACTGATTCTTATACAAGACCTTTTCATTGAATATTACATCTCTGCTCCTAATGATTTTGTGATTTTCATAATCATATAAGCGATAAACAAAATCATTAACACCATATCCAATAAAGGTACATTTCTTTGATTTTGCCTCAAGCTTTGTTCTATTTTCTTTGTTAATGTGGACAAAAGCTTCACAACCAAAAGTCTTTAAAAATGAGTAGTTTACCTTTTTACCTGTCCATGCCTCCTCTGGAATACCACCATCCAAGGAACTTGAAGGCCCTCTGTTTATTAGATAAACAACAGTGTCTACAGCATTTGCCCAAAATTGTAAAGGCAATCCTGCATGCAATCTCATGCACCTTGCACGCTCCATGATTGCCCTGTTCATCCTTTCTGAGACACCATTTTCTTGTGGTGTTCCTGGAACTGTCTTCTCTCTGCGAATTCCATTCTCTGAACAATACCTATCAAACTTTTTGTTGTAGTATTCACCTCCATTATTTGATCTGAGACACTTCAACCTTTTCCCTGTCTCATTTTCAACCAAGGCTTTCCATTTCTTGAAAGTATCAAATACATCAGATTTATTTCGAATACAATAAATCTAGGTTTTTCTGGTTGCATCATCAATAAAAGTAACATAATAATGAGAGCCACCAAGAGATGATACCTGAGCAGGTCCCCATACACCTGTATGCACAAGCTCTAATTTTTCAATCTTCTTTTCTTTCCCAACTCTAAGGAATTTGACTCTCTTTTGTTTTCCATAAACACAATTCTCACAGAATTTTAAATCAACATGCTTCAAACCTGGCAACAAATTTCTTGAGTGAAGAATCTGGATACCCTTCTCACTCATGTACCTGAGCCTATGATGCCACAATGCCATATCTTCTCCTGTAGAGGTTAAAGCATTAACAGAATTAGAAATACCATTGCATAAATACAATGTACCAACCTTTTCTCCTTTCACTATTACCAAGGATCCTTTAGTGACCTTCCAGGTTTTATCTGTGAAGGTAGTTACGCAACCTTCACCTCCCAATTGCCCTGTTGAAATCAGATTTTTCTTCAGATCTGGAACATGCCTTACCTTCTTCAATAGCCACTGATTTCCATTTTGCTGTTTTATGAAAACTGTACCCATTCCAACGATTTTACAAGGTTTATCATCACCCAATCGAACTTGTCCAAAATCTCCTTGAACATAATCATGAAAATGTTTCTTATCAGGTGTGGTATGGAATGAGGCCCCTGAATCTACCACCCAGGCATCAATATTATTTTCTAAAGAAAGAATCAAAGCATCTTGCAACACATCACCTGTTACATTCGCTTCATGATTAGTTTCTTGCTGTGCATCTCCTTCTTTTCCCTTCCGAGACTTGCAATCTTTCTTCAGGTGTCCTTTCTTCCTGCATTTCCAGCACACTATCCCTGATCTATACTTGGATCTTCCTTTTCTTGACTTACTGCGATATCCAGGGCTCTTTCCTCTTTCCATTTTTCTTCCCCTAGTCTCTGCAGTCAAAGCATTACCTGATGTCTCACTGGAGCTTTTCTGTCGCATTTCCTCGCTAAGGAGTGCACCGACAACATCATCAAACTTTAAAGTACTAGATCCAGAGATAGAGTTACTAATGGCCATAACTAAATCATTCCAACTTTCTGGCAATGAGCACAGAAATAACAGAGCCCTAACTTCATCATCAAAATTTACCCCTATAGAACTTAACTGACTTGTAACTGTATTAAAATCATTTAAATGATCTGCAACAGATCCACCTTCTGACATCTTCATATTAAATAAATGCTTCATAATAAATACCTTATTTGAGGCCGAGCATTTTTCATATAGTTTGGCCAATGCCGACATTAAACCCTGTGTTATCATTTTCTTTGAAATATTAAATGCTACCAATGCCGCTAGGCACAACTGTATTGTTCCAAGTGCCTTTCTGTCTAGAATATCCCATTTTGTGTCTGTCATACTCGTCGGCTTCTTTGTCTTTTCGCTCAATGGTAGGTACAAATCTCTCTGATACAGATAATCTTCCATCTGCATCTTCCACAGCTGGTAGTTTTGGCCGTTGAATTTTTCGACCCTAAACCTACCATCTTCTGCCATTGCTCCCACTCGAACCAAGAACCCTTCTCTCCTGTGAGTTTATTAGCCAAATAGACCTTCGGCTCTGATACCAGTTGTTAGAAAATTATATATTACAGAGCAATGGAACACATAAAATATTGCAGAAATATAAACATAGAAAACACATAAAACAAGAGAGACATAGATATACGTGGTTCACCCAGTTTGGGCTACGTCCACGGAGAAACAACCAGTCCTTCGCTTTATATTATCCGGCAAACTCAAGAGATACAACCTACAGCAGATTTGCTATAACACCCTCTTTGCTCTCAATCTCCTCTCTCTTCCTCACTTAGAATACAGATATACATAGACGCAATACAATTCCCTCATATATAGTGAGGGGTTGCCTTCTAGGGCAAAAAACCCTAAATTAACCATAACTCCTACCGCCAGATCATCCGCCTAATGAACGGCCCAGATTGAATAGACTTTTACAAGGCAATTTTACATCTATTTTTAGCTTCGGGGGCGTTGCCCCTGAACCCCCACCAGGGGACCGCTGGCCCCCAAACCCCCCAGCTAGGGGGGATTAGCCCCCCCAGGCCCCCATGGAGGGGAAAATTCCCCCCCACACCCCCCCACGTGGAGGGGTGTACAGTCTTCCTGGGGTATACATCCGGCTGAAACCTTGAATACAGAAGATAATCAGGCTCCACACCCAACATCAATCAGTGATTGATTGGACTGGTAATGCAAAGTACCGAGTTGAAGATTTTTTTGTCAAAAGTGTAGGGAAAAATATGACATAAAACATGTTCATGTTCAACGTCCATTAATTTAACAAAAAACATGAATTTATTGATATGATCCTTAGGGGTATCCCCATTATCAAGAGTAAATTTTGGGATAAAACTTTCCGGGTGCTTTGATAAGTAATGCTACGACCCAAGAACATTAACTGCTTCCAACGTTTGTAAGGTATTGGTGGCATGGTTATGTGTGGACTAGGGGTTGATGATGGAAAGTGAGAACTTAAAGGATGGAAAGGTGGACTACTAGGAGGTGAGGGAGGGACAAAAGCCCATACTTCCTCTTCAGGACCAAGCTCTTATGGCTCAAGATATGTATGGTGACCCTGAATCTCAAAATGCCTATGTTTGGTAGGAATAGGGTATTCAACATGCGATTGACCAAAATTCCTACTTTGAGCTCTAACTAAAACTCAAAAATGTTTCGTTTTAGGAGGAACAAAGCAGTCTAACTATTCACTAGCAATAGAATTTGATGATGGTTGTTGAATAGAAATAGAATTTAAAGATGAATTTGAAGAAACTCTTAAGGTACTGCTAGATCCTTAACCCATGAGAAAATGTAGAGGGGTTTTGGGTTTTTTTTAGAAGTATATGCCTCCTTTTAAATAGGTTGTGTCAGTTCTTAAAAATGGCCAAGGGCATGTGATTCTAGTGATTCTACATCGGATACACATGGACTTGAGGGAGTACTTGGAGTTGACGGTGTTAGAGATATATGTGAATGAAATTTGATTTTATGTGAGGCTCTATGTTCCATTCATCATCATAGGCCCTCCTTCTAACACCAATTGTTGATAGGAAGGTAAATTGTAGCCTACAACAAAGATTTACGACCTAATTGAGGCCCCAATTAGATCCTTGCTTGTTTAGTATGGTGGTTGTCACCAATATGTTGGCTCGATTTCCATAGCATAAAATAACCTATAATAAATATATGACGTAATACTACTCTAATCTAATTATCCTAAATAAATATTACTAAATATTTATGTCTCAAACTTTATTGATGTTTGTAAGAATTGATATTACCAATAGGAAGGAGAGAAAGAACTACCCAAATGCAACTTTCTTAAAGAAAATGAAAATGTTTAGAAAATAGTGTTTCATGATTGATATGTAGGCTCAACTTGGCCGCCTAAAATAAATATGCTCTAATGAAAGTGTGTTGACTAATAATACGAGTTTTATTATTTTTAATTTTCTGGGTATAAATTACTAATCCTTATTCTTGTTCTAAAACAAATAAAATCATTCTACATTACTATTAGGAGTAAAACAAAATTTGAAGCAATAACATAAGGTAGAAAGGTAATCAATTGAATTGACATACTCAACTTAAACATTTTAGTAAGAGTGAGTACTTATTTTAATTATAGATTTAAACGCAGTATACCAACGTTCATGAAAAGGAAACAATTCATCAAATCCTAATTTCATATTCAATAAAAAGCACATTTGCTATAATAGTATATCACATACATGATTTTGGTGAGCAAAATAAACTTGTCTGAATAGATCCCAGGTATTTAAAATTGATCAAAATAGCTTACAGGGAATATCGATTTCCTTCAATACATATTCAACCGACCCCTTTCTCACCCAAGAGAGTTGTATATATAGAGTAAAAGGTTTTATAACAAAAATACACTGTTTATTTTCTTAATAATCTATTTACTTAAAATTTAAAACAAGAAAGTACTGTGTATAGAAAATTCATTAAACAAATGAAATCACATTCCAAAATTAATAGTATCACTGCTAGAACTATTGTTGAGGATGTCCTAATTAGCCATCGACTAGATTTTTCATCCAACATAATTGGATATACTCCAGTTTCCAAGGGATTGGTTTTGATCTCTTTTAGTTGTGTTTAATTGGTGAAGGGTTATGTAATTGTTGTATCTAATTTATTCAACGCAATTTCCTTTGTTTAAAGGAAATGTCCAACATCATTTTACTTGCCCCTTTTTTACCATTTTAACCACAATTTGTTTTTAGCAATTGTAAGGACTCTAGTATTAACAGAGTGCTTGAAATAATAAATATGAGCAACAAACTAACCAAAACAAACTAAACTTAGAGAAAACCTCACTCTAAAACTAATAATGGCTTGTAAAGGTATCACGATTAACCAAGGGCTAGAGGTGTTCAAAGCGATGTGTAATGGATTAGGTTTATGAGTTGGATTTATGAGAATACTAGGCTTTGTGAAGAGGCTAATAATCTTAATGAGGGTAATAATTCTCGTAAGGAAACTTAGGGTGGAATTTCGTGGAGTTGTTTCAGAAGTAAATTCATTTGGAAAAATCCATCAATGTTTGACAAATGGTTCCAAAGGTGTTAATGTGGGAATTCAGGGTTTGAGAGTGTATTTTGTTAGAAATGAGTTGTCATTGATGACAAAGGTGATGTGGATGAAGGCAAAAGAAATGATAGAGAAGGTGAAAAGACTATGGAGCCATTTCTTATATAACAAATCACCACAAATGTAGTTGGAATCCACTTAGTTGGATAGAGATCTAGAAGATATTTGCAGTGGTATATTGATCCAGGTGGATATTGGTGGCCAACCTCCTATTCCACTTGGACCCCCAACACTGTCTCTTTTAGTTTCAGTTTCTTATCCCTACTATTTTTTGCAGTTTTTCAGGTCCTGAACTTTCAGAACTATTTTGAGGCCGTAAACGATTCTTTTAGGGAAAACAAAGAGACTAGAAAATTCCTAGCTAAGTTTATTCGATTTTTTCAGCTTACTCTTTGAGATCTTCAAAACGAGGTATTATGATAGACAAACAAAGATTCTATGCGAAAGCTACAACCCCGGGAAATTGATGTACCAATTTACACAAACAAGGCCCACAATTTTGGTGCTTCATCTCCTAGGGTTAGGTTTCTGGATGTTTAGGGTTTTCCATTATTTCTAAATAATAAATAGGCCTTGAAGCCTCATTGTAACACAATTTAGAGGCATGTAGCTGCCACATCTCTTCTCAGAGATAAGCTACCATCGCCCGAGCTAGTTTATTTCCATTATGTTTGTAGCATATTTTATTATTCTAGTATTAATGAAATGAAGTGTTAATCTGTTGCATTTATGGTTATATATGTAATTTGTTGCATTCTTGTTTAAGTTCAGATCAGTGGTATCAGAGCGGTCTACTCTTTCTTTGTTTTTCTTTGCATGTCCCCAACAAGGTCAGGGTATAAGGTGTTACGACTCGATCTGGTTGAACCTTTGCAAGACCAACCTCACAAACCCCGATGGTCTTCCATGGCGGAATAAAAGAAAGACGAGGGGGCAATATATCCTTTCAAAATATTGCTCGAGGAATCCCTTGATCGATAGAGGAACGCGATGATAGATAATTTTTCCTATTTCCTTCAACGAATACCCATAGCTAACGCATCTTCATCCAACAAACACTCTGGAGGCTCCACTTCTTTTAAGCTACAAGTTAACTTCGATATTCCCATATTTGAGGGCTAAATAGATGCAGATGCCATAGATAAATGATTGAATCTGTTGGAAGGATATTTTTCAGTTGAATGACTTTTCCAATCGGAAAAAGATTACTTTTTCACTTCTCAAAGCCACCCCACACGTTAAGGACTGGTGGGAAACCTATTGTGAACAAAAGGATGAGAGGGAATCCTCACTGTTTTTAGTTGCACCCACTTGGGATCCTTTCTGAGACGTCATCAAGGAACGATATTACCCTGCCAGGAGCTATGAAGATAAATACATAAAGTGGACCATGCTACAGCAGGAAAGGGACCGGGATGTGTCAGAGTTCACAAATATTTTCCATACCCTCCTTACTAAGTTGGGTATCAAGGATTCTGAGCGGAATCTCGTACTCAAGTACTGTGACTGTATACACAAGTACATCGAGGATGAGATGGATTTCTTGGACATCTCCTTACTTGGCATGGCATACCGATACATTATCAAGATTGAGCAGAAGTTTAAACAAAAGAAGCGAGACTTTGGATCTGCAAATCCAAAGCAAGGAAAAGGCACCCCCAAACCACAGAAAAAATGCCAAAGACAAGGTGGGGCAACCTAGGACAACACTCAGAAGCTGCAAGCAAATAAAAACACCATGAAGACAAAGAATGACACAGGAAAATGGTGTGAGTTCCATAAGAGCTCCACTCACAACACAAGTGAGTGTCGGGAAAAGTAGTCACTGGTGGCCGAGATGAAGGCTTCTGAATTAGACACATGTTCTGACTCTGAGTCAAAACTTGACAAAGGGAATGGCAAAGGGAAGTAGATCATTGATGCGGAGCCTAGTGCCACTGTGGCCACCATAAAAATCCAGAAGAATGATCCTAAATATACAAAGGAGGGGGAACGCCTCTTCCACTCATAGATGTGGGTGAAAGGTTCTCCATTGCTGTTCATTATCGAAAGCGAGAGCCAAAAGAACCTCATTTCAGTAGAGGTCATGAAGCGGTTGGGCCTACCGACAAGTTAACTTCAATATTCCCATATTTGAGGGCTAAATAGATGCAAACACCATAGATAAATGGTTGAATCTATTGGAAGGATATTTTTCAGTTCATGACTTTTCCACTCGAGAAAATATTATTTTTTCACTTCTCAAAGCTGCCCCACACGTCAAGGATTGGTGGGAAATCTACTGTGAACAAAAAGATGAGAGGAAATCCTCACTATTTTCAGCCACACCCACTTGGGATCCTTTCTAAGATGCCATCAAGGAACAATATTACCCTGTCGGGAGCTACGAAGATAAATACATAAAGTGGACCACGCTACAACAGGGAAGGGACCAAGATGTGCCAGTTCACAAATATTTTCCATACCCTCCATACTAAGTTGGGTATCCAGGATTCTGAGCGGAATTTGGTACTCAAGTACCACGACTGTCTACAGAAGTACATCCAGGATGAGATGGAGTCCCTGAACATCTCCTCGATTGGCATGGCATACCGATACGCTATCAATATTGAGTAGAAGTTTAAACAAAAGAAGCAAGATTTAGGATCTACGAATCCAAAGTAAGGAAAAGACGTCCCCAAACCATAGAAAAAATGCTAAAGACAAGGCTGGGCAGCCTAGGACAACCCTCAGAAGTCGTAAGAAAATAAAAACACCACGAAGACAAATAATGACATAAGAAAATGATGTGAGTTCCATAAGAGCTCCACTCACAACACAAGTGAGTTTTGGGCCAGGCAATCACTGGTGGTCCAGATGAAGGCTTTTGAATGAGATGCATGTTCTGACTCTGAGTTAGAACTTGACAAAGGGAAGCAGATCATTGATGCAGAGCTTAGTGCCACTGTGTCCACCACAACAATTCAAAAGAATGATCCTAAAGATACAAAGGAGGGGGAATGCCTCTTCCACTCACAGATGTGGGTGAAAGGTTCTTCGTTGTCATTCATTGTCGACTGCGAGAGCCAAAGGAACCTCATTTCAGTAGAGGTCATGAAGCATCTAGGCCTACCGATGACATGACATCTTTAACCATACACCATTGGGTGGCTTCACCAAGGACGAGACCTCCACTTCAGCTAGGCGACACCCTACAACATCAATCCCTTCACGGATGAGGTATTATGTGATGTTTCTCCTCTTGAAGTTTGTGATGTATTATTAGGACAACTATACTTGTGGAAGAGACATACTGTATTTGAGTCTAGACCTCGCTCTGTGATTATTACTTTGGGAATTAAGTTGTATAGGATACCAAAGGTAGCCCCACATACCACCATATATTTGATCATTGCAAAGCAATGTAGTAAGATCATTTCCAAGACCATGAAATTTGTTTTACGTATGATTCACCCTCAGGGAAAGAAGAAGGTTATGGCCACGACTTCTAGACAAATCTCCTCTGCACAACAACAATAGATGGACAAGGTCATGGAGGAGTATAGGGACAATTTCACCTCACCTATAGCTGTACCTATGTACTGTCAGGTCAAGCACTCCATTGATCAGACCCCGGGCACACTGCTACCCAATGGACCGATCTATCAATGATCTGTTTTGTAGAATGATGAGATCAAGAGGAAGATTCAGGAACTGTCGCATAAAGTGCACATCGGGCCAACCTCATCACCCTGTGGGAGCCCGATTGTATTGGTACAGAATAAGGACGGGACCTAGATACTCTATATTGACTATTAGGCGCTGAATAAGATCACTGTCCAAAATAGGTACCTAATCCCATGGATTGATGACCTTTTGGACCAAATCAAGGGGGTCAAATATTTTAGCAAGATTCACTTGAAGTCCAGTTATCACTAGGTGGCTATCGAACTGTTCGATGTGTGGAAGACTACCTTCAAATCTAAGGAGGGCCTTTTCGAATGGTTGGTCATGCCTTTCGGGTTGACGAATGCCCCTGCAACCTTCATGATATTGATGTATGAAATATTGTGACCCTTCACCAATGAATTTTTGGTGGTGTATTTAGATGACATCTTGATCTTTAGCCAGAGTTGGGAAGAACACCTCCACCATATCTGACAGGTCCTTCAAACCCTGCGACAACATAAGCTGTGTGCCAATTTGGAGAAATGTACTTTTAGCATGACCCAGGTTCAATATATGGGGTACATCATTGATGAGCAGGGTGTGCATGTCGACACAACCAAGTTACAAGTCATTCGGGATTGGCCAACCCCAAACACTCTAACAAAGCTCTGTAGCTTTCTAGGTCTTGCCAATTTCTACCACTGGTTTGTGTTGGGGTTCTCTCATATCAGTTGGCCTTTAAGTCAAGTCACCAAGGGCGGAGCGGAAGAAAAGTGTTTTTGCCCTAAAACCCAACATAAGGTGTTTTCTAAGTTGAAGCATCGCCTCTACTCTATACCAGTGCTCAAATTACTAGACCTACAACAACCATTTGAGATTAAAACAAACACCTCTGACTATGCTATTGGTGCAGTTCTTACCCAACAAGGTCATCCAGTGGCTTACCACAGTGAGACACTTTAAGACACAATGCAAAAGTATCCCACTTACGACAATGAAGTGTATTCCATTGTGCAGGACTATCCTCAATGGAAGCATTACATTATGGGGAAGGAAATGGTCATCCACACAGACCACCAACCCCTGCGGTTCATATAAACACAAGGGAAGTTGCAAAACAATCGCCATCAGAAATGGTACACATCCCTGCAAAGATTCCATTTGAACGTTAAGTACAAGAAGGGAAGCACCAATAATGTTGCAGACTGCCTCAGCCAACCACCAGTCATTGCGTTGATCGTTGTGCTCGACTCCTGTGGGCATGATACTTCAAGGTGTATGCATCTTTATGAGAGAGATCCAAAATTCGAAAAGCACATACCAGACACTCTTGGAAGTGTTGGGCGCATCCCAACTTGGTCCAATTTTTGGGTCAAAAACTCTACATTTTTAGGAGTGGAGCGTGCGGAGATGATGAAGTTATATTCATCACGCGGTGTTTTAGGGGCTTTGGCATGGGTCAAATCCCCTTAATTTGTAATGGGTATGGGGTTTTAGTCATTGTTTTATCGGATCCATAGTATGTGGACCTTTTTTTTGTAGTATCAAAACCGATATTATAAGGAGATGTAATACTTTTTCGAATATCAATAATGTCATGAGAAGATCATAAGAAAATTGAGTCTTTGTATCTACAGTCTGTATCTTTGGGGAAGTCTCCACAATTAAGTGTACAGAGGCCTTGAAGAGTTTGCAGCTGATTGCACAGACCACCTGCAGCTAAGTGGGCAGGTAAGGGAAGAGCACATATTGAAGATCCATATTAATAAAGAAGAATTTTTGGTGAAGCATTGTGTATCTTTCTGTGTTCATTATATGTTGTTATTGATATCATTATGCATGGTTTTTACTGAATTATGAGAAAGAATACATGTTATACTGTTTTTTGTTATGTCTATATGTTAAGTACAAATCTGTAAGGTTGATCATCAACATGAATTTATTCATGTATGCAAAGTTGTAGGTAGATAGAAGACATAAATGAATACACGGGCACCACAACGTACATATCCCTATGGCCGCAGAAACTTGTTTTTGCAACCTCCCATAACCGCTTCAGGTGAGACTGCGATCTGCTTGCAGGTCATTTCCAGAGGGGCTAGTGGTTGAAGGTTTTGTTGGTGTGCAGCACACTCTGAATCTGGGTCAAGCTCCCTGAAACCAACAAATGGTTCCGTTGTCGGGGCCCTTTAGTGGTACTCACCGGAGGATAAAGAATGAGCCAAAGCATGGAAGACTGTCAACATAAATATTGTCGTGTTGCCGATTTAATTGCTAAATGAATTCCATCAAAGTTTAACAACCGAGCTGCAAGAGAGGGAACAATGAACCTTAATGATGATAATGTAGGTGGAAAAGAAGAAAGCTACGGTAAAGAAGGAGTTGGAGCAGGTGGCTAAGAAAAGAGATGAAGAATGTCATTGACAACAACAATTGGAAAAATCCATTGAAGATAGTTGCAGCACAGTCTTGGATGTGAAGGTAGGTGAGGAGGAACCACTAGCAGAAAAGGTCACGAAGCTCACCCTTGCGATTAAGGAATCAAAGAACACACTAGAAAAGGTAAAATTTGAGTACGAAGTGTAGATATCAGAGCTGCAAATAAGGCTCAACTAGCCACGCCACTAGAAGTGCGAGAGTAGAGGCCGAAAGACTTAAAGGCAACATTGAAAGGCATCTCTGAAATAGTGGCGGACTATGGGAAATTATTGGATGACACGATGCAAATTTGGACCTTACTACAGGAGGATGCAAACATCCAAAAGATCGAGGAGGAATTACAAGCGAAGCAAAAGCAGCATGAAGAAATATTGGCAGCTGTAAAGACCCTACCAGTATTACTGAAGGAAAGAACCTCCAAAAGTAGATAGATGATCTTCGGAGGAAGGATAAAATTTTGTAATCAAAGACTCAACCGTGGCAGGATGACGTACTCTAACTGTCTCAAGCAGTGGAAAAAAGGATCGAAGAGTTGAAGAAAAGGGAGGCAGAAATACTGCAGAAGGCTATTGGCCCAACCACAGAGGCTTTGCTGAAGGAAGTGTGGAAACAAGAGAAACAAATGGAAAAGACAGTTCAACAGTATAAGGAACTGTAACTGAATGACTTAGGATGAGTCATGGGTGAGTGTTGAGGGCCTTTTGGGCGCATCCCAACTTGGTCCAAGTTTTGGGTCAAAGACTTCGCATTTTGAGGAGCATAGCATGTGGTATTCTAGGGGCTTCGGGGCGGGTCAAAGCCCCTTATTTTGTAATGGGTATGGGGTTTCAGTCATTGTTTTGTCATATCCATAGTATATGGACGATTGTTTTGTAGTCTCAAAATCTATATAAGGAGATATAATACTTTTTCGAATATCAATAATGGCATGAGAAGATTATAAGAGAATTGAGTCTTTGTATATATAGTTTGTATCTTTGGGGAAGGCTCCACAACTAAGTGCGTGGAGGCCTTGAAGAGTCTGCAGCTGAGTACGTAGACCACCTGCAACTGGGTGCGCAGGTCAGGGAAGAGAACGCATTGAAGATCCTTATTAATAAAGAAGAAGTTTTGGTGAAGTATTGTGTATATTTTTGTGTTCATTCTCTGTTGTTATTGATATTGTTATGCATGATTTTTATTGAATTATGTGAAATAATACATGTTATACTATTTTTTGTTATAACTATATGTTAAGTACCAATCTGTAAGGTTAATCATCAATGTGAAGTTATTCATGTACGCGAAGTTGTAGGTAGATATAAGACATAAGAGAATACACGGGCGCCACAACGCACATATCCCTATCGCTGCAGAAACCTGGTTCTGCAACCTCCCATAATTGCTTCGGGTGAGATTACGATATGCTTGCAGGTCGTTGCTGAAAGGGCTAGTGATTGATGGCTTTGTTGGTGTGCAACAACTTTGAACTTGGTTCAAGCCCCATGAAACCAACAGGAAGGTAAGCAAGTTCCAAAATTTCACCTCCGGGATGCACTGTTATGCCACCTGGGACACATCTATGTTCCTTCAAGCGAGTCTGCCAAGATGATTTGGGAGGCACACTATAGTCAGTTCACTAGAAATTTCAGAATAGAGAAAACAGTGGAAATACTGCAAAAGTATTTTTATTGCCCGAACCTTCGTCGGGATATTGGGAGGTACATTAAATTTTTGCACTCCCTGTGCCATTGCCAAACCAACCATCAAGAATCAAGGCCTATATAATCCTCTGCCTACTCCTAGTTGACCTTGGGAATCCATCTCGATGGATTACATTTCAGGCCTTCCTTCTATTAAGCATAATAATGACTACATTTTCATGGTCATCAATAGATTCTCTAAGATGGCCATTATGGTGGCCTTCAGGAAGAGTATCACAGTAGAGGCTGTTGCTAAGCTCTTCTTTGAGTGAGTGTGGGTACTCTTTTGGATCCCAAAGTCCATTGTCTTTGATCGGGACAACATATTCCTAAGTGAATTTTGGTCAAGTCTCAGTAGATGCTGGATACCAAACTCACTAAGGCCATGACTTTCCATCCCCAAACTGATGGCCAAATATAAGTCGTCAACATGATGATCATACACATTCTATGAATGTACAACTCGAAGCATCCACACACATGGGATGAAAACCTCCCCTATGTTCAACACAGCTACAATAGAGCTCTCCACAACTCAATAGGCCACAACCCCTTTCAGGTAGAGGTCGATTTCAACCATTATGTCCCATTAATGTGGCCATACCATTTGCAACTACTCAGGAATATTTGGCTCATGTCCAGTTCGAAGTTGTTGTAGTGGCTATAACCACCCTCCAAAATTTTTCCTAAGCCTCATATTGGAGCCTCCCTTCCAACCTTCACAGTAGATTGCCTTACTTCGTGAAGTTCACAAGATTCAGTGTTTTTCTTGCACAAAGATAGCCTGTTGATCATAGCTTGATGCATTCCTCTCACAGGCTGTTCACCCGGACTTGGTCCAACTGTAGACTGAGCAGCTTCCCCAAGAATATTGTGCATTTCTAGAGGGAAACTAGCCTTCCCTCCAGAAATTGTGCAATCTTGTCTGGCAGCTAGATGGGCCCCAAGATTGCGCAATTCTTCCAGTCAACACTCCTAGCAAGAATTGCACAATTTTCCCCAGTAGGGCTGCTCAGCCCAGAATTTGCACAAATCTGGGCAACATGATGAGCCTCATCATTAGGTAATTATATGGGCCTTAATTCACCTCCTAGCTTAGTCAAACCAACTTTTCTCATAACTTATTACATGTTTTTGATTATATTTTGTTTATGAGGTGAGTTAGAGTTGGATATTATGCTTAGTGGACTAATATGCATTGAATACAGGATTAAAGGAGAAAATCAAGGAATTTTGGCAAATACTAAGGTCAAAACTCGAATGGGACAATGGAGAGGGATTGTAGGAGGTGAATCCTCCTCATTTACTACTCCTCCATTAGAATATTCCTCCATTCATCACATTAGCTCGGAGTGAAAACAACCAAATTATGAGGATTAGAAGGCAGCCGATCAAGTGAGATACAAAGCACCAATTTATCTCAAGTTTGGAAGCTGAGCCTCCCTAATTTTAAGGAATTCGTTGGGGACTTCAGTTTTATAAGTAGAGAGGCCTAGGACCTCAGTAGGATTTAGATTTTTATTTTAAAACTCTAAGCTATTTACGAGCTCCAATACTTGACATGAAAGTTCCATTGATGTAATTTGTTGTTTTGGTACTAAGAATGAGTTTTGTTTTGAGCCAAAATTGAGTTAACTCAGAGGGTTGAATATCTTGGGTTAGGGCCCAACCCTAGCAGCCAAGACTCCTCTTTATTGTACATGTATGTTTAGTGTAGTATCATAGCTTCATTGTTAATTTATTGTTAGATGTATTTCCATTACAAGTAGTGTAGATTAGATTGGTTGTTTATTAGTTTGCTTCCATTTGTGCCTTAGTTCAGGTAGCAGGTTAGCAAGGATAAAAAGGATCACCACAAGGTTGTAAACAGGTGTCTCGGCCTCACTTCCTCCCTCTAGGATCATGACTTGAGGAAGGGACCCTTCAACAACCCCAAAAACACAGATTTCTAGTTCTTTTATTAGCTTTGGAGTTTGTTGTCTTTAATTTAGTATTTGGTTAGCTTTTCAAGGTAGATTTCCATTGTCATATTTTTCATCTCCATCTCCATAGTAGATCTCATCCATGCTTTCATTCCTTTCAACAACTTTCTTCATGCATAGTGTAGGTAGTTAATTCATTAATTCTGCTTTTCTAGTTTATGAAAACCTATCTTGTTTGCATAGATTTTTGGAAGACACACATATTTTATGCAGAGCAGGTGCTTTAGGAGGAGACTAAGACTTCATAGCTAGCAACCACCTTCCACTCCATCCACCTTAGCCATCCCTTGTTTTCACCATCACCTTCACTAGTTTTTCATCATTTTTCATAGAAATCCTTCCAAGCACATTGAGTGAATCCAACCATCTACTATCTTGGATATTGACTTCTGAGTGATCCTAGACCTTCTCCCACTCCATTCCACCCATCAAACACCTTTCCTAGGCCTCCCATCACCTCCAACACCTCACATTTTTCTCTCGGCTGTATCCTGTAGGTTCACTGTAATTCCTACAGGATCATCTTGTAGGTTTCTAGTACATCCTGTAGGTTTTCCTGAAATGGCCTGTTTTAAGGCCGAATTGATGGAAAACCTCTAGGAAGTCACCAAAAGCCTCCTAGGGGTCCTCCACACCATCCGACCATCTCATAATCCTTCCATCCATCCTCAAACATCCTTAATTCACGTGCCACATCCATAGAAGCAATTAGTTTTCATACTTGATTTTGCATAAAAAGACAAAAAAACAAAAATAGATTTAGTTCAGTTTCTTTACTTGCACATTAGTGTTGTTTGATGCTTCTTACTTCTACAACTTAGTAGCATTTTTTTCATGTTGATTTAGCATTTCTGCCTAGCATAGCTTCTTAAATGGTTAATTAGGGAATGGTGTGATTTAGCATTACATGTTGACCTTCTCCATTATTGCAGTAGAGTAACTCTCTCTTAGAGTAGATTTACCTTTCTTCCATCAAAGAATCAAGCTTCTTCTAAATCCATAGAAGTCTAGCTTGGAACCCAGTGGTCTCTCGCTAGCTGAACAATGACAACAGGCAGAACCATCACTTTTACTTGTGCATACAACACTGTCACCTCCAAGTTTGTACGAACCCCGGGTTGATAAGTAAAGCTGGTAGCCCAGGAGTTGTAACATCCTTGCTACAATACTGGCGCTCATCACAGTAGTCAGCTGCTCTGCCTAGAAATTGCGCAAATCTCTTGGGCAGTCAACCCAACTCCCAGCCAGAAATGCGTATTTCCTTCAAGCAATCGTACAACCTCTTACATGTGCAGCTGAGTTGACCGGTTCCCTTCGGGTTTGAGCAAAAGAGACTTTCATGCAAGGGTGACTTCTCCCAAGGAAGCATGCAAAGACATCCCTTGTTTTAGGGATCTATGTTTAGCAGTTGGAGGTTACATGCCAGGATCATTTCAGAAACCTCCCACCAAGTGTTGCTTTCCCTAGATTTGTGGCATGCGCGTCACAACCTCGATTTTATCAAAACTCATCATTCGGATGCTACAGAGCTCATTCCTCACATCAAACTTGTAGCACTAACATCCCACATCACATCTAGGAGCAGTCTGCACATTCAGCTCAACTGCTTTGGGGTAAGTGCACTTCCCATGCCTTGTGTTGCATTTCTGTCACTTTTTGTGTTTTCACTTGTATGTGTACTATTTGCTTGATTTGTTTGAAATCCCGTTGTCATTTACATGTATATTAGATTGTCCTGGCAATGTTTCAATTTTCGTTAATATCTCACTACTGTCGCATGCATGAAACTGTTTTCCGTGAATAGTCGTTGATTCAGCGACGCACCTAACCCACATGCATGTTGTTCCATTTTCTGAATCTATCATTCATCATTTGCATGCATGATCATTCACTTATGATTACACTCAGTATCAACATGCATTCACTGTCTTATTTTCTTTCAGTTGCCCATCGGTGAGTCAAGCCAACCTTGGCCCGAACTCTGCCTTCACCAAGGCTGCATTGCGCAATCTGGGGAAGGAAGGCTCTGCCTTCCTCTCCAGAAATGCGCACTTTTTCCCAGCACTAGCCTCCAGGACTATTTTTCCCATTTCTGGAGGACAGTGACAGGTTGGCCCAGGAAATTACGCAAATCAGTCCCTGGGCCTGTAATCCTTGCCAACTGAAATTGCGCATTGCGCAATCCTAGCAGCTAGACTGGATTGTGCATTGCACAGTTCTAGCAACCAGCGAGTCTCCTAGCATCCTAGACTGTGCCTTGCACAGTCTTGGTAGTGAGTCTCCCGATCTCCTGGCCAAAATTGCGCAACGTTCATGATCAGTCACACAAGCATGTTGCAAGTCAGTTCTCAAGTTAATTTCGGTTTTCGACTGACAGATTTCTTGCCATGAGTGTTGCCATATCTCCAGGTACTGCATGTGTTCATTTTCCTCTCAGCAGTGCAGGTACAATGGTTTCCCAGAGGGCAGAGTTGAAGACACCATTCAGAGCACACTTGGAGATGCAGTCGATCAAATTTCTATGAGCTTGCCTACTCATGAATATTTCAAATTGTTCTTAGACAAGAACATCAAGATATCATAGCGAGAAACATCATGAAAAACAACTGAAGGCATCATACCGAACATAATGAATACAATGCAGCGAATGCAATGAATGCATGAATGTGAGAGGAAGGTTGTTGACAACGCATAGGCAGAACAAAGTTGCAAGATCAAGCAGATCCACTGATCATGAAAGCAACTTTGGAGACTCAGGCTATGAGGTGACAATGCGACATAAAGATCACACGAGGACAGAGAATAGAACAAAGAAGGAGTTGCATGTTTTGAAGTAGAAACTCAGAAAGAACATGAAGCTGCATAGACGGACAAGTGAGTTGCGGCAGGAACATGAACAATAGTGGGTGCAACATGCACTCACAGATGAAATTGCGCCCATATAAGTTAAAGATCCATCCCAGCAACTGACACGGAGCAAACATGGTGAGCAGTGTTGTTGATCACATGCAAGGGATTCAGTAGCATTCATGTCATTGTGTGCATGCATGCAATCCAACCCATTCAACACACTCACCAAGGTGAAGACAAGAAGCAATTCCAACTGGAGCTGAACATGTACTTCGGCAAGTTGATGCACATGACCACCAACACACACTTGAAGATCAACACAGACACTATGCATCAATGTATTGCCGGTTCATCTGCACCCAAGAAGACCATGTGCATGTTAGTAGATGACTTGGATGAAGGAGTCAAACCAATGCACTAGTTGCAACGGAGGCAAGAGTTTGCTTCAGCAAGATGTCACCATGAGGTGCATGCACACCATCACGGACGACCAAGCTTGGCATCAACTCACCACCTTCACCATGACAAGCATGTCAAAGAGTTGGTATCATCACAGTGGACTGACTGTCAGTGATGTCTTGCATGGCTGGTCAAGCCATTTTGTCTCACATGGGAACATGTGCATTGTAATGTTAAGTCATGCCAAGTGTAAGTCAAGTGTCAATAGTTGGATGTAACCGTAATAGAGTAGGTGAAGAGTCATGAGGGTACTTGAATGGTCACAAAGGGGAATGTCAAGGGTCACCCCATCCTTTGCTATAAATAGTCCCTAATAACTCATTGTATAGGCTTTTGGTCAGCCAAGCTTCTGTTAAGACTATCTTGAAGAAATATTGGACAATATTGTAACGCGTCTTAGCTTCTCCACTGCACGGAGCTAGTACATCTCTTTGGAGCAAGTAGATGTGGCTATAATGTTTCATTGTTGGGGCTAGCAGGTTTACATGGATGTATTGTATGATTGGAATTTACCCTTATTTATATAATAAGAGCCATCACATTTTCATGCATATGTTGTTATTGTAGTTGGACTGCTCTGGTTGCTTTAATGATGTATTTTGTTTAACTTATGTATTTGTGTATGAACTGCTTTGTATGCAATTATATGAATCTTGTTGTAGATGTGTTATTGGTTTAGCCATCATTTTGGATTGTCGACTGATCTTCTTTCCATCTTGTGATGTATCTCCGCTCGTGTGTTCCCTTCCTAGCTGAGTACTGATATAGGTTGTGAAGGGGAGAACTCATCCCAACCCACTTGTGTTAGAACCTCTCATTCACCTTCCTTGAATCACTGTAGCTGTCACTCCCTTTCTACTGATAGAGTTATCTTACTTGCCTTTGTGTGACATCACGGTCAAGGCATTACCTTACGACCCACTGCTGTGACTCCTACACCAAACGATCTGAGGTCTAATTGGGACTTCTTACCAGGGATATCCCCTTGACATGTTGGCGGGTCCAACACCATCAATAGAAGCTGACAAGGATAAAAACTTCATTGAGCGCAATAAACACATTCACCAGCAGGTCCATGGTATATTGGACAGAGTCAATGCTAAGTAAAAGCAACATCATGATCAACATCAGGGGCCGCACAAGTTCTAGGTGGGTGAAATTTTTTGGCTACATTTGCAGAAGGAGAGCCTTGCTGGACCCCATCGAAAGCTTCGTCCACTCTGATATGGGCCATACACCATCACCAAGGCTGTAGGGTACAATGACCTTGAGCTCAATATTCCACCATTCCTTGGTCTACACCCAATGTTCAATGTAGGCTGCCTTCGGCCATACTTTCCACCATTTCTAGACACATATGATATTGTAAAACAACTCACACAAATAGAGCTAAACCCAGAATACATGGAACATGCCACAATTGATCGGATTAGGGACACACAAATCAAGAGCACTCGCTAGCAGAATATCCAACTTTTTCTGGTTGTCAAAGCTGGCCAACTCTTGCACCAAGGCAAGTGGCTCACGAGGGACCAAGTTTAGCAGAAGTTTCCCCATCTCATGGAGGAACTCAATGCAATGGGGACCATTGCTTCCTAAGGGGCATGGAGTGATCCAGGTGGATATTGGTGGCCACCCTCCTATTCCACTTGGACCTCCAACACTGTCTCTTTAATTTTTTCAATTTCCTTAATTATAACACAATTTACTATTTTTGACAGTTTTTTAGGTCCTAAACTTCTGGAGCCTTTTTGAGGCCCTAAATGATGTTTTTAGGGAAAACGAAGGGACTAAAAAAGTCCCACCAATTTTTTTTACTTTTTTATCGTACTCTTTGAGATCTTCGAAACAGGGTATTATGATAGCCAAATGGAGATTGTATGCCAAAGTTACGATCCCAGGAAATTAATGTACCAATTTACCCAAACGGGGCCCACAGTGTTGGCGCTTCATCTCCTAGGGTTAGGTTTCTCGATGTTTATGGTTTTCCAATGTTTCTCAATAATAAATAGGCCTTGGAGCCTCATTGTAACATAGTTCAGAGGCATGCAACTGACACATCTCTTCTCAGAGATAAGCTACCATCGTCTGAGCTAGTTTATTTCCATTTTGTTTGTAAGCATATTTCAGTATTATGATATTAATGAAATGAAGTGTTAATTTTGTTGCATTTATGTATTTATGGTTATATCTGTAATTTTTTGCATTCCTGTTTAAGTTCAGATCATATATAGAAGTTTGAGGAAGGCATCCCGATCACAAGTTTTTCCCTGTCAAAGTCAAGCATCCCGAAAGTCAAAATTGTAGAGCTGATTTGGTGAAGGACCTTTGGAGCAAGTTTAGTTTGGTAGTATTCCCAAACATGGCATAGCCTTTTAGTCATGTGGATAAACCAAAGGACCAGGTGAACATGGCCTGACAACAATGGCAGAAAGCAATTTTATTGACCTGTAGTGGAGCCCGTAGAACACGACTCATCTTGGTGGTGATACCCCAAACGAATTGAAATCTCACAAAGAGGGAGCACCCAGGATGATGCAAGCTTGAGATGATGTAAGACTGAATGGTAAATGTATAAGAGAGTAGGAAATTTATTTGCAAAAGTTTAAAATGGGAGGTTCCCACAGGACAACTCATCCCGGGAGACCTTCCCTGGAAGAGAAAGTCGCAACATAAAAATATGAGGCCCGAGATGACATAAATGTGGACGGACATGGAAAAGTGGAAACAAAGGAAAAATAGAAAGGAAATCAGGAAGTCATGGTAGCCAACACTATGGCGCAATTTGATTGGCTTGAGTTGATAATGTGGAGACATAGTAGGATGATGATATCAGTATTGAGAGGACACGTGGAATGTATTTTCGACTATTTTAGGTGGTCGAACGGGTCAAATATGAGTGAAACATGTCACCACTCAGATGAAACCACATGGAATCAGTGACGTAAGTATGACATCATCCCAGAGGTCTATCCTTGGAAGAATTAGAGTCCCACACAGTTGAAGATCTGGGCTGACTAGGCTTCGGGAAATGGTGGAAGTTGTTAGTGATAGTTCATCTCGACTTGTTGGTTATTGGTACAAGAGTGTGACGATGCTACTCATTGGGAAAAATAATCCTAGTCCCAGGAAATTAGAAAGATTTAACTTAGCACAAATAAAGGTTGTGGGATGACGGAGTTCCGGAACATGATGATAGTACAATCGGGAGCACAAGACCAATGGGAAAAGGTGCAGGGCGGACCCACAAATACATGTAATCTCGAAAGGAATTAAGGATGGGATAAATCTTAAGGACCAGGTCAAGGTTTTGTGTGACATGAAGACCGAGGGCATAGAGACATTATAAAATAAAATAAGCACTCAGGGCCTAAAGTGCAAGCGGCTAGCGGAAGGCATTAGGAAACGTTTTTATATAAAATCACTTTGGCTGACATAGTTATATTTGGAAGCATTTGGGCTATATTGCAATGCGCTTGTGAAGTAATAAGCAACAACATTTTATTAAAGTGCTTGGGCCTATGGTGAAGGCTTAACAATGAATGAGTCGATAGCTTTAAAATTTGGAATTATATGCCATATTTGGATGGACAAGTTGACAACTAAATTTTGTTTTTTATGCAAAAATAAAATGTAGCAAAAAGGTCTAAAATAAATAGGCATGAATATATTAGATAATTTGGATATATACCAAAATACAATAAGCACTATTCAATCCTGCTGTTAACACCCAGGTTGTTCCCTATGACTCCCAAGGGAATACGGCCGGGGTAACCACTAACCAATCTTAGGATCACAGCTTCTAGCCAAACTGTGATCAGAGAGGGCTCTCTCTTTATGATTTATCTCTGTTATGATGGTGTTTTAGGCTAGCTATTATGCTCAAGTTTTGGTTTATGTTTTGGTTGAAGGATTTCTTTCAGGTCTTATGATATAGTGTTTAGATAGTGTAATACCATTGGGCAATGGAGTCTGGAGTTGTGAAGTGATTTGATACGCTGGCTGGTGGTGTTCAAACTGCAGGGCCTATTGAGTATTTTAGACAAACAAAATTAGCATAAATAGTGATGTATGTCAACCAACAGAAAGCAATTAAGAATTTTCTATTAAGTTGGTGAGGTGAAAGTGAACACACTGCACAGGAGCAAAGCTTGAATTCCTGTGACAAAGGCCACTGTGAAAGGTGTATTCTGAAAGTGCAGCAATTAAGAATTACACTTATCTAGATTACAGCTGAAGAAAACATTCATAAACAACCCAGATTGAACTCAGGGTACTCAGTGAGTAAATCCTGAAAGTTATTCTTTTTCCTTGTTGCTTAGTATTGAAATCAGATAACATATATGGATTTTAACAAAACAACTAATTGACAGAGAGAGATACAGAGACTTATTGTATGGTGAAATACACAGGAATCCAGCAGTTATCAACAGACACCAGAACGCATCCAACACCTCAGAAATCCGAGAAATTCCATCACCTTTCTTTATTAACTTCTGAAAGGATTACAGCATAAGAACTTCTTCAGGAGAAATCAACAACCACCTTTGCAAGCTCTTGCGAAGGGGGCTTTATAGGAATGCGTATACAAAATATCTCAGGCATTGAGTCATCTGAGAGAGAAAATATCTTCATAAATCTGTTCAGAAAGTAGAGAAGAAGTTATTGCAACTTTAAATGCAGCATAAATGCCCTTTATGTCTGTCAGAGGATAATTTTGACCTTTGGAGGTCATTGAGTCGGTTGCAACGCTTAGCTTTAATGCTGATAAATGCACCTTTACTTCTTGCTGCGCTATATTTTCTCGGCCCTGCTAGCTGTAGTCTTCTATCTCTACTTTGTTGGCTGATCCATCTGCTGAGTTGGCTCAGCTTTAATCCATCGTGCATGCTGATTTTGTTAAACTTTGCTTTGCATGACCACTGATATTTTTAAGAAACAAAATTGTTAAGTGACTCCCTGTTTACAAAATCTTCTGTATTGCGTTTGTCCACCATTCTTGCGTAGGGAGTTGATGCCTGAGAATAGCATCCATTGTCTCCTCTGCCTCTGTGTACTTGAAGAAATTGGGAGCCACCCCAAACAGGTGATTGATCTCATTCATTATAAAAAACAGATTCTCGACTCTGTCGTAAAGAGACTGTCCTGTGGCTGGCCCTGTTTCCTCTGAGGTGCTGGGCTTATCACTGATCTGGCTAGTGGCAAATGTATTGACCCTTTTAGCATACTGGTCATGTGTGAACAATCTCCCTGCGCTGTTCAGTAAGCCAGGGAGTCCTCTGCTTTCTAACACTTGAAACTTTTCCAAAAACTTGTTCACCTCAGTCTGCATATCCTGGGTTCTTCTCTCCAATGTCTGCACTAAGTTTCTCAGTGTGAGAACCCTTTTGACCATTTGGATAGTCTCAGTTCTGCTTGTAATTCCCATGGTAGCCAACTGAGAACTTGTTCTATGGTTAAGTACATTGATCATTCTGGTGGCCACTTCAGGCATATTGCCCAATGAAGCTCTTGATCTGTAAATCTCCTTCTGTGCCTTTGGGATGAGCTCTAATTGCTCATGGATTGTCTCAATATATGGCCATTGCACATTGATAGATTGACCAATGTTAGCCCACAGCACTATTTTAAGCTCAGCCACCACCTTGTCTAACTTGAGCTCATTCTCTAGCTCTTTGATCTTGTCTTTGAGGGCTTTGATTTCCCTGCCCTTTTCTGCCACTTCTCTCTTTGATTTATCATGTCTGTCATTTACCTTGGCCAACTTATCCTTGGTCTCATTTAACTCTATCATTTGAGCTTCCAGGATTTGGATTTCATTCTTCAGCTTTTGCATATCCAGGCTTTGGGCCTGCTCTGTAGTTGTTGGTACTGCTGAAGTAGATGTTGCTGTCTGTTCAGTCTGTTGAGGAGGAGGAGCAGTGATAGGAGCAGTTTCCTCAAGATTTATGATTTGAGGAGGAGGCTGAGAGGTCTGACCCTCTTCTTTTTGTTTTAATGCTGCTTGCAATGCTGCCTTTGCAGCCTCTGATTCTCCTAACTTCTCTTGTGCTTGAACAAGCTCTTTATAAATGGAGATCAACAAATCTGTGGTGTCTTCCTCCTGCCTTTGTTGGGCTACTTCATCTGTCTGAGGGTGCATGGTGGCTGGGAGTTTGATTTTCTTCCTCAAGGCAGCCATGTCAGCATCCCTCAACTTCAAGATTTCCTGTATTCCTGAAATATCTTTGGGATTATGCCCAATTTCAACGATTATGTCTTCCAGGGACCTTATTCTATTGTCCTTCGCCTGGGATGATGCCTTCTCCAATTCCAGTTGAGAGGCTGTGGCACTGAGGCTGCTCTTTAGCTTATAATTTTCCAATGTTTCATCTGCTAAGGAGGCATACACCATCTCACCAGTTTGTTTGTGCAGTTCAATTTTGTCCATTGGGTGTATGTCTTTGGCCATGACCTCCAGGTTAGTCCTGAGATAATCTGAGGCAGATTGGGGTTGCAGTGCTGTGGGCAAAAAATGGCTCATAATCATTTTGCCTTCACCTACATCAAAAGCAGACATAAGTCTTTGCTGATTGGTAGGAGCCATGTTTAGCAGGTGATTGTACAGCTGTACTTTGATAGGATCATTCCTCCTTTTGATGTCTATAAATTGCTGTTTGATACTTATTTGTCCTTCTTTTTGTTGGCTGGAGGAGCTGACCTCCCCTCCCATAGTCCTGTCCTGTTCCTGCTGGAAGGAACTTGCTGAAGCTTCTCTGCTGGGTGGGCCCATGCCCAATGCTTGTCTTATTGCTGCATCATCCTCAGAAAAGTCATTTAATCTTTGTCTCTTCTCTCCTTGGTTGATAGATGAAGTGAGAGGAGTTTCTCTATCCCTCTTCCTAAAAACAAATGTATCCTCCTTTTGAGGAGTTTGGAGGACCGAGGCATCAGTGGTGACTTCTGGTCTAGGAGGCACTATGTTCTGAGCCTGTTGCTCAGTGGAAGTTGGAGTATCAATCACCCTCTCTTGCTGTAAGGGCTGCTGTCTGTCATGTTGCCCTTCTTCATGCTGCCTTTCCTGCTGTTGTTGATGCTGTTGCTGCTCTGCTTGCCGCTGTTCTTTATCTAGCTGCTGTGGCTCTTTCTCCATTTCCTTTTCTTTTCCCTTCTCTGATATGTTTTCAACAGCTTTTGTAGTTGGCTGTTGGGCAGTTGAGGAGGATGCAGCTGCTCCAATTTGTGTGCTTGGAAGTGAGCTCACCTGTGAAAAAATTTCAAGGTCAGCCATCTTTCTTAGATTCCTTACTGCCCTCAGATTTAGCTCTTCTTGTGATACAGGCTCTTCTAGGGTCCCTCTCCTCCATTTGTCTTGATTAGCATATTTTTCAATGTGAGGGATACTATGATGATCATAGGCAGACAACTTATATTTGAGCCTCCTCATTGTTATAAAATGATTAGGGTCATAGGGTGTCCATGGGAAACTTGTTTGGAGGCCAAGGGACTTAAGCATTCTATCTGCTTCCCTCCATCCTTGCTCCCTCTCGTTATAGATGAGATGGCCAAGTTGGCTTTTGACCTTCAACTGTGCCTTTTTGCCTTTCCCTGAAAAATGTAGCACATCAACTCTGCCAAATTGCCTAAAGTACTCTAGGGCAAATAGCCTCATAGGCACATACTTGGGTAATTTGAAAGGAGGTAGATCACACCCATATATCCTGATGACAGTGTGGTTTTGGTAGAAGTACCAATCCCCAATGCTATAAACTTTGGACAGCTGAAGAATTCTCTGCATGTCATCAGTGAGTCTCGGAGGAGGTGAGCTCATCAGCATTGCCATAGCTGGATGGATGAACAGATCCATGAATTCACAGTAAGTGTATGGAGACTCAGGTCTAATGTGGAAGACAGATGACCAGTAGACCACTGATCTGGGGTTGCCTTGGGCATCCATTCTTTTGATTGAAAAGTGAAACTTCTCATGTTGATGATACAAGATCAAATGGTAAATGTAGGAGGTGTATCTGAACACCCTATCTCTCCTTAAATTCATCAATTTCTCATGAATCTTGTCTGATATGTAGGTGGCATAGTCATAGCAGATTGGTGACTTGCCAGGAGTAAACATAAGCATCATTACCAACACAGTTGCATCAATATGCTCGATTGAACTATATCCCAAGATGGGAGAAATCATATCTGCAAGGTCTCTTCCCAGCTCATTGAGGTATACATGAAGAATTGGAGGGGCCATTAGAATGTTAGTTTTGATGTATAATTGATTGAATTTGACAATTTGAGCATCTGTGAGTTTATCCCCTTGTTTTATCAGATTTATCAGTGATAAAGGAACCAACTTCTTCTGAGGGTTGAAGCAAAGCATGTCTCTGACAGCTTGAGGGGTAACATAGAAAAGTACTGCACCAGATGGGTCAACAACAGCTCGCTGAGAAACATCATATTGTTCAGCACAGAGGTGGATTAGTTCAGGGAACTGGTTGACCTGAGGGAGCTTAAAAATAGGAAGGAAAGAGTCCCATAAGCCCAGTATATCTGTCCCATTTTCATGCTTGGCTTTTAATTCATTCAACAGATGAAGGTGGAATTTGCTGCTCATAAGCTTCTCTTCTGCAATTTGGTAATCCATATCTGCCAGGGCTTGCCATTCCAAGTTCCTTTGAGGGGCATTCAGAGGCTGAACATTTAGTATTATAGGAGGGGCTGATGGGTCCATGGATTTTCTAGGATTGTGGGTAGAGTTGCTATGCAGAGCAACACAATCAGGTTTTCTTCAATGAAAGATATGAATTGTAGAGGACAGAGAGTGCATGGGAAGGTTGCAGCAATTGAAATACTGCTCTGAGCCAATAAACCAGTAGCAGGACCGAGCAGAGTGACTACTGTGGTGAATTTGGTTACTGAAGGTAGCTGGTTCACGACTGCGCGAACCATCTACAGATTTTAGTTCAATTTGTCCAATGTGGCCTTATAGGAGTGCAATGGATGCACCGGCTGGGTATGAATGCTGGTTCGGTGGAGTTTTAATGGTGAAATTGGCGTTTTAAAGTCTGCTCACAGGCTATACCCGGAATTCACGGAAAAATGGACTTGCAGAGTGAAAATGAAGAATACCTGGTGAATTTCGTCGGCTTAATCTTGCTAATGCGCGAGTGATGGACGCTCTGGCGGTCTCGAAATTTCCTCAGCAGGCTGGTGCAAGTTTTATACGTAAATTGCATGCAGAGCAAACAGTGTCGCTTTTGCCAAAAATAGCAAAAAACGCGAAATTTTCGGTCTAAATATGGATTTTGACGATTTTGGCGCGTTTTTGTGCTGACGTCAGCATGACGTCATAGGTGGGGTTAGGGTCGGATGACGTCAGCATGAAGTCATCAGGCCAGGTGGCGGGCTCTGATTGGTCCACGGGGATGGTGAAGTGGCATGACAGATCGGCCAATGGTTGAGCGCAAAGGTTGACGTGGCGGCATCGGTGGCAGTGACGTGAGGTGACGGGGAGCTGACGTAATATAGGTGGGATGAGGGAAACCGGAAACCGGAGGCGGTTTCATATCGCACCGCTTACGGTACGGTGGCGGTAAGTGTCAGTTGTACCTCCGATAAGCCGTGGAGGGGACGCATGGATGCCGCATGACGTAACCAAAATACGGCCGTCGGAAGATATCGCCTGGACAGAGGATCTGCTCCGATGCAGTGATGGCCGTCAGATCTGGGGGGGCATGATCGGACGACTATCGGAGGGTTGATGTGATAGGGGAATAAGGTGGGTAACCAACGGTCGTCGGAAAGGATCCGATGCCTTGAGAGCCGTTGGATCTTCAATTCTTTAATCGGACGGTCGTCGGGAGGACGAAGGGATTGACAGGTAAGGGGAGGGGCGGGGATTATTTTAATAATTATTCTGGGGATCTGTGCATGGGCGGAAAACTTTGGTATAGTGGGTTTTCACGAATTTTCTGTGGTAATGCGCCCGCCCTTTGGACTTTGGGTAAGAGGGAAAAAGTGGGTTTTCCATGTTTTTAGCCATTTGAAGCGGGTAAGGGTATAAACAAGGCTTTTTAGGAGATTTTATGTGTAAATGGGGGTTAAAAGTGAAAAAATGGATTTGTAAAGGGGAAGGGGGTTTGGCTTAGGCTTATCACAATGACCAGATGTCATTTGATCCCTTTAGAGAGCATATGGCTATAATGCCAAGGGGGGGATATTTATACAAAATTTGGGGTTTATACACCATGGTGTTAATACTAGTAGGGGAAAGGCAATATAGGGGATTTACATAGTAGAGTTAGAGTTAATATGGATGGGGGAAGTGAATGGAGGGAGAAAATACTAAGTTTACTTGAAACTCACTTAGTTTAGGGAGTAGATCAAAATGAAAAGATTTTAGACAAGAAATGTGGCTTCTAAAAGATTAAGAACCACTATGAAACCATAATTTTTCCATGAATCTCAGCTGACGAGGGGATGTTAGTAAATGACATGAAAAAGGGAAAAGGGAAGTTAGTCATGCTTTCTGTTGCAACTTGATGAAGAAGAACACCTTGTCAACTGATTGACTTTGCTTTGGTAAACATAGTTAACACATTTGCAATGGTAAAGATAACCTTTCTGCAACCTCAACTACTTACCCATCTACTAGCCTAGCATTTTTTATTTCTTCTTGGAGGGTGCACTTGGACTTGCAAACCCTTACTTGCCTTTTCTTTTCTTTGGCTTTTCTTTTGTTTTTGCTATCTACTTCTACCCTTATCTCTTCCAAGGTCCCAGATTAAGCTGTTGGGAGCCTTTTCTTCTCTACCTGAACTACTTGTCTGCCAAGATTAAACAGTTTGGACAGACTTTCTTCTCTAATCTACAACTGCAAATTTAAACCATGGAATGATCCAGATTAGACTGTTGGACCCTCCATCAAAATTGGGATGTATTAATCTATTTACACACCTTGCACTTCCTTGGAAATATGTGATCTTTGCATGATCAAAGCAGAGCATATTTGGACCTTCCCTTGCCAATCATGAAATATGAAACCTATTGGTATAGGTAGCTAACAGTGGCTCCACATGGGGATGGTTTTTCATTTGAAAGACCAAGGACAGCAGGTCAGATTGCCTTGGTCCATGGCTGCCCAAATCATTCTTGAAGTTTGCTGCTTTGAAGTGCCAAATTTTGTGCTTCTCTTCTTGGTAGACTTCTGATTCTATTTACCTTTTGCTGGTCAATCAATAACTTGGAAAACTGCATTTTTACAATCTAAACAGAAAATAATATGTACATCTGCATATATACAAGGGAACCCCAGATTGCACTCATGGGAAATAGTCAAAATAGTGCTTCAGCATCCTGCCATTGACAGGACCTTCATCCAAATCAGTTTCATTGAGACTCTTAAGGAAATAGGTATTATTACCTTGTACTGCTTGGACAGCAAATGCTCCTCTCCATAAGGAATCAAATTTTCCATGTTTTCCTTTCTCTTCTCTTCTTGCATCCCACTTGAGGACTTTATCACCAACATTAAAATCTTATGCTTTGGTTCTTCTATCAAAAGCCTTCTTCAGTTTTTCTTGTAATACCTGAACTTTGCTGAAAACTTGATCTCTTGTTTGCTGCAGACATATGATTTGATTTATCCTTCTTTGCATATCATTTGGCTCAGCTTGGCTTTCTTGAAGAAGCTTCATAACAGGCACTCCTAAGGATGAGGGGAACTTGGCCTCTAATCCATAAACCAACTCATATGGGCTGGTCCCAATTGATCTTTTGGTTGTTAGTCTATCTGCCCATAAGGCATTGACTAGTTTCTTATGCCAATTCTTTTTATTTTCTTCCAACACCTTCTTTATGATGTTCACCAGGCTTTTATTTGATGATTCAGCAAGGCCATTTCCTTGGGGATAGTATGCAGTAGAATGGCCCAAAGTAATATGAAATTTATGACAGAAATTCACCATTTTCCTGGATCTGAAAGCAGCAGCATTGTCTGTTATTATTTTGTTAGGGCAGCCAAATCTAGCCAGTATGTTGTTCTCCAAAAACTGAATGATTATTGAATCATTTGCTTGTCTGCATGGGGCAGCTTCAATCCACTTGGTGAAGTAGTCTGTGGCTGTCAAAATCCATCTGTGTTGTCCTGAAGATGAGGGATGAATTTCCCCAATGAAATCCAAGCCCCATTGTTGAAAAGGTCTGTCCGTTGCAATGGGCTTTAAGGGAAGAGGCAGTAGCTTTCTTTTCCCCTCAAACACTTGGCATTTATGACATGAGGTTGTGAATTTCTTGACATCAGAGAACATGGTGGGCCAGTAGTATCCAGCCCTTAGTATCTTATCCACAGTGGACTTCCAGTACAAGTGTCCACCGCAGTCACCTGCATGAAATTCTTCCATGATTTTGTTAGTTTCATTTTCAATTAAACAGTGCAGCAATATACCTTCATGGTTTTTCCAAAGCAAATTGCCATCCATTACACAAAATCTTGATGTTTTCATTTTTAAGAACCTACACTTAGTTCTGGACAGTCCTGGGGGAGCACACAGGTTTTGTAAGACATAACAGATATCAGAGTACCAAAGAGATTGTTCAAAGGCTACATTGATCTTTGGAGTCGCCAGCTCTATTTCACTGTCCAGCTGATTGATATCTAGGGCTTGGAAATTTGCTTCTGTCATCAACTTGGCCAAACCTTGCCCTTTTATTAGTTTAGTTGGTTTTATCTCAATATCAAATTCCAATATGTTGGCAATCCACTTTCCTCTTCTGCCCTCTAAGTTTTCTTGGGTGAGAATGTCTTTGACAATAGGACTTGGTACATAAGCCACAACATGGGAGTAAAGGATATAAATCCTAAAGTCTTTAATGGCCTTAACCAAAGCATAGGCTTGTTTCTCCATGATTTGATATTTTAGAGGTGCATCCCTAAGAGCCCTGCTGAAGAAGGCAATAGGCTTCTCATTTCCTTGGTCATCTTTCTGTAATAAAACAGCAGCAATAGTATGCTGGGAGGCAAAAGAGAAGATGATGAATTCTCTGTCAAACTGAGGATTGGTCAATACTGGGGTTTGAGTGAGGGCCAGCTTTATACCTTCAAAGGCTTGATTTGCTTCAATTGTCCATTTCACCTTTGAATCCTTCTTTAGCATATTATTAAGCAATCTGATCAACTCGGCCAGATTTGGGATAAATCTCCTTAAAAAGTTGATTTTTCCCAAGAATCCTTGCAATTCTTTTATATTTCTTGGGTGGGGCATTTGTAGGATAGCTTGTATCCTATCTGGATCAATTCTTATGCCATCTTTAGAGATGATATGGCCCAATAGTTTACCTTCCTCTAAACCAAACAGGGATTTTTTGGGATTCAACGAAATTCCATATTTCCTACATGTTAGGAAGATCTGTCTCAAATGTTTCAAATGTTCTTGGTCAGACTTGGAAAAAGGTGTGAGGTCATCTAAATAAATGACAAGGAAATCATGAATCTCCTTCGCGAAAGCAATATCCATTGCTCTTTGAAATGTTGCCCCGGCATTCTTCAACCCAAAAGGCATTTTAACATACTTGAAGGTTCCCCATGGGGTTGTAAATGCAGTTTTGTCTTGATCATCAGGGTGTACTAGGATTTGGTTGAAACCCGAGAATCCATCAAGTAATGAGATCCTTGAGGCCCCTACCACTCTTTGGAGAATATGATCCATCTTAGGTAAGGGATAGTTGTCTTTGAGGGATACTGGTTCAGGTTCCTTAAGTCCACACACAGCCTAATTTCACCAGTCTTCTTTCTTGTAGGGACTAAGTTGGAGATCCATTCAGAGAATCTGATTGGTGCTATTATGCCTGCCTTAAACATTTTCTGTACTTCTTGTTCCATCGCTGGGAGAAGCATAGGATTGATTCTCCTCAATTTTTGTTTAAAGGGCTTTTGATCAGGCTTGAGAGGGATAGTATGCTGGATAACAGAGGTGTCATAGGACTTTAGGTCCTCATAACTCCATGCAAAGACATCCTGGAACTCTTTAAAAAGGTCAATGTATTTTGGCTTTTGATCAGGAGGTAAAGATGCAGACAATTTAATTATTTTGGGTTTGTCAATTGTACCTATGTTGTATTCTTCAATGGCTGCATTTAAGGGCTGCATTTTTGGTTTTCTAGGAATATCATTTGAATCAAAGATGTCCTCTAGGGGAGTTAGGCCTGTTGGTAGAAAGTTGTCTTTCAGCTCTATGATTTCAGTTTCAGCATTGGCCACTTCCTCACAATTGATTGATTGAATTTGCTGAATGCTGTCCTTGTCGAAAATAGTTGGATTTAGCATTTGTTTTGCTGTCCTGGGTGATATTGGGTGAGTAATCTCCTGAAACTGTATTTGTGATTGACTTGCTTTGTCAAGTATTTGTGATTGACTTGCTTTGTCATTGTCAATATTTAGTCCTGAAAATTCTTGCTGCAAAGTCAAGAAATTGTTTATTTGCTTGTCATCATCAAACACTTGCCAATCATTGACATTGTTTGGGACAGATGGTCTGTGTTTTATCTCAGCTGTAAAACAATGATGGGGCTCAAAAGGCAGCTTGCAGGTACTTGCAAAGGTGGCTAAACTATGAGCATGTAGATTGTGGGTCCTAGAAATCTTAGTGATCTGGAATTCAAAGAAGGAGTTTAGTACATCTGCAACAGCAGACCTATAAGACCTCAATCTTTTATCATTGGTGACAAAATTTCCCTTTACTTGTTGGATGACTAGGTCTGAGTCTCCTAGGATTGTTACTTTTATCGCTTGTAGGGACTTTACTAACTTGAGACCTAGTAAGAGAGCCTCATGTTCAGCCATGTTATTAGTACATCTGAAATTCAATCTGTAGGCTCTGCCTTCTGCATGACTATTTTCTTTATTGTGTATCCAAACTCCGGCCCCTGCCCCTAATTTGTTGAGTGAGCCATCAAATTCAAGAAACCATAAAATATCTTGTTGGGGAGGAGGTTTTATGATCTGTTCATAGGCTGGTAATGTAAGTAGCAATTGGGGTTTTTTCTCTAGCTTGTCTTCTAGGACAGTTTCATCATTTAATTGGATGTTCTTGACAATTAAGGCAGCAGTACTAACAAATGTTTGATTGACCGTTGTTTCATGAGTAATACTACTCTCACTTGCATCTTCCTCCTGTATGAATACCTTGGTTTCAACTTCACCTTTTAAGGGAGTGGTTGTATCATTGAAGAGAATGTATGAGTCTATGTCTGAATGAACAGCATATATAGGAAAATTTTGAGGTTTTTCTTCACTGCTGACCATGTACTTCATTAGTGTTTCTCTATACAGTCTTTTTGGTTGCCCAAACACAGAGATGGTGGCATATGACATGTCTAATTGTAGGGAACCTTGGAGTTTAGCTCCCCATGATCTAGATAACAACATCCCATAGTTAGGTGGGATATCAGCAACTACCACATCCATTAGGATTGTCTTATTTGGGTATTGAACCAAAGACACACATAAATCTTTTATGAGACCTAGGCACTTGACTTGGCTGGAATCAAAGGAAAACAGGTCTTTGTATGGTCTTGTTATGTCCAAATTCAGTCTTTCCATGACTGCTTTTGGCATGAGGTTGTGAGAAGCACCTGAATCAAACATTGCATTGTGTAGTATTTTGTCATGAATATGTAGGTTGACATAAAAAGGTAGTACCCCTGTGACTATTGTTTTTCCATCCACTTCTGGGCCAAATAACAATTCTGGAGTGTCATCCAACACATTGACATCATCTATGTTGCTGGTGAGTTGAAGGGACCTTTTGATTTGTAGTTTATAGATGTCATGCTTGGCTAGTTCCACAAGAGGAATAGCTATCTTTATTTTGCCAATTTCGGTTTCTAGATCAAAGGATTTTTCAGATTGGGTCCTAGGGTTATAGGTGACAGTCCTCTCCTTATTCATCAAATCTTCTTCTTGGTTTTTATCTTGATTTTGGGACTTATCCTTTTTACTCATTTCTTGAGGAGAAATAGTTGAATAAGGATGAGAGGGGGGAGTGACCATAGACTGCTGTTTTAAGGACAGTGGCTCAGTGATCTCTTCAACAATCACTTCTTCTGTATGTGAAGTCATTTTGTCATTAGGTTCTGTGCCTATGACTCTTTCGGGCTGCTGATTATCCTTTTTCTTTTCAGGCTGGTTAACATTTACAGTTCTGCTCCTCAGCTTGTATTGTTTATGGACTTCATAAACAGCAGTGTCATAGCCTTGTTTAAAGTCAAAGGATTCACCTGATTTAGTTTGGAATAGTTTGATTTCATCATCCTCATGATCCTCTTGTGTTAAAAAAACTTGACTTCCACCATCTAGACCCATTAAATTAATCTCAGGATCTTCATTAGGCTCAGCTGATGTGGAAGTTTCTGCATAATTTTCTTGGAAAGGGTGTCTTATGTCTTGGTCAGCACCGGCCTTGCCAATGTTTGGGTTTGGATTTCTCCTAAAATTTGGATTCCTAGGAGGATTGTTTTGTGGTGCTTCCCATGATGCTTTTCTCTCAACCGATTCTACCCTATCACCCAATCTCTTCATACCATTAAGTATTGCATCAAGTTTTTGATCAAGGGCTGTAGGTTCTTCTTTGTATATGCTTCTCTTTTCTAACCTTGCCCTGTTTCTTTTGGCAATCAGGTTTGCCTCTACTGTGACAGCAGCCTTTTGAGCGTCTTCAAGGGTTTCAGGTTCTCTTTCCTTCAACTGATATGCCATGTCAGGATCAAATCCATCAGGGAATTTGTACAAGGCCAAATCAGGAGGAGGTCTTAGGTTTTGTGGTATTGCATTGTACACATTGTTGAATCTAGCACAATACTCCAGAACGGTCTCTTGCGGACCTCTCTTGATTGTTTCATATTCAGCGAGTATGTGTAGGGGATCTTTCTTCTTCTCCCATCTGGTAGTAAAGGCTTGATACAGTTCATCAGGAGTTGCAATGGAGTTTGCATTCAGGGATCTAAACCAAGTTCTTACATCTCCAGTTAGGCTTTGAACAAACATCCTCATTCGGACACTGTCATCATCTATTTCATAGGTCTCAAAATGGTCTTGCATCTTCTTGGCATGCTGGACAGCTGTTAGAGAGCCATTGGAGTCAAAATATGAGATTTTGCTTTGGTAATCTTGAGGTAAAGCTGCAGCATTAGCTGGTATCTGCAAGGGTGCATATCTGTTAGCCATATTTACAGGATTTAGAGGATTAACAGGGGCGGCTGGGATAATAGGAACAACAGGTATGACAGGGGTGACAAGTGAGGATGAACCTAGAGTGTTGGTCAAGGGGATATGAGCAGTGGATGAAGATGTGAGAGGGAGACTTTGAGATGTGGATGGTGAGCTAGGGGAACTAGGGGTGGACCGGAAAAGGACCTTGCATGGAGTAGGGATGAGGCTGGGATGATCTGACTCTGAGGTCAAATCAGCAGGTTGCTCCTGCCTTTGCTGCCTCCTAATGTTTCTAGGGATGGTATTTGGATTATCGACAATGATGGGTGGATTAGGGTCAGGATTTGCCCTAGTGTGCCGTGGATTTTTCTTAGGAGCCAGCTTCCAACTTGTTTTTGGGATTTTGTAGGAAGTTTTTATATCTTCAAGGACTGAGTGGAGATTTTAGAATGGCTATATATTCTCAGAGCTAAGATGAAGATTCCCTAAACAAGCTCCTCCTTAAAGCTGTTAATGTGATGCAAAAACAGATTAAAGGCCTCTTGGCTGATTTCAGGCTTGGTAGTAGCTATGAAAATATATGGGAATTGAAAAACTCAAGCAGTCCCCAGTGGAGTCGCCAATTATGTTAACACCCAGGTTGTTCCCTATGACTCCCAAGGGAATACGGCCGGGGTAACCACTAACCAATCTTAGGATCACAGCTTCTAGCCAAACTGTGATCAGAGAGGGCTCTCTCTTTATGATTTATCTCTGTTATGATGGTGTTTTAGGCTAGCTATTATGCTCAAGTTTTGGTTTATGTTTTGGTTGAAGGATTTCTTTCAGGTCTTATGATATAGTGTTTAGATAGTGTAATACCATTGGGCAATGGAGTCTGGAGTTGTGAAGTGATTTGATACGCTGGCTGGTGGTGTTCAAACTGCAGGGCCTATTGAGTATTTTAGACAAACAGAATTAGCATAAATAGTGATGTATGTCAACCAACAGAAAGCAATTAAGAATTTTCTATTAAGTTGGTGAGGTGAAAGTGAACACACTGCCCAGGAGCAAAGCTTGAATTCCTGTGACAAAGGCCACTGTGAAAGGTGTATTCTGAAAGTGCAGCAATTAAGAATTACACTTATCTAGATTATAGCTGAAGAAAACATTCATAAACAACCCAGATTGAACTCAGGGTACTCAGTGAGTAAATCCTGAAAGTTATTCTTTTTCCTTGTTGTTTAGTATTGAAATCAGATAACATATATGGATTTTAACAAAACAACTAATTGACAGAGAGAGATACAGAGACTTATTGTATGGTGAAATACACAGGAATCCAGCAGTTATCAACAGACACCAGAACGCATCCAACACCTCAGAAATCCGAGAAATTCCATCACCTTTCTTTATTAACTTCTGAAAGGATTACAGCATAAGAACTTCTTCAGGAGAAATCAACAACAACCTTTGCAAGCTCTTGCGAAGGGGGCTTTATAGGAATGCGTATACAAAATATCTCAGGCATTGAGTCATCTGAGAGAGAAAATATCTTCATAAATCTGTTCAGAAAGTAGAGAAGAAGTTATTGCAACTTTAAATGCAGCATAAATGCCCTTTATGTCTGTCAGAGGATAATTTTGACCTTTGGAGGTCATTGAGTCGGTTGCAACGCTTAGCTTTAATGCTGATAAATGCGCCTTTATTTCTTGCTGCGCTATATTTTCTCGGCCCTGCCAGCTGTAGTCTTCTATCTCTGCTTTGTTGGCTGATCCATCTGCTGAGTTGGCTCAGCTTTAATCCGTCGTGCATGCTGATTTTGTTAAACTTTGCTTTGCATGACCACTGATATTTTTAAGAAACAAAATTGTTAAGTGACTCCCTGTTTACAAAATCTTTTGTATTGCGTTTGTCCACCATTCTTGCGTAGGGAGTTGATGCCTGAGAATAGCATCCATTGTCTCCTCTGCCTCTGTGTACTTGAAGAAATTGGGAGCCACCCCAAACAGGTGATTGATCTCATTCATTATAAAAAACAGATTCTCGACTCTGTCGTAAAGAGACTGTCCTGTGGCTGGCCCTGTTTCCTCTGAGGTGCTGGGCTTATCACTGATCTGGCTAGTGGCAAATGTATTGACCCTTTTAGCATACTGGTCATGTGTGAACAATCTCCCTGCGCTGTTCAATAAGCCAGGGAGTCCTCTGCTTTCTAACACTTGAAACTTTTCCAAAAACTTGTTCACCTCAGTCTGCATATCCTGGGTTCTTCTCTCCAATGTCTGCACTAAGTTTCTCAGTGTGAGAACCCTTTTGACCATTTGGATAGTCTCAGTTCTGCTTTTAATTCCCATGGTAGCCAACTGAGAACTTGTTCTATGGTTAAGTACATTGATCATTCTGGTGGCCACTTCAGGCATATTGCCCAATGAAGCTCTTGATCTGTAAATCTCCTTCTGTGCCTTTGGGATGAGCTCTAATTGCTCATGGATTGTCTCAATATATGGCCATTGCACATTGATAGATTGACCAATGTTAGCCCACAACACTATTTTAAGCTCAGCCACCACCTTGTCTAACTTGAGCTCATTCTCTAGGTCTTTGATCTTGTCTTTGAGGGCTTTGATTTCCCTGCCCTTTTCTGCCACTTCTCTCTTTGATTTATCATGTCTGTCATTTACCTTGGCCAACTTATCCTTGGTCTCATTTAACTCTGTCATTTGAGCTTCCAGGATTTGGATTTCATTCTTCAGCTTTTGCATATCCAGGCTTTGGGCCTGCTCTGTAGTTGTTGGCACTGCTGAAGTAGATGTTGCTGTCTGTTCAGTCTGTTGAGGAGGAGGAGCAGTGATAGGAGTAGTTTCCTCAAGATTTATGATTTGAGGAGGAGGCTGAGAGGTCTGACCCTCTTCTTTTTGTTTTAATGCTGCTTGCAATGCTGCCTTTGCAGCCTCTGATTCTCCTAACTTCTCTTGTGCTTGAACAAGCTCTTTATAAATGGAGATCAACAAATCTGTGGTGTCTTTCTCCTGCCTTTGTTGGGCTACTTCATCTGTCTGAGGGTGCATGGTGGCTGGGAGTTTGATTTTCTTCCTCAAGGCAGCCATGTCAGCATCCCTCAACTTCAAGATTTCCTGTATTCCTGAAATATCTTTGGGATTATGCCCAATTTCAACGATTATGTCTTCCAGGGACCTTACTCTGTTGTCCTTCGCCTGGGATGATGCCTTCTCCAATTCTAGTTGAGAGGCTGTGGCACTGAGGCTGCTCTTTAGCTTATAATTTTCCAATGTTTCATCTGCTAAGGAGGCATACACCATCTCACCAGTTTGTTTGTGCAGTTCAATTTTGTCCATTGGGTGTATGTCTTTGGCCATGACCTCCAGGTTAGTCCTGAGATAATCTGAGGCAGATTGGGGTTGCAGTGCTGTGGGCAAAAAATGGCTCATAATCATTTTGCCTTCACCTACATCAAAAGCAGACATAAGTCTTTGCTGATTGGTAGGAGCCATGTTTAGCAGGTGATTGTACAGCTGTACTTTGATAGGATCATTCCTCCTTTTGATGTCTATAAATTGCTGTTTGATACTTATTTGTCCTTCTTTTTGTTGGCTGGAGGAGCTGACCTCCCCTCCCATAGTCCTGTCCTGTTCCTGCTGGAAGGAACTTGCTGAAGCTTCTCTGCTGGGTGGGCCCATGCGCAATGCTTGTCTTATTGCTGCATCATCCTCAGAAAAGTCATTTAATCTTTGTCTCTTCTCTCCCTGGTTGATAGATGAAGTGAGAGGAGTTTCTCTATCCCTCTTCCTAAAAACAAATGTATCCTCCTTTTGAGGAGTTTGGAGGACCGAGGCATCAGTGGTGACTTCTGGTCTAGGAGGCACTATGTTCTGAGCCTGTTGCTCAGTGGAAGTTGGAGTATCAATCACCCTCTCTTGCTGTAAGGGCTGCTGTCTGTCATGTTGCCCTTCTTCATGCTACCTTTCCTGCTGTTGTTGATGCTGTTGCTGCTCTGCTTGCCGCTGTTCTTTATCTAGCTGCTGTGGCTCTTTCTCCATTTCCTTTTCTTTTCCCTTCTCTGATATGTTTTCAACAGCTTTTGTAGTTGGCTGTTGGGCAGTTGAGGAGGATGCAGCTGCTCCAATTTGTGTGCTTGGAAGTGAGCTCACCTGTGAACAAATTTCAAGGTCAGCCATCTTCCTTAGATTCCTTACTGCCCTCAGATTTAGCTCTTCTTGTGATACAGGCTCTTCTAGGGTCCCTCTCCTCCATTTGTCTTGATTAGCATATTTTTCAATGTGAGGGATACTATGATGATCATAGGCAGACAACTTATATTTGAGCCTCCTCATTGTTATAAAATGATTAGGGTCATAGGGTGTCCATGGGAAACTTGTTTGGAGGCCAAGGGACTCAAGCATTCTATCTGCTTCCCTCCATCCTTGCTCCCTCTCGTTATAGATGAGATGGCCAAGTTAGCTTTTGACCTTCAACTGTGCCTTTTTGCCTTTCCCTGAAAAATGTAGCACATCAACTCTGCCAAATTGCCTAAAGTACTCTAGGGCAAATAGCCTCATAGGCACATACTTGGGTAATTTGAAAGGAGGTAGATCACACCCATATATCCTGATGACAGTGTGGTTTTGGTAGAAGTACCAATCCCCAATGCTATAAACTTTGGACAGCTGAAGAATTCTCTGCATGTCATCAGTGAGTCTCGGAGGAGGTGAGCTCATCAGCATTGCCATAGCTGGATGGATGAACAGATCCATGAATTCACAGTAAGTGTATGGAGACTCAGGTCTAATGTGGAAGACAGATGACCAGTAGACCACTGATCTGGGATTGCCTTGGGCATCCATTCTTTTGATTGAAAAGTGAAACTTCTCATGTTGATGATACAAGATCAAATGGTAAATGTAGGAGGTGTATCTGAACACCCTATCTCTCCTTAAATTCATCAATTGCTCATGAATCTTGTCTGATATGTAGGTGGCATAGTCATAGCAGATTGGTGACTTGCCAGGAGTAAACATAAGCATCATTACTAGCACAGTTGCATCAATATGCTCGATTGAACTATATCCCAAGATGGGAGAAATCATATCTGCAAGGTCTCTGCCCAGCTCATTGAGGTATACATGAAGAATTGGAGGGGCCATTAGAATGTTAGTTTTGATGTATAATTGATTGAATTTGACAATTTGAGCATCTGTGAGTTTATCCCCTTGTTTTATCAGATTTATCAGTGATAAAGGAACCAACTTCTTCTGAGGGTTGAAGCAAAGCATGTCTCTGATAGCTTGAGGGGTAACATAGAAAAGTACTGCACCAGATGGGTCAACAACAGCTCGCTGAGAAACATCATATTGTTCAGCACAGAGGTGGATTAGTTCAGGGAACTGGTTGACCTGAGGGAGCTTAAAAATAGGAAGGAAAGAGTCCCATAAGCCCAGTATATCTGTCCCATTTTCATGCTTGGCTTTTAATTCATTCAACAGATGAAGGTGGAATTTGCTGCTCATAAGCTTCTCTTCTGCAATTTGGTAATCCATATCTGCCAGGGCTTGCCATTCCAAGTTCCTTTGAGGGGCATTCAGAGGCTGAACATTTAGTATTATAGGAGGGGCTGATGGGTCCATGGATTTTCTAGGATTGTGGGTAGAGTTGCTATGCAGAGCAACACAATCAGGTTTTCTTCAATGAAAGATGTGAATTGTAGAGGACAGAGAGTGCATGGGAAGGTTGCAGCAATTGAAATACTGCTCTGAGCCAATAAACCAGTAGCAGGACCGAGCAGAGTGACTACTGTGGTGAATTTGGTTACTGAAGGTAGCTGGTTCACGACTGCGCGAACCATCTACAGATTTTAGTTCAATTTGTCCAATGTGGCCTTATAGGAGTGCAATGGATGCACCGGCTGGGTATGAATGCTGGTTCGGTGGAGTTTTAATGGTGAAATTGGCGTTTTAAAGTCTGCTCATAGGCTATACCCGGAATTCACGGAAAAATGGACTTGCAGAGTGAAAATGAAGAATACCTGGTGAATTTGGTCGGCTTAATCTTGCTAATGCGCGAGTGATGGACGCTCTGGCGGTCTCGAAATTTCCTCAGCAGGCTGGTGCAAGTTTTATACGTAAATTGCATGCAGAGCAAACAGTGTCGCTTTTGCCAAAAATAGCAAAAAACGCGAAATTTTCGGTCTAAATATGGATTTTGGCGATTTTGGCGCGTTTTTGTGCTGACGTCAGCATGACGTCATAGGTGGGGTCAGGGTCGGATGACGTCAGCATGACGTCATCAGGCCAGGTGGCGGGCTCTGATTGGTCCACGGGGATGGTGAAGTGGCATGACAGATCGGCCAATGGTTGAGCGCAAAGGTTGACGTGGCGGCATCGGTGGCAGTGACGTGAGGTGACGGGGAGCTGACGTAATATAGGTGGGATGAGGGAAACCGGAAACCGGAGGCGGTTTCATATTGCACCGCTTACGGTACGGTGGCGGTAAGTGTCAGTTGTACCTCCGATAAGCCGTGGAGGGGACGCGTGGATGCCGCATGACGTAACCAAAATACGGCCGTCGGAAGATATCGCCCGGACAGAGGATCTGCTCCGATGCTGTGATGGCCGTCAGATCTGGGGGGGCATGATCGGACGGCTATCGGAGGGTTGATGTGATAGGGGAATAAGGCGGGTAACCAACGGTCGTCGGAAAGGATCCGATGCCTTGAGAGCCGTTGGATCTTCAATTCTTTAATCGGAGGGTCGTTGGGAGGACGAAGGGATTGACAGGTAAGGGGAGGGGCAGGGATTATTTTAATAATTATTCTGGGGATCTGTGCATGGGCGGAAAACTTTGGTATAGTGGGTTTTCACGAATTTTCTGTGGTAATGCGCCCGCCCTTTGGACTTTGGGTAAGAGGGAAAAAGTGGGTTTTCCATGTTTTTAGCCATTTGAAGCGGGTAAGGGTATAAACAAGGCTTTTTAGGAGATTTTATGTGTAAATGGGGGTTAAAAGTGAAAAAATGGATTTGTAAAGGGGAAAGGGGGTTTGGCTTAGGCTTATCACAATGACCAGATGTCATTTGATCCCTTTAGAGAGCATATGGCTATAATGCCAAGGGGGGGATATTTATACAAAATTTGGGGTTTATACACCATGGTGTTAATACTAGTAGGGGAAAGGCAATATAGGGGATTTACATAGTAGAGTTAGAGTTAATATGGATGGGGGAAGTGAATGGAGGGAGAAAACACTAAGTTTACTTGAAACTCACTTAGTTTAGGGAGTAGATCAAAATGAAAAGATTTTAGACAAGAAATGTGGCTTCTAAAAGATTAAGAACCACTATGAAACCATAATTTTTCCATGAATCTCAACTGACGAGGGGATGTTAGTAAATGACATGAAAAAGGGAAAAGGGAAGTTAGTCATGCTTTCTGTTGCAACTTGATGAAGAAGAACACCTTGTCAACTGATTGACTTTGCTTTGGTAAATATAGTTAACACATTTGCAATGGTAAAGATAACCTTTCTACAACCTCAACTACTTACCCATCTACTAGCCTAGCATTTTTTATTTCTTCTTGGAGGGTGCACTTGGACTTGCAAACCCTTACTTGCCTTTTCTTTTCTTTGGCTTTTCTTTTGTTTTTGCTATCTACTTCTACCCTTATCTCTTCCAAGGTCCCAGATTAAGCTGTTGGGAGCCTTTTCTTCTCTACCTGAACTACTTGTCTGCCAAGATTAAACAGTTTGGACAGACTTTCTTCTCTAATCTACAACTGCAAATTTAAACCATGGAATGATCCAGATTAAACTGTTGGACCCTCCATCAAAATTGGGATGTATTAATCTATTTACACACCTTGCACTTCCTTGGAAATATGTGATCTTTGCATGATCAAAGCAGAGCATATTTGGACCTTCCCTTGCCAATCATGAAATATGAAACCTATTGGTATAGGTAGCTAACACCTGCTAAAATTCTAGAATAACAAAATTGATCAGTTAAGCTTAGTTTTTTCTTGTAGAAACATGTAAGAACAATTTGAAGGCTTGGAGAGAAGATTCATATGAATTGATAGAAGCAAGGAAATGAAAAAAATAAATAATCATGCAAGCATCAGAGTGCAAGATAACTAAAGAGAAAATAACTAAAAATATCAGTCCAAACTATATATAAGTATAATCGATTTTGTAAGATTTCAATGATGAATGGATGAGTGTGTGAGATGGATTTAGGTTGTTGGTGTGATTGGTGATTTGGTTAGTGAATTAGAGATTGCTGTGGTTGTTTGTATGGTGGTTTTGGTGAGTGATTGATGAGTCAAATTTATTTTTTTATGTATGGAAGTGGCCTTCATGATTTGAGTATGAAAATTGTATGAAATACGAATCATTGAGGTCATGCAAGTAGTAGGTTGCAGATAAGGGGTTATAGATCCTTCTAGTAGCTGCTGGTAAAAGTTAGGGGTTATAGCTCCTTTAAGTGGTAGATGATAAAATTAGGGGTTGTAGCTCCTTTAAGTGGTGGATGATAAAATTAGGTGTTGTAGCTCCTTTCAGTTGTAGTTGATAATTTATGGAGTAGTCGATTCCTTCTAGTTTTAGCCAAAGAATTTTGTAATAACAAGTGTCATCTTGCCTTGTGAAGTAAATTGAAGAAAAAAATAAATAGTTTGTGTGTTCTCATTGTGTTACTTATGTTATTTCTTACCATGCTCATATGAATTAATTGCTAGAAAGTTTATTCGTGTCCTAATATCATTGCAAGTAAAAGAAAGTTTTAAAATTCCTCCAATACCGATTCACCCCCCTTAGCATTGTCCTAGTTTCTAACAATTGGTAATCAACGAAAACCATGTTACTGCAGATCAATTTAACCACTGGAAGAAATATCAAGGACCATGGAAAACTAGGAAGGAGGATTTACCAATAGGGCATCTATTTTCAATGGGGAAAACTACATGTTTTGGAAAGTAAGGATGAAAACCTACATTTAATAACTTGGAGTTGATGTATGGGATGCTATGGATAATGAATACCAAAAGCCTCCAACAGTGATTAATAAATATCAGAAGATGGAGTTCACATGCAATGCTAAAGCTATGAATGCCTTGCTTGCTGGCCTACCATAATCAGAACTAGTCAAGGTTATGGACTGTTCAATTGAAAAAGCTATTCGGGACAAGATGAGAAGCTGATATGAAGGTGATAACAAGGTAAAACAAGCTAAAATTCAATGTTTTGGAATGAAACTTGAGACTTTAAATATGCATTATGATGAAGATATTGCAAAGTACTTCCTAAGAGTTGATGAGGTTGTGAACACTATACGAGGCCTTGATGAGAAATTAGAAGAACCTGTAGTAGTTCAAAAGGTGCTGATATATCTTCTTGAGTGATTTAATCCAGAGGTTTCATCCAGTGAGGAGATGACCATTCTAAAATCTCTCAATTTGGATCAACTACTTCACACTCTCACTGCTTTGGAGATGAGAATTTCCAATGGAAATCCTATTGCAAAGGAGTCATCCTTCAAACAAAATACAAAGCCAATGGAAGAGAATGATGATTCATGTTGTGAATCAGATAAAGAAACCAAATATGTGAGGAAGCTCAAGAGAGGCTCAGGAAAGTATAAAGGTAAGTTACCTTTTAAGTTCTTTAATTGTGGAAAAGTTGGTTATTATGCTTCCAAGTGTCTTGAGAAGAAGAAGAAGGAATATGACCCAAGAGAGAAGTTTAGGAAAGTGAAAAAGGAAAGAAAGAAGGCTAAGAAGAGAAGTCTCTATACCCAAGAAGCCAACTCTTCTGAAAGTTAAGGCATCCAATCCTATGATGAGAACAAAGATTATGAAGGTCCAAAATAATTTGTGCTCGTGACTATAGAAAAATATAGAAATAGAGGCTATTAAATTTTGATGGTGAACAAGATGAAGTAGATTTAGGAGGAAAATTGGTCAACAAACTTGAAGAGATTGAAAGGTTGAGAAAGAAAAATAAAACCCATAAATAATTGTTGATCAAGGACAATGCTAAAGTTGTTGAACCTTTGTTCCTGGAAATTGAAGAAGGTAAGAAGATTCAAGAGTATTTAAATAAATAGCTCAGTGAGAAGAATAAAGCATGTAGAAGCTTGAAAGATAATTTGTTTTCCTAAGGAAAGAGCTAGAGAACAAAAACATTCAGCCGAGGTTTAATCAGAACTTTGGAAAGGAGACAAAAAATCTAAATGAGCTTCTTGAAGCACATAGAGTCTCCACTAATCAAACTGGTCTTATATTTGAGGCTGAATCTAGCTCATTAACAAAGTCAAATCGAAATAAGTTAATTACCTTTGTAAAAGTAATCCAAAAATAGTGACAAAACATAGTCCAATATGCATCTAAATATATATCAGCAGCAATGAAATAAAAGGAGCTATTTCACTTAGCAAGGAAAGAGAAAAGTTGTAGGAGAAAATTGAAATACATAGAGAGCAACCCAAAAAAGTTTTAGAAATCGGTTTTCTCCAAGGTATGATGGAATATTTCTAGGCTCTTGTTTTACATGCACTAATTGTGGATAGAAGGCAATAAATTGCAGGGTGAATTTATCATACAAACAACTCTGGTCAAGAAGAAAAAAATATCAATCAAATGATCAACCAATCAAGAAGAAGATGAGGAGACCTAGGTACAACAACTCATTTTTTCCCTTGAATAATCTAATTCAATGCTATACTTATCATAACTTTGGGCATAAAGAAACAGATTGCAGATTTGAGAATAAAAGGCTTGATCTAGTTATTGAGCAAACAAGTCAGGAGTCCAAGGTATGGATAGAAAAGGAGAATTCAAAGCAATGTAATATTTTTTTGTATGTTCAAAATGAAGGCATCATTTGTATGTTGACTATGGTTTTCCCAAGCACAGGTTAGGAGAGAAAAGTAAGCTTTTGACATGGAAACCAATTTAAAAAGGTAATGTGAACTTTGGTAATAATGCACTTGGTAATATTGTTGGTAAAGGAGTTTTATGTCTATAAAATGGAAGAGGCAAATCAAATAATGTGTTATTTGTTGATGGGTTGAAGCATAATCTACTTAGTGTGTCTCATATGTGTGACCAAGGCTATGATGTGATTTTCAAGGCTAAGAATTGTCAAATCAAGTTTGCAAGCACTGGAGAAGTTGTAGCTGAAGATGTAAGAACATACAACAATGTATATGTCCTGAAAGAGAAGACAAAGAGGTGTTTTTTGTCGAAGATTAATGAGAGTTGGTTGTGGCATAGAAGACTTATACATCTAAATTTTGATTAGATAGTAAGATTGGGAAAAAAGAATGTTTTCAAAGATCTACCAAAGCTTTCAAAACCTAAGAATACTATTTTCAAGTCTTGTCATTTGGGAAAGCAATTCTGAGTACCATTCAAGCCAAAGGAGAATTCATCGACCAAGCCACTACAACTAGTTCATATGGAATTATGTGTTCCATCAAGAATGTAGACACCCATAGGTAAATCATATTTCATGCTTATTATTGATGATTTCAATAGGACAATGTGGTGTTGGCTTAAGGGGTCATGACCCAGGTTCAAAGTTAGTTATGCCAAAACAATCTATATACTACTGGCCCTTTTTGCATCAATCCATGGTGTGCGGACTAAAGTCTCACCCGGAGCAGTATTGGGGGATTCTGGAACCAAGTTTCTGCACCCAGAGATTGATGTGATGTCCTTTTGCGACCTAGATCTGCCTTCACGCAGATCTCTAAGCCCTTATGGCTTAGCACTATAACTCCCTTCGATCAGCCTCTAGACCTCCGCGAAGGTCTACGACTAGATTTTGCGAACCTTGAAATGATGAATTAGCTTCTTACGTGCACCATAGATTACTCTTAGATCAATATTTACTCTGATCTACCTAAGTGTTTGATAACTTTGACAGAAAGTGTTATGATCTTCGTGTAATCTATTAACATTAATTGAGTTCAAATAATAAGATAGATCAAGTAAAACCACACATCAATACATCATTATTTCATAAAGACATTATTCATCACAACATATATTGCATTCACACATAATAGAAGTAAAGAGATAAAACACAAGAATTTCTAGAACAATCTTCTTTATTGATCTTCAATATGGTTTTACAGACTCAAAACTTCCCTACGCACTCAACTACAGGGGTCCGCTCACTCAGTTGTAGACACTAATCTAGGCCTTTGCGCACTCATCTACATATCCTTTTCCCCTCTAAGACTACTTCTCTGCGCCAAACTTCTTTCTTTGTACCCATAGACAAACTTCGATTACTTGCCTTAGACTCTCTAAGATACACCTATTTATAGATCTTCAAAAAGATGAATCAAGCTTACATAAATGAGGGTAAAACTCTTTTTTGACCCTTAACTAGCTACGCGCTCTGTGACCACAATTTGTAGAGACTTTACATCTTTTTACATCGAACTTGAGCTTTTGCCCCAAAACTGACCTAGGGGAACCCATCCCAACAGGCCCCCAACATAAAGGTCATGGCTCACCCTCAATTCACTCGGTTGGCACAATGATCTTGCTGCGAGGATCCCCCAGCTTCACCTTTACAACTACTACTTCAGCCATGCTCTGCGTGGCTGCCTGCTTTACTTGCTCCACCAGCTGCTTTGTGGCTAGTCCTTCACCGACTTGCTTGATCTTCTGCTGTGTAAGCTGCAAGTTCGCCAACTTTTCCTATATGTTGGCTGAGACCAGGTAGGCTTCATCTAACCAAGGACCCAACTTGGCCTTAAGGACTGCTTCCTTTTTTTGCGTTGCTTCCACCTGTGTAAGAAGTTGCTTTGTCTCCTGCAACTTAGCAAGGTGCTGTGCTGTAGCAATGGTGCATGCCATTGCCCTAACCTCACCGTACTACTACTAGAGCTTGCGGATCTCTATATTCAAAATATACACGGTGGGATCTTCCTGTAAGGTCGTCACCACTTCCATGTTTTGTTCAAATAAAGTCGTGTAGTTAAAGACGACGTCATCCACAGTAGCAATTCCTTCCTTGACGACAGCTTCGCACTATTCCCCATCTTTAGGCGGGGTGGAAGGCTGTGACTTGAGCTCCAGTTCTATGATTTTCATATTAAGTTCAAATTGAACTCTTGCCACTTCTGCTTTAGCATCGCGGATGCCCGCAACAAGTTTCTGGATCTTAGCCTCAAGCAGTGCCTCCTCAGGTATGTGCAACTCCGACACTGTCCTGCATGCTTCTGCCACTGCGGCCCCCAGCAAGGTGCTCTGTGCCTGGATCATTTCGTTTGCCTTCAGGGCCTCAGTCTTCTTGGTGAACATTTTCTCATTGGTCACCCGATATTCACATATTAAGTTGAGAGCGCGCTGCTCCCACGCCCTCAATTTCGCCGTCACACCTGTCTGAAGCGTGTGAAGATATTCGTTGGGGAGCGATGCAATATTGAGGCTGATGTTATTTAGAGTGCTCATTATGATCTTTTCATCGACTGATTCCACGCTCAGGGACCCCTCTAGTAACGTGACTGTCCTGAGGTTCACTGACCGAACAAGTTCTGTAGCCAGACTTGTCCCTTGAGCTAGGCTTGTCTGTGCAACACCCACCTGACTTGCTCCCACTTGTATCCTGCTGGTCTGGATCTGCAGTTCGTGTAGATCCTTCTAAATAGTACCTAATGACTTAGGTGTTGTTGTTCAAATTGCTGCAATATTTCAGTGGTGTCATCGTGCACTTTGTCCCCGATCTCGTCGAGATCACCCTCTGTTAGCGTAATGGGATCCAACAGTGGCTTAGTCACTTTTGACTTCTTTCGGGGCCCCTCCATCTGTTGTTCTCTGTACCTCTTGACTCGGAATGGAGTTTTTTGTCCTTCATCACTGCCACCACCCTGCACTGACTGCTCTTCTTCCTTTGTCTGGGGTGAAGGTGATTTACTGCTTCACTTGGAGTCGCGCAGCTCTTGTTCAACCTATTGCTTTGTAGCATGCTCCTTTTCTAGTCGTGCCTTCTCCTTGGCTTCCTTTGCTGCGCGACCAACTTCTCGACCACCTGTTTCATTACCTCCTCCTTCTTCTTCTCTGTGGAACTCCCAATGCCTTTGCTGGTACCTGTGGCCAAGTCAGAAGGAGAGTGCCAATCTGCTGACCACCACTTGATGACTTCCTGAATCACATCATCTGTGGCAAGATATGGCAGATCGAACCACTTCTGCCCTGGATCCTTCCATGCCCTGATATAGACATGGTGGTGTTAGAGCCTAGATTTGCCTCAGGTTGAAAAGACAAGGTTCTAGGTCCACATCAAACCACGCTCAGCCTCGTAGCTAGCCCTACGAGGACAGGAGAGGGCTCTCTCTGGGTCAATCTCAGCAAAAGATAATTAGATGGGGCTTGAGATGAATGATTTAACAACTAATCTTAGGCTAGGTATGAAGTGCAAGAATTTGATTTGATTTTTTGGGCGTTTTGTTGGAAAAAAGGGACAGGCAAATTTTGGGTCCGGGGATGAGGCCAGATTTTTGCAGAGTTCAGGTAGGGGAAAGATAGGCAGTAGTTTTGATGCTTTGGATTGAATGAATGGGTGGATCAGACTGGTGAGGAGCCAAGGAGGGCAAGAAGGTCTCAAGAGTCCTCCTCAAACAGATGAAAACATGAAGAATTAAACAAAATATCCAGGCAGAGCATAGTAGTCCATGAATTCTACCTTAATCACTCATTTGTTTAATTGCAGAAGACAAGAGAAGGGAAAATGATACACATAAACATCAATGAACTTACAAATACATAGAGAAAAACACCATCAAAACATAGAGCCACATGGATCCCAACAAGTGTTGCAAAACCCTGGTCTTTCCTTTGCCAAAATTGCAGAAATGAAATGTACAATAGAGTGCCAAGCAATCCCAAGTGTCCAACCCTGAAAATGACTTAGAAAATACATGATATAGACTAGCCAAACCTATTCCCTTGCCTCTAGGGGTCGAGTTCATCATTCTAGGAGCTGTTTCAACCAATTCTAAACAAAGCACTGAAATCTAGGCAATCAAACAACTTGCCTCTATATGCTAGGAAACTGATTCATTCATTTAATTTTCACCTTTTAGTGAATGAATCCTCTAGAACAAGTAAACATGTGCCAAAATTACATCATAGTCATCAAGTTACATCAAGATAGATCAATAATTACATCAAAAAGTAAAACTGGTCAAAACTGGGCGAAATTCTAAGCTGCTGAGTGAAAAACAGGCCAAAATTCTCTATGCGCTGCGCTAAAATCTGTATGCGTCGCGCCACTTTGGAGCTGATTTTGAGGCACTTCCCGAAGACCAAATTGAGCCCAAGTGTGCTTGTTGGAAATCCCTGCCTGTATACTTTCCAACCCAAGTGAAATTTCTGAATTTGGATGTCATTTTCCCCTCCAAAACCTCAATCTCCCAAGACTGCTTCCTGTGTGTCAAAATAGGGGTAGTGAGGTCATTTTTAGGGTGTTTTTGACCCTTTAGGAAACCCAGAACTTGATGAAATCCTTAGGTAATCCATGAGCATGCATAAATTTTGATGAAAAATCCAAAAATGTAAAGTTTTCCTCTTGGAGATCTCCCAATTATAAGCGCGCGCCAAGTGGCGCTACGTGTTGGGCAGAAAAGCCTATTTTAAAGCCAAAAATTCAAAATGGACAAAATTTTCTCCAAATTTCTTGAAATTTGGGCTGTAGGTCCCCAATCAAGTACCATACTCAGCTAAAGAAGCTTTGGCCAAAATTTGGAGTCAATCATGCTCCTTTTGCCTCTTTTGCTTCTTTCTTGCCTTCTTCAATTTTGCCTTTAGATGCCTTATTCGTGCCTTGGAACTCATATGTCGTGCCCTGTAATGGAAAACCATGTGTCTCAACAATGTTTTATCTCTATCGGCCTTGTGCAGCAGTCTCTCCAAGTGGATGTTGATTCTTTCGAGCCAAGACTCCCGATCCTCATTAATCTCTTGCTCCAATGAAGTGAGGTCAATCCTCCTCCTTTGTGCAGCTTGGTGATTTTCGCGGATGTTTTGTAACTCCATGATTGCTTGCTGATCTTCAAGCTGTTTGTTCCTCTGCTCCTAGTATTTCATAGTCCACTTAGCCCTCTCCAAGTCAAGGGATAAGGCTTTGATCTCATGGAAATATCTTCATAAAGACACGACTTTGATTTTTGTTTCTCATAAACCCATCTTTGTAATGTTTAGCTCGACACTTTTTCACATTTAATATAACTCTGTTTTTCAATTTTTTTTTTTTTTTTTTTTTTTTGGCTTAAATGATGAATCTTTTTGGCTATTTTTGCAGGGATAATGGCATGTCTTGACAAAGGAAGACCAGGGCTGCATCTGAAGAATTCAACAACTGAAAAACTTTTGAAAATTACATGGCAATTTATTACAAAACGAAATGACGAATTTTCTTCAAAACAGAGTTTTGAAGAAAAGTCATAGTCGAGCATATGATGATGAAAATATTGGAAATGAAAACTTATTAAGGACCTCCCTCATGGGTCTGCTGGCATTATTGGACACTTTGAAGACACAATTTGTGAAACCCTAGACCTAGTAACTGAAATGACTCTGCTGATCAAAAGACTAAAACAAAACTGTAAGTGACTTTAAAATTTGATTTTGACGAACAGACCTGAGCCAGCAGGTATAAGGCATGAGGGGTAATGAATAACAAGACCCTCCCGTCAGATTATGACATGCCCCTAGTGGAATGCAACTGAGTGAATCGAGCGAGACACCTAAAAATGAAATGCAATAAGAGAAATGATCTCTGACGGAGGGATGTAAAGACCGACTCTAACATTGGCTCCAATGGGGATGGTAGCTCCTGGGAGGTGCCAAGAACGGCAGATCTCTGGAAGAGCTAGACAGTGCCTTCGTCCATTGGGCTATGGAGTCATTATTTCGACAAACAACACAAGACTTTGACTCATTTATTGACTGAAACCTGACTCAAACTGACTCAATTGTGAAACTGAAATGACTGAAAAATTGACTCGACAAATTGAACTCAAAACTGAAATCTTTCTTCAGAATTATAGCCTTCACTTCGGGCCCCAGACTGAAGAAAAGATCACAGCACACACTTGCAATGATATTGAAATAAAATGGTATTTACAGTGACAATGTAAACAGCAGAAATAACTCAGAAATGATACCGCTTGAGGAGCTGACCATTGACCGGCCCTCCTAGACAATCTTCTCCATTCATCTCCTTCAGAAGAAAGGCATTCTGACCCCGATATGCTGCAATTTTGAAGGGACCTTTCCAGAGATTCTCGAATTTACCGTGCTTGCCCTTTTCCTCATTCCTTGCATCCCATTTCAGCACCACATCATCCAACTGAAATTTGTCCGCCTTTGCTTTTCTATCATAAATTTTCTTAATTCTCTCCTGCAACTTGAACATGTTTTGAAAAACATCTTCCCGTGTCTGCTGCAAATGGATCATTTGATTTAATCTTCTATGCATTGTATCATCTTCACTACCAGCCTCCTGAAGAAGTTTGACTACCGGAGCTGCGAGAGAGGTAGGAAACACTGTATCAACTCCATAAAATAGCTCAAAGGGGGACATGCCAATGGATTTCTTTTGACTCGCTCGATCAGCCCAAAGTGCATGGACCAATTTCTTATGCCAACTCTTCTTGTTTATTTCCAGCATCTTTTTAATGATATTAACCAAAGATTTGTTGGAAGACTCCACCAATCGATTGCCTTGTGGATGATAGGCGGTTGAGTGCCCCAAAGTAATGTGATATTTATTACAAAACTCAACCATCCTTTTTGACTTGAAAGCTTCTGCGTTATCAGTGATTAGCTTATTTGGGCAACCAAAATGAGACAAAATATTATTCTCAAGGAATGAAATTATTACCGCATCCGTAGCTTGCCTAGTGGGAATTGCTTCGATCCACTTCGTGAAATAATCTGTTGCCGTGAGGATCCATCTATGCTGACCTGAAGAAGCAGGATGAATTTCACCAATGAAATCCAACCCCCATTGCTGAAAAGGAGCACTCACCTCAATGGGCTTAAGCGGAAAAGGCTGTAATTTCTGCTTTCCTTCAAAAATCTGACAGTTATGACAGCTCTTGACAGTCTTGAACACATCAGCAAACAATGTTGGCCAATAGTATCTGGCTCTCAGAATTTTATTTGCCGTTGTTTTCCAAAAAAGGTGACCACCACAATCTCCTTTATGGAAATCCTCCATGACCTGCTTCGCTTCTTCTTCCACCAAACAATTTAACAAAACACCACTGGGATCTTTCCAATAAAGTGCAGAATTCAAAATACAAAACTTAGCAGCCTTTAACTTAAGAGTTCTAGCTTTGTTTCTAGCCATACCAGGTGGTGAGGACAAATTCTGAAGCACATATATGATATCTGAATACCATGGAGAAAGAACAAAGATTTCAGCTACCTGAATTGATGGACCTTGCTCATTTTCATCGGACATAGCAGCAATCAGATTTATGTCTAAGACATGTAGATTTGATTCAGCCATTAACTTTGCCAATCCCTGTCCTTTAACAAGCTTTGTGGGCTTTATCTCCACATCATACTCTAGCAAAGCTGCAATCCACTTGCCACGTCTTCCTTCTGGATCTGTTTGTACCAAAATATCTTTGACAGTAGCATTAGGAACATAAGCCAAAATATGGGAATGCAGAATATATACGCGAAAATCTTTCAATGCTTTTACAAGTGCAAGGGCTTGCTTTTCAATGATGTTTTATTTCAAAGCAGCATCTCTTATAGTTCGGCTAAAGAAAGCAATTGGTCTTTCATGCTCATCTTTTTTCTACATTAATACAGCTGCCATAGTATGCTCCGAAGCAAATGAAAACAATATAAAATCCTGAGTGTAATCTGGGCTGATTAGAACCGGAGCTGAAGAAAGAGCCAATTTTACTAGATTGAAAGATTTTATAGCCTCTTCGGTCCATTTCACTTGGCTGTCCTTCTTAAGCATGTTTGTAATCTCTCTTAGGTGTTCAGCAAGATTAGGTACAAAGCAGCATAAAAAATTCATCTTACCATTAAAAGATTGAATCTCCTTCTTGTTCCGGGGAATATCTATTTGCTGAATCACCTCTACACGTGTTGGATCAATAAGAATTTCATCTTTTAAGATAATGTGTCCAAGAAGTTTGCCCTCATCCATGGCAAACAAGCTCTTCTTCGGATTCAACGACACACCATATTTTCTGCACTTTTGAAAAACAATTTTCAAATGATACATGTGTTCTTCATCTGAATTAGAAAACATCGTCAAATCATCAAGGTACACCACCAAAAAGACATCCTTCTCATTTGCAAAAGCCATATCCATTGCCCACTGAAATGTGGCACCTGCGTTCTTCAAACCGAAAGGAATTTTAGCGTAATGAAAAGTCCCCCATGGAGTGGTGAACGCTATTTTGTCTCAGTCATCTTCATGGACCAAAATTTGGTTATATCCAGAATAACCATCGAGTAGTGACATACGAGATGCTCCAACTACTCGCTGAAGTATGTGATCCATTTTTGGCAGCGGATAATTATCCTTCAATGAAACTTTGTTGAGATTCCTAAAATCAATGCACAAACGAATCTCACCTGTGTTCTTTCGTACGAGCACCAGATTAGATATCCAATCGGAAAATCTGATGGGGACGATGATTCCTGATTTGTACAACCTATTTATCTCCTTCTCAATTGATGGCAACAATTTTGGATTAAGCCTTCTTAACGTCTGTCTGAAAGGTTTCTGATTAGGCTTAATAGGAATTGTGTGCTGAATTATATTGGTATCATATGTCTTCAAATCAGAATAGTCCCAGGCAAAGACATCAACAAAAGATGAAAACAAATTGATATATTTGGCCTTTACCTTTTGTGGCAATGTTTTGGACAGCTTTACCATCTTCGGATGTTCGGCTGTTCCAATATTCACCTCTTCGACTCCCTTCTCTGTTGGCTGCAATGTTGGTTTGCAGGCTACGTCATCATGATCAAAGAGTTCTTCTAAAGGTATCAAGCCTTTAGGAATCACATTATCTTTGAGCAGCAACAGTTACATTTGATTGATCTGCACGTCATCTTTACCATCATCATGTTCTACATCAATTGAGGTATCTTTGAACTTACCTTTGTTTTGCAGAAAATCATCAATCTCCTCATCATCTTGAAAAACTTGCCAATATCTCTGATTGTCCGGGACAGTCGGCCGATGTTTCACATGGATTTCAAATTTATTACTTGAGTTCATAGGAATCTTCAAATTACTTGCTGCCTTAGCAAGTGCATCAGCAATACTATTTTGAATACGAGGCACACACGTCAAGGTATAATCTGAAAACAACTTCAAAATGTCTAGAACAGCATTCCGGTATGCCCGCATCCGAGGATGCTTTGCTTGATATTCACCTTTAACTTGCTTAATCACCAATTTGGAGTCACCATATATAGCAATCCTCTTAGCATTCAACTTTCTTAGAATTTTTAGGCCAGAAATCAAAGCTTCATGCTCAACCTCATTGTTTGAGAAATCAAAAGCAAGCTTGTAAGAACATACCCGCACATTACTAGGCACTTTGTTCGGAGCAGAAAAAGGACTCCGTACCCAAATACCAATTCCAGCACCATCATTTCCTACTGCTCCATCGAAATCCATGGTCCACAGACCATCTTCCTCTTCTTCTAAGTGTTGAAACTATGTTTATTGTATTTTTTTTGCTTGCTGTCCATTATCTTTTCCTGATCACTGAATGGTATTGTCTTGTTCTTGACTTTCTTTCTTCAAAACTTCTCTGAAATTCTCTGCTATTTCTAGAATATCATCTGCTGCAACTAACTGACTATCAATCTCATTGAAACTGTCTGCATACAAAACAAAATACTCTAAATCTGTATGTACATAATTAATCGGATGATTAATTGGTTTCTCCTTGCTTGTAATCATGTATTTCATTTTTTTCTCCCGATAAAATTTTCTCATTTGGCCAAACAAAGGAATTGTTGCATAGGAGAAATCAAGTTGCATTGTTCCTTTAATCTTTTCTCCCCAAGATCTAGAAAGAAGCATTCCAAATCTAGGAGGTATATCCGCCACCACCACATCCATCAAAACATTTTTTGCCGGAATCTGATCCAAACTGACCACCAAGTCTTTAATGAGCCCAATACATCTCACCCTGCTAGAATCAAATGAATAAAGATCATGGTATTTCCTAGTGATGTCCAAACCCAACTTCTCCATGATAGCCTTCGGCATAAGATTGTGGGAGGCGCCAGAATCAAACATAGCATTATGCAACACAAATTCATGCACTCTCAAATTGATATAAAAAGGAGGCACATCACTGTCTGGAGACTCACCATTCAATGCTGGTCCAAAAATTAGTTCAGGTTGATCATCTTCCACACTCACCATATCAGACATTGGATCAAAATTCAAAATTTTGGAGACCTGACCTCTATAAGGGAATGGATACCTTCAATTTAGAAATTTCATTTTCTAAACTAAAAGCAGAAGTCCTTTCTACTTCTTTGGCTAGAACATCTTTCTTTTCAGCTTTATCTTTTGATACAATTGGCTGATTGACTCTTTCATTTGCTGGTGGAGATTTGCTAGGAGTAGGATCAGCAACTTCTTTTCCTCTATTTGGTACAATAGGTGGATCATTCTTAGATGCTGGAATGTCATTTCTTTTCTAGATTGGATTGATGGGGACATTTCTGTTTCTTAATGAATACTGACGCTGTTGGGTGGACAAAGCATGCATATAACCTCTCTGATACTCATCCGACTCCTCTTCAAGAGCTGTATCATTTGCCAAGATAAAATCTGCATCCTCCTGTACAGCTGAACTTTCTGCATACTCATCATCTTCAGTGATAAAGGTGGGCATATCATCAGGAGTAAAGAAGTGATTTTCTTCCCCTATTACATTGTCTTCATCATTAGATTCGGGACCAAAAAAATTCCGCTGAAGAGGTGTCTTTACTTGCTGCTGTTGTGATACCGGTTCTTGTGTTCGCTGCTCACGCTGTTTGATCCTGAATTGAGGTTGCTGCTGTCCACGAAAAGGATTCTGGATCTGCAGTTCAGGCTTATCAAGTGCTAACCTTTCAATCATCTTTTCTACCTTGCGGAGCACCTGATCTGAGGTAGAAGATTCTTCCTTTATTGAAACTCTCTTCTCGGTTTTCAATCTAGCTCTCTTGTCATTCAAATTTGCCTCAACAGTAACAGTGATTTTCTGCATTTCTTCTAAGGTAGCCGGATCTCTCTCTCTTAATTGATAAGCCATGTCCAGATGAAAACCATCCGGGAACTTTAGCAAAGCTGACTTTCTAGTTGGCCTTAAATCATCAGGAATTGCATTATAAACTGCATTAAATCTAATACAATAGTCTTGCACGGACTCACCAGCATTCCACTTGATCTTGGTATATTCAGAAGTGATTTGAATAGGATCTTTCTTTACTTCCCAGTGATCCAAGAACTGTCTTTGAAGCTCTTCTAATGTGGGAATACTTCTAGCTGTCAAAGCTCTAAACCATTTTCTTACCTCACCTGCGAAAGTCTGCATGAATAATCTCATGGTCACGTTTTCTGCATCAATCTCATGAAGCTCGAAGAAATCCGTCATTTTTTCCACATGTTGCTGAGCCGTGGTACCTTGAGGAGTGCCATCAAACAAAGGAATTTTACTCTGATAATTTGTGGGCATGTCGCCCAAAACATGAGGCAGCGTGAGAGGTGCAAACCGAGCAGCCATTGCTCTTGGTGGATTTGCAATCGGTCTTGGTGAAGTTGGAGGAGTCGGTGTAGCTGATGTGTGAGGTGTGTGAGGAGGTGTATGCAGAGGTGAAGCAATCTTGGATGTAGAAGGAGTAGATGGAGGTGAATTTACAATAGACTTTTGATCAGAAATAGTAGGCTGAGGGGGAAGGGTGGGAATGAAGGGAGGTTCGGTGGGAATTTTTGAGGTGGATGTCGTTACGGAAGATCCGAGGGATGCAGATGCAGCTTCTAGGAAATCAGCAATATTTGAAGCGTGGATTTCACTTTGGAGGTGCTTCAAGATAAAATTCTCAATTGATTTATTGTTTCTTTCAACTTCAAGCGCTGCAGCAAAGTCAGGATTTGGAACTATAGAACCAAGAGCACTTTCGGATTTGGTTTCAAACAATGACAATTCAAACTTTTCATCAAAATCAAGCTCTTCAAGATACTTAAAAATTGCAGGACATGAACGAGATTTAAACACGGGAGTCACAGAGCTCTCTTGACGAACAATTCTTGAAATCAGATTGGGATTTTCGTAGACAGGGGGAGGATTTGGATCTGGATTAGCTCTGGTATATCTCTTTGAAGCCAACGTGTTATTTTCAAGAAATCAAAGGGACATAAACAACTTGTTCAGCCTTTCAAATTCTAAACTTATCATCCAAAAGCTTAGAATTCTCAAATGTACTGGGGCGATTTACAGGTCAAGTGTCACGATTACAAGCTAGACCGGAGATTGACTGAAGCAGCGTTTATCTACTTGCACTAATGCAAAGCAAAAGCGTTTCGAAGGCTACCTGGCATAACTTCAAATGACATCAACAAGCAAACCATTTTCTTCCCCAGTATGGTCGCCACTATGTTAGAGCCTAGATTTGCCTCAGGTTGAAAAAACAAGGTTCTAGGTCCACATCAAACCACGCTCAGGAGAGGGCTCTCTCTGGGTCAATCTTAGCAAAAGATAATCAGATGGGGCTTGAGATGACTGATTTAACAACTAATCTTAGGCTAGGTATGAAGTGCAAGGATTTGATTTGAGTTTTTGGGGGTTTTGTTGGAAAAAAGGGACAAGCAAATTTGGGTCCGGGGATGAGGCTAGATTTTTTCAGAGTTCAGGTAGGGGCAAGATAGGCAGTAGTTTTGATGCTTTGGATTGAATGAATGGGTGGATCAAATTGGTGAGGAGCCAAGGAGGGCAAGAAGGTCTCAAGAGTCCTCCTCAAACAGATGAAAACATGAAGAATTAAACAAAATATCCAGGCAGAGCATAGTAGTGCATGAATTCTACCTTAATCACTCATTTGTTTAATTGCAGAAGACAAGAGAAGGGAAAATGATACACATAAGCATCAATGAACTTGTTGACACCTAATCCGAAACGGATGGGTGAACTGGACAGTCATCTAGAAGATGAACTGATCCGTTTTGTGTATGTATATAAATAATAGTTGGCTAATGAATAAAATCATCAGTTCTTTCTTGCGCTCATTAATTTCTGGAGTTAACCTGGCCTGCCATGGTATCAGAGCACAGGTCCCAAAATAGTGTAACTCCTGCTGAGCGCTGCATCATCTTGAGCGATTCCCTGACACTGAGCGCCTCTGTCCTGAGACTGCGTGCTTCTGGCGGTGTCCTGAGCGCCTCTGGCATGACAGAATATGGTGCGGTGAGCGTGGAATGCGCTGTTGAATGTAAGCTCCGTTACCTTATGCGTTGATGCGTTTCTGCTGTCGTAACCATGGTAAAAGACTATCCCATTCCATTCAAACAAAACTGATATCAAGTAGTCTATACTGTTGAAATAGTCTCGACTAGGGTTCCTCCCCATCGCTCTCACTCTGCTTTCAACAACAACAGTAGTTTCACACTTGCAGTGTGTTTGATGATATGGTGACTGCGTTTTTTCTTGAAGAATGACTGCGTTGTATTGAAGCCTGACATGAAGACTGCGTTGTATTGATGTATATGAAGACTGCGTTTGTAAAAAAAAAAAGAATGCGACTGCGTTTTTATTGTAATGGTGACTGCGTTTTTGGTGTAAGAATGACTGCGTTCCTTCTATTGTAAGAATATCTCCTTTTTCTTCCTTCTCGCTCGCCACTGATGTTCAGAATGTTATCATCTTCCACTTGAACCTTGATGTCGTTGGATTTAAGACCAGGCATGTCGATTATAAAGACGTAAGAGTGAGGGTATTCTTTCACATCCACGGGAGTCGAAGCCGTGACCTCGCTGTCACGCACATAAGAGCGAGTTGGGGCGTGGAGGAGCCTCTCCGTGGCCTCGCTGTCACGCACATAAGAGCGAGTTGGGGCGTGGAGGAGTCTCTATCCATCTCGTCCGGTAAGCTCAGCAGCACGGTACTCACTAAGCTCAGAATATCTCGCTTGACGGCCTTTTTCTTATTTTCTCTTCGTTGATAATCAGAGCGGCGATAGAATCGCTAGTCGGTCGTGTGTTGCTTAGGGTCTTAACAAAGATTTGCATCTTGAAGTCGGGATAAAGTTAATAAGGAAGACCTGTAAAGCTCTGAAAATATCGCCGGTTATCGCACTGGTAGGAGAACGCAAGCGAAAATATATACTCTGCTCACAGCACCGGTCCCCTCATACGTTGGTGGTATCCGCTCCCAATTTTTAATTGGTATATGCTGAAGACCTCGTTCCTGTTGATGCGTTCCATTTGAACTGCTGCTTGTGCTTGATGCGTTCCTGTTGATGCGTTCCTACATGGTATGCTTGTGATATGTTGTTTTATGAAGTTATTGGGACTCAGAAAATTCCTTTACAAGCTGCCGAAGTTTGGAAATGAGAGCCTTTTGCACCTCTGTTTGATTATGGTAAATGATTTGCGCAGTTTGACTATGCATATAACCAAATGACTTGCGCAGTTTGTTTATGTATATGACTTTAAACCTGATTCATCTCAAAAATTTTGAGAATGACAAGAGAAATGATTTTAATGGCAGTATAATGTGTGCCGTTGATATGTATTTATGATGGCAGTTTTTGTATTGTAAGCAGTTTTTCAAAAGGGGTTATATAAGCAGTTTCAAAAGCATTCAAAGTCATATCAGTCAGAACATTTGCACAGTTTGTTTTTATGCTGTATTGAAGCACAAAGTGTTATAATATTTCAATGAAATTCTGATGCCTTCTGTCACACATTAAAGGGATTTGAAAGGAAAGTTTTTTTTATCAGCAGAAATATTTTGTTACAGTATGCATTCAAGAGAAAGAAGAAGATATTTCAGAGGCAGGGGGGCAGACACCCTCAAGAAGAAAAGGCAGACTTACATTGCATTCACTGCAAACAAAATGGATCTCATGATGCTTCTACATGCAAGTTACCATGGGAAAAGATTGAGCAAAGAAGAAATCAGCAGAAAGGTAAAACTGATGACACAGACAAAGGTAAACCACCTGAATCCGCTCACTATATTGAGGCACAATGTAACATTGGAGTAAATGAAGATCTGTTTAATGCTTCACTTACTTCTTCGAAAAATGACTGGTTGCTTGATTTAGGAGCAACTTGTCATATGACTCATAGGAAAGATTTTTTTGAAGATTTCACTGATAATGTTGATGGAGCAGTATACTTTGTAGATCAGTCAAAAATCAAGCCATCAGGGCTTGGCACAGTCAGGCTTAAACTGCCTGGTCTTCCAGACTTTCTTCTGGATCATGTTCTATATCTCCCACAGCTCAAGAGAAACTTGCTGTCCCTGGTCCACATCCGCCAGCAAGGTCACTCCATTCATATGTTTGATGGAAAGCTTGAGGTAAGAAAGGCATCTGACCATTCACTTGTCATGAGGGGTATAGAAGAAGAAAGACTTCTTAAACTGCAAGGAACCTCTGCTCATGCACAACATTTTTCATATATTTCTCATCATGATGAAGGTACACTTCCATCAAGTTTATTATGGCATGCTAGATTTGGACATTTAAACTATGATAGTCTTCGCTTGTTGAAGAAAAATGGTGTTGCTGGTTTGCCTACAATTCCCAGAAAACATAAACAATGTGATGCTTGCATTCTAGGAAAGCATAGCAAACAGTCTTTTCATGATTCACATTCAAGAGCACATAGGAAGCTTGAACTTATTCATTCAGATTTATGTGGTCCAATGCCTGTTCCTTCTGCAAATGGAAATAAGTATATCATGACATTTATTGATGATTACACCAGAATGTGTTGGGTTTACTTATTGAAGAACAAATCTGATGCTTTTCAAACATTCAAGAATTTTCATAAATGGATTGAAAATGATGCACAATCTCATATTGGGTCTATTCGCACTGATAATGGAAAAGAATATACATCAAATGAATTTGAACACTATCTTCGCCAACATGGGATTAAACATCAAACAACTGTGCCTTATAATCCTCAACAGAATGGTGTAGCTGAAAGAATGAACAGAACAATTTTGAATATGGTACGATCCATGCTTTTCTTCAAAAATGTAAAGACAATGTTTTGGGCTGATGCTGTTCTATGTGCTGCATATATAAAGAATAGATGTCCATCTAGTGCTATAAGAAACAAGACTCCTTATGAATTATGGTATGGACATGTTCCTTCGGTAAAACATCTCAGGATATTTGGTTCCACCTGTTATGCTTTAATACCAAAGGTACATAGACACAAACTTGGTGCTAGAAGTCGTAAGTGTATCTTCCTGGGGTATTCAAACACCTCTAAAGCATACCGCCTTTATGATGAAGTAAATAAAAAGTTTGTTTTATCTAGAGATGTCATTTTTCTTGAATCATCCAAATCTGACAGTGTTGTTGAGCGGCAACTAGATCGCTTGGATAGATTCACAAAACCGAAATCATTCCAAGAGTTTGATAATCAGATTCCACATCTTGAAGGGGGGATTCCTATACTAGATCAACATGTGGAATCTTCTTCTGAAGAACAATCTCCCTTGCATGACACTCCAACAACGGATGATGCTTTAAGTGATGTAATTGATAGAATTGGGAGACTCAATCTTGATTCAGACCCAACTCAATCAACAGAATAGCCTGGACCATCTCAGAAAGGTCCCCAAAAGTGGCTGACAAAGACACTTGAAAGTGTTCATCCTGATGAAATTGGAAAAACAGGAACCAGAAATACAAACCGACAAGATGGAGGTGATGTAGATAACTCTAATTCACCTGTTGATATGGATGTTACTTATGATTGTGAATTGAACTTGTCTACAGATTTTGAACCAACTTCCTTCAAAGAAGCTTCTTCTCATGATGAATGGAAAGAAGCGATGCAGAAGGAGTATGATGCCCTCATAAAGAATGGCACTTGGAAGCTGGTTGATCCTCCATTTGGAACCAAACCTATTGGCTGCAAGTGGGTCTACAAGAACAAGTACAAAGCTGATGGCTCACTTGACAAGCACAAAGCTAGGCTTGTGGCAAAAGGTTTTGCACAGAAGGAAGGGGTTGATTATGAGGAAACTTTTGCTCCCACAGCAAAATGGGCCACCATCCGGACACTCTTTGCACTAGCTGCTCAGAACGGTTGGAAAGTCCATCAAATGGATGTAAAAACTGCATTCTTGAATGGAGATCTAAAAGAGAATGTTTTTATGTCCCAGCCTGAAGGATTTGCTGTGAAAGGACATGAACACAAAGTATGCAAACTTGTGAAGTCCTTGTATGGCCTCAAACAAGCACCACGAGCCTGGTATGAAAAACTAACTGAGCATCTTCTGAAACTCAACTTCAATCATTTTGATCTTGATGATGCAACTTTATTTGTCAAGAAAGTTGGCAAAACAGTTGTATATCTTGTGGTAAATGTAGATGATCTTTTAATGACAGGGAACAATGAAAGCTATATTGCATCCATAAAGAAAGAATTAGGAAATTTTTTTGAAATGACTGATTTGGGCTATGTTCATTACTATCTTGGCATTGAAGTAACCCAACATCCAAAGTCCATATTTCTTTCTCAAAAGAAATACATTGGAGATTTGTTATACAGATTTGGCATGACAGAGTGCAATCCCCTTTCTACTCCAATGGAACAAAACTTGAAGCTCACATCTACTGAAGGAAAGGAATTTGAGGATGCAACAAAGTATAGACAGCTTGTAGGAAGTCTCATCTACCTCACTACTACCAGACCAGACATTTCATTTGCTGTTGGAATCCTCTCCAGGTTTATGCAAAAGCCTTGTGAGGGACATTGGTTTGCTGCAAAAAGAGTTCTAAGGTACTTGAAGGGAACTCAAGACCTTGGAATCAAGTATACACAGGTGGACGACTTCAACTTGATTGGATACTCTGATTCAGACTTCGATGGAGACAAAGAAACTGGGGTATCTACTTCAGGATATGCTATGAGTCTTGGATCAGGAGCTGTCTCCTGGAGATCACGCAAACAATCAGTACCAGCAGATTCCACAACAGAAGCAGAATATGTGGCAGCAGCTGAAGCAACGAAAGAAATTGTGTGGCTCAGGAAAATTCTTGAAGACTTGCAGGTAAAACAAATACAATCAACTCCACTCATGATTGATAACACCTCTGCAATAAAGTTGGACAAGAACCCAAAGTTCCATGATCGTACTAAGCACATCAATACTAAATATCATCTGATCCGACATCATGTTGAGGCCAAAACAATCCATCTCCGTCATTGTTCCACAAACGAGCAAATTGCAGACATCTTCACCAAAGCGCTTGGAAGAGAAAAGCTTGAAAGATTCAGAACGATGCTTGGACTCACCAACATCCCTTCAGATTAAGGGGGGGAATGTTGACACCTAATCCGAAACGGATGGGTGAACTGGACAGTCATCTAGAAGATGAACTGATCCGTTTTATGTATGTATATAAATAATAGTTGGCTAATGAATAAAATTATCAGTTCTTTCTTGCGCTCATTAATTTCTGGAGTTAACCTGGCCTGACAGAACTTACAAATACATAGAGAAAAACACCATCAAAACATAGAGCCACATGGATCCCAACAAGTGCTGCAAAACCCTGGTCTTTCCTTTGCCAAAATTGTAGAAATGAAATGTACAATAGAGTGCCAAGCAATCCCAAGTGTCCAACCTTGAAAATGACTTAGAAAATACATGATATAGACTAGCCCAACCTATTCCCTTACCTCTAGGGGTCAAGCTCATTATTCTAGGAGCTGTTTCAACCAATTCTAAACAAAGCACTGAAATCTGGGCAATCAAACAACTTGCCTCTATATGCTAGGAAACTGATTCATTCATTTAATTTTCACCTTTTAGTGAATGAATCCTCTAGAAAAAGTAAATATGTGCCAAAATTATATCATAGTCACCAAGTTACATCAATATAGATCAATAATTACATCAAAAAGTAAAACTGGTCAAAACTGGGCGAAATTCTGAGCTGCTGAGTGAAAAACAGGCCAAAATTCTCTATGCACCGCGCCAAAATCTGTATGCGTCACGCCACTTTGGAGCTGATTTTGAGGCACTTCCTGAAGTCCAAATTGAGCCCAAGTGTGCTTTTTGGAAATCCCTACCTGTCTACTTTCCAACCCAAGTGGAATTTTTGAATTTTGATGTCATTTGCCCCTCCAAAACCTCAATCTCCCAAGACTGCTTCCTGTGTGTCAAAATAGGGGCAGTGAGGTCATTTTTAGGGTGTTTTTGACCCTTTAGGCAACCCAGAACTTGATGAAATCCTTAGGTAATCCATGAGCATGCATAAATTTTGATGACAAATCCAAAAATGTAAAGTTTTCCTCCTGGAGATCTCCCAATTATAAGCGCGTGCCAAGTGGCGCTACGCGTTGGGCAGAAAAACCTGTTTTAAAGCCAAAAAATTCAAAATTGACAAAATTTTCTCCAAATTTCTTGAAATTTGGGCTGTAGGTCCCCAATAAAGTACCATGCTCAGTTAAAGAAGCTTTGGCCAAAATTTGGAGTCGATCATGCTCCTTTCGCCTCTTTTGCTTCTTTGTCGCCTTCTTCAATTTTGCCTTTAGATGCCTTATTCGTGCCTTGGAACTCATATGTCGCGCCCTGTAATGGAAAACCATGTGTCTCAACAATGCTTTATCTCTATTGGCCTTGTCCAGCAGTCTCTCCAAGTGGATGTTGATTATTTCGAGCCAAGACCCTCGATCCTCATTAATCTCTTGCTCCAATGAAGTGAGGTCAATCCTCCTTCTTTGTGCAGCTTGGTGATTTTCGCGGATGTTTTGTAACTCCATGATTGCTTGCTGATCTTCAAGCTGTTTGTTCCTCTGCTCCAAGTATTTCATAGTCCACTTAGCCCTCTCCAAGTCAAGGGATAAGGCTTTGATCTCATGGAAGTATCTTCATAAAGACATGACTTTGATTTTTGTTTCTCATAAACCCATCTTTGTAATGTTTAGCTTGACACTTTTTCACATTTAATATAACTTTGTTTTTCAATTTTTTTTTTTTTTTTGATTTTGGCTTAAATGATGAATCCTTTTGGGTATTTTTCCAGGGATAATGGCATGTCTTGACAAAGGAAGACCAGGGCTGCATCTGAAGAATTCAACAACTGAAAAACTTTTGAAAATTACATGGCAATTTATTAAAAAACGAAATGACGAATTTTCTTCAAAACAGAGTTTTGAAGAAAAGTCATAGTCGAGCATATGATGATGAAACTATTGGAAATGAAAACTTATTAAGGACCTCCCTCATGGGCCTACTAGCATTATTGGACACTTTGAAGACACAATTTGTGAAACCCTAGACCTAGTAACTGAAATGACTCTGCTAATCAAAAGACTAAAACAGAACTGCAAGTGACTTTAAAATTTGATTTTGACGAACAGACCTGACCCAGAAGGCATAAGGCATAAGGGGTAATGAATAACAAGACCCTCCCATCAGATTATGACATGCCCCCTAGTAGAATTCAACTGAGTGAATCGAGCGAGACACCTAAAAATGAAATGCAATAAGAGAAGTGATCTCTGACAGAGGGATGTAAAGACCGACTCTAACAGGTAGAAGTCTTCCTTGAACTTTGTGTACTCTGATAACTGCTCATACACGGTTGGGGACAACCGTGGCCGCTGGTTGATGGCCATGCGAATGCTCGACTCCATCAAAACCCATAAAATTTTCATTTCTATGACCCGTGCGGGGTCCTTTATGGCTTAAAGGGAGGAAAAATGGGCAGCCTTCGGCAAACCTGCCTCTAATGGGGGGAATTGACTGTCCTCCGGTAGCTCCCAAGCAACCATCACAATAGAGAGCAGTGACCATGCATAGTGGAAGGTCTTGCTCTTGTCTTGAGCCTCATGACAATTTACAAGGAACTCTCTACATAGATAGCGTGACTAGTTAAATTGCACACCTTCTGCGCATTGTGCAGCTAATGAGGTAATGAGCGTTGGAACCTTATCCGTGCGACACTTCCTCATGACCTTACCAGCTAATATTTTCGTCGCAATTTTCAGTGTGTGGTTGTTGATGGATGCTATGGAGTACCTACACGACTTTTTGATAAGCTCAAATTTCACCTTCATCTTCTTTTCCAAGTCGCGCTCACTTGTTTTTTCGCCAAACTCCTTGGTCAGATTCAAGCCTTCATGCGGTAGGAGCGTGATTCTATGGATGAGAATGTCTATGATGGGGATATGCACACCAAGCCATAAACACCCATCATGCACCAAAGTTAGCAGTTGCTTTATACAATTGATATTGATGTTGGAGCAGTGATAGTGGGGTACCCATAGCAGGTTCAACAACCCCGATTGATTTACTCCACAAATCCACTCAACTGGATCCAACGCAGTGACACCAGATTCTTTGTAATATGCCCGTTTCATGTAATTCTTCGTCGCGAGGTGGGGGAAGCTCTCATGGTCAGCCAAGTCCCAGTCCTCCATCTTTAAATGGGGAACCCTCGCCGAGCGTGAGCCTTCAAAGGTTATATTTTCTGGCAACAGAGGTGTGTGAATATCGAATTTCTTCGTGTCTAGGTCCTTGGTGACCATCACCTTTCCTTTATACGGAGGGATATATTTTGGTAACTTGGAGATGGGCTCCACATATTCAACATCTATATCTTCAATGCCCTCTTCGGCCTCCAAACCTACAACCTTCTTAGGCTGCATGTCCTTCTTTTGCGCCAGGGTAGTAGAGTGTTTTCTAGGTGAATCGCGTACTGGCGCTGACCTTTTCTGCTTGTCTTTCTTAGACTTATGGGTCTTGCCCACTGGTGTAGGCTTCAACCTAGGCAACCTTGGTGCCGTAGGCACAGGAGCCGAAGCCTCCATGCTCACAACTTCGAGAGCCACTCCTCCAGAGGCAATAGTTCCTCTGGTGCTTGCAGTCTCTCCTGGTCCTGACATAGTGCTGCAAATAAATTGCTAGGTGTCCTCACGTAGATTATCAAACATAGAGCTTGCGACAAAATCCTTGAAAAACTTGTGATTCATAAGAAACATAAAACACATCACAATAATTCTAAGGATGCAAAGTGTTCTCTCTTAGACGTTCACGTGTATTTTATAGGAGATTTTGAATTCAAATTTGACTGTTCCCCCAAAATCCATTCATTAATGCTGAATTGGCAGCAAATCTCCAAATATTTCAGCCTTAAATGTCACCCCCCCGCTCATGTTAACCATCTCTAGGCTGTCAAATCATGAATAGTGACCCTAACAGTCATTTTTTGGCTGTGCTACATGGTATCTCCCTCTATAGCATAGCCCCCTTCGTGTCGCTTCTGGTACTGTGACATCACCCTTTTTCGAGCAGCCCCTCTGTCACGTAGCTCCCAAAACCGGGTAGTGTAGTTTATAGTCCCACACTCCCTTGCAACTACCTGGAGCACTAAGACTATGCTACCGTCACATAGTCATTGAGCAGAATATCTTGCATACAGCTTCAATCGACTCCCATTCACTTTTCCCGGGAAAGGTTCTCCGTTCAGCTTTCCGAGTTGTACCGTGCCCCCATCTGTGATTTCTTTAATGGCATATGGCCCCAACCAATGCATCTTAAATTTTTCGGGAAATGTAGCAAACTTACTATCATATAATAAAACCAAGTCATTTACCTTGAATGTGCGCAACTTGATGTGTCGATCGTGCCATGCCTTTTCACGTTCCCTTTGTAATTGTTCGTGAAATCCAACCAAGAATCTTTCCTCTTTGAGCTCCATCAACTGCAAGAGTTGTTCTTCCAAGGCTCCGCGGTCCACCATCCCTATGAAGGCTCCTATGCATAGAATAGGCATGATATATTCCATAGGCATCACAGCTTCTATGCCATAGACCAACTGGAAAGGTGTCTGGCTTGTTAGCTTTTTGCAAGTAGTCCTATACACCCATAATACTGCTGGTACGCGCACGTACCACCCATTACGCTACACGTTGCAAATATTTTTCATCACATTCTCTAATATCTTATTGAAGGCCTCCACTGTTCCATTAGCTTGAGGATGATATAGCGTACCCTTCTGATGATACGCCTGAAACCCTTCTGTCAGCGCGTTGATCGTTTCATTAAGCAAGTGGGTACTGCGATCACTCATCAATGCCTTTGGGCAACCAAACGTGGTTAACACATATTCAAATAAGAAATTGGCTGATGTTTCCCCTGTATAGCCCTTCACAGGCTGTGCCTCCGCCTATCTGGTCAGATACTCTGTCACGGTGATGATATAATGCGCACCTGTTTTCTTGCCTGGCGGTTGAATCGGTCCCATAAAGTCGATTGCCCATTTCTCAAATGGTTGCAAGGTTACCCGAGGATTTAATGGCATCTCATCCCTACGCAATGGTTTGCCCGTTCTCTGACATGCATCGCATGCCCTACAATAGGCTTTAGAATCATTATGTAGTGTAGGCCACCACAACCCAGCGCGCAAAACCTTTTGTGCTGTTTTTTTTCCTGCATAATGTCCTCCCGCAGCTCCTCTATGAGCTCCAACGAGGATACTACTTCGTTCAAAATCAGGCACATATCGTCGGAGTATCTCGTCCGATCCCATTTTATACAAATGTCCAGAAATTACTGAGAAATCAGCTACGCATACTACCAATTATTTCTTCTGCTGACTGGTGTAGCCTTCTGGAGTTGTCCCTATGGTAAAAAAATGGATAATATCTGCAAAGTGGTTGTCCACTACATGCACCACGCAGAGCTGTGCGTTAGGCAACCCTTTCTCCAATTTAGTAGGTTCCTCCCCCATTTCAATTCATGACAAATGATCAGGTCCTGCATTCAACCTTCCTGGCTTGACAATTACCTCAAATTCATATTCTTGAAACAACATCAGCCATCGTCATATCTTCCCCCCCAACACAGGTTTATTGACTAGGTACTTCATAGCGAAGTGGTTTGTTTACATCTTGAAATGTCCGCCCAACAGATAGTGTCTGAACTTTTGGAGTGCGTATACCATAGCCAATCCTTTGCACTTTGTTGTTGAGTAATTATTCTCAGCCTTTGATAACTTTCTGCTTGCAAATGCTATAGGGTGGTCCATTTCTCCTTCGCTAGCCTGTGTCAGCACTGCTCCCAATGCAATACACGAGGCATCAACGTGCACATGGAATTCCTTCTTCTAATTCGAGAAGACCAAGATTGGCACAGTGACTATCTTTTCCTTCAAGACATCCAGACTGCGCTGACATTCTTCATCCCAACAGAATGTAGCATCCTTCTTCAACAACTTTTCCATGGGTGCGATAATCTAGGCATAAGCTTTGATGAACTTTCGATAATATCCAGTATGGCCCAGCATTGCGTGCAACTATTTGACACTCCTTAGGGCTTCCAAATTGATTATTACCGCGATCTTGGCAGGGTCCACCATTAGTCCTTGCTTGCATACCACATGACCCAGAAAAATCCCAAAGGGGACACAAAACAAGCACTTCTTCAGGTTCAATGTGATTTGATATCTTCGGCATGTATCCAACATTAATCGTAGATTGGCTACATGGCGCTTTACCACCCAAAACACTTTCTAGTCATCAAAATATACCTCCAAGAATTTTTGGATAAACTCTTTGAATGCCACAATGACTACGTGATAGAATATCGCTGACACATTCTTGAGTCCAAATGACATCAACGTATACTGAAAACACCCTCATTCCATCGTGAAGGTTGTTTTACTCCTGTCTTCTGGCGCGATCTTGATCTGATGGTACCCAGAGAACCCATCAGTGAATGAGTAGGCCTCCTTCTCGCTAGCATTGTCCAGTACATCATCGGTAAACGGTGTCAGGAAAGGATTATGGACGCAGGCATCATTAAGCTTTCTTAGATCTACACAAATCCTTATCTCTCCTTTCTACTTATTTTCCTAAAATACCACTGGGCTCACCCAATCAGATTCCTCCACTAGTTCAATAATACTTGCCTCAAGCATCTTGTCCAATTCCCAACGGACCTTTTCCTTGTATTTGGGATTAAGACGATATGGCCTTTGTTTAACGGGCTTCACGTCTAGTTTCAAAGTTATTTTCATCACTCCCAATTCACCTATGATGCCTTTTAAGTCCGAAAATTTTGCAGGAAAAATATCCTAGTACTCACGGAGTAATTCAACAACTTTATCCACGGTGGCATCATCCCAATAATCTCTGATCTTTGCGAACTTAGGCTCTATTTCAGTACCAATGTTTATCTGCCTAGTCTTTAGCGGTGCGGTGATATCCAAGTTCTCTATCTGCGGACCTTCGATCTCACGGTGGCCTTCTATTTCTAGGATATTGATATTTTGTGGATCCTCATCCTCCCCTTCAACAGTCATGTTATAGCATTCTAGTGCATGGTGCAGCTGGGTGCTCCAATCCGGTTGAACCAATTCCAAAGGATCCTGCGGAATTTGGAAGATCGCTGCCTTAACCTCCTGCAATGCCTCATCAATGCTTTTGAACCCGTCTTCAAAGCTGAAGGTCATCAAGAATCCTTCTCTTAAGATATCCCACTCTGTGGTGTTGTGGCGGAGCTCTGTTTCCAAATACCAATTCATAGGGATTATGTCCAGAGTGTGACAAAATAAATGCACCCATTATGGATGCAGCTCTGTTCCATACACTTTAGTCCATTTTGCCAAATGATCATGCAAATCATTCCTCCCATCATATTTCTCAGTTAACCGTACTTTAGGATGACCAAATCGCATCCTCATCATCCTCCTGTAATCACGCCACTCATCAAAGCTATCTTTGTGCGTACCCCACCACCGAGCGGGTGTAGCGAACAGTGCCAAATCCAATGCCTAAATGCGGTGATCCTCTGGAACTTCTCTTTCAAAAGAATAAAAAAACTTATCTACATCAATTAAACCATCGTAATAAGGTAAATTTATTACCTCCGATGACACACAACACAATGATTTGGTCATCATGTTGCAGCGCAATGTGGATACTTCGTGCAACCTGTTTTGCCAATGTTCCAACTCTTCATTTGAATATGAGGTACAAGAAATTTCGCGGTCCCGTGCAATCAGTCCATTAGCCATTCGATTGACCCAATCTTGGTTTTGCGCCGTAATTTTGTAGATTTGATCCAAATCATCATCACTTTCCTCATAGTCGCGGACCGGTTCGGTATAGCGCAGTCCTTCTGTAGGGTCCAATGGTACTACAACGCGAAGCGATTTTCTTTCAAATGACATCGTCCGCTTCTTCAAGTTGATGACCCCATTCATATCAATAGCCCAATCTATTCCAAGGAGTGCGGGGTATGGATTGTTGTCATCAACAATTTCTATCACTTCAAAATCAGCCAACGCGCTTGCACCTTCTATATCTACGGTAACTCCTTGTAATCATCCCATAGGGATAATCTTCTGTTAGTTCTTCATCCTCATTTGAATCAGTGACAACTGCAGTGCAGGTCTCCCCATTCTCTCCCAGGTCTGTTTAGGAAATACGTTTGCGTCAGACCCCAAATCCAAAATAACTTGGTCCATCTCATAGTCTCCTATTTGTGCAGTAAGCCTCATCTCATGCCCTGTTCTCACCTTATGCTTACCAATCTTTCTAACTACGCGGGGTCCATCAGGAGAATTATCCTTACCGACACACTTGTTTATCAACTCTTGTATTCCTTTCATAGCCTTGCTATCATGTAATAGTTTCATACAAGTTTCCAAGAAGGTGGTAAGAACAAAGGGATCAAACTCTGTAGGCGTGCTGGTGTCTGGCAAGTTGTTCTGACTTCCTGAGGTAGAGGCTTCAGTAAATCTTTTCTTCACTTCCATGAATGTTTCCTTCACGCGCTCCATATTGAAACCGATCTCCTTTTCCGGGGCCTTGCGGACCCATCCACCTCCTTCAAGTTGTTTTCCCTTATTGTCACCAGTCGTGATTTTGCTTTGCAGTACGATACTTACATTCGGGTCCTCTTCGTGAGGCTCGGACCTCATGATCTGTAAGTTCTGGGTAGCATGCTAAGGCTGTGTCTTCTTCTCCTACATCTTGGCCATTAGCACAGGACATTCTTCGATTGTGTGGTCAAACTGAGTGTAGTATTGACATGACGGGCATGTCTGATTCGTACACTCCCACGTGTAGTGTCTTGACATTCTGAAATTGTAGAAAATGATCTGCCCATGACCCCTTCTAGGTCCTCCTCCTCCTCGGCCTTGTCCGAATCCTTGATATCCTCTGTGCACTCCCCCTACTCCCTGATCCAGAGGCCAAGTTTCTACTTGCACTCGATATGTAGGCATCCTCTCCATCATTAATTCATAGCTTCGACAGTGGCACTCATCATGGCCCATTGATTTGCAGAAATCGCAGAAAAATTGTTGTGGTGTCTGTACAAATTTTTGCAGCAAATGACAATAATTTTTGATGTGTTTTCCGGCCACCTGACAAATAACGCAGCATAGCGCAGGCCCCATACTTGGTCATGTTGGAGTTTCCTACCTCATGGGCATCAACCCTCCCCCTAAGATATAATTCGTGAATATAGGGAAATGATCCTTATCATGCCCCTAGCTCTTACATTTGAGGCACTAGACTTCTTCATGCACCTCCGTCCTATCCTCTTTTTATTTTTTCAAGCTTTGTAATTCCAAACAGAGGTTCTGCAACTGTGAGTGAATTTGTTGGACTCCCAAAGACGTGTCCTAAATAGGTGTCTTATGCAATCTAATCACGATTTCTAGAGCTTCCGCCTGAGTTCCTATCTTTTGCTACGATAAAGCAATACTTAGGTGGGACAGGAGCATGACTATAAACCAGTCGTGGTGCTGACTATTTGTGAGATTCAATTTAGCTTCACGAATCCCACACTTCAGTATTTGATCTAGCTCCCATGGCGTTTCACCAGGCCTCATCATGATTTCCTTAAATCCAATTACTGATTGCGAGGTAGACTTAGGCTTACCGAATTCTTTGTGCAAAGTGGTCTGAGTATCTGTCAATGACGCCAATGGATTATGAGTGTAGTACTTAGCGTACCATGTCAACACACAATCTTGCAAAGCGGTAACCAACCGCACCTTCTTTATATTATCATCTGTAATCTGTTGTGTTGTCCACACAACCTTCGTAACAAACCAAAACTGATCGAGATCGTCACTTCATAAGCCCTTGAAAACTGACAACTTCATTGTATTCGACATGTTGACCGACAACGGTGGTGGTGTGGCCGAAGGTGTATGTTTTGGAGGTTTTTGGGTTGTGTTATATTCTTTTCACGATTAGCCTATGTAGTTAACCGGGGGGTTAGAGGGGGGGTGGGCCCCCCCCTTTGTTGCATCGATTGTGCAGTGGGGGGTCATAGGGGGTTTGAGGGGGGCAGGTAGCCCCCCTATACGGGGTCTGGGGTAGCGCCATGGGCTAATTTATTTTGGACCCTATATTAGGTTGGGCGAACCTACCTATGGTTTTGTGCATGGTTTGCACACATGGTTTTGGGCATGATGGTTTTCGGTCCATGGTATTGGATGCTTCAGCATGTATAAATATGTATTTTAAAATTAAAAGGAACATAATGAAAAATCAAGTTGGTAGTCTTGGTTTTGGGATCTAGGGGAAAATTTCAGTGTATATGTGTTTTATGTGTTATGCTCTTGCATTGTTTATTTTATGTTCTTACAATTTGTATGCAGGTAATTTTTGTACGGGTTTAAAACCTACATTTGGTATTAGAGTTGTTTTGGCTTCAAGGGGATGCCTTTGTTGCTAAGGGGTTTCGCTCGAGCCTGTGGTAGGCCCTGTTCAGTGGGAGATATGCGGGATCGATTCTGGTGGTGAAAGAAGATGGCAAGTAGTGGAAAGATAGAGATTGAGAAATTTAATGGCCAGAGTTTTGAGTTATGGAAACTCAAGATGGAGGATCTGTTGGTAGATAAAGATCATTGGATCGTGGTAGATCCAGGTACTAAACCAATGAGAGTGTCCGATGAAAAATGGAAGAAGTTGGATCGGAAGGAAAAGAGAACAATATGATTGTGTGTCTCAGATTTAGTATTGCTGAATGTATCAGGGGAAGCTACGACGAAGGCTTTGTGGGACAAGTTAGGGACTTTGTACCAATCTAAGTCTCTGGTGAATAAATTGTTCCTATGGAAAAAGTTGTATAACCTGAGGATGGAAGATGGAGACTCGGTGACAGAGCATCTGAATGCATTTAATACTGTGGTAAGTCAGTTATTGTTTGTTGATATTAAAATTTTAGATAAAGATAAGTGCATTAGTTTGTTGTGTTCTCTACCAGATTTGTGGGATAGTCTGGTTATTGCAATAGGTAGCAAGGCATCTGCCCTTGCAGTTTGATGAAATAGTCTCATCCTTGCTGACGAAGGAGATGAGACGGAAAAATATGGAGAGCCAAAATGGTGATGCCTTGTCTGTATGATGACGGTCCCAGAATAGAAACAAAAATAAGTCATCGAGTGGGAGATCTAAATCTCCAGGAAAACCTGTAAAGGTGGTGTGCTAGAAATGTGGAAAGGAAGGGCACTACAAAGGGGACTGTAAATCTAAAGCTCCTAACAAAGGAAAGGGATCTGATGATTCTCCTTCTGCAAAGGAGAAAACCACCTCAGATGAAGGTGGGGATGTGTACTTGGCTTCTTCAAGTACACATGTAGAACATGAGGCATGGTTGATTGACTCAGGTGCATCCTTTCACTTCACTCCCCATAAAGAGTGGTTTTTCAAGTATGAGAAATACGATGGTGGTGATGTCTTCTTAGGGGATGATAGGAAGGATATAATCATTGGTCGCGGAAAATTAAAGTTGAATTTGCAAGGTGGAAGGGTTAGAACACTTTCGGGTGTTCTACATATTCTTACATTGGCTAGAAATCTAATTTCTGTAAGCAAGCTGGATGATGTAGGTGTAAAAATAGTGTTCGAGAAGGATATCTGCAATATGGTTTAGGGAGCACTGGTATTGATGTGTGGAGTTCAGATTGGAACTCTGTACAAGCTGCAAGGTAGCACTATTGTTGATGGGTGCAATAGTTCTATGGTTCCTGAAAGCGAAGCAGAAAATCTAGTGGTCTCTGGAGAGAAGACCATGCTGTGGCATCAAAGGCTTGGACATATTGGAGAGAAGGGCCTTTGAATACTTCATAGTAAAGCTATGGTAGAAGGTATGAGTAATATCTCTTTGGATTTTGATTTCTGTGAAAATTGTGTACATGGGAAGCAGAATTGAGTGAGTTTCCCCTCTGGTGGTAAGAAGGCGAAACAAATATTGGAACTTGTGCACAGTAATGTGTTTGGACCTGTGAAGGTTCCATTACTGGGTAAGTCTATGTACTATGTATCATTTATAGATGACTTCTCAAGGAATACATGGATATATTTCCTCAAGAAGAAATCTAAAGTCTTTGACAGGTTTAAAGAATTTAAGGCTCTGGTGGAAAACTAGATAGAGAAGAAGATAAAGGTGCTAAGGACAGATAACGGTGGAGAGTTTTGCAGCAAGGAATTTGAAGAATTCTATAAGAAGTGTGGTATAGCACGAAAAAATACTACTCCATACACACCTGAGAAAAAAGGAGTTGCAGAATTAATGAACAAGACATTGATGGAAAGGGCAAGAAGCATGCTCAGTGGTGACGGGTTAGGATAAGAATTTTGGGCAGAGGCGGTGGAGACAACATGTTACCTGGTCAACAGATCACCTTCATCAACATTGGAGGATAAGACTCCACAAGAGATATGGATTGGTAAGAAACCCTCTCTTTCACATTTGAGGGTACTTGGATGTGATGCATATGTACATGTTCCAAAGGAGAAAAGAACAAAGTTGGATAGTAAATCTGAAAAGTGCATCTTTATTGGGTATAAGGATGGTTTAAAGGGTTATAAACTTTGGAAACCAGTAACAAGGAAGGTTGTGTACAACCGAGATGTGGTGTTCAGAGAGATGAAAAATGTTATTAAACATGAAGTCCCATCAAAGGAACCTGAGAAGATAGAGTTTGAGCTAAAGGAGGAAGAATCAGGCTCTACAGTAGAAGAGGAATAAGAATATGAAGAGCCACAAACTCCAGTTGTGAAAAGATCAGTTCGAGAAAGAAGGAAACTAGAAAGGTATAGTCCATCTGCTTTCTGTTCAAATTTTGCTTTATCTATTACTGATGATGATCCCAGAATAGTGAAGGAAGTGTTAGATTTAGAGGATGGAAAACTCTAGAAAGAGGCCATGGTTGATGAAATGGCATATTTGCACAAAAATAAGGCTTGGGATCTGGTGGAGTTGCCGGCTGGAAGGAAACCCATTGGCAGCAAATGGGTGTTCAAGAAGAAGACAAATGCAAAAGGAAAGGTGGAGAAATACAAAGCTCGGTTGGTAGCAAAAGGTTATTCCCAGGTGCCAGGAATTGATTTTGGTGATATATTTTCTCTTGTTGCCAAGGCAGCTTCTATTATATTACTTTTAACTGTTGCTGTTGCTTTCGATTTTGAGGTAGAATAGATGGATGTGAAGACAAAATTTCTTCACGAGGATCTGGAAGAGGAGATCTACATGAAGCAACCTGAAGGCTTTGCGGTGAAGGGTAAGAAAGAACTGGTATGCAAGTTAAAGAAGTCTCTGTATGGGTTAAAATAGTCACCAAGTATGTGGTATCAGAAATTTGATACATTTATATAGGGATTTGGATTCACCAGAAGCAAGGTAGATCACTGCGTGTATTTTAAATTAATTGGTGACCTTGTTATTTATCTAGTCTTGTATGTGGATGATATGTTGCTGGTTGGAAATGACAAAGAAATTATCTAGGATTTGAAGACACAATTGTCCTCCAAATTCGACATGAAATATCTTGGTGCTGCAAACTACATTTTTGGCATGGAAATTAAAAGAGACTGGGAAAAGAGGAAGCTCTAGTTAAACCAAAGGAAGTATGTTGAGACAATATTGCAGAGTTTTAATATGCAAGATAGTAAACCGATGAAGGTTCCTATTCCTGTAGGTGTAAATTTATCTATTGAACAATGTCCCAAGACACAAGAAGAGGAAGAGGATATGTCCCGTGTTCCATATGCAAGTGCAGTTGATAGCCTGATGTATGCAATGGTCTGTACTAGACCAGACATTGCACATGTAGTGGGAGTATTGAGCAGGTTTATGTCAAAACCAGGGAAGGAGCATTGGACATCAGTGAAGTGGGTTTTCAGGTATTTGCGTGGCACTAGTGATTATGGGTTGTGCTACCAAGGAAGACCAGGATTGGATAGAGTTTTAGATATCCGTGGCTTTGTTGATGCAGACTGGGCTGGAGATATGGATCAGAGAAGATCTACAAGTGGGTATGTGTTTAAACTATTTGGAGGTGCAATCAGTTGGATGAAGAAGAAACAATCTGTAGTGGCACTATCAACTATAGAGGCATAATACATGGCAGCCACTCATGCAAGCAAGGAAATAGTTTGGTTGCAGAGATTGTGTTCAAGTATGTGGTTAGTATAGGGAGCTATAAGGATAGACTGTGACAACCAAAGTGCAATTTTCTTGGCCAAGAACCCTGCTTACCATTCAAATACAAAGCACATTGATGTTCGGTATCACTTTGTGAGGGATATGATAGAAGACAAAAAGGTGTTGCTGGTAAATGTGGACACTTTGAAGAATACTGCAGATGCATTGACAAAATCTGTGAGCTCTGAGAAGTTATCTTGGTGTAGAGAAACAATGGGCATTGCAGGGTTGGATAAATGACTAAGCTCTCCTGTGGAAATAAAACAACAAGTGGGAGAATGTTGGGTTGTGTTATATCCTTTCCATAACTAGCCTACGTAGTTAACTGGGAGGTTAGAGGGGGGGCGGAGCCCCCCCTTTGTTGCACAACGGGGGGGTCACAGGGGGTTTGAGGGGGGCTAGTAGACCCCCTCTATGGGGTCTGAGGCAGCGCCTTGGGCAAAATTTTTTTGGACCCTATATTAGGTTGGGCAAACCTACCTATGGTTTTGTGCATGGTTTTCGCACACGGTTTTGGGCGCGATGGTTTTCGGTCCTCGGTATTGGATGCTTTGGCATGTAAAAATATGTATTGTAACATTGAAAGGAACATAATGAAAATTCAAAATGGTAGTCTCGGTTTTGGGATCCAGGGGAAAATATCTGTGTATATGTGTTTTATGTGTTATGTTCTCACATTGTTTATTTTCTGTTCTTAGAATTTGTATGCAGGTAATTTCTGTACGGGGTTAAAACCTACAGAGGTGAAGTTGGAACTGGTGTGGAAGGATGAGGTATTAGTGGAAAACCTTGCCTTATCAACTGGACAATTCTCTGTGGTGAAGCCTGTGCTTCTCCTCCGTTGTCACTCACATGAGGTTCAATCAATGGGCTATATTCAAGGCCTGTTCTTCTCCTATCCCTGAAAATCTTCCCACTTCGCGTAGCTCCAAACATCAAGGCAGTAGCATAACTCATTTCTCACACAATAACATCTTAATCCAAGTATTCAAAGATCTTAGATACTTACCTCACGGTCCTTTGAAGAAACGTTGCTTTGCTTCACTGTAACTGACTGAGGTGTCGACCGCAAACTTTGTAACAAATCCTCCTATAACCTGATCAAGCCAATGGTAAACAACGCATGCGATATTATCTTTAGAAGCTTCTAGCATTCTCACTAATTATGGAGTCCACACTATTGGACCGTCAAGCTTGCACCTCACTTGGTCATCTGCCAATTTAGATATCCACTTGTATAGTTCAATCGGGAAGGTGTAGAAGAAAATTTCTTGTATTTCTGTGTACAAATATTTGTCCAACCACTGTTCTTTTGTTAGGAGCAGGTTCCTATTTTCTTGTGCCACGAATTCGTGGATATTTCTTTCCAACAACTTCTTAATTTCCTTCTTGGTCGGATTCTAGTGATGCTACATCACACATCTCTTTATGCAGATCCCTGTCCCGACAACAGAACTGTTTGTTGGCTTACAGGGTCCTGACCCAAGAATCATATTTCATGCTTATTATTGATGATTTCAATAGGACAATGTGGTTTTGGATTAGGGGGTCCTGACCCAGGTTCAGAGTTAGTTGCACCAAACTGGCCCTTTCAGCATCAATCCATGGTGCGCAGACTGAAGTCTCACTTGAAGTAGTATGGGGGGATGTTGGAGCCAAGTTTATGCACCCAGAGATTGGTGTGATGTCCTCCTGTGACCTAGATTTGCCTTTGCGCAGATCTCTAAGCCCTTATGGCTTAGCGCTGTAACTCCGTTTGATCGGTCTCTATACCTCCACGAAGGTCTACAATTGGATTTAGCGGACCCTGAACTGGCGAATTAGCTTCTTACGTGCACCATAGATTACTATTAGACTAGTATTTACTCAGATCTACCTAAGTGTTTGATAGCTTTAGTAGAAAGTGTTATGATCTTTGCGTAATCAAGTAAAATAGCGCATCAATACATCACTATTTCATAAAGACATTATTCATCACGACATATATTGCATTAATACATAACAGAAGTAAAGAGATAAAACACAGGAATTTATGTAACATTCTTCTTTATTGATGTTCAATATAGTTTTACAGACACAAAACTTCCCTATGCACTAAGCTACAGGGGTCCGTGGACTCAGCTGCGGACACTACCCTAGGCCTCTGTGCAGTCAGCTGCAGAGCCTTTTCCCCTCTAAGACTACTTCTCTATGCTAAACTTCATTCCTCGTACCCATAGACAAACTTCGATTACTTGCCTTAGACTCTCTAAGACACACCTATTTATATAATCCCATGGTCCACATACCATGGGTAGATCTTCAAAAAGCTGACTCAAGCTTACATGAAGGAGGGTAAAACCCTTTTTTGACTCTTAACTAGCTACGTGCTCCATGACCACAATTTGCGGAGTTCACATCTTTTTACATCGAACTTGGGCTTTTGCCCCAAAAATGACCCAGGGGACCCCATCCCAATATGTGGGTTGCATTCCTTCGAGAAAAATGAGAATATTTTTGAGAAGTTTAAAGACTTTAAAGACATGGTTGAGAATGAGACAAATTGTAAAATCAAGAAAACAAGGTCTGATAATGGAGGTGAGTTTACTTCAAAAGAGTTTGAATACTGTTGCAAGTAACATGGAATCAAAAGGTAGTTCACAATAGCAAAGAATCCATAGTAGAATGGTGTAGCAGAGGGAGCCAATAGATTTGTTCAATAGTTATCCAGAGCCATGATGGAATAAATAAATTTTCAATAAATATTTTGGGTTGAATCCATTCACACAACAATAGTGATTTTCAACAAATCTCACTTCAAACCTAACAGTGATAAGACTCCCTATGGTATTTAGTATGGTAGACCAACAATAGTCAAGCATTTCAGAGTTTTTGGAAGCAAGTTCTACATCAAGAGGAATGATGAAAAGCTCGGGAAGTTAGATGCAAGGGTTGTTAAAGGTGTTTCTCTTGGATATTCTAATAATAGCAAGGGTTATAGATGCTATAATAAAAATACAAATAATATTGTTGATCATATTGATGTCAAAGTGGATGAATATGTTGAATCTGAAACCATTCTGCCAGTAAATACCAGCTCCATTGATCAAGTCAACAATGATGAGAAGTACGATGAGTCACCTTCAGACGAAGACAATGAAGATCCCCCTCGTCCTCAAGCCAAATATCCTTCAAGTTATGTGAAAAACACCATCCAGTTGATCAAATTATTGGTGATTTAAACACAGGTTTTACAAACTAGAAGGAAGATTCTAAAGCCCCCTACACAAGCGCATATAGCTTTGTTATCAATTATGGAGCCAAAGGATGTTGCACATGTTAGCCAAGATGATAATTAGCTAAAATATATGCATGAAGAACTGGATCAAATTGAGAAAAATAAAACATGGCAGGTTTTTCCTAGACCAACAAACAAAAATTTCATTAACACCAGGTGGGTCTTAAAAAATAAGTTTAATGAGCATGGTCAAGTGGTAAGAAACATGTCATGATTAGTCTGCAAAGGCTATGCACAAATGAAAGGTTTGGATTTTAATGAAACCTTTGTTCTTGTTGCTTGATTGGAGGCTATTATGATGTTTTTAGCATTTTCTTATTTCAAGAAATTAAAGATATATTATATGGATGTCAAATCTGCCTTTCTAAATGGAGAGTTGCAGGAAGAATTTTACATAGTGTAGCCAAATGATTTTCAACTATTAGAACAACCTGATTATGTTTGTGAGTGAAGAAGGCCTTGTATGGTCTCAAGAAGGCCCCATGTGCTTGCTATTCTAAGTTGGAAAATTACTTGCTCAAGTGTCGTTTCAAAAGAGGCACAACTGATAATAATTTATATGTTAAATCTAATAATGGGAAATTATTAGTCGTGGTTGTCTATGTTGATAATATTATATTTTCCTGTGATTTAGATTCACTAGCATGCCAATTTGTAGCTGATATGAAGGCCGAGTTTGAGATGTCTATGCTTGGAGAACTTTCTTATTTCCTTGGTTTGTAGATTGCATAGACTTCCAAAGGTATTTTTATCTCACAAAACAAATATCTCAAGGAATATTGAAGAAATTTGGCATGGAGGAGTTTTATTTGGTGAGCACACCAATGGTTATAATTTGCAAGCTTAGAAAGACTAATGAATCACCGTAAGTGGACTAGACATTATGCAAGTCTATTATTTTCATCCTCTTATATTTAATGACCTTAAGACCTGACATTATGAATGCATTTGGTATTGTTGGAAGATTTCAGGTAGCCCCTAAACAAAGCCATCTTCTCACAACAATGAGGATTCTCATGTATCTTAGAACCTCGATGGACTATGGAATTTGTTACCCAAGAGGTAAATATTTTTCCCTGATTATTTATACTGATGTTGATTGGGAAAGTGATGTAGATGATTGAAAGAGAACTAGTGGTAGTGCTTTATTTATTGTTGAATTTCTAGTTTCATGGTTGAGCAAGAAGTAAGCTTCAATCTCTTTATATACAACTAAGAAGAATATATAGAAACAACTTCTTATTTCACTTAGCTCTTATGGATGAAGAAAAATTTGCAAGATGTACAAGTGTTTTATGATCAAACTATTCCTATGATCTGTGACAATACAAGTACCATCAAAATGTCAAAGAATCCTGTTTTTCACTCAAAGACAAAACATATTCAAATAAAGTACCATGTATTGAGAGAGAAAGTTGAAAATAATATTTCCAAGCTAGAGTATGTACCTACAAAAAAACAGGTAGATGATATATTCACCAAACCTCTCCCAAGGGATCAATTTGAATATTTAAGGCAAATATTGGGAGTTGTTCTCTTTCCTCACTCTACTAGATATTCCTTCAAGAGGAAGAAAGGAAACCAACGAACATTCAACATATCCATATGTAGTTTCCAGGTCCACAAGATTAACATGATAGGGGGAGATCATTAGCAAGGGGAGCATGTTGGTATCTTTTCCATTGATGTCGGGGGAGAGAACTTCAAACCACACAATTAAATGGAGGATAAGTATCAGTGATAAAAAAAGAAGGAGAAAGAACTTCAAACAAAATAAAAAAGGAGAATTCCACCAACAAAAGTATATCATAGTAGTGATACACAAAGGAGAAACATCAAAGGAGGAGCTGCATCCAAAGGAAGAGAAGAAAAGAAGAAATAAAAAGTACACTTTGTTTTTGTTTTATGGTGTTGTTTTGTTTGATTATAGTGTTTCCATCGATGAAAAAGGGGGAGAATGTTAGAAATGTGTTGTCATTGATGGAAAAGTTGATGAGGATGAAGGTAAAATAAATGATGGAGAATGTGCATAGGATTTGGAGCCATTTCTTGTATAGAATATCACCACAAATGCCATTGGAATCCACTTAGTTGGATAGATCTCTAGAAGATCTTTCTAGTGGTATATAGAAGTTCTAGAAAGGCCTCTTGGATCGCAAGTTATTCCCAGCCAAAGTCAGGTATCTAAAAATTCAAAATTATAAAGCTAATTTGGTGAAGGACCCTTTAGAGAAAGTTTAGTTTGGTGGTATGCCCAAACATGGCAGAGCCTTTTAGTGGAGTGGCTAAACCAAAAGACCAACCAAAAGTGGCTTGACAACAATGGTGGAAAGAAATTTTATTGGCCTGTAGTAGAGCCCTTACAATACATCTCATCCTATCCGTGTTGCCTTAGGGAGATTCAAAGCGTGAAAAGACAAAGTGCCCAAGATGATGCAAACCCAGGATGATGTAAGCCCGAGTGGTAAATGTATAGAAGAGCAAGAATTGATTGGTAAAATTTTAAAATGGGAGGTCCCCACTGGACAACTCAGCCTAGGAGACCTTCCCTAAAAGAGAAAGGTATAACGCAAAAAGATGAGGCCCAGGATGGTGTAAATTCTGGCAGATGTGGCAGTAAAGGAGTAAGAAAAAGGTAGAAAGGCAGTCATGGTAGTTGAAACTACGACATTATTTGATTTGATTGATGTGATAATGTGGAGGCATAGTAGGATGATGACATCAACATGATGTCAGCATAGGGAGGACACATGGCATGCATTTTTGACAGTTTCACGTGGTTGAAGGGGTCAAATATGAGTGACATGTGTCACCACTCATATGGCACCACGTGGCATCAATGATGTAAGCATGACGTAATCCCATAGGTCCATCCTTGGAAGAACCATACGAACACACAGTTGAAGAGTTTAGTTGACTAAGATTTGGGAGATGTCGGTAATTGTCAGTGTGACTTGTCATTTAATTGTCCAAGAGTGCAACAGTGGTAGTCACTAGGAGAAATCATCCCTATCCCTAGACCTTGGAAGGATTTAACTTAGCGCAAAGAAAGGCTCTGAGATGATGAAGCTCTAAGACATGACGACAATACAATCAAGAGCATCGTACCAATGAGAAAAGGTGCAGGGAAGACCCACATGGGAACGTAATCCCAGAAGGAATTAATTCTAGGCTAAAGCTTAAGGACCATGTTCAGTTTTTGTGCAGCATGAAGACTGAGGGCGTGAAGACATTATAAAAGAAAATAATCTCTCGGGGCCTAAAACACAAGGCGTCAATGGAAGGCATTATGCAATGTTATTATATAAAAGTGATCAGGTCAACAAAGTTATATTTGGCAGCATTTGGGTTATATTTCAATGGGCCCACGAAGTAATAAGAAATAACATTTTATTAAAGCGCTCGGGCCTATGTTGAAGGCTTAAGAATGGATGAGTTGACAACTAAATTTTGTTGCTTATGCAAAAATAAAGTGTAGAAAAAAAGTATAAAATAAATAGGCATGAATGAGCTAACATCTCCGATTGAGGAATGGATGTGTTTGAAGGAAAATTTGGTAGATTGACTAATTTGGAGATATGCCAAAATAGAAGAATCAATGTTAAATCCTGATAAAATTCCATGATAACAAAATTGAGCAGTTAAGCTCAGTTTTTTCTTGTGGAAACAAGTAAGGAGAGTTTGAAGACTTGGATAGCATATTTAGATGACTTGTCAGAAGCAAGACAAAGATAAAAATAAAGAATCATGCAAGCATCAAAGTTCAAGATAACTAAAAAGCGAAGAATTAAAATATTAGTACAAAATCTATGTAAGCAAATTCGAATTTGTAAGGTTGTAATGATGAATGGATCGGTGTGTGAGATGGATTGATGTTGCTGGTGTGATTGGTGATTTGGTCAGTGAATAAAATATTATTGAAGGTGTTTGTATGGTGGTTTTAGTGAGTGATTGAGGCGTCAAATTTATTTTTTTTGTATGTAAGTGGCCTCCTTGATTTGAATATGAAAATTGTATGAAAGATGAATCATTGAGGTCATGCAAGTAATAGGTTGTGGATCAAGGGTTGTAGCTCCTTCCAGTAGTTTCTAGTAAAATTTAGGCATTGGAGCTCCTTTCAGTTTTAGTTGATAAATTAGGGAGTAGTTGCTTCCTTTTGGTTGTAGCCAGAGAACTTTATAACAACAAGCAGTAGCTTTCACTTTGAACTAAGTTGAAGAACAATTTAAAGAATGTGTGTTTTGATTGTGTTATGTTATTTCTTTCCATGCTTATATGAATTAATTGTTGGAAAGTTTATTGGTGTCCTAATATCATTGCAAGTAAAAGAAATTTGTAAAATTCCTCTAATAGTAATTCATCCCCCCCTCCCCCCCCCGAGTATTGTCATGGTTTCTAACATATTCATGCTTATGTAACTTCTTTAGCCCATAGGTTGGATCTCAATGTTTAACTATAATCCATATTTATTATGGATCAAAACAATTTTAATGAACATTAATTCAATTTTAACTGATTAATTATGTTACAACCTTATCTCGGCTTTTAGGGTCCGAGAGGTGCAACAAGTAATATCCATCAATAGAAGTTGGATACCAAATTTTCCTTTATTATTTCTTAATCATGATTAACTTCTTTGATTAAAATAATCCTATGATTCAGTAATACTAATACAAAATCTAGTCATCCAAGATGCAAGGCATGCAAAGTATTTTTTCTTGAATGAGGGACCAGATGGGTAGATTCGAAATTAATCGTTAATTAATTTTGGTTAAGACCTAATCTTAGTTATTAATCAAAGGATCATGAACTTAATAAGATATTCAGTAATCTTTGGGGGGGTGAAGGATGTAAGGAATTATGGTAATCATAGGAGCACAAATGGGTGGATATCAAGCAAAATCCAAAATTCTTTGAAATATGATGCAATCAATCGAGGAATTCAACCTTTTAAAAATAATAAAACAAACATGCATATCCGAGTATCTAGGGAAGGAAAGGAACATTGCATGGAGGAATAAGACATATGATGGATGAGCAGATTGGTGAAGAAGTAATCAGGTTTAAAAAAAAGGCTAACATAACATTTTATAAAATCAAAGAAAATCAGGATTTTTATAATAAAAGCATAAGAAATGAACTATCAAAAATTTCATAGGGAAATAAACAAGCCATAAATCAAAATTTTAATAGGGTCCCCATTCATTTTAGAAGAAAATGGGGGGTTGTTGTACACATGGAAACATGTTCTTATTGGTTTCTATTATTCTTTAGCGATTCTAGTAAGATATTTTCCCCCTCAACCTTCTAACTTGTATGGTATTTAACATTTTGGGTTAACTTGATTTTCTATTGTGGGAAATTGATCATTTTCATTGTCTCTAGTTTAGTGGGTAGTTTCCTCTTCATATTCTCTTAGTTTTTCATTCTTTTGGTTCTTCACTATGATTTGGTTTTGGTCCCCCTTGTTCAATTCCATTCAACATAGCGAGCCATCGACACTCTAATTGTTACACTCAATGTGAAAGATTTAGTATTTATTAAGTGTAGTGGAGGAATGTTTGTCAAATTAAGGGATTACAAGTTGCAATTTCCCATTTTAGTAGAAGGATGATTTCCTAGTTTGAGGGTCAAAGAGCTAGGTAGCAAAAACTAGAAGTAATTGTGGCTACCCAAAGTAGGGAAATTGAGAAATTGGTTGCAAGACATAACATGCAATATGAATTGGCTCTAGGTCTAGATAGGAGATTTCATTCTTTGGATTTTTTCCAAGGTCTCTATGGGGTTCATTAAACAAAACTATCAAGGATAAAGATATAGGTTAACAAATCCAAGGAGAGATGGAATATGAAAATGTAGCCTTGGAACCGCTTTTTTAGGCATATGTCAAGTAAGAATTCCTCAATGGGGATGTCTTCTTTTAAAGTTATTACTTATTTGCATTATGTAAAATAGATTTCTTAGTTAGGCCATTGTATAGGAATTTATAGTTGCAATATTTTCAACTATGTTTAAATATCTATGAGAACAATTTAGCTTGTGGGTAGTCTTAATGAAAATTTGGGGCTTTTGAATCCTAGGTATCATATTCTCTATTTTTGGTTTATGTAAACTCGTTATATGATGTGGTTGTAATATTTTTGAAATATTCAATACTTGTTTTAGTTTTTTAATTAATTAATTAATTAATTTAAAAAAATTTATTATTTTCTCACTAGATGAGGTGTTTGGGAGTGGAGATGTCACCCCAATCACTATGGTTGATGGAAAAATAAGCAACTAAAAATACTCAATTATAGGCATGTTCGAAATTCATGTCAAGGGAAGAAGGTATGGAGAAGGAGATGGTTCCATCTCCATCAGAATTTCAAGCCTAGTCTCAGGCACCGTTGAGTATTGCTTTCACACAAGGAGGTGTTGGTGTCTCTGTGGCTGGTTTTAGTGGTTCGGTCCCCGAAGGGCAGGGCATTTCTCCTACCCACCTTGGTATTCTCGGTACTGCTCCTGAGGGCTCTGCCCACCAGGTCTCTGCTTCTACTCATCCCTCTAGCTACTTTGACAGTATCTCTAGACATGACACAGGTCTAGAAGAAAACAAATCCTCAGATTCAGACGAGAATCCACAAGATGAGGGTGCTCCTGCAGATAAAAACAAAAGACAGGGGGATAGGAAAAAATAAAAAAACTCAAAAGTTTGGGAATGAGACCGTCGACTGGTGTTTGGGGATGGAATTTCAATGGCTCAAGCGGCCCTAATGGAGAGAATTGTTCTAGTTGGTTGGGTTTGCGGCATAAATTATACCCCTGCTCGACTGAGAAAATGGACTGCGGAGGTCTGGGGGAACCTGATGATGCAACTACCTAGTGTCATCACTATGTCTAGGGGGTGGTTTGCGCTCATCTTCCTGTAGCCAGACCTGGTGGATTGGGTCTTGACAAGATACTGGCATATTGAAATGACTCCAGTCCTACTTAAGAGGTGGACGCCGCTTTTGGATCTCGAGAAAGAAAACATGGGAGCTGGTTCGATTTGGGTTCGCCTTCTTGTCCTTCCACTCCAATTCTGGGCTAAGGACATATTTAGGGTTATTGGAGATGACATGGGGGTGTATCTTGACCATGATAGGGCATACCAAGATACAGGTTGTATGGATTTAGCTAGAATACTGGTGTATCTTGACACCAGAGAGGGCCTGGTGGAGAGCTATCTGCTTCAGATGGGAGAGATCACCAGGAGACATATTCTCGATTATGAGGGTATCCCCTTTCATTTTAAACGGTGCCACGAGGTGGGTCATTTGTACAAATACCGTCCCTTGCTGTCTGGGAAGTAGGAGGAACCTCCAAGATCTCTGGTTTCGGCAAGTACACAAATGATGGAGGTGGATTTTCATCCATTGGCGGACGCTCTCGAGGTTTCAGAACTCAACAACATGATTTTGGGGTGTCATCATCACAACCGATTCTGTGACATCTGCGACACTTCTCACAAGAGTGTTGGGTTGTGTTATATTCTTTCCACGACTAGCCCACGTAGTTAACCAGGGGGTTAGAGGGGGGGTGGAGCCCCCCCCTTCATTGCGTCAATTGCGTAGTGGGGGGATCACAGGGGGTTTGAGGGGTGAAGGTAACCCCCCTCTATGGGGTCCAAGGCAGAGCCCTAGAAAATTTTGGTTTTGGACCCTATATTAGGTTGGGAGGACCTACCTATGATTTTGTGCATGTTTTTCGCACATGGTTTTGGACGTGATGGTTTTCGGTCCATGGTTTTGGACACGATGGTTTTCGGTCCATGGTATTGGATGCTTCGACATGTATAAATATGTATTGTAACATTGAAAGGAACATAATGAAAAATCAAGCTGGTAGTCCCGGTTTTGGGATTCAGGGGAAATCTCTGTGTATATGTTTTTTATGTGTTATGCTTTCACATCGTTTATTTTCTGTGTTTTAGAATTTGTATGCAGGTAATTTCTGTACAGGGTTAAAACCTACAAATAGCTCGGGCTAGAGAATTGGCTTTATTGAGTACTCCTCCTCTTCCTCCTCTGTTTTCAAATGCATGTCTGTTATCTGAATTTGCTTCTGCATCTATGGTTTTTTCTGGTTCAGTTTCTGAGGTTAGCAAGTTGTGTTCCCCTATTTGCCCTATTTTATTAGCCCCTCCCCTTCCCCTCAGTACAAACTCCTATACTATCCCGATTCCACCCTCTCTGACTCCTAGAGGCAGCCCAACCTCTAGTGGTTCTCACCGCTATTACCTTCGCTCCCTCCCTGCCTCTCAAACCCCGGCCTATGGATTGGATGAGGATCCCCTCCCTTCCATCCCTTTAAAACCCCCCTGTGGCAGACAATCTCATATTTCTAAATCCATTAAGAGGGTTGGCATTGAAGTGGCTTCGGGGGTTCAAACCCCCATTGACTGGGTCCTTAGAGCAAAGGGAAACCCACAAAAAGTTACCCCATGAAGTGTCTCTCCTTCAACTGCAGGGGCTTGGCCAACCCAGACAAAAAACTGGCTCTAAAGAGGTTATGTAATTCAGAGAGACTAGATGTTAGTTTTTTGCAAGAAACCCTGGGTGAAGGGAGCCTGGTAAACAAAGTGCTCCCGAATTTCCTTCTGGATTGGGTTTTCCACTTCTTGGATGTTAGAGGGCACTTGAGTGGCTACGCCATGGGATTCAATAAAAGAACAATAAAATTACACAATGTATGGGGGGGCAAGGGTTTCCTGGGTGTCGACATTACATCCTTGAATTACAACCTCCCTCTCAGGCTCGTCAACATTTATGGGCCCTGCCATAATAGGGAATTGTTCTGGGGTAGACTACTGGAAGCCGATTTTATGCAAACAGAAAATTTGATCATTGGGGGAGATTTAAATTTCTCTCTAGGGTTGGTGGAATCCTGGGGCAGCAGAGCCTAATGTGATCCCCTCTCGGTTTTTTTTGAAACTTTGTTGGACTCCCACGACCTATTGAACATTGTTTCGGCCAAGATTATACCGACCTGGAGGAATAGAAGGATGGGGGAGGAGGCTTTGGCCAGAAGGCTGGACCGCTTTATGATAAAGGCCCCTCTTCTATCCAGATTGAATCATTTTCGCCAGTGGGTGGGTTCGGGAGGGATCTCTGACCACTTCTATATTTTTTTGGACATTAGGGATGACAATCTCAAACCCAGGTTCCTTTTAAATTCAATTAGACATGGCTATCTGAAGCCGATTTCCACAGAATAGTCACTAAGTCTCGGACACACTGTAGGCTGGGTGATATTATCTCACCGAATGAGGTCATTGCAAAAAATTTGGCATGCCTAAAATAAAAAAAACCATTGATTGGGCGAAGGAAAAATAACAAAAGGACGAGTCTGATCTTCGAAGGATTGAAGAAGACCTCAAATTATTGGAAGCCTCTGGGCTTACTAGTTTTGCATCGACTGAAACGAAGGCACAATTAATCCATCTAGAATCGGAAAATATTAGACTATTGAGACAGAAAGAGGAGTCCTGGCATTTAAAAAGCAGAGCATTATGGCTAAAAGTTGGGGATGAGAATTCCAAGTTTTTTCAACAATATGCCCGAGGGAGAAAGTCTATCAACACTATCTGGGAGCTGCATGATCAAGAAGGTAGGGAGGAAAACACTTACAATCAGTTGGCAGATATGGGTGTTCGTCATTTTTCAAAAATATATAAGGCCCCAAGGGGTGTTACCCTCCCTGACATCATCCGCATTGCAGAGGCACTGCCTAGATTTGTCAAGCCAGAAGAGGAGGAGGCCTTAATTGCACCGGTTTCGCAGGGGGAACTTGAAGTTATGATGAAATGTTTCAAAAAAGATAAAAGCCCGGGGCCGGATGGGTGGCCGGTGGAATTCTATAGCACTTTCATTGAGCTTATTGGGTCGGATCTTCTTAAGGCTATTGAGGATTGCAGAATCACAGGCAGAATGTATGAGGGGTTTAATGTGACTTTCTTGGCCCTCATCCCCAAAATTGACAAACCCCTTACCTTTGATGATTATCGTCCTATCTCCCTCTACAACAACATCTACAAAATCATATCCAAAACCATTGCCCTTCGTGTTAAACCTATCCTCTCTAGGATGATCTCCAAGGAACAATTTGCTTTCCTCAGTCATCGTCAGATTCACGAAGCTATAGGGACTGCCCAGGAAGGCCTCCATTCGATCAAAAAATAGAATAAAAAGTCCATCATTCTAAAGATTGACCTCTCAAAAGCCTTTGATCAGGCTAGTTGGTCCTACCTTCATCTCATTCTCACTCATATCGACTTCCCCCACTCCTTTATCTCCTGGATTATGTGTTGCTTCTCTTCTGCCTCCTTTAGTATCCTTATCAATGGTGCAACTTCTGGTTTTTTTCATGCTGAGCGTGGTCTAAGATAGGGGTTCCCTCTCCCCCCTCCTCTTTCTTCTAATCATGGAAGGTCTAAGCAAACTGATAAAAAATGCTCATGAGACTGGTGACCTAGCGAAGTCCAGATATCGGATATGACTACCCTCTCACATCTTTTGTTTGTTGATGATGTACTTATATTTCTAAATGGTTCTTTTCATGACTCATATGTTTTCAAGAACATATTATCTCTCTTTTGCAAAGCAACAGGTATGGAACCAAATTATGGGAAATCCATGATCATCTTTGTGACCTGTCTCCAAAATGAGGAAAGGTACGCGTCCCAACAATTTGCCTTTGTCAGACAAGAACTGGATGCTGGCCTAAAATATCTGGGGTTCAGACTGAAACCAAATGGTTATCGCATCGCCAACTAGGCCTGGCTCATTGCAAAAATTGAAAGTAGAATAAACATCTGGCAACAACGTTGGCTCTCTAAGGTGGGTAGGCTCACTCTGATAAAATCGGTGCTCGAGGCCATCCTGGTATACTGGATGACTCTGGCTTGGATCCCAAAAGGTATTCTAAACAAGATACAACAAATCTGTTGTAGATTCCTCTGGGTCAGAATACGGGGAGGACTTTTTCCTAGGTCTGCTGGGACAGGATTGGGAAGCCTAAAAAACTGGGTGGTTGGGGTTTAAAAGACCTTCAGTCCTTTGCAATGGCTCTCATGGAAAAAATGGGTTGGAATTTAATCAAGTCCGAAAGCCTTTGGCAAGAGGTAATTTATTTCAAATACATCCATCCCCTCTCAATTATGGATTGGATTCGCAGTCCCAGTATATCCTTTACTGGTGCTTCCATCATCTGGAAGGCAATCTCCCAATCTTTCAGTATTATCAAGAATGGGCTAGCATGGAAAATTGGAAATGGAGCGCATGTTCGTTTAGGTACGGATAATTGGACCGGATGCAGGAATGCCCATATCCTACCAAGGGCCCTTCGACAATTCCTCTCTAGGACATGAATCACAAAGATCGCCCAAATTGTTGTTGCTGGTTACGACCTCTGGGTGCCTCAGCAATGGCTGGATCACAGAGAATTGAACATTCCAGACAGATGGTACTGGGTCTGGAATCGTTTCATTGGGGCACTAGAGGAATCCAATATCAGGCTAACTGAGAAAGAGGATGAGCTCATCTGGGCCACTGTCCCTCATGGGTGATACTCCCCAAAAGCGGCTATGCGGCTCTTATAACAGCTCGGTAAAATGGCATAATCGGCTAGTGGTGGTGCCACCTTTGGAAACTAAAACCCCCTCCCCCACCCAAAAAAAAAAAAAAAAAAACTAAGCCATTCATGTGGTGTATTCTCACAAACAAGTCCCCAACTGAATTAAACCTCATGAAATAGTGTTTTCATGGTCCCTCTAGATGTTGTTTCTGCAAATCCAATGTTGAAGATACGAACCATCTCTTCCTCCTCTGCCTTTTTATGACACAATTTTGGGCCTATATAATTTCTTCCCTTAACTTAAAGACAAATTGGTCCAACCAAAATTTCGAGGAAGCATGGCATCGTTGGTGGTCTGAGGTTCACACTCAAAAAGATAGAAATATGCCCCTGATTGTTTGTTGGGGAATTTGGATAAACAGGAACTGACTAATCTTCCAGGATGATCCAATAAACTGGTTAACCACATGTACCAACTCTATTTCCACTTTTAATCTGATTCTAGACATCCCGGACAGCAAACCTCCATGGGTCATCACTCCAAAACTCTTCGATTCCAGTTTCCCGTGGGGTTATTTTGATGGCTTTGCCCAAGCCGAGGGCTGTGGGGGGGATCTGTCCTTCACATCAATGAACATTTGTCTTTCAGAATCAAAGTTGGTCTTGGTAGGGGCACAAATAATTTTTCTGAGCTTCACAGTTTAAAACACCTTCTCTTTTTTGCGAGGGAACAAAATTGTCAAAAGATTAAGATCTTTGGGGATTCACAACTTGTTATAAATTGGATAAATGATGCATATCATTGTCACTTGCACACACTCAGGGACACACTGGATGATGTCTTTACTCTAAAATCACAATTTGATTTTATTGTATGCTCTCATATATACATGGAAAGGAATGACATCGTTGATCATCTATCCAAAGAGGTCGCACAACTAAACAAGGGTCAATGGTTAATTTAGGAATTCAAAGATGGCGTTTTCTATTAGTTCTTCCACCGTCCATTATTTGAGATGAATGGGAATCATTCAGAATGATCTTCCGAGATCATTCCACATATATATATATTTTTTATGTCTTTATCAGTTTTTTTTGGACATTGCTACATTTTTAAGTTATCTCTGATGTTCATAATTTCCTCTCTGCAACCTATGTTGTAATATATATATATATATATATGGTTTCAAACTCTTATGAACTTTTTCTACAGTGAATGCATCTCATAATGCTGAATGATACAACATGTAATTTTATTAATATAATTAATGAAAATGCAGCTTTTTCCTTGGAAAAAAATAGAAATCTTCATAGAGGATGATAAAATGAGTTTCGTTTAGGATAGAGTAGGGTTATGGAAGATTAGGGAACTATGCTAGAGTTAATTCCATTCTTGTGGTCACCCCCATGATGAATAATATAGACTATACCAATCTCCCTTTTGTGTTTTGTCTCCACAACATTCCACATAAGAACAAGATACTTATGAATACTTATGTTGAAGACATAACAAATTGGCTTTAGAATTATGGGGAAATTATTTACTATATGGCACTTATCATGGTCATGAAGAAAAAAACCTATAGGAGGAAAGAGATGAAGGGGTGGAGCTATACCTTCTTAGACATGGATGTGTGGATAGGCCTCCTAAGAAAAGGCTTCATTGGGATGATGACCCCAAAAAGTAATCATAGAAGGGGTCACAACTCTAAAGCATTTTTCATAGCATAAGGCTTTTTTAGTAGGCATAAGTTCATCATGATCCAAAATTTGGAAATATTTGCAGAAAAGGTTAGGTCCAAAAAAGTTTTTTCCATTGGCAAGACATTTGGAAAGGAATTGGAACCCATTGTTATACACACAAGGTTCTCAAGGATAATAAACACCAAGTACTCATTTAATCTCAAACAAGCTTCTCCTAAGAACCATCCTAGAAGAGATGCGCCAAATTAATGATAAGTACTACTTCTTACTAAATTTCATATAGGGATTTCAAAATAAATGAACATAATTACTAAATTGATGAGAATTGTGATCTCAAAATGCGAAACCTATCTCTAAAAAACTACATTTTGGGGGTTAAAAAGCATCAAAATCAACCCTTGAAGTGAAAACTAGAGCTATTGTTAGCACCCATATTTTGAGGGGGAAGGAGGTGGGAATTTGGGGGGGGGGGGGGTGTGTGGGGTGGGAGGGAGGGGGGGTGTGGTAAAAATTATAAGTTATTTGAGACCATGGATTTCACAATAGATATTGGTGTGGACTAAAATCTTAAAATTGAACACTAGATCAAAAATCAATGCTCCTAGTGGCATCCTTGTTATTTTTTTATAGAAATAATAGGTTAGTTTTTATTACAAAAATAGTGCAAAAGCACATAAAGATCACATCCATAGTTTACTATAGTTGTATGGATCAAAAGTTTGAAAATCTAAAATATATTGTTTACTCGGACTACTTCGTCCTACAACTATGCTCTAGTAGTGCCTATACGAATACAATTTGAACAAAATGCCTAAGACATACCCACATTTGGATGGAATAATATAAAAATCAATCTAAGTTATTATCCTAATAATTTATAATGATTGATTTTTTATTATATCTACCTAGTTGAGATACGAAAGACCACTTTGAGCTAGTTCCATTGAATTGGTTGAGGATGCCCAAGTTCTTTGACCTTGAATTTCTTGCTTCGTTGCCTGGATAAATTAAAATTGAGACTAGAGATGTTATAGTTTGATGTTGATCTCATGAAGTTGTTGATTATTGAGCATAAAATGCATGTCAAGGTGTTCACTTGAACTATCAATGTATACAAGTTCTTGTTGACTTGGAAATTTCTCTCTTGAGCTTGTCCTCTACTCTTCTAGATTCAACAAATTCTCAATTTTATTCCCTTTAAACTCCTCCATCCTCACTAAACATATTGTGTCCCAATTATTCTACCCACCTATGCCTGTATTTCTTGTCTCTGCCTACCTCTGGTTGTGCTACTTTCTAGGGGTCCTTTGACTAGCCTTATGAAACCTCCTCTCTAAACCTGTATTTTAAGCTCTATTAATACCATGAATGAATGAAATGCCACATGTACTTGAAGTGTGTAGATAAATAATGATTTGAAAATTAATACCACTTATCCTTCTCATCCTTAATTCCATATTCCCCCATACAATCACCAATCCTCCATGACTAGCTTGCACGAGGTGATTGTTACAATAAGATGTGCTAGCTTGACCCACCAATTTTAATCACATGTAAGCTTCAATTGTCTAATATGATTTTCCATGCTAATTGTGAGAATGAATACCTAGTACTATAGAAGTCACTATGACTCAAAACCAATCTCCTTTGCCTCAAATTTTGTTGAAATTTGGGTAGCCTTGGGACTAATTTCCCAGAAGGGAATCCTAGCTACCCCAAGGATAAACCATATGCCCCATATGAAGCCCATATCATCCCAAAGGAAGAACTCAATTGAGTTAAAGAAAAATTGAAGAATTTCATATTGATCAAAATAATTATTTGGGAAAATAGTTATTAGTAGATTTGGAAATATATATTTAAATTAGAAAATTCAAATTTAAAATATTTTCCTCCAAGTTTGAATTGAAGTTTCATGTTGGACTTATCTAAAATAAGGTTGGCCAGCCCCTAAAGGTCACACCCATTTGCTTATGGATTCAACTATAAATATATGCAAGGATCCTCCATCGATCATGGATTGGAGATCTATTTGAGGTTCACATAGTTATCTCTCTGTGATTAGCTCTCTATAAGGCTCTCACATATATGGATTAGCTCTCTACAGGACTCTCAAGTCTATGGATAATAACCTCAAATTTTTGGGATTTCACACATCATGTTATGGCATTGATTTAAATCGTAGAAATCTTGTACACATCATAGAGGAGTTATATAAGTCACAAAGGTTATATATACATGCAAAGGATGCTAACAACTCTTAGATATACTCACAAAGTACTTAGAAGTCTCTTATACCTATCTGCTAAGGTCGTAGAGGTTTTATACAGTAGGAGTGGTATATATATATATACTTATAGAGGACACTAAGGTTTTTATATATACCTTGAGGTGCATCGCTGTACATATCATGTAATTGATATTGTATGCATCAATATTTGTAAATGAAAATAGTCTGATAACAATTTCATTGTAATGGAAATTGCATATGCTTTGTATAGTCTTTCTATAATAACTTTAATGGCACATGTTAGCTTTCGGTATGGCTCACAACCACTAAGTTACAGTGATAAGTTTCAATTTTGATGATTAGTTTTGAGCTTAAATGTTGGTAGTGGGTCCAGTCTGAAAATTTGATGAAACATGGCCTACAAGTTGTGATGTGTTGTAGCAGGTGGATCTAGTATGAAAATTTATGAAACATGGTCCCCGAAGGTGTTGAAGGTTGGAGCCTTCAATGAGGGAGTTGAATCTTCCTTCCAGTGGTAGCTGGTAAATCATATTAGGGGGTTGGATCTCCCTTCTAGTGGGTGTCGGTAAATGAGATCAGGGGGTTGGTTCTCCCTTCTAGTGGGTGTTGGAGAATGAGCAAAGGTTGTAGGCTTCTGTAGGTGGGTTTCAACGTGCTGTATGAGTTTGCGCCAGTACAATATTGTAATAAGTTTTTCTTTATATTAAAAAGAAGACAGAGACGAAAACAACGGTGGTTTTTTCCCACATTGGGTTTCCACCTTAAATCTTGGTGTTCATGTGTGATGATTATGTGTGATGGTTTATTTTGTTCTTACTACACATGGTTACTGTTTATTTAATTCTTAATGAAGTATTGATGCATTGACTCAAGATAAACAGAAGATGAATTAACTGATAAATATGTTTTATTGGATATACGCTAGTTGTATGAATAACAATCGTGTACACACGCGGGTTCCCTTTAGTAAAATCACATACATAAATCAGGATATGAAATTGAAAAGTTAAATGGCTTGAAAATACTGATTCAACACGCCCCCCCCCCCCTCTCAATATTTTTCCCAACGCCCTTAGGAGCACTAGATCACCCAGAAGTCAATCCACAACCTTTGTTGACTAGATCCTGAGATAGAACTACGTTTTCTCAAGCCTAGACCCAAACCGCACCTACAACATAGCATGCATGTGGTTATGAGCCTCCAACTGCATGCATGGGCTTGCTTCCATGAGGTTATGACCCAAAAACTCTAGTTCATTTCCAATGGTTCTGAGATTTGAGCCACTTTTCAGGTTGGCCTCCAAACCAGAACTACTTGTAACTTTCCAGAATAATAATTAACATGATGACAATTCCAAACATTCAAACTTGAAGTAATAACTTGAACTAGACTTCCTAGTACACATTAGACATTTTGTCAAACATATGGTAAATAGATGAGTTACAGGTCATGAATGCATATCTTATCATAAATCTCTAAACTTCATCTAAGAATCACAAAGAAGGTACAATGCCCTCTCAAGTAGCTGCAATAACACTTTTTATCCCATGCATTCATCAACTGTTCAAATACTTATCAAAATATGAATAAGAGCCATAGATAGAGTACATCATAGAACCATGCTTAGCATATAACCAGAATATTAACCATGACAAATCATCCATAAAATCCACATAATAACAAGTACAGGTGATCATAGATCACAAGAGGAAAGTATATATTTATTAACATATGGAAAATCCAACCAATTCAGGGACATCCACATACCACCCAACCATATATTGGGTTGAACCAAATCTTTCTTTCATCCAATCACCCTTGTGCCATATTCCAAGCATGATTGTGGGATCTCAAGGGATAAATCAAGATATAATCAAACATGGAATCCAGAGGTTAAACCACCTTCACCCTCAAGCTACTGTGATCTCACCTAAATCGGTCCTGAAATCACAAAACTAATCCAAGATTGGATGCCTCATAACTTTTCACCATAACTTGAGGAATTTTCCTGTCTCCACCCATCTATTGAGGGATTCTCAGAGAAAACCATCTCCACCCCCAAACCTTGGGAATTTTCTTGAAACCACCTCACTTGGTTCCAAAACCTTCTAACAATCCAAAGATCAACCAAGAATTAATCCCATCACACCATGGATATCTGGGAAATGGCAAGGCAAGGTTGAAACCATGGTCAAACTAGACAAAGCCCATGCTAATGATAGAAAATGAACCAAATAAACAAATGCATGTACCATGCATTCACACCTTAGCTAGGAAATCACACATGAAACCTATTACCTACAAAATCCTCCTGCTGAAATTGTTGATCCAACCTTCTCCTTGTTTTCCTTCACTTTCCTTTGCTTGTCCTTTTCCTTCCTTTATGTGTTTGCTTTCCTTTCTCCATATCCAAGTGAATGCAAAAGTACTCCAAGAATGATCTAAGTGTGCAAGGGTGTTTAGTAGTGTTTTTGGAGCACAAGTGTACCAAAAAACACCCCCTTAGTAGTGGATTTCTACCTGCAAAGTATCACAGTCAAAATGTGTGTTGTTAGTGGACACACTTAAATAAACAGAACATTGTAATTAGTGGAAACAATGCATAAATAAACATAAACTTAAACAAAGAGGTGCATGAACAAAACAATGCTCAAATGGAGCAAACACATCAGTGATATATGGAAAAATCTCCCTTTATTGATTGTTGGTGGTAGAGGTTGAAAGCAATTAGAATCTCAGACACTTGAAGGGAAGTCTTTGAGCTAGGGAGCTCAAAAATCCTCAGCAATGGGGTTCTTTTTCCTCAATGTCTTTGTAAGTTTCTCCTCTCTCTCAAAGAAGTGTGAAGAATCTCCAAATGGTGGAGTCCTCTTCACTCACTAAGATGTTGGGTTTCTTAGAAGAAATTTGGCCAACATGCTAGTTCTATTCACTTCCTTGGTTTCAACAATGTAATGGTGGTTTGCTCAAACAACAATTTGGCCATCATAACAATGTCTCTTGTTTTTTTCTCTCCCATGGCCTATTTATGTAGAGTTTTCGAATCCCTCTTCCCTCTCTTGGTACATGTATGATAAAGACACATGAGTAGGACAAGAGGATTCCATTGAGGGCTGCACTTCTCCAATGTGACTCGAATTCAACTGTACTAGGTCGATCTTGTATCAAAAAATTGGCTCCAAGTGTGTAGAGTGGTCTCGGACTATTGAGTCATCTTGTCTGCAACCGCACCGCTTTTGAGTATATTCCCCATGTGCGTGTTTTTCGAAGAAATCTAGACATGACCTTAATTGATTTCCTTTATAAACTTTGGATCTTAGGAGAACTTTTGATTTTTGAATCTTCATAATGTATTCGACTCAAGAAATGTCCACCTGTGCATTCTGTTGGACACTTTTAATGTCTTTTGGATTGTACTAGTAGGTGTGTGATTTTTTGGTGTTAACAGTTGCCCCTTGATGTATGAGGTTAGGAGAAAATGTATAGTTGAAATACATCATGTTTTCATTTCCTTTGGAGAGTCTGATTACCTTTTAGAGAGAGATGATAGCTTGTTTCGGAGATGGGTAGAGAAAAACCCCTTGACTGAGTATGAATGATACCCAACCTCTGATAAAAAAACTTCATTAATGGTGTGTCTATACGAGGTAGGCATGTCCCATGCTCGTTATTATGGCTAATTGGAATTGATTACAATCAAACAACAACTGGTTTTTTGTCCAATCAACTTGGTGGTTGTTGATGTGCTGATAGTTGACAATAAAAAATTGTTGACGCCCTTAGGGGCATTTCTAGTCAAATACAATATTGTTTTGCTATGCATATATTGGCAAAGCACTTTGTTTATGGGTATTGTGGTATGCACAAGTATTTGGCGGCAGGTACCTCCCCCACATCATCATATAAGTATTACTGAATGAGGTGCTTAATGATGTGGGGGTCTTCGACTATGTGAATGAGCAGCAACAGTAACTAAGGACGGCACCACCTTGACATGAATGATTGAGTTGATGTCGAATGTCAAGGGGACTGATGACATCATTGAGCAATAATGGTTCCCAATGTGCCACCTGAGAATATCCCTATTAAGGGAGGGAGTATCCAACGTAATACCTCTTTCCTGGAATATATTTGTTGAAATCGACAAGAAACGGGTGTCATCCACCTAACATGGTGAGTCGGGAAATTAATGTGAGCTATGAACAAATTATAGTAACTTGGGTTAGACAATCATGATAGCGAGGGTTATTGATATTAGAGGATACAAATAACTATTCTGAGGTCATACCTTGATATGCAAATGACGGCAGTAAAAAAATATGCTTTCTGATGATCCTGGAGTTAGTAGGATTTCCAGGATGGGTGTAAGTGATTTTTGATGGACATGAAAAGTGGGGGTGATTTGCTGATGAGATGTGACCAAGGTGATTAGAGACTGCAGACGAGAGAGGGCCATGAATTGTAAAAATCAAATGTGGATGGGAGATATATATATATATATATATATATATATATATATATATATATATATATATATATATATATATATATATATATATATATATATATATATATATATATATATATATATATATATATATAAAAATCTTTGTACACTTTCCAAAAGAATAGGGGTTGGATGTACAACATGGAGACGGGTGCCCCAGGATGATAGTAACTTGTGTGAAGGTTTAATGTATCTACTAAGGGTGGGGGCCCCATTGGTTGGTCTCTGTGTCAGGGGGGATGGCTGAAGTGGTACAAATGGGCTATGTGATGTGGATGAACAATAGGCCAATTGGAGGATGGTGGAGGTGCATCTATTAGTATTGTGAGAGGGCCCGGGTAAATGAGATCAATGCGTAATGAATGCAACATAATGAGGCTAAACTTTCAAATGTGCATGTGAGATGGTTCCTAGGCTAGAGTGAGTGGTCTTGGCTCCTTTGTGTGAAGCAAGATCTTATCAAGTGTGAGATGGTGATAAACATGGTCGAGATGTTGGACCTTATGGTGCATTTCAGAGAAATGATGTCAGGATATGCAAATCTTTTTAGGGGGAAACCTATCAAGTTGAGTGGAGAATGATACCTGCTTTCTTTTCTCTTCTCAAGGCGTTGGTTGAAGCTGACCATATATGATGTTCCTACAACGGATACAACCAAAACCTGAAGTGAAAGCATCGTTCAAGACATACATATGCAATGAATGTTATGGACTTAGAGAGCTGGAGAAGTACCTGACATGTGCGATAGGTCAACAAAATGATTTTTTTGTTTATGGGAACAAAGGGTTCCATGAACAAAGTTACCGATCAAACGGGAAAATTACCTAGTACCCATTTTTTTGAGGTTGCAAAAAATCAACCGATTCTGAAAACTTGCAATTTAGAATACACCTTTTTTTTTGGAGCATATTTTTGGCGCTTTAAATTTTCTTATGTGTCAAGTATAAACAATTTTTAAAAATGTTAGTGATTTTCATGTTGATTTTAAAAAGTGTTGATGGAGCATCAACACATCTTTTTAATGAGTTTATTTTTGACACTTCAATTTTTTTTTATGTATCAAGTATGAACATTTTTTTAAATGTTAGTTATTTTCATCTTGATTTTGAAAAATGTTGATGCAACATCAACCATTTTATGTTTTATTTTTTTTTTAATTTTTAATTTTTTGTTTTAATTTTTTTTTAATTGTTCTTCTTTTCTTTATTTATTTTTTTAAGTTATGTGCTTTTATTTTATTTTATTTTTAATTTAAGAAAAATGATTTTTATTTTTATTTTGTTATTTTTTTTTTTGTTAAATTATGTTGTTGTTGTTGTTGTTGTTGTTTTTTTTTTTTTTTTTTTTCCATATATATATATATATATATATAAGCTTATTTTATTTTTATTTTCATTTTCTTGTCATGTTTTTAATTATTTTTTATTTTTTTTCGTTTTATTTATTTTTGTTAATTTTGTGTTTTTTTAATTTTTTTTTCTATATTTGAAATTTTGTTGTCTTTTGTATTATTTTTTTTGTTTTTTTGTTTACTGTTTTTAATTTTTTACAATATTTGAATTTTTGTATTTTTTGTTTTTTTTTTTAATATTATTTTTTGTGTTTTTTTTAAATTTTTTTCAATATTTGATTTTTTTTTTCAATATTTAAATTTTATTTTATTTATTTTAATATTTAAATTTTTGTTTTCTTTTGTATTATTTTTGTGTGTTTGTTTGTTTGTTTTGTTTTTTTTGTTTTTGTTTTTGTGTTTTTTTGTGTGTGTGTGTGTGTGTTTTTTGTTTTTGTGTTTTTTTTGTTTGTTTTTTGTTTTTTTTTGTTTGTTTTTGTTTGTTTGTTTGTTTGTTTGTTTTTTTCAGTATTAAAATTTTTGTTTTCTTTTGTATTTTTCATTTTTATTTCTTTATACATTTATTTTTTATTTTTTATTTTTTTATAGGGTCCGTGTTGATACTCGTCTAGCAAACTGATCCCATTATGTGCAATTTGATAGTTAATTTTAAATTTTCGTTATAATGAATTGAGTCTGCCTCCACAATGTATCAATTTTATGGTTGGTCTTTAAGTTTTCATTACAACGGTTCGAGTTCACCTACACTGCATGTGAGTTTGATGGTAAATAAATAAATTTTTGTTGCAATGTATCAAGTTGCCTTAGGCTAAGATTTTAAAATCACTATATATTTAGCATTTAAAGAATAAATTACTCTTGCTATAATAACTCTTTCATTCAAGTGTTCATTTTTAAAGTTTTTTGTCATAATTTTTTTCCATAATGACATGCTTGAAATATTTTGAAAACTTGAGAATTTTTTGTAGTCATAATCTTTGGTTTTAATTACATGGTTGAAAAATTGTCCAGATTTTAAAGTTTTTCTAAATCATGATATTTTATCTTTAATGTTATGGTTGAAAACAATTACAATTCAGGGTTTTTAGAGTCAAAATATTTTATCTTTAAAAACATGGATGTAAATTGTTGGAATTATCATGATTTGAGACATGATATTTTATCTTTAAGATCATGTCCGAGAATTGTTGGAATTTTACAGTTTTTCAAAGTTTGACTATTTTATCTTTAATTCCATTACTAAAAAATGCCAAAATTGTAATCCGTTTTTTTTTTTTTTTTTTTTTTTTTTTTTTTTTTAATTCCAAAATCAACACTTGTTTTTTTAAGGTTGTTTTTTTCATCCATTTTGCAAAAAAAATGGTTTTTACTTCCATTTAAAAAAATGTTGAAAATTTACCCTAAAAAAAACATCGTTTTGGCATACACAATTTCATTTTTGGGTTTTTTTTTTCATGTTTTTTTGGGGTTTTTGGGCTAGAGTACCTGTTTTGAGGTAATAGTTCTCGCTTGATCGGTAACTATCTTCATGATGAAGATGTTGTGGGGCTGATTTTTGCATTTTTTTCCGTTTTGTCAATGAAGATCCCAAGCTTCTATAATGTACCCCAAGAGATGGCAAAAAGGGCGATAGATAGGGCCATGGGACCCAAATATCAATTATTTGAATGGCTGAGCTATGGAGGTCAGAGAGATTTCTTGGAGGATTTCTTATCATTGTGGTCATCTTGTGCACCCAGGATTCGTGCCGTCAGAGACAGGTAAGAGCTTGAGCCCTAACCTTTGTGATTTTAGTCTGTTAATTTAGGTAGGCCATACAGGGTCCCCTGTATGGCCTTTTTAAGGTCAATCTCAAGGATCGCGCAGACGACTCTCCTTAAGTTGCACATTCATCGCACAAAATAGGAGTTATGCGCAAAGACCCCACGTGAAAGGGGTACTTAGACGCACGTTGTGCTCATCTGAGTCATGGGTTTGCACGATGAAACCTGTCGGGGCTCGTCGCGACTTTCCCAAGTGTTTACACATTGGGCGTGCGCCTGTATGGGATACAAGAACGTTCATCGTGCGATGTTCTGGAGAACAAGCACACACACCGTGCACCTGTTTAGGAAACAATCGCGCAGTGGGGGAAAAACTGGTTTTTTGCCCCCATTTTGATTTTTTGAGGACCTAAGGGGTTCTATTTTCTGACTTGTGGCATCCTTGATGGTAGGATGATCTGGAGAGAGAGAGACTGGGATCCTCTTCGAAATGTTGTGTCACAAGATGCTGGTGCAAGGCATCAGCTAGTGCAGTGGGGGTTGTTGAAGTTTCTTCAAAACCCGTTGATGAGGTCGCAAGATAGGTTCCTATGATATCTGGTTAGTTGTTGGGATGTAGATCGCTAGGTGATGGTTATCTGCCATACAGACCTCCTAATATTGGCAGAGACTAACATCTACCTCGTTACCAGGTTGATGCCGTGAGGGAAGGTGCTTCCTTATCCACTTCCAAGAGGGGATGTTGGCATGAGGGTTTGGGCTAATGGGCACTGCGGTGCTAACCCTATTTCAGATGGTTGCGTGAGGATCGCAGCGGTGGAGGATCTAGTTGAGCAAGCAGCGCTGGCTATGATCATTAGACTGGTGGGGTCGGTGTCCCCCAACCAGTGCTCGGGGCTGCATATTTCAGTTTTGTAGCGACTTCAGGTAGGGGCATTCTTTGACTAGGCATGACTAGTGCGGCAGGGGATGATGTTACAACTTACCCAGGTGTAGTGTTTGACATTGAAGAGTTTTGGTTATGGGAGTGTGCTTTGTATTATACTCTACAAGAGGGTGGTTATGCTTCGCCTTGTTATTGCAGTATCGACGGGGCCTCCTTGGGAGCCTCGCATGCGTCGTTGGGGATGGGCGATTCTGCAGGAGGGCGGAGGAGAGGTGGGTTGGTACTGGACTAATGTCGTATAATGTTGGTTCGATTCTAACCCCCAGCTGATATTGGACTACTTGTACCATGGGGTTGACTTCCGGGGAGATCTAGGGATGGGGCTTCCTCTAGTTGCTTCTTGGGGACCATTAGGTATATGCTTGTTACTTCTGCATTTTTATACATATGTGTTTTTTCATGTATTTATGATTTACGATGATATTGAAACTATGCTTTGTTTACTTGCAGATGTGGGGTGTAGGGACGTCCACTGGCCTTTTTGGTTGTCCATGCTCCGAGACACATGGGAGTTGCGGGGGACATGCCCGTTCCTCAGAGACCCTAGATACCGAGGCCACTGCCTGCTCCTTATAATGGCTTAGAGCGACTGATTGAGGTGTGACGAGATGCTGCTGAGGCAAATTTACAACGGTACCTTGACTACTGGAGATGAGTGGAGAACTTGGTCGGAGGTGTGCCCTTTGAGGCATGGGCTCACCTTCCAGAGGTTGTGGTTGATACGACATATCCCAGGAGTGGGAGCATGAGCCAAATTTGCGTCATATTGTTATGGAGGCGACTACAGCAGGACCCATCTTGGCTCCTGATGCATAGATGGTGCCACCAGGGCCCTAGGGAGACTGGCTATGTATTTTTGTTTTTTGGTCGAGATGATGTATGCACTAGGGCAAGAACCCATTTATGAGGATGCTCCCCTATATTTTTGGTGACTTATCCTTCCTAGTCGTGGGCCAATGATTTTTGTACTCATATATATTTTTTGATGTATATATGAGGCTAATTTTGGTGGCTCTAATGATGTGATATATGCATCCATACTTCTTGGTGTATTTCTACGTTTATGCTTCTATATGTATCTTGTGTTGTTGCTTTTTTATATCTTGATGATTATATATATGTGATGCATGCTAGTCTAGGATTTCGTTAGCGATGTGATCAGCTATATGATTTTGATCTCTGGGTATATGTGTAAATGTGATTTGATCAAAATGTCTAGCTAACCTTTGCACATGCAGATATTTGCAAAAAGGGCATGGATCACGGACTTGGAATGTCCTATTTAACTAGGATACTATGAGTTGGGAATCAAGAAATACATGCAAGTGAAAGATACCTACATGGTGGGCATTGACCAAGAGGCCTATGACAGAATCATATTCTGCTTTATTTTTGGTGGCTGACCTGATACAAAGTCCATTGAAGAGATGATGTGTCCGGTCAGGAAAGTATATGGCCCAAAATACAACATCGAGATTTTGCGGCCATTGAGATGTGTCGTGAGTGAACCCATGGTGATAATATGGAAAAAGATCCATATGTTGAAATGAGATGAGAGAGTGATTTCTTATAATACGTCCATGATGAGGTGATCATCATAAACAATAAGTCATTGTACATACATGCTTACTCTAACATTTTATGGGTGAATTTTTTTGTGGTAGAGACCATTAACGAGATTTTTTTTTTTTGTGGTAGAGACCATTGACGAGATTTTTTAGGCAAGTCCCGTTGGGCTCTAATAGTATGTATGCCTCCTTGTGGAGGAAATTCTTGATGATGTATGGGCCCTTCCAAAGGGTTTCGAACATTAGTTGCGCTATGGGCAGGGTTTCTCTGAACTGGTTCAGAGCTAATCGCATAAATTGTATGAGACGCGGTGCTACTCATGGCGTGGGATGTTGATGCCTCATTTTCATTGCATGACAGGATATATTGTTGAGGTATCCATCTCTTGGGCGAGGTATTTTTATGGCGTGGCCAGTTTGTGTGGATTGGTTTTAGTGTTTCTCTTGCTGCACAGAACCGTGTAAGGTACTGACAATTCCTTGTGTGGTGGAATTGAGAGCATATGCAACAATAACACTGCATAATTTTTTCTTGGTTTGAGAGGTGCTTATGGGGGATGTGGGCCACTAAGCATAAGATATAATTAAACCTACTTAGTTCACAACATTTATTGATCAAATGATTGGGTTTGTCACATAATGCGCATGTAATGGGCGAATTTCTTTTCCAGGTGATTTTTTATTGCTTTTGGCATGGTCTAGAATGGTGATGGTGATGGGAGGTGAAATGGCAGGGGCCTGACCGTCTTTTCTCCTAAAACATACATAGGAAATCTAGGGTCCTTATTCATCACGTGGGTGGATGGGTTCTGTGGATTTCGTATCTAAGTCCAGTAGATAGGGATTTTCCTTTACGAAGTTACATATGAATTTCATTGTTTTGCGAAATTGAGAAAGGTGAGGGCACCTCATTTTGCAATGGTTCTCCTCGCATATAGTGCATATATAGTATTGATGCCTAGATTTTATTCTTTGGCCCTCTTGGGTGGTGGGGTGGACTTGTTAATGTGTCCATAATTCTAAGCACCAATTTACCGGATGGGTAGAGTCATCACATATAGAACATCATAAAGTAGAGGGATGGAAATACGTCTTATTCTGCCTTCGTGTGTTGTAGGCAGGTGCGGAGCTAGATGATTCCTATTCCTATATGTAGTAGATGTTTTTACACTTATCGTCCTGTGGAGGTGGCATTGGTGTTATGGGCTCATTGTTGTTGGATTCAATGAGACCTTTTAGTTTCTCTTGGAGTTTAGGGATATTCAGGCAATGATTAGTGTAGTGTCCATATTTATCACATATGGTGCATGCATGGTTGGCGTTTTAGAGGAATTCATGATTTTTTTTAACTTGTCTATTTCGGGGCATATATGAGTTGGGTTCCCGAATTCCTCACATAACATCCAGGGTTGCACAAGTTTGGAGGAGTTGGAAGTTTCTCCTTTTTTACCATTTTTTTTTTCACTTTTCTAGTGGCTCCAATTGTGGTAGGTGCAGGATGGTTTTGAGTAGGGGTGGTCCTCTGAAGTGGAGGTACAGGGAAGCTCCCTTCCTGCATGTGTCCTGACTTAGCCGACACAGTCATGGGGATTAGGTACCAAACTGGTATTGCAAGAGTCATATTTGGTAATGTGAGGTTTGCCATGGCTTGGTGTGAGACAAACCCAGTTAGGGGGCATAAGAAGGGGGTTTGCGTAATTGTGGGAGGTAAAGACCTGACTTCTTTAGTTGCAAGGGGTGGGGTGTCTGGAACTGATTCCAAGGTGTGGGAGGTGTTTGATGAAGTCATCATACACACAGGTGCTTCGATATTTGGGACAAGCTCTTGTATTACCAGAGGGTCTCTTGGGAATGTTCCTAGGAGGTTTGATGGCTTAAACTGGTCTGGGATGAGCTCAATGTAAGTAGTGACCACCTCTTTGGATATTAGGGGAAACATGCCATTTGGTGTGGGTTAAGTTGTCTTCTCGTAGTATGTGAGTCGATCAATGGTAATGACCTTCCCATCGTGGCGGGAAAACATGATTCTGAACATTGATGATGCGAATGTGAGCATTTCATACATATAGCTTCAGCCTAGTAGGATGTTGTAATCCAACTAGGCATCGAGTACTTCAATATCTATTAACACAATTTTTCTAGCAAACTTAACTGACACGCTAGTGTATGAACCGACGGGAGCACAAGGGCATCCGTCGTATGCTCTGAGCGTTATGTCAAAAGGTTTAAGTTCAGGGGATCCTATTTTTTTCCAAATAGATTTGGACATGATGCATGTGGAAGCCCCTTCGTCGATGATGCAATGATGGATATCGATATTCTGGACTGAGATAGGGATTTGGAAAGCGACAAATGAGGGTAGTTGTGGAGTAGCATTGTCTAAGTCAAAGACCATGAGGTGGGAATCGAATGGGTCGATTGCACCTAAAGTGGAAAGTAGGGTTTTCTGCTGGGTTGGGAACGTCTGAAAGACTTCAAGCACTGACATAGCTGATGGTGATTGAGCTAAGTCATTGATTATGCTGTAACTATGGGCAGATTTTGAATTGGGTCGTGCACGCCGTAAAGGTCCTGTTAGCTTTGCTGTGCAAAAGAATCAAAAATGGATTCAAACACTCTCAAAGGCTGCAAACACACTTATAATCATGCCAAATGATCCATTGATGCTGTCGAAATCCTCAAATTTTGGCTTAAAGTCTTCCACCGATTGAAAAACTTGTAAGAGGAAAGCCCTTTGGAGGGCGGAAATACACTATCGGGAGGCGAAAATACCCCAAAAACCATGTAAAAATCAAAATTACAGGCTTAAGGATCCGCTTTAATCTCAGCCGTTGGATCTGGCCGATCAACGGTCCAGATCGCGTCGGCATATCGCAAGTCGGGGGAGGCAGTGGCAGCGACATGATACATCGCCGATATCGCTATCGGCGTATCGCAATGGAGGACTTACAAAAGAGTCGGGGCTTTATTATTCGCGCGATGAGCGATCGCCGATATCGCTATCGGCGTATCGCTATCGGCAATTACAAAGGGGCGGGGCATTTACCATGAGTTATGTTGCGATTGCGATGGGTTTCGGATCCGAAAGGGTTCAGAAACAAAATATATATATAATTCAAGTCCGCCAAAGCCATTTTTCATGGTTTTGCGGCAGTTTTGTGTGTATTTTGCAAATATTAAAAAACAAAGGATGGGCCTGTTTAAACATGAATTGCGACTCGAAAGGCGGACCCGATAGTGAATAAACCATGCCTGAACCTTTTCAAAGCCAAAATTGAAGTAGTGATGGGCGGGAATGAACAGTGTGGCAACGTTTCACTGTTTTAAAGCCAAACAGTCATGATAGAGCCGTTTAATGATTCAGCAGCTGCATTTAATCAGCAGTATGGCCGAGGAGGAAACAGGACACCACTGGGGAGTTCAGAGCATTCAATGGTTATGGTTCCATTGGTATTTCACGCCACCTGCTCAAAGGAGGACTGCAGAGCACCAGAAGGGGTCAAATCTATTTACAACACAGCCAGATTGGTATCAACAACCCCATTTCTAAATGTAAATGTGGTTGGTGGCCATTTATGGGCTCCTCCACTCATAGCTAACAGAGAGATTGTGTAATGAGACACCATATATACTGAAAAAACAGATGTAGTGAGGTTGATGAGTGTTTGATGAATGAGAGTTTTGTTGTTGCCTTTTAACTTCTGGAGACTGTAAATACTATGAGACCTGCAGCTTCTGGTCTTGATTTTCAACTAATACAAGCTTCTTTTGCTGTCATTTGCTCACTTTCCACTTCTCTTTCTTGTTCCAGGCTGTGCCTGCTTGCATTTATTTGATGTGCTGTGAATGTTTAATATCAGAGGGGCTGTCATCCCACCTCTGTATTATAATTTAGTGGTTCATTGAAAATGCTTGCAGATTGTTGTTGTTTTAACATCAGGGAGCTTTCATCTTGTCTGTGTATTAAACAATAGTTCTACAGATCTTCTAACTGGTTGCAGCTGGCCATCACAGGATCCTGTGCATCTGCTGGTGTAATTAGTCTTCTCCATCATCACCTTTGCCTTAAACTGTGAGTAGTTGGTAGTTGAAAGCCTTGTAGTTTGGGGGTCTTCACCCATGTATGGGGATAATCATAGTAGGAGTGGTTATCTGGCTTAAATGTGCAGCATACCTTCATTTATCCTTCCTCTTATCCAACCATAATTGTTGAATTTTTAATGTTCCTGAGCATCACTGAGTTACAACCTAGGTGAGTTTCTTGGGGTGATAACAGGTCCTTTGACCATTTTAGGCATGGAATCTATGGAAGGTCACGTGATGGTCAATGGTCTAGTAGGTATGGCCATAGCCAATGTGGACAAATTAGGCTCTGGGAGAGTCTCATAAGTTCGATTCCTCGTTTGTAAGAGGATGTCCTCTCCTGTCATGAAGATATCATGGTTAGGAGTATTGTTGAGGTTCCCTCTAGATGGGTGAGTTTGGGAAGTTTGTTGTTGTGTGTTAACGATTCCTTGATGGGGGAAGGGTTCCTGCATGACTGTAGTTAGTTGGCCACTTTTCCCCCTACTATCTTGTATCCTTTTCAAATCAAGAAGTTGAGGACATTAATGGGTATAATGGTCGTACTCCCCGCAAATAGTGCATGCATGATTAGTCTGGAGACTAGTCTTCTTTCCCTGTTTCTGTGAGTTATTATTGGTCATATCTTGGTTTGGTTCTGATTGGGGTTCTCCCTTCCTGGTGCCCTTGGGGTTGCTGCTGATTGTTTCCTCCCCACTTAGGTTCTCCCTTTAGCTTATTTTTAGGTTTTTTTCCTAGCACCATTAGAAGGATTAACTAAATTTGGTTGTTCTTCTGATTGATGCGGTGAAGCGAGAGATGGTTGCACTAGATTCACCCATGCATTATTTTTCTTTGGTGGGATATTATGTTGTGGTGTTGGGAAAGGAGAATATTTGTTCTCTTGTCCCTAGTTAACGTACTGTTTTGGGGAGAAAACGTCTTATCCGTACTCCAGGAGGAGTATTGATTTCCCTGAGGGGGATGATAGGAGCCTCCTTGTGGGGGTTGGTACTGGTTAACCCTATTGACTATATTCTGCATAGGTGTGGGTTGACCATTCTAATACCAGGCTATATTTTGTAATGGTGGCGTAGAAACATATGATGGGCCATTAACTAGATACACAGGGTATTGACAATTATTGTTGTGATGTCTTTGGGATAAGGCCCCAATTATTCCGTCAGCAATATTGGATGCACCTGCAATTTCTCGATAAGACTACAAGCGTGGGGTATCTGGAAGTACGTGATAAATATACCTAGAATAGTTATAGATCTTCTCCAGTTGTTGGGATTTACTAATGGCTCCTTACTCTCTTTGTGGGAATGTTTTATCCATGTCTTCAGAGATTTCGGAGGTGAGGAATCTCAAGAAAATATCCAGGAGGACTTTATCTTCAAAGTCAGTTTTACACAGGCTATGAATTTCTGCCATTCATGGATATGGTTTGAGATGTGCGTAGCTTGTATTTTTTTTAAAGTTGGTTAGGAGTTCCAAACCCGAATCATGGTGGACTCGGAGTTGGAAGAAAGTAAGGAAATAAGTACCTAATGAGCTAAAGGTTTCGTGAGACGCAGAGGGCTGGTCTATATACCACTTCGTCGCAGGCCCTGTTAGGGTGCGTTGAAATAGCCATAATCTAATAGTATTTTCTGTGATACTATTAGATGAACACCAAAGGTGAAACGTCATTTGTTTCCCTGGGTATTTTCCATTCTTTCCCTCGAACTTTAAAATATCTAGGGAGCTTTGTGGGCATAGCTAGCCAATTTTGGCCATGTTTGATCGGGTCATTGGTGAGCTTTCTTAAATCTAGGAGATTTAACAAAGTTAAGAATAGGATCTGTGCATTACCTGCCATCACAAAATGATTTTGGACAACTATATGCAATGGAGTCCTATGTAGGGATGTCACTCAAGGATTACCCTGATGGGTATCTTAGGGACTATTTGGAGGAGAGGTGGGTGCGCTCCCAAAGGGGGTAGCATGTGGGGATCCTTTAGGAGTGGTGAAGGGTGTACTTTTCTGAGGAAGAGTTCCAAGAAAAGTTTCACCAATAAAGGAATATCCAATAATGGTGTCTGAGTGACATCCTCTTTGCCTAAACAGTGGGAGTCCTGGCACACCTTCCGACAATGGGGGGAGGTTTAAAAAATGCCTAGATTGACGGGGAGCAATGGGGTCCTCTATGGTTTCGATTTAGCTTGTGCGCTACTTTGTGTTTGGTGAGGGAAGGAGATAAATATCAATGCAATTCGATCACATACATAAAGAAAAGAGAAAATATAAATGGTTTATTTTCCTTTAATTTAAACTATGTGAACAAGAAAACAAGACATAGGGTTTTGTGTTTATTGTGTACAATAAAGAGTCTTATGAAGACATAATCGTCCTATCCACTCTCAAAGTATCTGAGCCTTGCAAAGATAACATTTGATGGGTCCTGGGGCAACGTCTTGAAAGAACTGGCAACACCTTCCAACAGCCAAGGAATCAACCAAGGTAATGGTAATGAGGCTCAAGTGTTTCTTGCACTGCCACCTATAGGGAAAGGATGCCCTACATTTGATCACTAATTACCTTCATCCCACGTGAGCATTTGAGTCTTTAGCTTATTGGTAATTGATTACCAGTACTGAGCACTACATGGGTCAGGTAGCACCAAAGAGTATCGCATGCACTAGACCTAAGCCGAACCCCCTCTGAATCGGGTCTCTACCATGATCGAGTTTTCTTTTCCATGAGATGATTGAAGGATTTTTAAGCTCCCTATAAAGTCAACAATTATGTTTCAATGGTGAAACAAGACCATGGAGACTTATGGGATGCCTACCCCCAATGTTCCTAACTTGAACTATAACATGTTTGGTGGCCCCTATGGGGAAATTTAATTTGTTCAAGTTATGGTTTTTTTAAAGAGGCTTAATTCACTTATGGAGTGACTTTGTAAGCAAAAATAGACTAAGTAACCAAATATCCAAAATATGGATGATCTTTGAGTACAAAGCATTTGGAGGCTTAGCGCGTGATGAAAGTGAGAATACAAAGTGTGATTAGATTTGGATATGTGATGATCCTTTTCAATATCCTTCTAATTACGATAAATGTTGGTTGTTCCTTGCATGGAAATAGTTTGAAAACATATGTGGATAGTTTGAAAGCTATATGGGGTTTGTTGCAAATAGTAATAAAAAATATTTAATTGCTTGATGAAATAGGGTTCATTCAAGAAACTAGGGGTACTAAAAAGAAGACACAGAATGTAGAGGTGAAGGAAATTCACTAAAGGATGCCAATCACCTTAGAAAACTAAAAAATACAAGGCTTTTCTTTTCTTTTTGTCTGTTGCACATGTTTGGTAGAAACAGATGCATGCTTTTCCTTTTTTTTTAGAAATAGACGTGTACTCTGCGTCTGTCAAAGAAAAAAGCGCACGACCGAGAAATATTTGAATTTTTGGTATGTCCATGGGCTCAAAACAGATCCTAGGGGACTGTAAAAAAATCCAAGAATATGATGAGCACCTTGAAGGAATTTTGTGCAGAGAGTAGATCCTACAAACAATCTCTAGATTAATGAAAAGTGATCAGTATTGTCGCCATTCCTGTAGTAGTGCTTTTGGAGCACAATTTTACCTGAAAACACCCCCTTAGCAGTGGATTGTTACCTGAAAAGGATCACAGTCAAAATTGGTGTTGTTAGTGGACATACTTGCATAAACACAACATTGTAATTAATGGAAACAATGCATACATAAACATAAACTTAAACAAAGAGGTGCATGAACAAAACACTACTGAAATGGAGAAAACACATCAATAATATATGGAAAAATCTCCCTTTATTGATTGCTGATGGTATAGGTTGAATAAAATTAGAATCTTAGACGCTTGAAGAGAATTCTTTGAGCTAGGGAGATAAAAATTCCTCATCAAGGGGGTTCCTTTTCCTCAATCTCTTTGCAAGTTTATCCTCTCTCTCAAAGAAGTGTGAAGACTCTCCAAAGGGTGGATTCCTCTTCACTCACTAAGATGTTGGGTTGCTTAGAAGCAAGTTAGCCAACATGTTAGTGCTCTTCACTTCCTTGGTTTCAATAATGTAATGGTGGTTTTCTCAAACAACAATTTGGTCAGCATAATAATGTCTCTTGTTTTTGGCTCTCCCATGACCTGTTTATTAGAGTTTTTTGAATCCCTCTTCCCTCTCTTTGTACATGTATGATAAATACACATGAGTAGGACAAGAGGATTCCATTGAGGCCTGTACTTATCCAAGGCGCCTCGAATTCGGTTGTACTAAGCCGATATCATATCAAAATATCGGCTCCAAGTGTGTAGAGTGGTCTCAGACTGCTGAGTCATATTTTTTGCAACAACGTGACTTTTTGAGGATATGTCGCGTGTTCACGTTTATCAAAGAAATATACAAGTGGCCTTAATTGATTTCCTTTATAAAATTTGGAAGTTAGGAGAACTTTTGATTTTTGAATCTTCATAATGTATTCGGCTGGAAAAATGTCCACCTGTGCATTCTGTTGGACTTTTTTAATGTCTTATGGGTTGTACTAGTAGGTGTATGATTTTTCAGTGTTAAACAAGTGTATGAGAGAGAATGAAAGGAGAGAGCCAAAACTAAACTGACAAAAGTTATAATGAACAAAAGCTGTCAAAAGTTGTGAACTGATTCTCTAATTCCTTTTTATCATTAATGTCTCCCTTTTTTCCATTTTCCCTCATTTTCCTTCTAATTTCATTAACATGCATATTTGTGTCTCTTCACCTTTCTTTTCTCCTATTTTCCTTTATTTCCATAATTAAATTCCAATTATTGCCTCTTTTCCTTTTCCAATGTCTTTGCCAATTTCTATAGCCATAAATAAACCAAAAGCGGTGCCCACTAAAGTGTTTTTCCCAACATTTAGCTTGGAATATGTTTCCTATGATCTTGGTCTTATTTTGCCTCTATTATCCTTTATTACATGAAACATTAATTGGAGGTTTTTATAAACCCCTCCCCCTTAGGGGAACACCATCCTTAATGTTTTATGACACCTATGACCAACAAACCATTGAAAAAATAATATATTGCCTATTAAGCTTTATAACATAGTTTGATGAAGTATTTATAATGACATCCTTCTTAAAACAAAACAAACATACCACTTATTGGAGCATTATAACACAACTCATTGTGGTATTTACAACCATATACATATACATATACCAAAAACTCATTTGCTTGAACTAGAAAATAATGAAGGATAAAAAGGCTGCATCTAATCAGCCATCTCCCATGTAGCTTCATCGGGACCAAAGTGCTTCCACTACAATTTAACTTTCTCTTTTTTTTGGTTTCAGAGCATGAGTTGTTTTCGCTGCAAAATTTACTGAAGTCCTGGCTAGAATTCCCCCTCTGGTTCTACTTGCAATAAAGGCCAATCAATTACACTATCAACATCCTACAAATATCTCTTAAGTAATGAAACATGTAAAACATCATGGACTTTCATTGTTGGAAGCAATGCAAGTCTGTAGGCCACTAGTCCAATCCTCTCAAGGATCTCAAAAGGCCCACAATATCGAGGTGCCAACATGGAACATGACCCAATCCTCAAGGAGCTCCTCTTGGTCTTGATGTGCAAGTAAAAATTCTCCCAAACTTGAAACTATTTTAATGACTTTTTTTCCTGTCCTATGCTGCCTTTAAATTCCTCTTAATGACCTGCATTTCCTGATCCATATTTTCCAACATGCTTAGTCCAATCAACACCCTTTTCATTGGATCACTCCAGCTGATATGAGTATTATAAATCCATCTATAAAGAGCTTCAAGGACTCCTAATACCCATCATTATATGCAAACTCCACCATTGGAAGACACTCCTCCCACTTCCTCTATTGATGCATGGCATACATTGTCAACATATCCTCAATAATCATATTAACCCTCTATGTATGTGCATCTATCTGGAGATGATAAGTTGCACTGAAAGCCAACTCTGTCACCAAGCCTGCAACCAATTCCTTTCAAAGCCTAGAAGTTGTTGAAGAATCTAGGGCAATTTGGTTAGTAAGATTCTTCTCGTAATGATAACTATTTGTGAGGTACTTTTTACTTTTTCTTATTAGCACAATATTCTCTCGTTATTATTAGAGTGTATTTTCTTACTTCATCAAATAGTTAACAAAACAAAAGAGACAAGAACACAAGATGTTGGATTTTTTCCAGGGCCAAAACCTCTCACACTTTGAGAGGAAAACCTGCACAAATTCTTCTTATAGAGATTCCAATTGAAAAATGCCAAGACCATGAACCTTGACCTAATAGCCACTCCAAGACTAAGACACGATTTCTCTTCTGCCTTTGTCTTCTAGATTCTCCTTCCACTGCAGAGGATTCATTACTAGAGCAATATGAAATTCATTACTTCAATATCATTGTACTGTAAGCATAACTACGTCGTTATCAAGAATGTGTTTAGCATTGGACCTTCTTCTAGTGGTAGCACCAAGATAGTCTCCTCATCAAACTGTAGTTTCCTTTTATCACCAAACTGTAGTATTTCTATACTTGTTGTCACTATGATTGCAAAGGGTTATGAATTTCCTTGATACTACCAAATTGTAGCATCTCCATAGGACTATGATTCCTGAGCCTTCCACCAAAATGTAGACGATCAATGTTCTGTTTTGTGGACAGACTTCTGAAGTGCTTCACTGTAACCTTCGAAAAGCCTCACTGTGGCATCTAAAATCTTCTTTTGTGACTACCCTCTGAAACTACAGAAGGATCTAAGTTCTGTACTTTGTTGCCCATCTGAAACATTGAACTTCTCACTATAATTTTAATGCAAAAATATCAAATATAGATTCAATTTTTCTGTCTCTATGCAAAGAGTACAACTGGGTACTTAGGTTAGTCTTCACTAGAAAATATATATATATATATATATATATATATATATATATATATATATATACATATATATATATCTATATATATATATATATATATATATATATATATATATATATATATATATATATATATATATATATATATATACATATATACATATATACATATATACATATATACATATATACATATATATATATATATATATATATATATATATATATATATATATATATATATATATATATATATATATATTTTCTAGTGAAGACTAACCTAAGTACCCACGGGGGATTTGCATCGGTGACCTATCGCAAGGAGTGCCTTAACAAGGCACCCATTCACCGTCAATCCAAAGCCCCGTGGGCTATATTTCGACCATATATTAAGCCGACCTTAACATTCGAATAGATGTGTCATTTCAAGTGAGTCGACATGAGTTTATTTAATTCATTTTCCAGGTCGATATCAAGAGGACTGTGCTTGTCTTTTTGGAGAGATTTTATAGACACTAGTTTGACTCCTATATATTTTACATATTCTCAAGAAGATCTCTTCATACATGACATTGACTATTTGACTCAATAATAAATCCTAAGGCTCCTAATGGGAGCTACTAACAAATAAAATCTCTTTCTCATGAAATCCATGAAGCAAGGCTTACAATAATAATTTTATTTTCTTCATTACATAATTTACAATAGTCATAATTACAAGTCATTTTGAAGACCAGACCTAGTTACATTTTACAACACTCCCTCTTAATTAGGGAGGTATTCATAATGGTACTTGGTCATTCTCAATATGAATAATTTCTCATAAGAAAAATCGGATTGGTAACCCATCCATATAGCATCATAGTAACCAACATTGTTTCCACAACAAGGCCTTGACTGACATCTCTATATCTCATTAGATCATAGCAAAATGTTGGCGAGAGCAATGACTATAAACACCTTCATCATTGTCTCTCAAGGTACATACCCACCCGGGTGTTCACTAAGTATAATCTTCTAGGACTATTCTTTTCTTGGGTTCCCAACCCTCAAAGAATATTAGTCCTCTTGCCTACTCTTCTCTTGGATGCTCTACACATCCTCAAAGAGTATCAGATGCTAGCTAATTACCCAATCCTCCATTCTTTCTTCCCAGGTGACGAAAAGAATGTTGTGTCTATATCTCCCCCTCAACTAGGGAATATATGCCCATTCTTGTTAAGGAATGTACCCAAGATCCCTTTGAATTAGGGACTTGTTAGAGCTCCCTCTCAACTGGGGACTCTCTTTTCATCATCAACTTCTTCTTTGTTGGTCCTTCAACTGCTTGATCAATTTGATTCCTTCATGTCATGAAATTCAGTCGAGCTTCTTCCTTGTATGGAATTAGTCATCGATTAATTTCCTCCTTGGTTCGTCATGGCATTCCTTTCTTCATGGAAAGTGGCCTTATGGAACCTTCTTCATATGGATACTTTTTTCTCATCATGCTTCTTTCAGGAATTTAGGGATCTATTTTTAGAAGTTGGGGGTTACATGCAAAGTTTGTTTTAGAAACCTCATGCCAAGTGTCACTTTTTCTTGGATTTGTGGCATGCGCATCATAAGCCTCGATATTGTCAAAAATATTTATTCAATGCTTTAGATATCATTCTTCACTTTGACCTTGGATCTTTGGAATCCCCAATGCATCTAGGAACATTCGGCACGCTTGTTGCAACTTTTTCATGTTTTTTTGTTGCTTTTCCATCGCTTTTTTTATTTTTTATTTTTATTTTAGTTCATGTGAGTGTTGTTTGCTTGGTTTTGTTGAAATTTTGCTGTCCTTTTAATGCATGATATCTTGTAGAAGCATTATTTCAAGTTTTCCATTACATCTCCTTACGGTCACATGCATGACATTGTTTATGCACTAACGGTCATCGTTGTTGAGACACACTTCACACACTTCATTGTCTTTCCCTTTGACTGAATCCTACACTTATTGATTGCATTGATGTTCATTCACTCATGTCTGCACCCAATTTCACACATGCATTCAATCCTTAGTGTTTTCTGACGCCCATTGGTGGGTCTGAGATGCCTTGGCCCAGACCTTGCCTTGCTCGACTTGCACTATGCATTTCTGGGATGGAAGGCCTTGCCTTGCTCCCAGAAATTACGTAGAGCTTGCATCACACTAGCCTCCTAGGCTATGCTCTACACAATTCTGAGAGGTAGTGCCTCAGATGGCCCCCGTAATTGCGCAGTGAAATTTTCCTGGGTTGTAGTCATGCTGACTGAAATTGCACACTGCGCAGTTCTAATCCTTAGTATGTGAAGCTAAACTGTGCTCTATGCAGTTTTAGAATTCAGTCAGCTCATTGGTAGTCAGGATTATTCTCTACGTAGTTTTGGTAGTCAGTCTCCTAGCCTCCTAGTGAAAATTGTGCAAATTTCCTAGTCATTAACTCAGGTGTGTTGCATGTGAGTCCTCAAGTTGATTTTGGTTTTCAACTGACGGTTTTCTTGCCGTGAGTGTTTATCTATCTCCAAGTATCACAGGTGTTCATCGGTATCTCAACAGCATAGGTACAATCGATTCCAAGAGAGTAGGGTTAAAGGACACCATTGAGAGTGCCACTGAAGATGTGGTGGAGTAAGTGTCTATGAGCTTACCCATCTATGAAGACACTAAGTTTTTCATAGACAAGGATATCAAGATCAAATGGTAGGACATCAATGAAATCTTTTTAGGAACCTTTGAGGAGAATCTCGAGGACTGTAGAGTCTATGTCAACATACACAAGTATGGCTTGTACCGAGTTGCATGCAGATATATCACTTTTCCATGGACAAACATGATCCACTGGATGGTCTCACATACTAATCCAGAGACAGTGGTGTTGAGAAGTGCCAGTGCAAAATATATGCACCCTTCACCAATCCCAACAGCAGTGCAAACTCAAGAGACATCATGAAGAGTTGGGTGGGAGAGCCATCTAAGTTCAGGACAACACCCAACCCAGTATACAAGACAAAGATATTGCGGAAGGCTTATCAGTTCTTGTTCATCTTCGCATGTTGCTTGTACATCCAAGAGAGTACAGAGACCTTCTTGCAGAATTGGGTGATTGTGTTGGATCAGATGACGAATGAAGGAAGACCTTTCAATTGGTTTGAAATGTTGGCTCTCCAGTTGAAGGGAAAAGTAACAGATGCCCGACATCTGCCCAAGGGTTAGCAAACAAAGCTCTTCATGTCTGCTTACATTCTTGATGCAATCTGTGCCCGTCAGCAATTCCCTGGCTTGGGTTGGGCATGGACACCTTCAGAAACCTCTATACACACCTATTGTAGGTTTGTCTCCGAGTGCATCTTCCGTGGAGTTATACTACAACTATCATATCACTTCGTTACCCCGGTGTACAAGATGATATTTGAGCAGGATTCGCCTTGGATGTCACAGGAAGTAGTGGAGGCATTGGTTAACATAGAAGATTTCTATGCCTCACCCCTTCGCACCTTCATCCGGATGTACATCGTGGAGAAGGCTCCACATGTGTTATCGAAGTTTTCCATGGACAAGCTGGTCATGCAAGAGGTTGCATACCACATCTCGACAGGGTTGTCAACGAGACTGCACAGGAAGAATAAGGCACCTTGGCCCACTCTTCCTTTGCAGATCAGGTTGTATGAGATCTAGAATCTCAAGCATGTTGAGGCTGAGATGGAGGAATTCAAGAGGTTCACCTTCAACACTATAAGTTTCAATCCATATGACCCACATCGCTTAGTGAAAGACCACTGTGCGAGAGTGTATCATCCTTGGATCCACGGGGCATGTCATTGGCTTAAGGAAGACCCATGAAGATACTGATATAACTCCTAAAGGCTCAATGAACGAGTCAGAGTGGTTGTAGATTGGTTAGCAACTCACAAGGCAACAACATCAACAACAGTAAAGGGTAGCAGACCTACGCATGACAAAGGTAAGAGAAAGGTTTCCGACAGCGTAGAGGCGGAGAAAAGCTACAAGTTCAAGGCAGATCCACTTGTATTAAGAGCATATTTGGAGATTGAGGCAAAGAAAAGACAACGCAATAGAAGCATCGCACAAAGGGAAAGGAAGAAGTAGAAACTAGAGGAGGCAGAGAAGAAGTTGTAGGAGGTGAAGCAACAAATAAGGGAATAACAATAGTTGTTAACAATAGAGAAGGAAGTGCGGTAGGAACAGGAATAACAGGAGGCGTAGCGAAACTGCACCAATACAGGTTATTGATTCATGAAAATAGATGGCAGATAGAAAACAAGGTGAACAGTCACAGGAGTAGGACTTTGCTCAGGAGATTGAATAGATGTTGGAACAGATGGACACAAATGTGGTTCAACCAGAGCAGGATCAGGATACATACCTCATGCCCAAGGACCAATAGGTCACTCCATCGGCTTCACCAAATCTGGGAGCAAAGAAATTCCCAAGTGATCAAGGAGACACCGAAATCCTTGAAGAAAATACAAAAGAAGATGTGCACAACATATCCTTTGACGAGTCACAACACAGAGTTCCCACTCTAGATGTCCATGTATCTCTGACACATTTTCAAGAACAAGTGATCTTGTCTGATGCGCGCAGATAACCATCTGCATTGGCTGATGCTACATAGGCATATGTCAAAGCCACCAACTCAAGTGTGAGATTCTTGATAGCTGAGAATGAGCGCATGGCTAAGGAGTTGTAAGTGATTAAGAAGAAAGAAGAGCAAGCTACATCTTCCAGAGTAGAGTTGAAGAAAGAAAAACTTGATGAAGTATCGTCTCTCGAGACAATCATGCAGAAGTTGTACTTCAGGTTCGTCACCATCATAAGTCATTTGTCCATATTAATGGTTGGTAGTAGCACTGTGCTAGGAGAGAATGCATCTTGACGGACATACAATTGGTTCTCAATCACATGTAGATATGTACAATGAGGTACAAGGGAGCTCCATTGTACTTGCCAAATATGATGAAGCCAAAGGTAGTGGAGTTGAAGGCACTCATCTAGAGTCAAATATGGAACTATGAGGAACTCCCACAGCTCATCACTAGCTTACAGGCTTCACATGCACGATTTTTTAGGAGCATGGATTTCATTTTGCACACGCATGCAATCCCATCCATTGGCACACTCAACGAGGAAAAAGAAAAGAACCAAGTCTGACCGGAGCTGGAAATGTACTTCGAGCAATTGATGCGCATAGCCACCAGCATAGACACTATGCACCATTATGTTGGTTGTCTGGCTGCACTCAAGACCATGATGTGCATTTTATATGACGAGTTGGACAGAGGTGCAAAATCAGTGTGCCCTGATGCAATGGAGGCAAGGGTTTGCTTTCAGAAGGATGTCACCATAGAGTATGTGGACACCATAACAGACTACCAAGCTTGGCATCAATTCGTCACCATCGATCACCAAAAGGATGTCAATGAGTTAGTATTCCCATAGCTGTCCAAGTCTTAGTGATGTCTTGTATGGCTTACTCAAGCCCATTTTTGTCTCACATGGGTAAATGTGCAGATTGTATAGAAAGCATGTTGTAAAGTGAAATACCAAGTGTCAATAGTAGAATGTAAACAATCATGTGTAAGTTGAAGAGTCATGAGGGTAGGGTAAGAGTCACAAAGGGGAATTTCAAGGGCTACCCCACCCTTTTCTATATATAGAACCTCATAACTCATTGTAGAGGCTTTTGGGAGCCAAGATTCTAATAGGTATAACTTAGAGAAATCTTGGAGTGTATTGTAACGAGCCTTGGCTTCTCCACAGTGTAGAGCGAGTACATCTCTTTGGAGGAGAAGGTGGTAGTGACTGTAACGTTCCACTATTGGGGCTAGTGGTTGTCATGGTTGTATGTATGATTGGATCTTTCACTCTTTTAATATAACAGAGCCAACATGTTTCATGCATATATTGTTATTTTAGTTCGGCTATCTTGGTTACTCTAACGAAGCATGTAGTTGTAATTTACGCATGTATGTATGGATTATTCCACTTGTGTTTGTATCAATGTTAATGAAGCATGTTATTGGTATAACTCATCACTTTGGATTGTCTTCTATCATGATTTCCATCTCATGATGTCTTTCATCATGTGTGTTCCCTTTCAAGCTGCGTGCTATCACAGTCTTCTAAGGGGAGCACTCTTCTCCCCTTCCGTGTGTTAAAGAATTTCATGCACCTTCCCTGAATTGCTACAAGGTCACACCCTTGCTTCCAACAAGGAAATATTACTTACCTTTGCGTGCAACCACAGTCAAGGCGATACCATACTACCCACTATTGGGACTCCTACTCCAAACGGTCTGAGGTCTAGTTGGGACTTCTTACCAGGGAGATTCCTTGACATGTTGGCGGGTCCAACACCATCAATAGGACCATAAGAGTTCCTTCTCATGAATTCAAAGGATACCTTTTTCATTGATATGTTCAATGACTTAAATTATCTATGAGGACTATGACAATCCTCCTTATTCCATGTAAGGAATTTTGATGACCCATCCAACTTATATATCTCCTTGCAACCATGAAGTCATTTTACCAAATTGATTAAAGAATGAAAAATACTTACTTGACATGTGAATATGAGATATTCATGTTGATCATGTTGAAGGTGGTTGAAGCATATGCATTGATGCTTCCTCCAGATGATATCCTTGTTGCAATAATAGGAAACATTCCTTCTTTCCTTCGAGATACTTCGACTTATACATCTAATCATTATGATTAAAAAATTGTTGACATACTTGAGATGGCACTATATTGCTATCACACTAGTGGACTATGGAACCTTATAGCATTCCATTGAAATTACAACATCATGTAGAACCATAGAGCATCGAGGTCATTTTCTATGATCATGACCTTATAGTACGGAGGCCTATCATTTAGTATCACTGTTACTCTATCAACGAACACCTTCATTCCACATCGAGAACTGTCCATACAAAATATGATTGATGTATAGTGAGACCTGTTTATGAGCACTATCTCGTAGATGATCCACTTCTATATGCCATCGAATATGTATCATCAATATCTGGGAATCCGAGTTGCCAAGATTGTTCTCTTTATAGGAAGGATTCAAGCTGAGGTTGTGACTATCACTGGTATGTTGAGATCATGCCATTGTGATATTTTTGAGATCACTATGGTATGACATAGACCGAGACTATGAGACACATCGAAATTGTTGCTATGTACCTGAGTTCTAAGAATTTTGATATAACATCGAGACCTCATCTTTTGATTGAGATTTCTTAATCATCTTATGATCTTCTATTTTTGCACCAAGATTCCAATAACATCGAGACTATGGGTAGTTGTAGACTGATTCTTCAATCTTTGATGTAGATCTTGATCCTTTTCTTTTGATAACCTTCAACTTTCTTTGATGCCCTACTTAAAACTTGATCCTTGAATGTCTCTTTTATGCCCTACCTTTAACTTTAGCACCTTGGATTTGATACCATGTTGAAGAATCTAGAGAAATTTGGTTAATAAGATTCTTCTCACAATGATAACTATTTGTGAGGTACTTCTTAATTTTTATTATTAGCACAATCTTCTCTTGTTATTATCAGAGTGTGTTTTCTTACTTAATCAAATATTTACCAAAAAAAAAGACAAGAACACAAGATGTTGGTTTTCTGAGAGGGCCAAAACCTCTCACTCTTTGAGAGGAAAACCTGCACAAATTCTTCTTATAGAGATTCCAATTGATGAATTACAAGACCATGACCCTTGACCTAATAGCCACTCCAAGACCAGGACATGAGTCCTTTTCTACTTCTATCTTCTAGATTCTCCTTCCATTGTTGAGGCTTCATTACTAGAGAAATCCGAAATTCATTACTTCAATATCATTGGACTGTAAGCATAACTACATCATTATCAACACTGTGTTTAGCACTGGACCTTCTTCTAGTGGCAGCACTAAGATAGTATCCTCATCGAATTATAGTTTCCTTTTATCATCAAATTGTATTATGTCTATACTTGTTGTCACTATGATTGTATAGGGTTCTGAATTTCCTTGATGCTACCGAACTATAGCATCTCCATAGGACTGTGATTCCTGAGCCTTCCACAAAAATGTAGAATATCAATGTTTTTTTCAGTGGACAGACTTCTGAAGTGCTTCATTGTGACCTCTAAAATGCCTCACTGTGGTATCTGAAATCTCCTTCTATGACTGCCCTCTAAAACTACAAAATGATACGAGTTTTGTACTTTGTTTCCCATCCGAAACACTAAACTTCTTATTGTAATTGTAATGTGAAAATATCAGAGATAGATACAATTTTTATGTGCATCTATGTGAAGATTTTAGCTGGGTATTTATAATAGTTCGACCATTTATTAATATGACCTTAAAATTCAAATAGATGTGTCATTTCAAGTGAGCCCAGATGAGTTTATTTAATTCATTTTGTAGGTTGACATCAAGAGGATCATGCTTGTCTTTTTGGAGGGATTTTCTAGACACTAGGTTGACTCCTATATATTTTACATATGCTCAAGTGGAGCTCTTCATACATGACATTGACTCTTTGGCTCAATAATGAATCCTAAGGCTCTTAATGAGAGTCACTAACAAATAAAATCACTTGCTCATGAAACCCATGAAGCAAGGCTTACAATAATAATTTTATTTTCTTCATTACATCAATTTACAATAGTTGCAATGACATGTCATTATGAAGACCGAACCTAGTTACATTTAACAATAAAAGTGAACATGGCATCTTTGTTTGATATTATCTTCTTGGGAACACCATGCAATATCACTATCTCCCCGATGATGATTTGAGCTACTTCACTAGCTGAATTAATAGACTTCACTGCAATGAAGTGATATGCCTTATTCAACCTATCAACCACAATCGTGATGGAATCATATTGCTTCAACGTCCTCGGAAAAACTGTAATGCATTCCTTGGAAATGACCTCCCATTTCCATTCTAGAATCTAAAAAAGGATATAATAGACCAGCTGGGTGCTTACACTCAGCTTTCATCTACTAATAATATAAACACTTTGCAACAAAATAAGTCACCTCTTTATTAAAATTATTCTAATGATAGAACTTCTTAAGTGTTGTCAAAGTCTTTTGATATCCTGGGTTGCTTGAATAGCACTTGACATGAATCTCCCTTAAGATAAGCTTCTTGAGCTCACTGTCATCCAGAACATAGATCTTGTTGTTGAATCTGATCAAGCCATCTGTCATGAGGTGATACTCCTCATACCTATCACCCTCACCCTACCACTACAACCCATGCTTCTGTTATTGGTACTCATCATCATGTTACCCTGTTACCCTTTCTGCAAGATCTAATCCTATAAATCTATCCCATAAGAACTCATTGCCGCAATATGATTCACCCGCACTCTCCTACTGAGAGCATTTGCAACCCTGTTCTCCTTCCTCTTAATATACTTTATCTTGAAATCAAACTCACTGAGAGTAGCCAACCATCTAGCTTGTTTGATATTCAGATTAGGTTGGTCAAACAAGTACCTCAATCCACTATGATCACTCATCATAATAAACTGTCTACCAAGAGGATAATGCCTCCACATGTTTAATGCATGAATGATAGTTTCCAACTCAAGATCATGAATCACAGTTTTGTTCATTTTCATTCAACTTCCTTGACTCGTAGCATACCATGAACTCCTTATCAAGATTTATTGTCTTCAAGACCAAAGCATTTGTAAGCAAATTCTTCAACTGCTCAAAACTAGCTGAACACTCCTTATTCCATTCAAAATTATTTCCTTTCCTCAACAAAGATGTAATAAGATTGACAATCTGTGAGAAGTTCCTAATGAACATATTGTAATAACTTGCTAATCACAAGAATGATCTGACGTCATCCAAATTCCTAGGAGCCAGCCACTCCATGATAGCTTTAATATTTTCCGAGTCCACTCTATCCCTTCCTTAGAAACAATATGCCCCAAGTAGTGAATCTGAGACTGAAAGAAACTGCACTTTCTAAGATTGGCATATAACTGATGCTCTCTCAACAATGTCAACATTGTTTCCCATTGTTTTTCATGGTCCTCCTCATTCTTAACATATTTCAATATATCATAAATAAACATTATCACAAACTTGTGCAGATAAGGACACAACACATTGTTCATAAAACACATGAAAGTGGTTGGAGAATTAGTAAGACCAAAAGGAACCACCACGAACTCATAATTCCCATACCTCGTGCAGAATGCAGTCTTGTAGATATATTCTTCTTTGATGTGCGCCTAATGATATCGTTATCTCAAGTCAATATTTTAAACATTGTTGCTCCCTTCAACTGATCAAACAAATCATCAATCCATGGCAAAGGATACATGTTCTTGATAGCCACCTTGTTCAACTGCTTGTAATCAATACACAATCTGAGAGTACCATCCTTCTTCTTTACAAAAAATACTGGTGCACCCCAAGGAGATACACTTGGACTTATGTATCCTTTATCAAGAATTTCCTTAAGTTTCAACTTCAATTCCACCAACTCCAGAGTGATCATCCTATAAGATACCTTTGATTTTGGTGATGCTCCTGATACCAAAAAGAGATAAATGTACTTCCCTATGAGGAGGCAACTATGAAATATCTACAGCAAAAAAAATCCCGAAACTACTGCAAAACCGGATACTTCTTCAGAACTTCATCATCCCCAACATCCTTCCCTTTGTCACTAGAAACATGCACTGCAAACAATACACACCCTTTCGTGTTATTGCGCTTAGCCTGCATAACTGTAACCATTCTCACTGATGTAGGCTTCTTCTTTCTCTGCAAGAATCTCTTTTCTCCATCATCATCCAAGCACTCAATAGATTTATCATAAAAATCTACCTTGGTATTGTGATTAAATAGTAAATGCATGCCCAAAACCATACTATATGATCCCAAAGGAAGCACATTTAGATGTTTTTATGTAGGCATACCATTTAACTCAAATGTACAAACTCTCACCCAATGACGAACTCTTTTCTTGGTCACTATAGAAAATTTCACAACCAAGGCTTTGCATGCAATTCTTTACTCAAGCAACACTTATCCACCAGGTCAGGACTAACATATCTATAATTAGATATAAGATCAATTAAAATGGAAACAACTTGGTGATAAAGCTTAACTTCCATCTCAATCATGGATGTTTGATGATCTTCCTGCATGTTATCAAGTGCTGCATAAATGCGAGGAATTCTTTGACCAACTTCCCCAATTGTTTGTGCCTTCTAAGAATTGTAGATCTAAGGTCTACCACCCTGGTATAATTGATAATCCTTTCTTGTGATGATCCTTGCCACAAATCCAACACTGCAACGATTCTCTGTGACTACCTTTATTATGCTACTCTCTAGGATGAGATCCATGTCCCTCCTTAGATGCATTGAACTTCTTGTAAGGAGCCACATTTTATTTCAAACTTGTATTGTCTCTCCTAGACAAAACCTTGGATTTCTTACAAGACCAGTGCCTGGGCACATATAAATTCTATGTATCTCATATGATCCTCAAGAAATCGAAGGCATCATATGCATCTTCTACACATAAAAATTACAAATATACAAATATACACATAACAACATGGGTTGGTTCCTTCATCTAGGGATATAAGCCATGTATTTATGGTATAATTTCACATATAAAACTCACAAGAATAAGGAAAAAACAAGTGGAGGCCAAGTAATCAAGGACTTACAATTTAATCAGATTTTGCAGAATAATGAAAGAAGATAAAGAGAATACTAACTCATCACATAGAGCTTGAAACATCAATAGTTATATGCTTATCCGAGCTAAGGATAGACAGGTGGATGTAAGAAGAGTGAATGTTATGATTCCAGGAAGCACACATTTAAAGATATAATCCTAGACTTGCATACAGGCATATGTATTAACTAGTTAACACCAATGAGTCAATAAGAATGTAAGAGATATTTCTAGCAGCCATAATTTCTTGAAATCAGAGAGGAAGTGCGAACATAATGTAAGTTTAACAGAGAAACAACATACTGTAATACTTGAACATGGGAATCACCACTATTTCATTCATATTAAGAAATATGTAGATATAGAATCCATACAACTTCAGAAGCACATACAATTTTTTCCTAGAATTTTGAACCTTTCTTCAATGTTTCTTCCTCCCTTTTCTAATGAGAGGGAGGGAAAGAAAACCGGGTACAAAAAATATATTGTAGGCTAAAGTTACAACTATCTGTATGGATGGGTGTCTTAGCGTGAATCCTCTAACTATTATAGCAGGGAGATTCCTTTATTGAAAGCAAAATAGAATAACAAGACAATGCTCAAAACAACAAAAAAAAATTAATCCATCGAAACTGAAATGATGGTTTCTGGAAATATCTTCATGCCACTCTTCTTTGTTGGCCTTTGGTCCTGGCGTGTTCCTACTAAGTCATGGTTAATCCTCTCTTGGCTGGTTCTTGGTCACTGTCTACCTTAACTGCCAACCCATCACACCCTTTTTCCCTCTGTCCTGCACTATCGGTGCCTCGTTGAAGTGTGACAACCAAATCTCTCAGCCATGGGCCTTTAAACACTAAAAACAGACGAAACAGATGGGCACTTTTAATTTTTCCCTTAGCCTATATGATTGCAGCCCCTTTTGTAACTTTTCGCATATGACCCGGGGTGAGAACCAAGGGCTTAGTCCTCTAAGCACTAAGGCTCTCAATAGCTGTACGGGGGCCTTGTTCATTTGTTATTGCAATCACAACCATAGAGAGGGAGACCCCTTTACCTTTTTCCTTAGCATGGGCCGACAATCCGGACGTGAGATTTTTATGAAATATAGCCTATGGAACATTACATCCGAGAGGGCCTTTTTCTTATTACAATCACAGTCGAGAAGGAGATTCAACATAAGAGAAATCTTTACATTGCACGATTGCCAATCATTGATTGTGATGGGTGACATCATTGTTGATGTCATCACTGCCATGTGTCACCCTATGAGTGGTGCCATGTGGCACCCAAAAACAACCCCATTAGACCCTTGAAAATGCCAAAAATGAGTGACATGTGTCCATCACCACATCATCATCTGTACTTGCCACATAATTGCTGACATCAGCTGCCATGTCAGCTCAGTGGACCACTCAGAGGTCGCCACGTGGACCCCTGGAGGAGAGATAAAGAGGCTCGCTAAGCCCTGTTTTTTCATGCTTTCCTTTGTATTCAGTTTTCTCAGCCCCCAACGATGCATTGCTTTATCGCAATATCGGCGGTTTGCAAGTCTTTTTATGTTGAAACCCTGTTGATCCACCGATGCCATGTGGAGGAGAGAGAAAGGGGCTGCCTACCTTTGTTTTTCAAGCATTTCCTTTGTTAAATTTTTTAGCCCTTCCCCAGAACTTTAACACTGCATCACAATATTGGCCCCCTATGCAGTTTTGGGACTTAAAACCCCACTGATCATCGATGAATATTGAGCCCTGATCCGCTGACTGTCGATATGTGATATCGACAGATCGTTATTTCTACTTCCGCCAGTGCTCCTTACCCGCCAGCAAGCCTGATTTGTGATTGCAATCAGCCTCAGACCTCCAATTGCAATTTGTCTTCTACACTTAGTCATTTTTCTCTATCAGCTGGGCTTTTCCAAGGTAATCTTCAAAATGATTTATCTTCTACTCGAGGAGTCCATTTTTGGACTTCCATATATCGTTGGAAATATTTTTTGAGCACTTGGCAATGGGGAGGGTCTAGTTAAGCTCTGATGGCTTTTGTGGCCTGAAAAATGGCTTTAACTTCACTGCTCTCGGGCAACCTTGATCAATTGAAACCCACAATGCAATGAGTGACAACATTGGCTCCAACTAGGGACAGTGCCTTGCTGGCAAGGTGTTGATGACCTGTAGACCAATAGCCTTTCCTTCCATTGGGCATGGTGTTATTTTTAAACAAAATATAATTTTGTGAAAAATGAATTTTCTGAGAATAAACTGAAAAATTCAAATAACAATTTTTACATACACACACTGGATATTTACAATGAGAAAGAGACATATATCTCGAATTTTGAAAATAAAATTTTAGGAACTGACCATTTATGGGAAGTTCCAATAGTTCACCATCCAATTTTCGAGCTTGTAAGTGTTATTTCCCCTTTCTTATGCAATCCTGAAGGGGCTGAACCATAGCGGATCAAACTTCCCATGTTTGACTTTGTCTTCTCGTCTAACATCCCACCTGAGAACTAAATATCCTTGCTGAAGAGGTATGTCCTTAGCCTTCTTGTCAAATAGATATTTCATTCTTTGTTGGTAGTTTAATAGTTTAGTCCCCACCTATTCTTTATTCTCATGAAGCTCCACCAGCTGATTTATTCTTCTAGTCAAGGCACTAGGCTCTTCCTAGGCTTCTTGCAACAAATTAACTACTGGCATTACTAATTGGATAGGGAAGACAACAAGCTTGCCATATACTAGCTCAAAGGGTGATTTCCCAGTGGATATTTTGGGTGTAAAATGGTTGGCCCACAAAGAAAAATTTAGTTGAGAGTCCTAGTTCCTTTGATTTTTAGTGATGGTCTTATTTAGAACTCTCACCATAGTTTTATTAGAAGACTCAGCCAAACCATTCCCTTGAGGGTAGTATGTAGTGGAGTGCCCAATAAGGATGTTGAATTTGTGGCAAAAGTTAGTGAACTTGTCATATTTGAAGACCTGTGCATTATCAGTGATGATTTTAAAAGGACACCTAAAACAGGACAATATATTCTCCTCCATGAATTTTATCACCATTGAATCAGTAGCATTGCTGGATGGGATAGCCTCTACCCCATTGGTGAAATAGTCAGTGGCTATTAAAATCCATTTGTGTTGGTCGCTAGAAGGCGAGTTTATTTCTCCAATGAAATCCAATCCCCACTGTCTAAAAGGATCCTCTACGTGCACAGGAATCAGAGGGAGAGGAGAAAACTTTTGTCTTTCAACAAACAGTTGGCATTTTTGGCATGACCTAACCTGAGAATAAACATCTCCAAACAACGTGGGCTAGTAGAATCTTGCTTTAAGGATTTTATGTGTTGTTGTCTTCCAATTGTAGTGTCCACCACAAACTCCTCCGTGGAAAACCTCAATCACTTCACGGGTTTCTCCCTCAACCACACATAGCAGCAATACCCCCACCGGGTCCTTCCAATAGAGCAGTCCATTAGATATAATGTATTTCTGTGTCTGCAATCTCAAACTTTGGTATTTAGATCTATCTAGTCCCAATGGGCATCTTAGGAATAAGAGGTAAAGAACAATGTTCTTATACTATGGCGATCCCTCATATTTGGAATAGATATTCTGCTCAACCATTTTGATTCTGCTCTATTCATCCTTTGGTTTTCCCTCTTGTGTGATCAGGCTTATCCCTAGAGCTTGGCAGTTGGATTCAGATAAGATCTTGGCCAACCACTAGGCTTTAATGACCTTGGTAGGCTTCATTTCTGGCTCATATTCTTGTATTTTAGCTATCCATCTTCCCCTGTTTCCTTCGTTGTCTCCCTGCACCAGAATGTCCTTGACTGTAGTCGTTGGGACGAATGCTGTGATTACTAATTGCAACACATACATGCGGAATGATTTAAGTGCCTTGACTAGTGCATATGCATGTTTCTCTAGTATATTATACTTCATCTCAACATCCCTTAGGACCTAACTGAAAAAGGAAATAGGTTGCTCATAACCTTCTTTATTTTTTTGTAAGATTACAACAACAATGGTATGTGGAGAGGTGAAAGAAAAGATGTAGAAATGCATTGAATAATCGGGGCTGACTAGCACTGGAGCCTTAGCCAAAGCTTCTTTGATCCTAGTGAAAGAATCATGGGGGACAGAGCTCCACTTAACTTCATTCTCCTTCTTGAGCATGTCTGTGATACCTTTAACTATCTCAGCATAGTTGGGTATGAATCTCCTTAAGAAATTTATCCTCCCCAAAAAGGCTTGGACTTCTTTCTTGTTTCTGGGAAAAGGAATAAGGCTGATGGCTTTGACTCATTCTGGATCAATCTTTACTCCTTTCTAGGCCACTATGTGTCCAAGCAGCTTTCCCTCACTCAGGGAAAACTAAGATTTCTTCAGATTCAAAGAGAGGCCATACCTTCTGCACTTCTCAAAAGTGAGCTTTAAATGGAGGATATGCTCTTCATCAGTCTTAGAGAAGACTATGATGTCGTCTAAGTAGACTACCACAAATTTATCTTGCTCGCCCACGAAAGCTATGTCCATAGCTCTCTAAAAAGTGGCCCCTGCATTTATCAACCCAAATGGCATGCGGGCGTACATGAAGGTTCCCCACGGGGTGGTGAAAGCAGTCTTTTTCTGGTCTTCAGGGTGGACCGCCACTTGGTTATATCCTAAGAATCCGTCCATCACAGACATTCCGAGTGCACCCATTACCTTCTACAATATATTATCCATCTTGGGCAGAGGGTAGTTATCTTTTAGAGACACCCTGTTTAAATTTCAGAAGTTGACGCATAGACTTATCTCTCTGCTCTTTTTACAGACACGGACCAGATTAGCTACCCACTCAGAGTATCTTAGAGGGACTATGATCTTGGCCTATAGCAACTTCATTACCTCCTTTTCAATGGATGGGAGTAAGAGTGGGTTTATTTGTCTGAGTTTATGTTTGCGTGGCTTTATCCCACCCTTCAAAGGAATTTTATGCTAAATAATATTTGTATTAAACAATTTCATATCATCATAAGACCAAGCAAATACATCTTTGTAAGTTTTGAATAGATATAAATACCTATGTATGTATTGCAAGGGGATTTCTTTGGACAACCTGATCATCTGGGGTTCCTCCTCTAATCCGATGTTGCAATCCTCTACTTGTTCATCCTTATCCGGGGCCATTTGTTTGGATGCTATGCTGTCTTTATTGAAAATTATTTCAAGTGGAACAAGTCCATGAGGGTCAGTGTTCCCTTTTAGTTGCAATTTTTTTTCCTAGCCACTGTGTCTTTCCATGAAGTGGCTTCTTGTTCTGCATCTTCTTCTTGATCAATGGTGGAGTAGGCAAACTCCCCAATGACTTCTATGAATCTTTTGACCTGCTCATCATCTTCGAATACCTGCCAGTGTTTAACATTATCAGGTATTGAAGGCCTATGTCTAATTTCTATCTCATATCTGAGGAGTGGATTTTGTGGGGGCTTGAAAATGCTTGCAACTACTGAAAGAGATTTAGCCATCTTGTTTTCTTCCTTGGGCAGAAACTGGATGTTAAAGGCCAAGAAAAAATTATCGATTAAGTCCCACACTTCATTTCGGTACTTCCTCAGTTTAGGGTGTTTGGCCTCGCATTGATCTCGGATTTTCCTTACGACTAGCTCAGAGACTCCGTAGACTATAAGACATTTGATATTCATATTTTTTGTTTTTTGTATCCCAAGGATCAATGCTTCATATTCTGCCACATTATTGGTCGCTTCAAACTCCATTTTGAATGAGAGGGGTATTAGGCTACCCTCCAGAGATACCAACAATATTCCAGCTCCATTTCCATCTTTTGAGTTTGCTCCATCGAAGTATAATTTCCATATTTTATTTTCACTTGGTCGCAAGTGCTCTGACTGCCCTGTTAGGTGTATTGATGTTTCCTCTAGGAAGGTCTCATCCTCTTCTAGGAATAGACAGGAGATGTCACTATCTTTCCCATGCACTGGGGAGTTCTCTGAGCCTTTAGCTGGGGTCACAATTTTCACAAATCAGGATTCTTTGTACAACCTTCTTTGCTCACCTCCAAAAGTGGGAATGGTGGCATAAGTCAAATCTAGCTTAATAGATCCACCTACCTTTGAACCCCAAGATCTGGATAAGAGAATTCCAAAATGAGGAGGTATATCAGCCACCACTATATCCATTACCACACTTTTCATCAGGATCTGATCCAAGTTTAACACCAGATCCTTTATCATTCCTAAGAAGTTGACTCTCTTGGAGTCAAGGAGTACAAATTCTTGTATGTTCTAGTGATTTCCAAGACCAGTTGTTCCAGTACTGATAATGGCATGAGGTTGCATGAGGCTCCTCAATCCAGCATGCAATTATGTAACAAAAGATCATGGATCACTAAAGTCACATAAAAGGGTGCATTAGAAGGATCCAACTCTTCCACATGTGTCCCAAAAACGACCATTGGCCTCTCCTCCTCGATGTTTAAACTATCATGGGCTGGTGCTGAGATAGAGGTATATATAAATTGAGAGACCTGAGCTTTATAAATAGGTTGCTGTAGGAGCTCATTCAAGGGAACAAGAATTTTTTCCTTCTCAAGATCCTTCTGGAGATTAAATGCAGGTTGGACTTTTTTTGTACCTCCTAGATTTGTTCCTTCTACCATTCCACTAGAAGCTTTCAGCTGAATAGGTGTCTCTTTTTCTATATGTCCCTTTGAGCTATTTCTTTCCTCATTAGAGGAGACTTTTATCTTGGAACGATCAAGATTCAACTTACCCTTCCCTATTCAATACTGGGGGAACAACTTGGGGAGTAGCTTCCCCTTGTTGTTCTGGTTCTCTCGTCCTCTTCTTTGAAGATCTTAGATCATACTTACGTTGTGGTTGTGCTTGCATGAACTCTGCAAACTGTTTGCAATAATAATCCATATCTTCCTCTTCTTTTGTTCCTTCTCTATCATGGTTGGCCTTCTGGTGAGCCATATTCTCATATTCTTTTTTGGTAAAAGTATAATACATATTTCCCTACATCTCTTGTGTATCCGATGATTTTTCATCGGGACCATCTTCTAGGTATAAAGGATGAAGGATCTGATCAATATGTTCCTTTCTTTCCCTTGGAAGTAGTTGCAGTGGAGGCCTTCTATATTGAGGGTTATAGCTTCGATTGTTGACTTGAGCGTTTTGTCTAGAAAGGTTCTTGTTCTCAATTTCAAGCTTTCCAACCTTTTCTATTAAACTCCTGACAAGTTTCTCCAGCTCATCCCACTTCAGGTCTGATGATTCTTTATCTTCACTAGAGTAGGATGTCTCCTCTTTCCATCTTTTGGGTTCAGTAGTTTCTTGCATTACCCTTGACTTGCTTGTCGAGACCATATTCGCTTCCACTTCAAGAGCATCAGTATGAATTTGGTCTAGAGTGAGAGACTTTCTTTCTCTCAGGAAAAAACCAACGTGACTCAAAATCTCCTAGGAAAACCACACGAGCCACAGTTGGAGGAGGTTTTATGTTAATAGGAAGGTTATTGTGCTGCTTATTGAATCTTTTGATAAATTCTGAAGTATCCTCCTTCGGATTTTTTCTTAGGGCATTAAACTCAGTGATGAGGTACTCATGATCCCTGTTTTCTCTCCATTTCTAGGTGAAAACGTTTTCCAGCTCTTTCTAGGTAGTGATGGAGGCATTGGGTAGATATTTGAACCATTTTATGTCTTCTCCCTCGAGATTTTGTACAAAAAGTCTCATGACCACATCCAGTTGATCCATATCTAGGATGTGAGAAAAAGAACTGAAGGCTTCAATATGACTCTTTGTGGTGTTATCATCTTCCCCATTGAACCTAAGCAGCTGCTTTAGGTGGTTATGGGGCATTACACTCAAAGGTTCAGGTAAATGAAGAGATGTATACTTATTTAGCAAAAATCTCAGGATAGCCATCTGGATTGGTGGAGGGGGATTAAAATTTGCTTGAGGAACTAGGGTCAAGACCACAATGGTTCGAGGAGAAGCGGGGCATATAAGGGCCTTAGGAGTAAGTCCTAAGTAGTGAGCAATAGTGGGCTGAGAATTGGAGGCAAAGGTGGAAAAGGCTGATGAGATGGTAGTACAAGCAGGGGGAGTTTTCTCTTTCCCAACTTTCTTGGAAATTAAATTTTCTGGATTAGATACAAATGGGGCTTTCTTTTGGGATGTATCTGAGTGAGTATGAGGCCTTTTAAAATCTAGGGTTATGAATGATAATGAGGGGGGTGTGGAGTCGCCAAGGTGATATGAATGCAATCATAACAGACTTCGCTCACCTACACGAAGGGTGTTCAATTTGTCGTATCTCGGGGGGAAAATCCTTCAATAAGCTCCTTGGCAACGGTGCAAAAAGATGTTGTCTCTCCCAGAGACAACCTTGGATTGCTTACAAGACCAGTGCCTGGGCACATATAAATTCTATGTATCTCATATGATCCTCAAGAAACCAAAGGCATCATATGCATCTTCTACACATAGTAATTACAAATATACAAGTATACACATAACAAAATGGGTTGGTTCATTCATCCAAGGATATAAGCCATGTATTTTTGGTATCCTTTCACATACAAAACTCAGAAGAATAAGGAAAAAACAAGTGGAGGCTGAGTAATCAATGACTTACAGTTTAATCATATTTTGCAGAATAATGAAAGAAGAGAAAGAGAATAATAACTCATCACATAGATCTTGAAACATCAAGAGTTCTATACTTATATGATCTAAAGATAGACATGTGGATGTAAGAAGAGTGAATTCTATGATTTTAAGAAGCGCACATTTAAAGATATAATCTCAGACTTGCATACATGCATATGTATTAACTAGTTAACACCAATGAATCTGTAAGAATGTAAGACATATTTCTGGCATCTACAATTGCTTGAAATCAGAGAGGAAGTGCGAACATAATGGAAGTTTAATAGAGAAACAACATACTGTAATACTTGAACTTGGGAATCACCACTGTTTCATTCATATTAAGAAATATGTAGATCTGGAATCCATACAACTTCAGAAGAACATACAATTTTTTCCTAGAATTTAGAACCTTTCTTCAATGTTTCTTACTCCCTTTTATAATGAGAGGGAGAGCAAGAAAATCAGTTAAAAAAAATATCTTTCAGGCTGAAGCTACTGTTGTCTGTATGGATGGGTGTCTCAGCGTGAATCCTCTAACTATTACAGCAAGGAGATTCCTTTCTTGAAAGAAAAACATAATAACAATACAGTGATCAAAACAAAAAAACAGAATTAATCTATTGAAACTGAAATGATGGTTTATGGAAATATCTTCATGCCACTCTTCTTTTTTGGCCTTTGGTCCTGGTGTGTTCCTATTAAGTCATGGTTAATCCTCTCTTGGCCAGTTCCTAGTCACTGTCTGCCTTAACTGCCAACCCATCACACCCTTTTTCCCTTTGTCCTGCACTATCGGTGCCTCACTGAAGTGTGACAGCCAAATCTCTTAGCCGCGGGCCTTTAAACACTAAAAACAGACGAAACAGGGGGCGCTTTTAATTTTCCCCTTAGCCCCTATGCTTTCAACCCCTTTTGTAACTTTCTGCATATGACCCAAGGCTAGAACCAAGGGCTTAGTGCTTTGGGTGCAAAGGCTCTCAACAGCTGCACGGGGGCCTTATTCCTTTGTTATCGTAATCACAACCATGGAGAGGGAGACCCCTTTACCTTTTTCCTTAGCTCGGGATGATAGTTTGGACGCGAAATATTTATGGAATATAGCCTATGGAACATTGTATCCGAGGGGGCATTTTTCTTACCATAATCATAGCCGGGAGGGAGATGCAGCAGAAGAGAAATATTTACATTCCATAATCGCCAATCGACAATTGTGATGGGTGATGCCATTGCTAACATCATCACTACCATGTGTCACCCTATGAGTGTTGCCATGTGGCTCCTGGAAACAGCTGCATTGGACCCCTAAAAATGCCAAATATGAGTGACACGTGTCCACCAGCATGTCATGATCCATACTTTCCATGTCATTGCTGACATCAAATTCCATGTCAGCTCAGTGAACCAATCAGAGGTCGCCATGTGGCCCCTTGGAGGAGAGAGAAAGAGGCCCGTCGAGCCCTATTTTTTCATGCTTTCCTTTGTATTTGGTTTTCTTGGTCCCCCGGTGATGCACCGCTTTATCGCAATATCAACAATTTGCAAGTCTTTTTAAGTTCAAACCTTGTTGATCCGCTGAATTCTGATGCCACATGGAGGAGAGAGAAAGGGGGCCACCCACCTTAGTTTTGTCGAGCATTTCCTTTGTTAACTTTTTTAGCCCTTCCCCAGAACTTTAACATTGCATCGTAGTATCGGCCCCCTACACAGTTTTGGGACTTAAAACCCCACCAATCGTCGATGAATACTAAGCCCTGATCTGTCGACTACCGATATGCGATATCGGCGATCAGCGGATTGCTATTTCTACTTTTTCTAGTGCTCCTTACTCGCCAGCAAGACTGATTTGTGATTGTGATCAGCCTCAGACCTTTGATTTCGATTTGTCTTCTAAACTTAGTCATTTTTCTCTATTAGCTGGGATTTTCCAAAGTAATATTCAAAATGATTTATCTTCTGCTCCAGGAGTCTATTTTTGGACTTCCATATACCATTGGAAATATTTTTCTTAGAGCTTGGTAATGGGGAGGGTCTGGTTAAGCTCTGATGGCTTTCATGGCCTGAAAAATGGCTTTAACTTCACTACTCTCGAGTAACCTTGACCAAATGAAACCCACAATGCAATGAGTGACAACAACTAGCATCTTGAGTTATTCCTTGGTTTTGAGGCCATTTTAATTTAGACTTCTCATTCCATTTCCAATCACGCTTAGGCTCAGACTTGTGCTTTGATTGCTCATAACAATGCTTTAATTTCCTTATGAATTTCTTTAATGACCGAGGCTCATCATACTCAATCTAATCCTTGAATTCTAAATGCAATCCACTGATGAATCTTTGGACCTTTTTCTTCTCATCCTTGAGGTAGGGCACATACCTCAACATATCTAGAAACTTAGTCATGTATTCTTCATCTGTCATGGAACCCATCTTCAACTCATATAATTACTTGGCCTTTCCATCATACTATCTCTTGAACAAATACTTCTTTCCAAATAGCATTTTAAACTCATGTCAAATCAACTCCTTTGTCTTGGTGTCTCTAACACATTTCACATCTTCCCACCAAATATCTTCTTTTCCGTTGAGTCTAAAAATAACTATCCTAGCTTTCATATTCTCTATATAATCATGCAATTCAAAGAACTTATTCATCCCAAGAATCCATGCTTTTGCATCTTCTAGTTTCTTGATATCTCCATCAAATGTAGGAGGTTTGTCTTTCTTGAACTCATCTGGGAAGTACTGCTTCTCACTCCTATAAGGGTGATGGTGGTGATGAAAATGATGTCTCTTTGAACCAGAGCTATAATATAACCCATAAGAACTACCTCTCCTATCAGGTGTATCCAACTATCTACCACCTCTGATTGTTTTGTCCCTTTCCAACCTGTATCCTGATCGAGACCTACTACCATATGACCCATTAGTCCTTTCCTCTTGCCCATGACTCATCCTTGGTTGTCCCTATCTTTGCAAATCTAATAAGCTTTGAAGGATAACTACATTAACTTCTACTTGCTTTTCCTGAGCTCTGATAAGCCTTTCCTGTGACTCAATTATCATGTTGTTATCTTCCTTGCAACTTCTGATTTCTTCTTTTAAAATTCTCAAGGAATCTTATATATCAAGAGAGTACTCTTCTCCTTGTTGCTTGACTAATTAGTAAGGAGAGTCACGTGAATTGTAATCCACCATTTTTCTTGTCATCTTTGATCTTCTATCTCCTGCAAGCATACCATGTTAGATAAAGCAAATAGAAAACATGATCAAACCATACCTTAATGATGTTTAGGGGAGGCTATCTTGTCTCCACAAATCATTCTGGATTAGTACAATATACATTTATATACACATAATGACATCAACCTTTCAACATGTCACATCATGCATGATAACACAAATTGTAACATTGACTATATACATGACAACCATAACCACTACAATGCATGCATATGAATGACATGGATGCATAACAATCACATCTAGCCAATCTAGTCTAAGTGTTTGAACCTTGAAGCTTTGATACCAATATGTAATGTGTCCTCCCACATTTACCTGCTTTTACAAGTTCTCCAAGGTAAATGTGAGTGGATTTCTACTATGATATGACCTGACCTCCAAGTTCTAGTTATGGAAGTGGAACCGACAAACTGAAAACTTATTGATACCCCTCAAGAGAATGAGATTGCCTAGAAGTTAGTCCACAACCTTTGATGACCAGATCCTACGCTGGAACTACTTTTTTACAAGCCGAAACCCCAACCACACCCACAACACAACATGCATGCGGTTATGAGCCTCCAAATGCACGCATAAGCCTACTTCCATGCGGTTATGTCCCAAAAACTCTAGTTCAGTGCCAACAGTTCCAAGATCTTAGCCACTTTTGCAGGTTGGCCTTTAGACCACTACCCAAAACTATCTTTCATTGAAAATATGTAGAAGAAAGGCTCAATTTGATTTTAGCCTTAGTCAAATTGAGTAAATATAATTTCCACATCAACATGATGACTTGGAGGAAGTTACTAGTGTGACATGGATCTTGTCACTTATTTAGCTTAGTAAATTTGAGTTATAGGGATTGGAGTTTATTTATACATGTGTGATTGCTAAATTTTAGTAATCTAATTCAATTATTTTCAGATTTATTCAATTAATTTACCTCTAACTATTATTGGAGTCAACTGAAGGTTAGTGGTGTAGTGGGACAACAGTATAACTCATAGATTTGTCAGTTAATTGATAAATCAACCCAAAATATCTAGTGCATGTAAGGAATTCAAATTCCTCAGTTGAAATGCAAATAACAAGGCATTGTAACATCAGTTCTAGACTAGTCTTGAGTGTAAAAGTGTTGCATCCAACCAATGACCAATCCCTAGGAATTGCACAATCAATTTGGGGTAAATTCCTAAAGAATGGGGTTTAATTTCCTCAAGAATTTCATAAGGAAATATGAGGCTAGGTGAGAAAAAAATTCGCTAAGTGTTTTCAGAGTTTCTCATTGAGCAGAGAGAACAGTTATACTTTTGCAGGTTGAGCTTAAAATTGGAGCTAGCAATTGTAATAGATTCTCTATTCATCTAATTAATGCAAAGAGTCTTAGGGATTTTTCCCAGTTGTCTTCCCTTAGAAATCACTATGTATTTGTGGTTTTTCTTATTGCATGTCTATGCATGTTGTTATAAATTATGAATTTCATGTGTCTCTTGATTTTAGATTAAATTTCTTGAGTATTTGTAATTCTATCAAATTTCTACATGTCTACATGATATTAAAGCCTCAAAATTCACATTAGAACCAATGTTTTGAACTTGTCTCTCGAGAATTTTGAAGTAGAAACTTCAATGCAACAATTTTTCTTCAAGATCGGGAGAATTTATTTAAAAAGTCTAAGATTGGAGTATGCCCTAGAGGGTAGCTCAAATTTCATAACTTGGAAGGATCAAATGGAATTTGTGCTTGATGACAACGGTGTGTTAGAATATGTTAAAACTGACATTGGAAAACCTTCAAAGTTGGATTCATAGTAGCTCACCCAGTGGAAGAATGATATTGAAAAGGCGAGAATAATTATTCTAGAAGGTGTCATGGGACCATGTGGTTTCAAATATCCATGGAAAAGAGTAACCATTTTCTATGTTGAATACATTGATTGAATTATTCTAAAAATAGCAGTGACGATAGAAAATTGGCATTGAAAGATAAACTTTGAAACATCAGGATGCATAAAAATGACATTATTCCACGATATCTCTCCAAGTTTACACAAGTTTGAGATGAACTTGGAGGTGTCAGGGTGAATGTAGTAGAAGATGACCTAGTGAGCCTAGCTTTTACAGGTCATCCTATATCCTAGCATAGCTACCAGGACTCGGTGAATGGAAGGGGAAAATTACCAAATTGGGAAAGGTTGTGGTCTAATTTGGTTCAAGAAGAATTCAGAAGAAATAATGGAGATGGAACATCAACCAAAGTCGAGGATGAAGAGAATTTTGCATTGGTTGGAAAGAGGAACAAGGGAAAAGGAAAGAAGACCCAGAGCAAACTTGAATCCAGCAAAAATATTGGTAAGAAGAAATACTTGAGCAAGATAGAATGCTTCCACTACCATGAATATGGGCACTATGCAACAAAATTTCTACATAAGAATTATACCAAGAATATCTCAGGAGGAGGAGCAGATGAAGCACTGACTTCACAATTCGAATCAGACTTCACCTTAATCGTATGAATGGATAACACTATTATGGGGAGTTTGGTACTTTGATTTTAGTGCCTCGTTCCATATGATAGAGTGAAAGGCGTTTTTTAGTAGCCTAGAGGAGAAGGATCTCCATATACATATCGAATTGGGTGATGATGGGAGGTACAATGCTACAAGAATTGGCACTATCACCTTTAAGAGGGAGAAAGCCTCCTCTCTTCGCCTCGAAGATGTTATGTTCGTACCTAGCCTAAAGAAGAACCTGCTCTCTATAACGGTTTTAGAGGATCATGGATATGATGTTTTTAGTAAAGGGAAAGCCTTTATGTGATCTAGGTGAATATTGGTGGTCACTCACTTATTCCACCTAGACCTCTAGTTAGTTTCATTTGTTTCCTTGTTTATTGCAGCATTTACTATTTTTAGCATTTTTTGGGTCCCGAACTTCTGGAGTAGTTTTGACCCCCTAAACAAAGTTTTTTTGAGGTTCGCAGTAGTCCCATAACCATAGTTAGGGGCCTGCTACAAATCTGTAGTACTCGAAGAGATCTTTCCAACAAGATATTGTACACGCCAAACAGAGATAATATGACCAAGTTATGACCTCGGGAAGTTGGCTTCCAAACTAACCCCAAAGAGGCCCACAAACTCTTGGCATTTCATCTCCTGAGGTTAGGGTTTTAGTTGTTTAGGGTTTTCCCTTGTTGTTAATTGATAAATAGGCCCTTGATCCTCATCGTAACATAATTCAAAGGCATGTAGCCGTCACATCTCTTCTCAGAGAAAAGCTACCATTGCTTGATCTAGTTTATTTCCTTTCTGTTTGTAAGCATATTTTAGTATTTGATATTAATGACATGAAGTGTCACTCCTTCCGCATCTATGTATTTATGGTTATTTCTGTAATTTGTTGCATTCCTGTTTAAGTTTAGATCAATGGTATCAGAGTGGTCTGATATTTCTCTGTTTTTGTTTGCATGTCCCCAACGAGGTTGGGATATAAGGAGTTAGGGCTAAAACTTGTTGAACCTTCGCAAGACCATCCTCACAAATCCTAACGTTTGTTACAATGGATAAATCCCTCGCTGATAAGAGCGATCTCCCTAGATCCTTAAGGAAACTAGAAACAAACAGACAATTGAATAACTCTTTTCCTAAGCTTATTCCATTTAAATTGTAAATACAAGATTAGGAGAATAAGCCTCTTACCTATTTGTGAAATGATTGATGGAGATCCCTGCTCTATCTTGATGAAGCTTCCAAATTCTCAAAAATACCTCCAATCATAGAAATAAAAGAGATCAAAGGCATATGCAATCATAAAAATGAAAACAAAATTAATCTAATGATCAAGGAGATTAGAAATTGAGATTATCTTACTGAATATCAAAAGAATCATAAACCATTAATCATTTCAATAAGACAATACAATGGCAAAAATTATTCATTTGTATTAATTCAAGGATAAATAAGAGTCTTACAACCTTTGCCTTGATTTCATGAGGTTCCTACCAAATGCCTCTAAACCTCTCCTTAGCTAATAAGCCTTCCAATCTAAATCCAACAACATAAGTGTATCTTACATGAACCTCCTAATCCCTCTATCCTCTGGTTAATTTATAGGCCAAGAGGAAAAAGTTTCAGATTCAAAAGAGAAAGATGAGATCCTCTAATTGGGGGATTAGGGTTCCTTGATGAAAGGGAATTAGCTCCATGATTTGTGGGGGTATGGCTTGAATAGATATGACCTAAAAGCTTTTAGTTGGGATATATTCGACCAACAATGCTTCTAGAATTCACTTTTTATTTTTACTTTTGTTTGATTTACATGTGCGGTCTATAGTGGAAGGTAGAGCGCAATTATGCGCGGTAATCAGGGATAAAAACTACAAATGCGCAAAAAAGTACAAGGAAAAGAACGTAGGTCACACTTAACAATTCATAAAGCCATTTTCCCCAAAATTCACCTCTTCTTCAAGGGTTTTTATTTTTTGACTTCCAAGGGATTGTAATGGAACATCTTTATGGATGGTGAGAGATCCATTTTAACGGTCAAGTGTCATGGTGACAAATTGATGTGTAATAGATTGCCCCCTAAAGTGTGAAGTCTGAAAAATAAGTTTTTAAAGATTGAAGTGCTTTATCATGCCAAATATTGGATCAAAGACAATGCAATATATAATCAAAACTGAGGTAGGCATTCCCATACTCAGACTAAAACTAACTCAATCAACAAGTACAAAAAACCTCAAGAATCATATCCATAGTAGACACAATATGGATGCAACCATCAACTATGAATTTGTCTACATAATCATGAATATGCATCTCCTCGCAACCTAGATTGATGAAACTAGATCCAGGGTCTTGATCTCAATATCTCGATCCATCGTATGAATATAGCCATGCGAGTGAATGTCTCGAATTAAAACATGAAAGGAACCATTTGATTATCGGCCAATGATGTGAACCGTTAACAAGCGTGAGAGAATCCACTAGTAATGAAAATGGCTCTCAAGGTACTCTCAATACAATCTATAGAGTGTGAAAAGATAATATGAAGTCGAACACTCATAGAGTCGTTCGATCAAAGGCCAACGATGAGAACCTGTCGTTGAAAGCGAGAAAACTGCCATTAAGGCATGCAAGCTTCAAGGTACTAAAGTTTTCTAGATCAAATTCCTAGATAATTAACTGAAGTCAATAGAAAGCAACCCGTCACAGGAAATCCTACGAAATGAAACACAATGTCAAGTTTTGAAGAATAGAAGTAAGGACTTACTTAGGGATGGCCGACACGACTGAAGGCTAAAATTTGTAAAGGAATATTAACTGAGATTGATCTTCTCTTGAACACATAGTGACACAACAATTGACTTGGAAACATTTTACTTAATGATAATACTCAAAAAAAGTTGAAGACTTCCAATGGGGTTCGATTAATTGTAAGGAAAATGGATTTCCCAACCCAGACACAGGTGTGACAAAGTGTCATGTTCAAGAGCAACATGCTACCTTTATAATGAATATAAAATGAATATCCTTTCCCAATTTTCCCCCACCATTACTGGCAAGTACCTCTTTATTTTTTACAAGCTTGAGGAGGATAACATATGCTTGTCCTGTAAGCTCATCCTTCAGATGAGTCCTCTGAAGTATTTTTAACGAACCCTAAGGAGTGGTTCGGTCTCGTTATGCTTAACAAGTCCTATACTGTTTAATTTTTAATGAGTCCAGTAAAGGGGTAACACAATGTCATTTTCATGTTTAAAGAGTTTGAAAAGACAAAAATAAAACTCATTCAACTCTTTTACCGTCAAATTTTAACGATCTCGGAGAAAGTAAACCTCAATGTTTTTCAATTTTAGGGAGTCAAGACAAAACATAAGTAAGTTCTATAGTGTTATTTTTTGTAAATTGAGTCCCCCAAGCCTGAAAAATGATAAAATAATGCAGGAGAGAACTCTATTGACCATGTTGGACACCTAATCCTCTAAGCGTTGGTGTGGAAGATGAACAACCAAATGAAGTCCAGGGGACCACTTGGAATATGAATCCAAGGGTCACACCATATACTATAAATGTATATCATCTCAATAATATATGTACTCTAATGCTTATCTTTCACATTAGTTGCTTTCATTCCATGTGAGTTTGAGATGGTATCAGAGCGGGCGATCTCCTGCCCTGCTCAAGTATGAGCCACTTGTTTATGTGAGCTTGTTTTTCTGTGGCCTTTCTATACATGTCATTCTTGTACCTCTCTTCTAGACTACCATCGTTGTCAAATCTGTATACCTCTCTTCTTGGTCGAGAGTTGAACGTTATAGCATACCTTGAATTCCATCAACCGCCATAATATGCTTTGAATGTTGCTCTTGACACTGGGGCCTAAGTGTTAGAGTGGTATTACCACACTGCGTGCATATACCACGCTGCCCATACCTCCACTCCCACTCCTGTTGTTTAACAATTGGGGTTTTTAACTGCATTTTTAATATATATAACTGCCATACTCCTCCTCATACTCCATATTCTCTCAATCACAATGTCTTGTGCCTTGTTTTCAACACCAGCAACAACTCCCATCATTGTTTGAAGATCACGGCCTATTTCAAACGTTACAACAAAGAATTCATCATGGTTGTTTTCATCGTGCTCAACTCTAGCAATAGTAGGGGTGACCTTCGAATCGAACATTACAACGTTGAAGATTAAAACTAAAAGGTTCAGGCTATGTCGACTCCTTTCCTTTGAAAAAAAACACTCCTTCCTTCTCAAACCGACATGGTATCATACCATCCCTGATATGTGTGACAGTCAATACCCCATTTTTGCCAAAACTATAACTCTAGTGTAACTCCTCTAACATTTCTATTGCCCCAATAGACTGCGTACAATGTTTCTTTCTGCAAGTAACTCCTGCACTCTCTGCTATATTGTCCCTATGGTCATTCTATTAATTGCATACTTGTCCTCTGTCATTATTCTCTTAATAATATTCACATCGAATTCCATATTGGTCTCTGCATCAAATGTACTGAGATTAGGTATTTGCGTTGAATTTTTTGTAGGTTTGAATGCTACATTGAGTTGGAGACTCTTCATCTGGACATTGGTACCTCCACGTGGGAATGAACTATGGATGTTAGTGAATACTGGTTGAAACACCTATTATGCTTGAGTTGTATGGTATATGGTGCAACCGGTTTGAGGTATTGAAGTTGGTCGAAAATCCTGCCGTTGTGAAAGTTGGTTAAAACCCTTGTTGTGGTGAACTGTGCATGTTGTTTTGCGTTGGAACGCTAGCCTGGTTGTGGGTTTAGCCCCCATGTTGAAAGTTTCATGCCTAAAGTTGAGGTATTCTAACTATTTTTATTCTTGTGAAAATCAACAAGGGATGAAAACAATGATTTGAAGACCATGTGTAAGACTGAGACCGTGGTATATGTCGGAAAAAGAAATTAAGGACTGCGTTGAATATTTTATTAAAATTGTTTGTGTTGAATGACATATATGTGTATGAAAGTGTGTATGGTATCCTCCTTCTCCTCCCTCAGTATCGACACCGAGCGAGAGCCCTGACTCTGGTGATTTGACCGATAAAGAAAAACTTGAACACTCCAAAGCTTCTAGTGGAATGAGTACAAGTCGGAAGACTGGAATAGTCCTTGCGGTGGTCTTTGGCGTCACATTCACAGCAGGTGGTTTTATAATTTACAAGAAGGAATAAGTTGACAGAACTATGTTTTCCCTTGTCCTCTAGCTTGTGGTCAGGTGGTGCTTGCATTTAGGGGCTTATTATCAGGGAAATGAGTTACAGTGGTACCCTCACATCATGTTGTTAAGTTCATGCTCTAAAAAGACCCACTACTAGTTCCAGTGATGGAAAGTCATTTGCACCTTGTCCATAGTTGATTCCTGTTGTGGAGGAACTTATACACTCTGTGATGACACTACCACCAGAAATCTAACTCGGGAAGAGAAAACTCGACGTCATCAAAAATCAGTTCCTGTAATACTGTTTTTTGTCTTTGGGTAGTATGAGGGTCCCTGGGTCTAATTTTAGTTGACGGTAAGGGAATTTTTTGTTTTCTAGTTTTGCATTCCACCCCCAAGTGAACCTCGGTTCTATTTTTTTCTTTCCATGAAAATATTTTTACCATATACCCACTATGTTTTGACCTTGTGAGTTGCATCTGGACAAAGGCTAGTTATTCCATTCTTTAAAGGTTGAAGTTTATGCTTTAAGAGAGAGAGAGAGCGCTAGCTCTTAATGCATGGGAATGTATGTTTAAATTGGCATATTGTTCTGGTGTCGATTTGCAACAACACTGTGCATTTGGTTTCTTAACACTTTTCCCACTTGTTTGGTTGAATAATGTCGAAAATTCATGGCTTATTAGAGTTACTGAAAACTCTAATATAGTCCATTGCTGACAACACAATCAAGATTAGCAAAGCCTCTCTTTCAGACATTCAAACCTGTCTACAAAATGCACATGAAAAGTTAGAGTTTCTGTAGCTTGAATCACAACTGCAGAAGGAAGAATTACAGCAATGGAGTCATCATTTTGAACTTGTTTCTATTCAAAACATTGAAAAAGACTCCCATAAGTAGCAAGTTGATTTAGATCCAGTTCCCAGTGAGGCAGCAAAGTCACATGCAGATGCAGAAGTTCAGTCTGCGCTTCCCAAGCCCATCATCAGACCTTGGGAAGAGCTTGTCCAAAACAAGCACATAACATGTCTTGGATATGATAAGGAGGTGTCCTTTCATATTCCACACTACTACAAGCCCATTCAGTTTCAAAGTGCTGGATTCCTTATGACAATACACCTTCAAATGTTCTAGTTTTCGAGCCTCCTCTTCCACAACAACAACAAAATATTGTTAAATGTCAACATTGTGGCCAAGTTGGCCATCTAAAAGATAATTTTTTTGATCCTCATCCATGTCAGCACTATCATCAAACCACTCATTCTTCAAACAAATGCTTAAAAAATAGGCCCCCTACAAGAACAAAGATTCATCTTGGATGGATCGCTTCTTGGCAATGTGCTTCAACAACCAAGAAGATATTTCAATCATATGTCAGAACTTGTTCTAGAGTATTGAATTGTCTTGCAACTAAGTTTTCTCCATCATCTCACCTTGTATCTGATAGGTGGGGGAAGTGATGGTCATCTACAAGCTTCAAATCCACATCAAGCGAGCCTGAGCCACAACTTTCCATACCGAATTCAAAGTTGTAGCCAGAGACGAAGATGCCCCTTAGCATGCCTTCGATTGATGATCAGCCTTAAACCATCTATGTGGGGTTGAGACATCTCTTCAAATAATTGGGGACACTTCTCTAGTAGAAGACTTCAGCTTCCTGCCAACATTGGAAGAGTTCCGGGAACTGCACTAAGCATTCTTATTGGACACCTAATCCTCAATGGGTTAGTGTGGAAGCCGAATAGACTAAAGGAGTCCAAGAGACCTTGGGATGTGGAACCAAATAGTCACAATATGTACTATAAATGTATATCACTTGTTAATAAAATTGTATTCTCATGTTTTATCCTTCAGATTATGTTGCTGCCCATGTGTGTTTAACATGGTATCAGAGCTGACTTGTGTCTTTCTGAGCATTTGTCAGGATAGAGTTAACGTTTCTCAGCCCTTCCATTCCTTTGTCACTTGCATACCTACATTAAGAACGCAGAGGGTGAGCTCGTTCATGGTGCATTCTGTCGATCTTCATACTGGTCCGACCACAGTAGGCGTTACTCTACCAAACCTAACTTTCGCTCAGAGCTATTCGTTGCATTCTCAACCTGCCTTCTAAAAACACTCCTTGCTCAGACCTACCATCTCTGCCCTAGAAAAAACACACCTCTGACTTGTCATTGAATGGAACAATATGTGTAATGCCACACTCTCACACTCTCAGTATTTCATTTGATTTCTACGCACTGTTACTCCAGTCTTGTATGTCAGACAACTACGCTACCCACTGTCTGCTATCATAACAGTTATATTCTCGGCCTCTTCTAGTTGCAAAAAATGTTAGCGCATCATTCATGGAGGAGAACGTTCGTGGTATCATTTGTCTCTCTACCTACCTAATGCCTAGATCTCTGCCCATATACTCTGTCGATTCTCTGCCTCTAAGTCTATTGAGGAGAATCTACCTTACTGTAATCAATCATAATTCATGTTATTGCATCTGCTATACAAAGGGACCATTACAAGCCTTCGATTACTGACAATGCTTGGAATCACTCTTGTTTGAATGACTATGCGTTGAATGTCGTCAAGCCACTGAAGCAATCTTGAATATCTCGCATTTGGTGAGTGTTATGTGTATAGTTTTGATGCATTAGCTTTATTGTCTACTATGTATCATATTCCAAAGATTCGTTTTGAATAGCGTGAAGTAAGTAATGGGTTGGTAACTATGGTGATCTATCTTTGTATGCTTCAATGGCTGCTCGGAAGTCTTCAGTTATTAAACTGCTTGCCCAACAAAGTTCTCTTATGCTTTTGGAAGAGGTATTGAGAGTGAAAGGATTCAAAGGGGTTTCGAATCAAATAAACATAGGAAAGCGTGGAAAAATTCTTGGGAAACTTTGTTATCAATAGTTTTTTCATTAGTCCATGTCCACACCTAACTGTTGCAGCTCCATCAATGAATTCTACAACGAAAATAGGTGAACATAAGCAACAGTGCCCACTAGAATTCGACGAAGATTTAGGAGAATTGGTGGCATTTCCACTCAAATGGAACGTGGATTTCTTCATCGATTCTAAATAGTGAAATCCTTCCAGTACTCTCTGGATGGCGTAATTAATTATGATCAACCAAATGTAGTATTTGAAGATGGCCCTTCTATGCCAATCTTGGACAACAGATACGAGTGAAACAATGTGACTAAATCCACGAAAGAATGGCTAAAGCAAGCGGAAGACTTGGTTCCATTGGCCGTAGCAAAGGGTTGCTTGGAGTCTTGCAATTGAAGAGTTGAACTACTATGGGAGGTGAGCTCGCTTAAGGAATCCGACAGGCTCGCCAAAGAGGGGCGACAGAGTAAGATGCTTGGGTTGGTGCGGGACTGGGAGGAGCTCTCTGATGATATTTGTGTGTATGCTCTCTTCTCAGACATCTCAGGATTTGACCGCTGCCTGTCTTGATCCGTATTTCGAGAGGCTTGACATCATAAAAGACTGGAACAATAGGAGCCTTTGGCTTCAATATCAACAGGAATTCAAGAGGTATAACACCCAGCCTCAGACGCTTGCACTAGTGGCACACGAAACTACCAGTATCAGTGAAAGAAGTAGTTCTGGAGGTCACCGCGTGGGGGTCATCGCTGAAGGAGTCCTATCAAGAGAAGACAATAAAGTATACATTATTAGATGAGAAGGTCTCTCTTGCAGTTTGGTTAGTAGAAAAGGTCCAGGTATGGCACGGCACCTGGTTCAGCTATGGAGAGGCACTGATCGTCACCCCATTTGGCCAGCAGCTAGAGTTTGCAAATGGCATCCTTCTGGACTTCTTCCGGTGATGATGATCTCAGAATCGTGGATTCACACTAAGTGCTACACCGAAACATTCTTAGCCTGAGGATGTGTGTTTGAGATTTTTTTGAATGTGATTTTATTTCTCGGGCTACAAATGTTTCCATACACAAGTTTCAATTTGAATTTGTAAATGCACACCTGACATTTAAATTTTAATTTCGTACAGTCTGGCAAGTCAGTTTTGGGATTTGATTTTTTATGTTTCATTTACGGGAAAGGAGACAGTGGATTTGGAAGGGAATTTGATTGAATCTGAGAGCAAGTGATTAGACTGGATCGCCGAATCATGTACTCCAACACCTTGTGAGCAAGGTCACAAAGAAGCAGATATACAGATAGTAAATGCAAGACTGTGGCAAAAGATTTATCTAGCTTTGTATTGTATTATCTATTTTGAAGCTTCGGGTCTATCTGTAGGCTTTCTGAATTGAACAAAGTCTTCTTAAATGTAGCAAAGGATCTCTCAATTGTGGAGAGTTCATCAAGCGCTCTGAGAGAAATATCATGAACGCTTTCCAAACTAACGTCTGCTGATTGCTATTATCAATGGGACGAAATTTATCAAGTTCTGGTGCAGACTTAACAGTGGACAATCATTCCCTTGGCATAGCAGGCAATCCTAGGGCTGTAGCAGACTCTCTAGAAGTTGAATTTGTTATACAAGTGGTTGGGTCAAGTTCCTTTTCAATTTTCGCACTGTATTTCTTGAATAGATGACTATGTAAAGCTTGCATCCTTGCTGATATATATTTCTAAGTATTCATCATGGAGAAACAAGTATTTTATTTGTTGTAGCATTTGAGTCTCATTTTTTGGGAATGCACAATATACTTTCCTTGTATATGAATGCAACCAACCATCGTTATGTGGAGAATAATCTTGCTTTTGGTTCATTCCTCAAGGAATAATCTCATTTGATTGTTGTAGTTTTCTCGGAGAGAAAATTTTGAGAATACCTTGTAGTGACATTGGTTCATAGTTGGTTTAAAGTCTAAGTTTAACATTAGAGAAAATTGTTATGAAACTAGCTCACAAAAATATAGAAAAGATAGATCAACGCCTTAGAATTCAGCCTCTTCGAGGGGGCAACCTCCTTTACATTACACAAATGAATGATTCCTTGATGATTCAAATGACAAAACCTCCTTTCTATATATAGGAGTCTAAGGAGTCACAATATAACCCAGCCGACCTAACAATAATAATATAAAGGCACAAAAATAACAATAAAGGGATTCTATGGGGCACAATAATAACAATATGGGGACAATAGGGGCACAACAATATTAATAAGGGATACAACTACAATAGTAATGGGGTAATCACTAGTATTATAGGGACCTAACATTCCCCTCTCCTTCAAAAAAGTGTTGTCCTCAACGCTTGAGTAGTTCTGGATGCTTCTGTATAAAATTCTCATCCTCCCATGTGGAATCTTCAGTGGATAAGTTCTTCCACTTGATGAGATACTTCGAAATTGATCGATTTCGTAGTTGTCCAGTTCTTGTTTCTGTGACTGCTTCCGATTCCAATATAATTTTTCCTTCCTTGTCAAGTTCTCGCAATATTGTTTGAATTGGGAGCTTGTCGCCTATAACCTTCTTTAAACATGAAACATGGAAAACTAGGTGCACTTGAGAAGCTACAGGAAGCTTCAATTTGTATGCCATAGTACCAATCTTTTGCAACACCTTGTACGGACCATAATACTTTGGTGATAATTTATTATCCTTCTTATCTTGCTTGAGGGACATTTGTTTATATGGTTGTAGCCGTAGGAATACCCAATCACCTACATCAAAACTTCTTTCGCTGCGATGTTGATCTGCCTGTTGTTTCATTCTATTTTGTGCCAACGCGAGGTTCTCCTTTAAGAGTTGGAGGACTTTTTGTTGATGCTCGATGTGATGTTCCACTGCTTGAACCTTAGAATTTTCTCTTAAATATGATGTGATGGATGGTGGCTGATATCCATAAAGTGCCATAAATGGGGTCATTTTTGTTGCTATATGGAAGGAAGTGTTATACCACCATTCAGCCAAAGGCAACCATTTGACCCATTGTGTCTGTTTATCAGATACAAAGCAACGAAGATATCCTTCCAAACATTTGTTTACTATCTCAGTTTGCCCATCAGATTGAGGATGATAAGATGAGCTATGAGCTAATTGAGTACTGAGACAAGAAAATAATTCTATCCAAAAATTTCCAGTGAAAATGGGATCTCTGTCACTTACAATAATCTCTGGGTTTCCATGTAGCTTTTGAATTGTTTCCATAAATGCAGTAGAAACTGTACTGGCTTTAAATGGATGTGATAATGCACAAAAGTGTGCATACTTGGTAAGTCTGTCAACTACCACCATGATGACACTCTTTTCCTCAGACTTGGGTAAACCTGTGATAAAATCCATTGAAACCTCCTCCCAACGTTGGCTTGGAATAGATAAATATTGTAATAGACCCGGGATCTTAATTGTTTCAACTTTATTTTCTTGGAAAACCAAACATTCCGCCACAAACTTTTGAATATCCAATTTAAGGCCATCCCAAAAAAATTCCTTCTTAACCCTGTGGTAAGTTTTTAAAAATCCTAAGTGCCCTCCTAGGGGAGAAGTGTGCAATTCCATAAGAATCTTTTGCTTGAGTTGGGAATTCTTACAGAGGTATAAGCGATATTTGTACCATAACGAATCATTTTGTCAGCTAAATGTATCAAATGTACTGGAATGTTGTTGCAACTTTCGAATAAGTGCCCACACTTCTTCATCATCCTTCCATTCCTCCCTTGCTTCGTTTATCCAATCTAGTTAGATAATATAAATGGCGCACAACAATGCTTCCACATCCTCATCCTTTCTTGAGAGTGCATTTGCCACCACATTTTGCTTCCTTTTTTTGTAGATGATTTCAAAGTCATAACCCAACATCTTTGTGACCCATTTTTGTTGCTCTTCAGAGGATAATTTTTGTTCTAAAAAGTATTTAAGGCTATCATGATCCGTTTTTACCTTGAAGTATCTTCCCATTAGGTAGGGTCGCCATTTCTTAAGTGCATGTAGTATTGCCAACATTTCCTTATCATAAATAGCTTTGTGTACAAACTTTCCCTTGATTGGACGGCTTTCAAAAGCAATGGGTCTTTCATCTTGCATTAAAACAACACCAATTCCATTTCCTGAAGCATCACATTCCACAATAAAGGTTTTTGTGAAGTCCGGTGTGGCTAAGACCAGTGCTTGGCACATTGCCTCTTTAAGATGTTCGAAGGCCTTTGTTGCTTCTGGAGTCCATGAAAATGCATCTTTCTTCAATAATGTTGTTAGAGGTGCTGCTACTCTCCCATAATTCTTAACAAACTTGCGATAATACCCTGTCAACCCGAGAAATCCTCGCAGATGCTTTATGGATGTGGGGATTTTCCATTCCTTAATGGCTTTAATTTTGCTAAGGGTCTACCTTAACTCCTTAATGAGATACAATATGACCTAGATATTCCACCTCTTGTACTCCAAAGAAACATTTGGATCTTTTTGCATATAATTGTTTCTCCTCCAATAGTTGTAGCACCGTGTCAACATGTTCAACATGATCCTTCCAAGACTTGCTATAGATTAGTATATCATCAAAAAATACTAACACAAATTTTCTAAGGGTGGGTTTGAAAACGGAATTCATCAAACCTTGAAATGTAGAAGGTGCATTGGTAAGGCCAAAAGGCATGACAAAAAAATTTATAATGACCCTCATGAGTTCTAAATGCTGTTTTTGGAATGTCTTCAGTCTTCATTATGATTTGATGATATCCTGAACGTAGATCCAACTTGGTGAAGTAAATTGATCCATGCAATTCATCTAGTAATTCATCAATGACAGGAATGGGAAACTTAACTTTAATAGTGAACTTGTTGAGCTCCCTATAATCCAGACACATGCGCCATGATCCATCCTTCTTGTGCACCAATACTACGAGAGCAGAGAAATAACTTTGACTAGGTTGAATTATACTAGCCTCTAACATTTATGCAACCATACGTTCAATTTCACTCTTTTGGGCATAGGGATATCTGTACGGCCTGATGTTTGGAGGAACAATTCCTGGAATCAGATGAATAGCATGATCATGATCATGAATAGGTGGGAGACCTTTGGGAGTCTCAAATACCTTGGAATGATTGTCCAAGACTTTTTGGAGATTTGGAGAAATAGATGATTTCGATGTGGAAACATCTAGTGAACATAATTGTGCAATTACACCTCTTTGTTCCCTTTTTAGAAGCTTTTTCATACCGTTAGAGCTAATTATCTTTCCCGGTTTCCCTGCAATACCCCTTAATTCAACTTCCTTTCCTTCCGCAAAAAATTTCATGAAAAGTTCTTGAAAATTAAAAGCTATTTTACCCAAGGATTGTAGCCATTGGACTCCTAATACAACATCAACACCTCCCATTGGAATGGAAAGCATTGGGCTAGTCAATACATATTCTCCCATGGATAGCCTGATATTATGGCACTTTCCAGAGCAATTTATTGTTCCTCCATTTGCAACCATCACTTGACACCCTGGTGCTGGATATAGGAAGCAATTCAATTCTTTTGCTACCTTACAATGAATAAAATTGTGGGTACTTCCTGAATCGATCAACACTATTACCTTTTTCTTCTTGATTTGTCCTTCTATCTTGATGGTTTGAGGAGTGGTAATTCCAGTCAATGCATTACAAGATATGGTCAGATTCATTTCTTCTTTATCTAGGCTTTGTTCCTGGAGTATATCCTCTTCTTTTGACCTTTCTTGCTCCTTTTCTTCTTCCTCTTCACAATCTATGTAGAATAATTTCTTCTCAGCACATTTATGACCTTTAGTGTATTTGCTATCACAACTGTAACAAAGCCCTTTTGCTCTTTTTTCTTCCAATTGTTGTGGTGTCAACCTTATAGGTTGTGGAAGACTAGGGGCAACAACACTTCCATCTTTATAGTTGTGAGTGGTATGCTTCCCGGTTGCCATAATTTTGCTTTCCATTTTTCTTGCTAACCTGAATGCCTTCTCTAATGAATCAGGTTCCCAAAGGTGAACATCATGTTGGATACTATCCCTTAAAGTCCCTATGAACACATCAATCCTATGCTCCTCTGGAATATTTTTTACCCTTATGTTCAATTTTTGGAACTCCTCAATGTGCTCCGTTATTGAACCCTTTTGTTTGAGACTTATCAATTGGCTAAAAAAAGTGTTGCTTTTTGTATCCTCATAATGTGCCGTCAATTCTTCCGTAAAAATTGCCCATGTGATAATTTTTTACGAGAGCAAAGCCATTGATACCATACAAATTGATTTGGTTCCAAATATAAATTTGCAATACGTACCTTTTGTGTGTTTTGCACATTATTGAGATCGAAAAATTGCTCAATATCCATGTTGCGGGATCCTTGCCATCAAACTTCCTCATATCGATTTTTGGAATATGGTGGGTCTTCAATCCAACATTAGAGTCTATGAAATCATGATTAACATTTCTTTTGTTCGCATCATGAGTTTCCTTTACTACCCTTTCACCATTAGTAGGTATTTCTTGTAGAAAATTTATCAAATCTGTCTTCAAATCTACCATGCCTGTCTTCAAATTTGTGTTCAAATCTATCTTCAAATTGTCCATTTTAGCTTCCATGCCATTCATCTTAGCTTCCATAACATTTATCTTAGCTTCTGTTAGCTTTTGTGAGAGTGACATTTGTTGCACTTGGTCTTGTAATTTTGATATATCATGTAGCATTTCTTCCTCTTCTTCATGAGTCATGCTAGAGCTTTCAGGTTGCTTACTAGGTGTTTGCATTTTCTTTCCTTGGGGCATCAGTTACCGATAATAATGCTCTACTATTCCCTTTGAATTCCTTCAAAATAATTTTTCAAACCAAGCTTAAGCAAGAATTTAAAAAAATCTACACACCTTTTTTCACTTTGTAGGAGCTCGATATTGCCTCTGATGTATCTCTGTAATTTCGGATCATCCAGTTTTGAAATTGCGACCTGCAGTAGCCCTCTGTGTCCTCTTTCTAATGCCACCAGTCTGATCCAAATTGGATTCTCCAAGGAAGATTTATGCCAAATCTCCCACAGTGACCTGATTATAGACTAGTTCAGTAGAGCGAACTTGTACGACGTGCCACATGTCCCTGTTTCGACCTTTGGCTCTGAAAAATATATACAAGAAACTACAGTCCATCCTCTTTCTGCACCTTCTTACGAAATTTCAATCCAATGCTTAGAGAGAAAGTCATGATGATTTTCCCTAGGTCACTTGTTTGGAATGTAATTCAGGAGTCTGAAACAATACCAACTTCCTCAAATCATATCTCCGCAAATATAGCGCGAAAAGCTCTGAAATTTGGACCTGAGGTTTAGCACAATTTCGTCTCAAATGGGGTTTTTTTTTTTTGGCTTCTGAAACATCGCAGAAAAAGGTATAGCGAAAATACCATAATGACCTATTTGGAGCAGCAAAACCCTAGAATCCAAAAGCTCTGATCCCAAATGTTATGGAACCAGCTCACAAAAAGATAGAAAAGATAGATCAACGCCTTAGAATTCAACCTCTTCGAGGGGGCAACCTCCTTTACATTACACAAATGAATGATTCCTTGATGATTCAAATGAAAAAACCTCCTTTCTGTATATAGGAGTCTAAGGAGTCACAATATAACCCAGCCGACTTAACAATAATAATATAAAGGCACAAAAATAACAATAAAGGGATTCTATGGGGCACAGTAATAACAATATGGGGAAAATAGGGGCACAAAAATATTAATAAGGGATACAAATACAATAGTAATGGGGTAATCACTAGTATTATAGTAAAACTCTGATATTGTCTACCACTCATGATACATTAAAAATCATCAAAGTTTCTCTCACAGACATTTAGGTTTGTCTACAAAATGCATAAGAGAAAATTGATTTTTTGCAGCACAAATCTCAGCTATAGCAAGAAGAATTAAAATAGAGGAGTCATTTTGAACATGTTTTTGTTTAGAACATTGAGACTGCAACCCATTAGAAGCAAGTCAATAATGTTACAGTTGGTTCAGATTTAGTACCCAATAAAGCAACAGTTGTACATGCAGATGCAAAAACTCAGTCTGCACTTCCCAAGCCCATCATCAGACCTTGGGAACAACTTGTCCACAACAGGCACAAAACTGGTCTTGGATATGAGAAGGACTTGTCCTTTCATATTCCAGACTACTCAAAGCCCATTCAGTTTCAGAGTGTTGGATTCCTTCATGATAGTTCACCTCCAGCTATTCCAGATTCAGCCCCTCTTCCACAGCAACAACAACAACAGTAGATTGTGAAATGACAACACTATGACTGAGTTGGCCATTTGAAAGATCACTGTTTTGATCTTCATCCATGTAAGCACTATCATAAAACCACCCATTCTTCACACAGATGCTTCAGAAACAAATGTCCTGCAAGAACAAAGATTCATCTTGGATGGATCGCTTCTTGGCAATGGGCATCAACAGCTAAGAAGATATTCCAATCACATGTCAGAACTTGTTCTAGAGTATTGAATAGTCTTGCAGTTGAGTTTTCTCCATCATCTCACCTTGTATCTGATAGGGGGGGAAATGATGGTCATCTACAAGCTTCAAAGTCACATCAAACGAGCCTGAGCCACAACCTACCACACCAGTTTTAGAGTTGTAGCCAGAGAAAAAGATGCCCCTGAGCATGCCTTCAGTTGGTAATCTGGGACACTTCCTCTAGCAGAAGACTTCATCTTCTTTCCAGTTTTGGAAGTATTCCAGGAACAAAATTGAGGGCACTTCCTCTAACAGAAGACTTCATCTTTTTGCCAGATTTGGAAGAGTTCCAGGAATTGCATTAATCATTCCAGAGTTGTTGGTCATCCTTAAACCATCACAGGTTGAGACTTCCCTTTTAGGTTGAAGTTCTCCCATTTATGCGGGGTGAGACCTCCCTTTCACGGTTGAAGGTTTCCCTCTTCAAAACAATAGGAGCACTTCCTCTAGCAGAAGAATTCAGCTTCTTTCCAGTTTTGGAAGAGTTCTGGGAACTGCACTAAGCGTTCTAGTGTTGGTGGTCATCCTTAAACCACCACCCTTTATACCAACATTTCAGAGAGCACATTCAGCCTAGTGTTGCCATGAATTTTTTCACATTTTGTATTACAGCTCTCTTATTGGACTCATACATAACCCTTCGGATTAAGGGGGGGAATGTTGGACACCTAATCCTCAATGGGTTAGTGTGGAAGCCGAATAGACAAAAGGAGTCCAAGAGACCTTGGGATGTGAACCCAACGATCACAATATGTACTATAAATGTATATCACTTGTTAATAAAATTGTATTCTCATGTTTTAATTTTCAGATTATGTTGTTGCCCATGTGTGTTTAACAGTTCCAATGTTGGTGGTCATCCTTAAACCACTGCAGGTTGTAGACCTCCCATTTTCAGGTTGAAGGTCTCCCTCTCCAAAGCATTAGGGACACTTTCTCTTGTAGAAGATTTCAGCTTCTTGCTAGACTTTCCGGGAACTGCACTAAGCGTTCTAGTGTTGGTGGTCATCCTTAAACCACCCCCCTTAAGAGATCACATTCATCTTAGTGTTGACATGCATTTTTGCACATTTTGTATTACAAATCTTTTCTTGGAGTCATACATACCCCTTCGGATTAAGGGGGTAATGTTGGACACCTAATCCTCTAAGGGTTGGTGTGGAAGCTGAACAACCAAAAGAGGTCCAAGAGACCACTTAGAATATGAATCCAAGGGTCACACCATGTACTATAAATGTATATCATCTCAATAATATATGTACTCTAATTCTTATCTTTCACATTAGCTGTTTGCATTCCATGTGAGTTTGAGAAACCATAATAAATCAACATATACCTTTTTCGTAAATAGTCCTATTCAGTCCGTAAAAGGGGTAAACTTATACTGAGTGGATGGTTGTTCATTTACTTTTACGAGTTTGAACAATCAAGTGCTTGGAAATATTTTCATGTTTCGAGAGTCTGAAAAGGGCTTAAAAGAGGACTCTAGGTTTTCGCTTTTTCGTGATTTTTAAGAGCATGAAAAGTGATAAAATTCTGCTCATAGTCAAAATGATCCATTTTTAACATTGTAACATGTTCTACACATTAAACTCAATAAATTATCATAACTACTTGATATTAGGGTAAAAAACACTAATTTTTTTTACTTTTAAAAGGTCCTAGGCATAAAAATAATATTTTAATCACCCAAAAACTTATAAAAGTTCAAAAAGTAACTTTATTTTTACCATTTGTTTTTTAACCAGTTTGAGAGAAGAAAGAGGGCTTTTTACCACCAAACTTCTGAGTTGATTTCGAGCAAACTAGTGGACAAAATCATGAACCGTTTACTCCAAGTAAGAGATCTCGTCAATATCTATCTTTTCATCTGTTTACATTTCATTTTTAGGCTCCTATTCTTTTTTTTTTTTTGGGATTTCCATGTTTAAAAATCTGCCCTCAAGCTTGTACGGGAACTCTTCATCATGTACACGTAGGCCAGTATATTTTTGTGTATTGAGGAATGTGGACTGCACGAAAAATCTCCCTAGTATCCACGCAGTTGTGCCTTGTTTACCAAAAAGTGGCGGTGCAAGCACCAAGGGTTTTAAAAATGTGGAAATTTCACCCCAAAAAATCCCAAACTTGTTTTAAAAAATGTTCTAACTCCTTCTAAATGTCATTTTTAGGATAATTGACCATTCAAAAATGGAATGGAGGGAGAGAGAACATGAAGCCCAAGATTCAACAGCTTTGGATGATCCGACAACTTTGCAGGCTTTGAGAAATTGTGGCCTCTACAAATATTGGATTATTCCGGGGATGAAAGCTCAAGTAGAGCTCATGACATGGTTGGTGAGAACCTGGGATGTCTAGGATCAGTGTTTCGTGATCGGGGATCATCGTGTCACCATTGATGCCGATGATATATACTTTTTGACTGGGCTCTCCCATAGAGGGGTTGATATTTCTTTATATGGGAAAAGGTCAGGTGGAGATACTACTTTTGGATATCTACGATGATACTGTGGGGATGCACAGCTCAAGGATGATAGGATTGATATTCAAACTATCGGGAACTTGGCCTTGAGGACCATATATTTCATTATTAGTAAGTTGTGTGGTAGCGCAGCTCTTCACTTGGCCACAAAGGCCCAGATGCAGACTGTCGTGGAATGTTGGGAGTCCACGGTTTTTAACTGGTGTGAGGTAGTGGTTGTCAATATGAAAGGACAACTGACCAGAGCTAAGAATGGTAGACTGAATAATTTCGGTTATGGTGCCATTATGATTTCTTTCACTCTAGAGAGGATTCCACTCCTCAGGCCACAACAGATTTTGGTGGATGCAGGAGGGCCTCAAGATCCACACATGCTGAGGTGGGTTTTTCTTATGGCTCTTCATGGAGGTGATGGTCTAGTGGTGAGATATGCTCTTGATTTTTTTGTATGGTTGGGTCAACATATCATCTCGATCGAGGATTTCCCATATGCAGGGATGGATTACAGGGGTGACCCAGATATCCCACTTCCAGTAGGGACACAGTGGGGTGACCTAGGTAAAAATTCCTCATTTTGATGTTTCTTTTTAAGTTTTAAATTTTTATGTGTTTTTTGTCTTTCAAGGCTAATTATTCGAAATGCATATGCAGATGTGGGCCTAGTTCGACCAGCAGGGCTATGGCATTTTGATAGGTGGGGTGACCAGCCTATAACAGTTGTAGCACCCAATTCGGAGGTAGCAGAGGTACTGGATGAGCTGGAACATAACCTAGAGAGGTTGACTATGGATATCCTAAAGACTGGGAATAATGATTTGTCTCTACGACACCAGAGGCACGTGGTTGGGGTTCCAGGACTGCTCTGGAGATTGCTACATCGGGTTGCTCGTGCTATAGTATGTTATCATGATCATCATCATGCTTATTTTCTTAGTCCTCTAGGGCTACATTTTTATTTTTGTATTGGTATATTTGAATAATGATGGCCATTTTGTATAACACTCTCTACAGACTTTATCTAATGAAAATTACTACTTTTGATTTCAATTTATCTTGTTCAATATATGGATTGATATTGTTTTTGCTTAAAAATGTTGCAAATGTCTATTTAACACATGATTGGCTAATTCATCGATTAATGTGTTTAAATTTGTTGGAATGTGTTTATATTCAATCAATCTATCTTTCCAAAAGACGAACCTATAAAAACATTCTTAACATTGATGAACTTCTTAATATTGTTTAAATGTAATACTATGAGTTGCGAATCTAACCTAACAATCAAACTTCGAATCTCAAATGACATGGCGTCAGTTAATAGTTCAATGACTACACTATATTATGCTATATGACCAAGGCATATCCCATGAATAGAAACTAACTCATCACTGGGTGAATAGATGACCCAAGCTGCAGAAGATAAATTCTGAGTACTACGACTAGCGCCATCAACAAAGCCAATGTAAGTTTGAGGGAACATCGACATCTGCAAATCAAGTGTAAAACAAGATAAGCAGGAGAAGTAGTAGTGGATCGTAAAAAATGCTAAAACTACCACACACACTTATAAAATTGTAATACAAATAATTTGCAAATCTCCACGAAATATTTTATGCATAATATCTCTTTAGGTAAAGGCCATTTATGGGCTTTCCTAAAAAGACACCATCATAATTGACCAGCTCATAGGCTCCTTTAGCTAATACACATTTTACAATGTAAGGGCCATGCCACATAGGCTCAAATTTACTTGTGCCTAATTTGTCATTTGCTTGATCGTAGACCAAGACTAGGTCACCTTCTGCATAAGAACGAGGATTTATGTTTTGATCAAATTGAGATTTGAATCGTTTTTTATGAGACTCGCTAGCCAATGCAGCCTCATGGAGAGTTTCATCTAAATGTGCCAAATGAACAAATGCTCTTCCTCTGCAGAGGTAGCTGGTAATAAATCGATGGTTAGTTTCAAAGATGGAATTTCACATTCAAACAGTAAAACTGCTTCCAAATCATAAACAAGTTAAAAGGGAGACAAACTCGTAGATGTTTTCACAATAGTAAGATATGCCCACAAGGTTGAAAAAAACATGGTATTCCAGTTTCCTTTATGAATGCCAACTATTTGTTTAATCATGTTTGTTAAAACTTTGTTAATAGCTTTGACTTTACCATTTGCTTGTGGATAGTAAGGGGTAGAGCTATCATGGCGTAGGTCAAGCTGTACAAATAGTTTAGTCATCATAAAGTTGCAAAAATGGCTACCATGGTTCATAACAATGGCTTGTGAGACACCAAACTGAGCAATCACATGATTTAAAATGAAAATTGTTGCAGTTTTGCCATTATCCTTGTATGTAGGCATCACCTTGGCCCATTTTGTAAAGTAATCAACTGCAAGGATAATATACCCATGCCCCTCGGCCGATTGAGGGTTCTAAGTGACAAAATCTATGCCCCATTTTGAAAAGGATCGACAACTATAATAGGGTGAAGAGGAGCTAGAGGCGCTTGCATCTTGCGATCATAAACCTGGCAATTATGGCATTTTTTTACTGCAATAATGCAATCTTTAAACATGGAAGGCCAAAAATAGCCAGCACGCAATATCTTTTGGGCAGTGGCATACCCAGACATATGACCACCACATGCTCCAAAATGGAAATCATTTAGTGCTTTTTCAGCCTCTTGAAGAGTTAAGCATCATCAAAAGATAGAGTCAACACTGCGACGATAAAGAGTGTCACCAACAATGTTATATTGTTGGGATTGGTAGCGGATGCGACGATGATCAGTTTGAGATAACTCAAGCCTAAAAGTTTGGGTTTGAAGATATGTGATGATATCTCCATACCAAGGATCAAGCATACTGATCAGAAAGAGAGATTCATCTTCCAGAGAATCTTCTACCACTGTTTTTGTGTCAGTATAGGGAAATTCACACAATAATTCAGTGAAAACTAATGATTTCTTTGATTTAGATATTTCAAATTCCAAATAAAATTCTTGTAAAATGACTATCCATTTAGAGTATTCCCCCCCATGAATTTTTTGGTAAGAATATATAGCATAGGCTTGCAATCCGAAATGACTGTTGTTTTTCGCAAAAGTATATAGTGATGAAAACGTTGAACAACTTGAACAACTGCCAATGCTAATTTCTCCACATGCACATACTTGATCTCAGTTTTAGTGAGATTTTGACTTAGGTAATAGATCACATGTCACTGTTATATTCATCTTCTTGTACTAATACCATACCAATGGTGGAATCTGGCACAACTAGATATAAAAAGTAAGCTCGGTGATAATCAAGCGGACGCAATAACGATGCATGGGTCAATGCATATTTTAATGCATCAAAATATTTTTCAACAAGCTCATCCAAAATGAAAGGAATTCCATTTTTCAACAGTTAAGTAAAACCCTTGGTCAGCTCAATATAGTTCAGTATGAATCTACGTAAAAAATTTGCTTTCCCTTGCAAACTCTAGAGTTGACGAAGAGTAGAAGGAGAAGGCAATCTTAAAATTGCCTCTACCCTAAAAGGATCAACACGAATGCCTTCTTTCTAAACAAAAAATCCTAGAATTCGATCGGATTGTACGCAAAAAATGCATTTGTGTGAATTCAAACAAATATTCTAGTGCCTACATCTGATGAAAATTGCTTTCAAATGCGATGGATGATCCTACCGTTTCCACGAGTGAGCTTGTAGCTCATCCAAGTAGGGTTGGACAATATGTTTGATATCGTGAAATATGTAAGACGTTGCTCTTTGAAAATTTGTTCCAACATTATTCAAACCAAATGGGAGTTTACGATACACAAAATTTCCCTGTGGGCAGATGAATGTAGTCTTATGTTGATCGACAGGGAGTATGCTTATTTGGTTGTAACCAGAGAATCCATCCATGAAAGAGAAACTATTGTTTCCGGCACAATCATCAACAATTTTATCAATGTATAGGGTTGGGTAATTTTCATGTGGGCAAACCTTGTTAATGCCCCTGTAATCAACACATACTCAAATTGTTACTTGTTTTTTATTAACTGGTACAATATTTGATACCCAATCAATCAAAGGAATGGGGTAAATAAATCCTGCTTTTAATAGTTTTTCAACTTCATCTTTTATAGCAACAGCTTTTCGCGGATGCATCGGATGCAATCTTTGTCTAACAGGTTTGGCATCTGGATAAGTCTTAATTTCATGCACTACAATACTAGGATCGATTCCTGGCATTTCTTCGTAAGACCAGGCAAAAATGTCGCAGAATTCCTGGAATAGGGATTTATATGTTTGAATTTATTCAAAAGAACAAGAAGCTCCTATATGAATATTTTTAGTAATTCCTGGTTTCACTGAGATGTTTATTGACATAGTTGCTGATATGTTTTCTAAATTATTTTCAGATTCGGAATGAAGAATAGACATCAGGCATTCAGGATTATTCACAAACTCAGGTGAAAACATAGACGAAAAATTATTCTCGACTTTGTCAAGGCAGGGTAAGAAATATGAGTGATGATGGTAATCATCCCAAGGCATTTCATCTAAAGTCATTACCTCCATAATGCCTTCATCAGTTATAAACTCTCTATCAAAAGGATCAGGTATCGATATTGGTTCTAAACATGACAAATGAGAATAATCATTGATGACTGTATTCACTCGATCATTTTTAGATGGTGATGGGTTGGAAAAGGATTGAACCACCTCATAAGCCAATTCAAAAGGACTAAGAGGCATTTGATCGCCATACAAGGCTAATTCTAACTCTGAAGGCACTTTCCAAGGATCTGAAGATTCAAAAGTGCTTGATGTAATCATATTGACCTGGGAAATGTTATGAGGAAGATTTGGTGGAGGGAATGTGAAAGTTCCCATAAGAGATGAGTCTTTAAGAAGACCAACACCAACATCCTCATATGCAGTAATCGATTTTCCAACAAAGGGAACGCTACCAATAGAGTTAGGGTCTGAAGTGTAATAGGATAGTTGGTCTATTTTCGTAATTTTTCCTTTATGAGGAAACATAATCATTCGAAAAAATGATGAGACCATGGCAGACATGGCATAAGTCCAACTTCAGCCCAGTAATAGGTTATAATCAAGCTGAGCGTCAATGAACTCAACTTCATTTGCAACTATTTTACCTTCTAATTCTACAAGCAGATCGTTCAAAATTCCATAAGGTTGAAAACCTCTTCCATCAAAGGCTTTCAAAGTTGTGGGAGACTGATTGATAGTTGGAGAACCTAAATATCTCCAACAAGTAATAGACATAATACATGTAGACGCTCCTTCGTCAATTACCGTTCGAAAAACTCGTTTTGTCTTGACAAAAACTGGTATCTGGAAGGCAGCTGATGTGGGAGTCTAAGTACATGATTTTTGAGATAAAAAATGATTAGATTAGAGTCTTGGGGATCAAATTCTCATATGGATGATAATATTAATTTCATTTGTGCTGGAAAAGTCTGCAACACTTCGAGAGCTGACATTGTTGAAGGTGACATAGCTAGATCTTCAACAATATTGTAATTTTGAGCAGCTCTAGCATGAGCATTAAAAGCTGACTTTCGAAGAACAACTTTAGGAGGTTGTCGTATTACCATGTCAAGATTATGTTGAAAATGGCAACAAGAAATGCTAAAAATAGCACTGCTAAAAATAGCAGTTTGAGTACCAGTGCTGGATTGGGCAACAGGGAATGAAAAATGGAAGTGCTAAAAATAACATTCTATTTTTAGCAGTTCAGGATGGATTCCTATTTTAGTCAGTCCCTTGACTAAACATAGGAAGTAAAATTAGAATTTGATCAGCAGTTTGTAAATTAATTAATTAATTCATCTTGAGTTAATTAGTTAAGGAAAATCAAACTTGAAGTCTATGTGAGGACATGCAACAGTTTATCTATTAATTGAGGAATCTATCCATCAGTTAAAGAGATAAGGATGAGTTCTAATTTGAGATGTAATTAGTTGGCTCAGTTATCTGAGTCAAGTTTAGTTATAATTGATTTAAATAGTTTGTTTAAATTAATGTGAGTTCAGTTAGTTAATGCTTGCATGCATGTAACTGCTGCACTTCAGATAACTGAATATTCTCTCATAAATAACTCATGCATGTCAGTTTAGAGAAAGACCTAGTTGATATCAGAGGAGGGATAGTGTGCTATCAGTTGGATGGATTTTTCCTATAAAGGAAAATCATCCATGTAGAAGGATTAAGGTTCCTTAAGGATTGTGCAGTTTTACAGGGTGTGAGATCAGTGTGAGAGATCAGTGTTACACTTGGTAATAAGAGGATCACCCAAGAGAAACTGCACAAGGAAATAGGAGGCTTGGAGGGTAGAGGAGAAGGCTTAGGAGAAGTCTTGATTGCCTGTGAGCATCCAGGAGGATTGCACTGAGAGTTGGATAGCTGTGAGAGCTAAGGATTTGTGTAATCCTAATGTATTTCCACCTTCATCTATGAGGATTTTACTGAGAGCTGGCTAGCTGTGTGAGAGCTAAGGCTTTGTATAAATCCTATGTATGATAATACAGAGAGTGTGGTTTTAGGCTAAGGCTTTCCCCGGGTTATATATTATGTGTTATGTGTGATTTATTCCTTCTTATCAGTTATATGTGTTCTTATTGATGTTTCTCATGTTTGATTAAGCTTCTGCTAAATTGGTTGTAGAAGTAGATCAAGTATTTTGCTTTATTTTATTGCATTATGAGGTGATATACAGTGGGAATTTCTACATGGTATCAGAGCAAAGGTGATCAAAGGAGAGAACAATATACTGAGAGGAGATTTCAAAGTTTTGAGTTTTGCACCGAGATTTTGCAGAGCATATCTGAAAATTTTTGTACAAAATTTTCAGAAACAAATAGAAAATTTGGATTCCTTGTGGAAAAAGACCCAAATTTAAAAAAAAATCGTCTGAATCGGAGTTCGGATGACGGAGATATCACTGATTTAAAATCAGCTCTTTTTCCATAAAATTTCATGACGGCGGGAAAGATGAAACAGATTGGTGTGCTAGCCAAGAACCTGTATTCACTTGAGGTTAAAAGATGCATGCAAAGCCTTGAGGATCAAGGAAAAGGTTAGATACTTGGTGGTTGAGAGGGAGAGTACATTACCTCTCAACATGCAGTGCCAAAAGAAGTCTCAGACAATTGTGGAGGAGCCATAATTAGTGAAGCAGCTTCAGGAGGTTGTGGAGCAGCCACAACTGGAGAAGCCGAGAGGAGACAGAGTGGAGGCATCCACTCATGTAGAGACCTCCAGTAGGGGGAAACTTCGAGCCAGGTGAGTTGAGGGATCACATGCGGCCATACCTCCAGGTAGGAGGTGGGGCGATGTGGAGTGATCGTTCCAAGGAGGAGGGGCAGGATCCTTGAGGTACCCAACCTCTTTGATTCGACTTTGCTACAGGAGCCCCGATGAGGAGTAGCAGGACTGACTGATTGGGTAGAGATAGATGCAGATGGAGTGGCAGAGAGAGCTACAATGTAGGAATCCCAAGACAGCACAGAGCTAGCAGGCTGCAGCAATGCGAGAGGCACAAGTGTGTTGCACCAGTGCAGGATGGCACAGAGAGGTGTGCAACGGTGTGATATGCATGGAGATGTTGCAGTAGCGCAGAGGTCAAAGAGGGAGCACTTTTGAGCAGTAGGTAGAGCTTCAGCATCAGAGTATGTTTCTAGCCCAACAGAGAGGTCAGTTGGGAGTTTTCTTGTTCCGAGAGTTGTTGGAGCAACCACACTTGGTAGAAGTGTTGCATGCAGAACATTCTAAAGGTACAGGATCGGGTTTGAGAGGAAGCCTTTCTTGTTGAGAGGGAGTGTTGAAAATGGCAACAAGAAATGCTAAAAATAGCAGTTTGAGTACTAGTGCTGGATTGGGAAACAGGGAATGAAAAATGGAAGTGCTAAAAATAGCATTATATTTTTAGCAGTTCATGATGGATTCCTATTTTAGTCAGTCCCTTGACTAAACATAGGAAGTAAAATTCGAATTTGATATTAACAGCAGTTTGTAAATTAATTAATTAATTCATCTTGAGTTAATTAGTTAATGAAAATCAAACTTGAAGTCTATGTGAGGACATGCAACAATTTATCTATTAATTGAGGAATTTATCCATCAGTTAAAGAGATAAGGATGAGTTCTAATTTGAGATGTAATTAGTTGGCTTAGTTATCTGAGTCAAGTCTAGTTATAATTGATTTAAACAGTTTGTTTAAATTAATGTGAGTTCAGTTAGTTTATGCTTGCATGCATGTAACTGCTGCACTTCAGATAACTAAATATTCTCTCATAAATAACTCATGCATGTCAGTTTAGAGAAAGACCCAGTTGAGATCAGAGGAGGGATAGTGTATTATCACTTGGATGGATTTTTCCTATAAAGGAAATTCATCCAAGCAGAAGGATTAAGGTTCCTTGAGGATTGTGCATGTTTACAAGGTGTGAGATCAGTGTGAGAGATCAGCATTGCACTTGGCAACAGGAGGATCACCCAAGAGAAACTACGCAAGGAAATAGGAGGCTTGGAGGGCAGAAGAGAAGGCTTAGGAGAAGTCTTGACTACCTGTGAGCATCCAGGAGGATTGCACCGAGAGATGGCTAGCTGTGAGAGCTAAGGCTTTGTGTAATCCTGATGTATTTCCACCTTCATCTGTGAGGATTGTACTGAGAGCTGGCTAGCTGTGTGAGAGCTAAGGCTTTGTATAAATCCTATGTATGATAATACAGAGAGTGGGGTTTTAGGCTGAGGCTTTCCCCAGGTTATATCTTCTGTGTTATGTGTGATTGATTCCTTCTTATCAGTTATATGTGTTCTTACTGATGTTGTTCATGTTTGATTAAGCTTCCACTAAATTTCTTGTAGAAGTAGATCAAGTATTTTGCTTTAGTCTATTGCATTATCAGGTGATCTACAGTGGGAATTTATACAGATTAGGTTTTTTAATTTGTAAATGTTTAGAAAGAGGAGGAGCTAATGTGGAAGAACGATTAGGTGAACCAACATCATTTCCATCTACACTGGGACTTTTAGATCCATTCTTTGGACCTCGTAGCTATGTAACTTGTGAAAACATCATCATGATGTCTGTCGATGTGGAAGAGGAATATGAGTTATGGGAAACCATCTTACTATATTAAGAAGGAAACGGATCCTTCAAAACAATGGGAGTAGGTTAACCCTTAATGAATTTAGAAACTTCAACACGATGAGGGCATTCCTTGGTGTAATGATCATCATCAAAAATTAAACAAGGATAGAGAGGTTTCTTCTTTTCATCAGATGGTTCATTATTATTTGATTTATCCTTGGGAGAAGTGCCTTGTTTGGTTTTTCCTTTTCCTTTATTTTTACTTCCGGATTGCTTTTTTTTTTTCCAATAGATGAATCTACACATTTATTTCAGAAGAAATTTTAGGAGAATGATCTTCTTCAGGTGAATCTAGTAAGGCCAAAATATGGATCCTTTTAGAATATTTCTTTTTAGTCTTATATTTTTGGCTAACAGAACCAATAACACCATCAACAACATGTGATTCTGTAAGTGTTGGGTTGGTTTGTCCTGGATGAGGCAAATCTAGAATTTTCTCATACAAAGTGCCATAATGATTATAAACAAGATCTAAGTACTAGGCACGAGCAATAACTTGCTCTTAAATTAAAATCCCACCTTTGGAAACATCTTTAGTAATTACCGAAAAAAAGTGATTTTATAAACCATTCGGCTAAGATTTGATCTGGGATATAAACTTTAACTAAACAGTGTCTTCGTCTCCATTCATGAATATGATCTGAAATATAAGTAGACGTTGACTGTTTTAGAGAAGTTAAAAGTTTAGTACCATTATCGTATCAGATGGGTAGTTGAAAATGTGTCAGTAAATAAGTGTCCATGGCATTGAAAGTACTGAAAGAAGTTCACGGTAATTCAACATACCACTTACTTGTTGAACCAGTTAAGGTTCATTGGAAAAGTCGTAATCTAATGGAATCATTGACTAATGAGTTTGAGGCACACCAAAGATGATAAGTCATGACATGATTAGATGGATCCTCTCCTGGTTTACCTTCAAATTTTGGAATGTCACTAGGCAACTTCGTAGGGATTTTTAGCTAAAACGGTAGATAGAAAATGGGATCATTTGTTAACCGAGATAGATCCGGTAAATCCAAAGTTGCAATAAATGGTAACTGATGGTTAGGGTCCTATTGTGGGTATTGATAACCCTGAGGGACGAGTCTTGTTCCTGGAGGAGGATACCCAGGATATCTTGGAATAGCCTGAGCAGTTGGAATTTGCATACCTCCCAGATATCTAGGATGAGCCATACCAAATTGCGGTTGAATTGGCACTTGAAAAGTGTGGTGGGGGTACGATTGATTCTAGAAAGAAGGACACCGACCCATTTGACCTTGGATAAACTATCCCTGAAAGGGTTGACTCTGCAAAGGTTGACCTTGGAAGAATTGATTTTGAAAAGGTTGGCCTTGAAAAAATTGACTTTGGGGTTGACCTTGAAAAGCCTGTCCTTGGAACGATGTTTGCACATATGGTATACTAGGTTGTACCACAGGTATTTGGGGTATAGAATGAACCGTAGGAGCAATTTGATAAACAAGTGCCTGAGGAATAGTCTGAGTAGTTGGGTGCACTGTTACTTGAGAAGTAATTGGAATAGTTACTTGTGATCCTCTCAGGATGGGAGTTAATGGTGAACTCGTAACTAGATTTTGAACAATGTTTGCATAGCAGACTGAACCATAGTTTGTGGAGTACTTGGGATAGGTTACTGGAGCGGTTGCTGAACAGGTGGTGATGGATTACCCTGGATAGGTTATTGGACTTGAATAGGGATACGTGAAATAGGTTGTCTAATAGTTTGTCTAACAGGTTGAACACGTTGATAAATTGGCACTTGAGGAGCAACTGGCATTGGCTGTTGATTATATGAAGGATTCTAGATTATGTTCATCCCATGATACGAAGTATCGACAATGGCTTGAGATACGACATGTTTACCTAAACCATCTTGAAGCATCTGACCATAACCTGGATAATTTATGGGAGGAGGTTTCCCTCCAACCATAGGGTAATATTTCACTAAAGGTTATCCCCCAAGAGGAGGATATAATGGTTTCCCCCCAGGTGTGTAACAACCACATGTTGGCCTAACTTGAGGATTAGCTACATTTTCGTAAATCGTATTTACATATTGATCAGATGTCAAGCCTTGGACAATTGAATCGGTTAAACCAATTGACATAGTTGAAAGTTGATTTGAAGGAAAGGCTCATGAATAAGTTCTTGTAAGAGAGTGATATCTAGGAGGGACTGATGGGCCACCATATAAAAGTGATTCTAGAGAAGTAAAAAACATAGAAGTATCTGATGACATTTCCCTAGAAGTTATTATAGTCATATCAAATCCTGGTACAATAGAATAAGGAGTAGTCAGGTCGTGTAAAATACCAAGGGTCAAGTCGAAAAGCAGAAAAAATGAGTTCTAGAGTATCTTCTTGATCAGCAGTAGAAACTACTGTATGTGGTGATTCTTCCTCTTCTTCAGAGGTAAGTTCTTCGATACTAATAAGACTAGGAGGTAGACTATCGGTAATAAGGAGTTTTACTCATGGTGAACGTGGAGGAGTAGGGGCTAAAGCAACTAAAGGTGACTCGGGTTCAGAATCATTAGACTTAGGTTCTTTGATACTTAGTTTAGTTAATTGTGAATTTGAACTCTCTCCAGTATCTGATTTTGTTTGAATAAGTTCAGTAATTTTTGGATTAGTTACTTCTGAGTGTAATTCTAGTGTTTGAGGTTGATAAAATTCAGGTTTTTTTACTTCAGGTTCTAGAATAGTAGATGTTTCTAGTTGATTTACTTTAGTTCATGTTACATCAGAAGTTTCAGGTTCATCTGTAGTCCTGGATCCTTTTGACTTTGATTTTTCAGTTTTAATATTTTCTAGCTGACTTGGTGTATATTTAAGGGGTTGGCCTAGCATTCTACATGATTGTCTCAGTAATTTAGCCACGATGAAATCTTTTTCCTTTTCAAAATTAATTATTCACACAATATCAAAATCACACCTAAATCCTCTAAAAAGTAAAAAACAAACAAGGTAACACACACTAATAAATCTAGGAATTCAAACCATACAAACTGACTTGTCACAAAGATCAATAATTACTAGTTGGTGATGAAATCCAACGTCGCAAAGATCAAGGTAAAAAGTTTTATAGATATGAGCATCTAGAACCAGTTACACTAACAACCTACTTAATGAAATGATATGGGGCAAGTAACTTCGCTTATGCCATCTCGAGTAAATATTACCCTCCAAAAAGTCCAAGTGAGTCTAGCCAATGTCTATCCCAAGTACAACAGGACTTTCCATTTGCCATCACCTTAAGTAGATCCCTAAGATTATGGTCACTAAGTTTACCAACTACAACAATTCTACCTGGGGGGACAGTCGTAAATCAGACGTACATGCAAGGGCATAGTAACAAAGCTCAATCCCCTTGAAAGCTCCTCAACATGGTTAATTGGAGGTTTACTTTCAAGTGACCCCAAGTACCTTTTGGAACTATTGTAATATGTGAAAATCAATCTATCATATCCAATGAAGTGGGTACGATCACTTCACCAGATCCAACATGATCTTGTGCTTAACTCATGTATAAGAAGAGCTTCCCAGAGAAAAACTGAAATAATTGGATTTCTCTCCCTAACGCAAGATTCTATTGTTTGTCTATAGCTTTGGAAATTTTACTCACTTTCCTATTCCAAAGCCCTACACTTAAGCTACTGTAGGTGGTAAGAGCCCTAAAAATATAAAATTCTAATTGATTTTAATTAACATTGTGTTATTAAGTTGTTATTTACTCAATAGGTAATGAGAGTGAAACTTATGATATTATGACTCGACTCGAAATTCTAATGCAATCAAACATGCAATTTGTAATCTATCATTCAATGAAATCCTAATTAAGGGAAAGTAAGAATTTCTTTGATTTTCTTTGAACAAAATGAAAAACTCACAATTTCACCAAAATTCTTTCGATAAGACAGCCAATTTCGGTTTGATGCAATCCAGATGCATAAATAAACTAATCCTAAGGACCAAACAAGCCCAAATGTCTTTTAATCATTTATCATTCAAAATTTTGAAACACACATAAATCAGCAAGAGTTTGGAAAAAATGAAATTTCCCTAATGAATGATTTAAGCTGACGATGTCATAATGTAATTATGAAAGATTTCAAAAATGAAAAGAAATGGTTTCCTTTTATCATGCAATAATGAAAGAAATTCTTCACAAAATATAACAATTTATGAGAAACCCTAATTTGCGATTAAACAAATAATTTCACCACAAATAAGAAATATTGATAATGGATTTGGTATATTTGATAGAAAAAGACAACAATACAGTGATCTTGAAGACAACCTATCTCTTTTTTATCAGTCAGCAAACAAGCTAGACAAAACCTTAATCAATTTTGCAAAAAGGATTAATTCCCAAAAACACCTCACATAACACTCAAACAAGTTTAGAAAAGGTATTGGACAGTCAAAATGTTGGCTTAGGGGGTCTTGACCCAGGTTCAGAGTTAGTTGTGCCAACCAAAAAATCCCTACACTACTGGCCCTTTCGGCAACAACCAGTGTAGCACAGGCTACAGTCTCACCTGAAGCAATACGGGGGGATGCAAGAACCAGGTTTTCGCATCTAGAGACGATTGTGATGTCTTTATGCAAACTAGATCTACCTTCCTGTAGATCTATCCTTCGTTAGAGCTTGAGCCCTAAAGCTAGCTCTAATCACCTCCAATTCTTCGTGAAATAGGTTTACTATATTATTAAGGTCCAAAAGATAACGATCATCTAAGTTCATGCACATAAATAGGTCTTCTAGATTTTTGGGGATCTAGATCTATTGTCACACAGGCCTGTGCCTCTGATCTAAATCTAAGTCAAAGTAACTCTAAACTTTCACGAATCTTATGTGATCATATTATTAAGTGCAAATATGTTCAATTAACCCAATTTGCGCGGACACAAGAAATTAATTCACATGAAACAATAATCAATGCAATAAACAGATAAATGCAAGTATTCCACTACAAATCAATCTTTATTACTTAGAATTCTTTAGTGTAGACTCAAAACTACCCTACACACACAGCTGCAGGGGTCCACGCACTCAGGTGCAGACTCTTCCTAAGCTTCTGCGCACTCAGCTGCAGAGCCTTTCTTCTATCCCAAAACAGTGCAAACACGCTTCTCCCTTACTATTCTAGTCCATATTAACTTCTTTCTTTTATTCTTTAGACTCCCTAAGACTCACCTATTTATAGAATTTTCAATACAATGGCATGGTCCATGGAGCATGAGTGAATCTAAAAAATCCGACTCAAAAATTTACCGAAAATAGGGGACTAAGCCCCTTTGACTCTTATTCATCTATGTGCTCCGCATCCACATATCATAGAGACTTTACATCTTTTACAAAACTGTATACAAAATTTGGGTTAACTAACCCCAAACTAACCCAGGGGACCCTATCCCAATAGGCGCCCAACACAAAGATTGTGACTCACCCTTGAGTCACTCAGCTGGTGCTGTGATCTTTCTATGAAGATCACACATCTCAACTTGGATCACTACAACTTCAACAACACTTTGTGCTATTTCCTCTTGTACCTCTTCGACCAATTTCTTTGTTGTCGGTCCTTCTACTACTAACTGCATCATCTGTTGCATCTGCTACAATCCCTTCAGCTTATCTTGAAGTGATATCGTGAGTTGATAAGCTTCATCTGGCCACGGCTATAGTCTGGCCTTCAACAAGGCCTCTTTCTTCTGTGCTTCCTCAATTTGTGTGAGCAGATGTTTCCCCTCATGTAACTTGGCGAGGTGTTGTGTTGGTGCCAGTGTGTGTGCAGTCGCCCAAACCTCATCATATTGTTACTACAGCAATCGGACATCAGTGTCCAAATGCTGCACGTGTGGGTCCTCCTATAGGTTTGTCCATATCTCCATTGCTTCATTAAACATCGCGGCACAGTCAAAGATTGTGGTATCCAAAGTAGTCATGCCCTCTTTTATGGTTGCTTCGTTTTGCTCCCGAATCTCTAGCAGAGTTGTGGGTTGCAATTTTAACTGCATCTTGGAAATTTTCATATTGAAATCGAAAGTCACCCTTCCAACCTCAGCTTTAGAATCGCACACTTCAGGGGCCAGCTTCTGAATTTTTGCCTTGGTATGCACATCTTCAGGATTATGTAGTTTGGGAACTGTTTACAGGCTTCTGTGACTGTTTTCTCGAGAATGTGACTCCTTGCCTGTAGTTCCTCCTTTTCTTTTAGATCCTGTGTTTTCTCAATGAAAAATTGTTCATTGTGGACCTTAAATTCACTGATTGTGGTTAGGGCACGTTGTTCGTGGATCTGGAGTTCATTGGCCACTCCTTGATGTACCACATGCAAAGCTGGAAGTGGTAGAACTTCCAAATTGATACCCATGTCTTTGATAGTGCTGAATAGGGCGCGGTCTTCAGCCAATTCTATGTAGATCGATCCTATGGTTAATGGTATGACTCTGAGGTCTAGAGTTCATTCTAGTGCTCCCGCTGCACTTCTTCCTTGTGTTAGGCTTTCTTTTAATTCTTTGTGTGGAGGAAACAGACTATCCTTCGGTAACTTCCAAGAAACCAGAACAATCGAGAACAACAGCCAAGCATAATGAAGCAACCTACTCTCCTCCTGGGCCTCTTGGCAGTTCACGAGGAACTCCTGACAGAGATACTTGGCCAAGTTGTATTGTACACCCTTCATGCACTCAGCTGCGAGCAACATGACTGGTGTCAGAACTTAATCCGCGTGAAATTTTCTCATTAACTTTCCAATTATAATCTAGGCAGCCAACTGTATTGTCAGGTCCAAGATGGACATGATAGAGTGTCCTCGTGACTTTTTTATCAGACCAAATTCTTTCTTCATCCTAGATGCCAAAGGGTTCATCCCTTTGTACGACAACCTTGTTATCTTGTGGATCAACATGTTTGTGATGGGGATAGGCTCACCTAGCCATAGGCACCCATCGTGCACCAGTGCAAGGAGCTGGCGTACACATATCATGTTGATGCTGGAGTGGTGATAATGCAGCACTAACAACAGATTGAGCAACCCTGACTGCTCAACACCATGGACCCACTTCATGGGCTCCAACATTGTAACCCCGTGTCAGCATAGTAAATTTTCTGCATATACTTGTGAGTCGCCAAGTGCAAAAACTTTTCATGGTCCACAAGGTCCCAATCCTCCATCTTAAGCAACATAATGCATGCTATTCGAGGACCTTCGAATGTGACCTGCTCAGGCAGAAAAGGTGTTGAAATTACAAATTTCTTTGAATCAGGATCCTTCGTTACTTTAGTTTTTCCCTTTCGCGGAGGGATATACTCAGGCAACCTCGTCATAGGCTCCACCCCCTCAGTGTCGACATCCTCAATACCTTGGAATTCTTCCTCTTCTAGGTCCACTTCTTTCTCTGGTTGTTTATCCATTTTCTCCTTCTACCGAACCTCTAGATTCTTTCGCAGTGACATTCGCACTGACACTGGCTTCTTATGTTTTGCCTTTGCAGAGTGCTTCACCTTTACAGTCAATTGTTTTTCTTTTATAGTGGTGGGCTTCGTCCGAGGTGATCTTGACGACGTAGGCACAGAGGCCGGAGCTTCCATACTTGTAACTTCTGGTCCTGGTGTGTCAGAACCAGCAGCACCTGAACTCATAGCTTCGGTGGGGTTAGTGCTAGTCATTCTTTCAATGAATAGATCTCGGGCTTCTTCTGAACAGTTCACAAACAAGGGGCATGGCACAAATTATTCCCATAACTCTCGACTCATATGCGTCAGATAGAAAAAGGCTCTAGCAATTCTTATAATGCAAAGTGCTCTCTACGGGACCAACATACATAATTTATAGGGGGATTTGAATTCAAACCCAACCATTCCCCCCAAATTCTAATAATAAATTTTGCTTTGGCAGAAGATCTTCAAAGATTTTTTCCTTAATTGCTGCCTGCCTGCTCCTCTTAATCACTTTCTGGTCATCAAATCATGAATAGTAACTCTAATGGTCATTTTCCTACTTGGCTATGTGGTACCTTACCTCATGGTGCAGCGTCCTGAGTAGAGCTTCATCTTGTGCATCCTCGTCACTCATCACGCAACCAGGTCGCTGCCTTGTCCTCCAAACCGAGCAGTGTAGTTTATAGTCCCGCGCTCCCTTACAACATTTCCTCGAGCACTAACAATGTCCTACTGCCATATAGTCATTACGTAAGATCCCTCGTATACAGCTTCAACCTGCTCCCATTCACTTTTCCCGGGAAGGGCTCCCCATTTAGCTTCATGAGCTGTACCATCGTCCATAATTTCCTTGACAATATATGGTCCTAACCAATGCATTTGGAATTTACCTGGAAATTTAGTGAACTTACTATCATATAACAACACAAGATCATTTACCTGGAATGTGCGAAGCTTGATATGGTGATCATGCCATGATTTTCTACGTTCCTTTTGTACTTTTTGTTGGAATCCTCCCAAAAATTAGTCCTCCTCGAGCTCCATCAGTTGCATGAGTCATTCTTCTAAGGCCTCGCGATCTGCCATATCCATCAAAGATGTTATGCGCAGACTAGGTACAATGTATTCCATAGGCATTACTGCTTCGACCTCATAGACTAATATGAACGACGTTTTCCCTATCAACTTCTTACATGTCCTACAGGCCCACAACACTGCAAGTATGTGCACATCCCAATCATTCCGCTGCGTGTAACATATCTTTGTCAGCGCATTCTCCAAAATTTTGTTAAAAGCCTTTACTGTCCCATTTTCCTGTAGGTGATAGGGTGTACTCTTTTGATGGTAGACCTGGAATTCTTTTGTCAACGCGTTAATCGTTTCATTCAAAAAGTACGTACCCCTATCACTCATCAAAACTTTCGGGCATCCAAACCTTGTTAAGACATGTTCAAACAAGAATTTTGTTGTCGTATCCCTTGTACAATCTTTTACCGACAGTGCTTTCGCACATCTAGTTAAATATTTCATCGCAGTGATAATGTAGTTAGTCGTTTTCTTCCCCGGTGGCTTAATTGGTTCGAGAAAATCAATTTCCCACTTCTCAAATGCTTGTAAAGATATATGAGGATGTAGCAGTAGATGATCCCTTCGCGATGGTCTGCCAGTCCTTTGACATGCACTACATGCCTTACAATATGCTTTGGAATCCTTGTGCAATATTGGCCACCATAAACCACACATAAAATCTTTTGTGCGATTGCTTTTCCGACATAATGGCCTCCCACGTCTACTCCATGAGCCTTAGTGAGGATACTATCAAGCTCAAAGTCCAACACATATCTCTGCAATATTTCATTTGCACCCATTTTGTACAAATGTCCCACAATGACCAAAAAATCGGTTACGCACACTACTAATTCTTTCTTCTGCTGATTTGTATATTCTTAAGGCGCCATCCCTGTATTAAGAAGTGAATAATATCAACAAAATGGTTATCAGCTACACATACTACAAAGAGCTACACATTGGGAAACCCTTCCTCCAAATTACTGGGTTCTTCACTTGTTTCAATTCGCGACAGATGGTCAGGTCCAGCATTCAACCTCCCCGGCTTCATGATGACTTCAAAGTCATACTCCTTAAATAATAATAGCCATCTGCAAATATTTCCCCCCAACATAGGCTTTTTTTCCAGGTATTTTAAGGCAAAATGATCTGTATACATCTTGAAATGTCCCCTTGACAGATAGTGCTTGAATTTTTGCAGTGCATAGACCATGGCCAACCCTTCACACTCTGTTGTTGAATAATTTTTCTCAGCCTTGGATAACTTCCTACTTGTGAAGGATATGTGGTGTTTTAGTTCTTCTTCACCTGCCTATGTGAGTACTACACCTGGAGCAATGCAAGAAGCATCCACATGTACATGAAATTCATTTTTCCAATCAGGAAAAACCAAGATTGGTGCAGTTACCATATTTTCATTCAACATATCTAAGTTGCGCTAACATTCTTCATCCCAATAGAATGTTGCATCCTTCTTTATTAGTTTTTCCATGGGCGCGGTAATTTGAGCATAAGCTTTAATGGATTTTTGATAGTATCCTGTGTGTCCCAGTGTCGCGCGCAACTACTTGACGTTCCTAGCGGCCTCCAAGTTCAAAATCACCACAAGATCCCAAAAGGAACACAGAATATAAATTTTTTAAAATTCAGCGCTATCTAGTATCTTCAACATGTATCCGACATAAGGCTTAGGCTTGTTACATGGCGCTTAACCAAGCCAAACACTGTCCAGTCATCAAAGTACACTTCCAGGAACTTATGAATGAATTCTTTGAATGCTGATATGACTACATGGGAAAATATTGTAGGCATGTTCTTCAATCCAAACGACATAATAGTGTACTGAAAGCAACCGCACTATGTCGCGAAGTTGGTTTTGCTTCTATCCTCTAGGGCAATCTTAATTTGATGATACCAGGAAAACCCATAAGTAAAGGAATATGCCTCCTACCCTCCAACATTGTCTAACATTTCATCTATAAACAGCATTAGAAATGGATCATGAAAATAGGCATCTTTAAGCTTCCGCAGGTCTACGAAAATCCTTATTTCTCCCTTTTGTTTCTTCTCTTGGACCACCATTAGGCTCACCTAATCGGACTCTTCAACAAGTTCTATAATTCTTGCCTCCAAAATTTTATCCAACTCTTAGCGAGCCTTCTCCTTATACTTAGGATTAAGGTGGTAAGGCCGCTGATTAACAGGTTTCGCATCCGGCTTCAATGTGATATTCATAACGCCTAAATCACTATGTATGCCCTTTAAATCCAAAAACTTAGTGGGTAAGTGATCCTAGTATTCACAAGGTAATTCAACAACTTTGTCTACTATAGCATCGTCCCAATAGTCTCCAATCTTCGTGAACTTCAGTTCTTCTTTAGTATCAATGTTTACTTGCCTTGTTTTCAATGGTGCGGAGATGTTTGGATTTTGCATTTGTGGGCCTTCGAGTTTGTGATGCCCTTCTGTCTCTAGAATATTGATATTTCTCGGGTCTTCTTCCTCCTCTTCGGCGGTCACATTATAGCATTCAATGTGTGGTGCAGTTGGGTGCTCCAATCTGGTTAGGTCCATTCCATAGGTTCCTTCAATGTTCTGAAGATAACCGCTTTAATATCTTGAAGCACTTCATTGATGCTTGCAAATCCATATTCGAAGCTAAAATTCAACAAGAAACCTTCCTTCAATACATCTCATTCCGCAATGCCATGGAGGAGCTCTATTTCGAGGTACCAATTCATGTGGATTCTATCCAAGGTATGACAAAATATATGTACCCGTTTTGGCTGTGGTTTTGTCCCCATGCCTTAGTCCATTTTTCTAGGTGATCGTGTGGATCATCCCTTCCATTATACTTCTCAGTCATTCTGGTATTAGCATGCCCAAATCGTAGCTTCATCATTCTCCTGTAATCTCACCATCCAGCAAAACTATCCTTATGCATACCCCACCATCATGCGGGCATAGCACGCAACACCAACTCCAATACTTGAAAGTGGTGGTTCTTAGGGACTTCATGGTCAAATTCATCTAAAAAAAAATCTACATCAATCAAACCAACATAATAAGGTAACTTTCTTACCTCTGACAGCACACATTGCAGTGACTTTGTCATCCTATTGCATCATAATGTAGAAACTTCATGTAAGCAGTTTTTCCAATGCTCTAGTTCCTCATCTGAATCAAAAGTGTAGGAACTTTCCTGGTCACATGTAATTCGTCCATTTGACGTAGATTGATCCAATCCTAATATCACATTGTTATCTTGTAGATTTGGGCAAGCTCATCGTCACTTTCCACATAATCGCGGATTGGTTCGGTATAGCGGGCCCCTTTTGCGTGATCCATTGGCATTAGAACCCTAAGCGAATTTCTTTCAAATAAAATTATCCTATTTTTCAAATTAATGACCCCATTCATGTCGATAGTCCAGTCAATTCCCAAGAGCGTAGGGTAGGGATTGTTGTCATCAACAATTTATATAACTTCAAAGTCCGCTACTACACTAAAACCTTCAATATCAACCGTTACTCCACATAAGCATCCCATGGGGATGATTTTCTGCTGATTCGCCATCCTAAACTGAATTAGAGACCACTGTAGCACAAGTCTCCCCAATCTTTCCCATGTCTGTTTCGGTAGAACATTCACATCAGACCCCAGATCCAAGATGCCGTGGTCCATTTCATAATCGCTTATCTACGGTATTAGCTGCATCTCACATCTTGTTTGCGCCTTATGCTTACCAATTTTTCTAACTGTGCACTACTCCAAATGAGTCTTTTCCTTATTGGCACATCATGAGCACCAGTATTGCAATAAGAATGCTACAACTCCTAGGGCTACCAACTTTACTTTATGAACTCGGGGTTCGTACAAACTTGGAGGTGACAGTGTTCTATACACAAATAGATGCAATGGATCCACTCTTTGTCACTGCTGAGCTAGCGATATACCACTAGGGTTTCTCAAACCAACATTTTATTGATTTAGAAGAAGTTTTATTACCAATGGAGAAAGGGGAATTTTTCCCTAATTGAGAGAACTAAAATATTATCTATTGTGGTAATGAAAGACTGAGATAAATTCTTAAAACACACCACTCATCTAGCTATCTGTTAAGAGATATTTCTTTAGAAGAGTTCTAAGCTAACACATGTGGAACCCTAACTATCCTAAGCACACAATCTGATATAATCAAACACTTTACTCTTGTGCATATGAATGAACAGAACAACCTTTTCTTTTTGTCGTTTTTGTGAAAACATGAATGCTAATTCTTCTTGACTGTATGGCAAGTGGATTAGGTGTGGAGAGAGGTATTTTTGAAGGGTCAGATGGCTTTAGAGGCAAGCAGGGGTCTTCTCCTATCTTTCTTGATGCATTTTTCACAAATCAGCCTCAAAACAGGCCACTACAGGTCATCCTACAGGATGTCTACAGGATGTCCTAATGCACCTACAGGATCCCCTGTATTCTTACAGGATCAGGCCAAAAGCAAAAGGAGTGATTTAGACAGTGGTATAGGGATTAGGGAAGGTGATTGATGGAAGGAATAAGGCAAGGAAGTGGCTAGGACTTCCTCAAAACTCAAACCAAAGTTTGTAGGATGGTTGGATTTTCTCAACAAGCATGGCAAGTTGGTCTTATGAAATGATAACTCAATTTATGGACTTAGTGGCTTTTGGTGATTATGGATGGATGAGGTTAGGCTAGAGCTAAAGACTTGATATTCTTCCCGCACTCTTGAAGCTCCTGCAATACACACATCACTAGCATTTACCCATAAATCACGTCAAAACAAGAAATATCTCCATCAACATAAGAAAGAAAAAAAACCATCATTCATTTGCCTAGTTCATGCATGGAAATACTTGCAGCCTATTGTGAAACACCATGAAATCTAATACCAATATGGATATATCAGAAATAACAACTACAACCTATCCTTGAAAACTGAAAGATGTTAGCCTAATTAGCAAAAAACCCTAAATTTCATAAGAAATCAGAATTCTATCTTTTTGGGGCTGAATGGGAGTTTTGCCTTCAAACCATGGTCCCTGAAGGGAGGAGTGAGGCAAGAACCACTTGTTATCATCATTTTTGGTATTCCTTTATCTCTCTAAAGCTACTGCTAAATCTATGCACAAATGGAAGCAAACTAATCAAATTCACTAATACTTGCAAGGAAACAATGCCAAAATTAATTCAACAAGTAATCTATGAAATAACCTAAGCATACAAGTACAGTAAGAGGAACATATGATTCTATGTTTGGGCCCTAACCCAAGAGCTTCAACCCTCTGAGTCAACTCAATTTTGAATCAAGGAAATGCTCATTTTCATTAACATATCAAAAAAATACATAACAATGTTTTGCCACAATCCTTCAACTTGAAAGTTCTTAGTTATCTTTCATAAAAAAATTGAATCTTAATGAGGCTCTAGGCCTCCTTATTTATAAAAATGAAGTTTCCAACAACTTCCTTAAATCTAGGGAGCCTTGTCTCCCAATCTCAATATGGAGTGGTTCTTTAGCTATCACTGGCTCGGCTGCCATTGGTCTTCATGACTCGGCTGCCTGCAACTCTGAGCTAGTGTGATTTGATTGAAGGATATTCGAATGAGTGAAGATTAATGAGGAAGATCCATCTCCTATAATCTCTCCTTCTTGTCTCATTCGATTTCCTGCACCTCAATTAGCCATAATTGCCATAATTTGATCCCAAAAACCTACAATCAATGCACATTAGACCACTAGACATAACATCTTACTTTTACTCATCTCGTTAAGCAAAATATAATTAAAACATGTAAGGAATTATGAGAAGATTTGAATTTAGTAATCTTGGAGGTGTATTTAGGTCCATATATTTACCCAATGATGAGCCTAATCAGTGCACTTGTCTATTAGGTCTTGCAATACTTCCACAACCTTCATGTCACACAGTAACTTTATTCAAATCTCCAAAAAGGTGGTGAGTATGGAAGGGTCAACCTCTTGTGTCGCACTGATTTCTTGCATCTTGTCCTGGCTTCCTGAGGTGGATGCCTCAGCGAAGCTCTTCTTGGCTTCCATGAATGTTTCCTTAGCGTGATTAAGGTCAAAGTCAGATTCTTTCTCCGAAGCTTTGCGGACCCATCCATCATCTTCAGGTTGCTTTCCCTTATCTGCACTAGTCATCATACTGCTTCTTAGTAAAATATTAATGTTCCGATCCTCCTCATGGGGCTCAGCCTTCATCATTTGTAAATTTTGCGTAGGCTTAATTTTCTTCTCTTGCATTTTAGCTATTAACACTATACATTCTTCTATGGCATGCTCTAACTGTCTGTAGTATTGACATTAAGGGTGTGTAGGATTCGGGAAATCTCGTGAAAAGTGCCCTGGTTGTCCATAGTTGTAGTAAATAAGTTGACCACGACCTCTACCAGACCCTCCACCTCAGCCTCATCCTCAGCCCTGGAAACCCCCGTGCGCTCCTCTGACGCCTTGATTTGGAGGCCAAGTTTCAGCATGCATACGGTATGTAGGGGTTCTTTCCATCATCATCTCATAGCTTCGACAGTGGCGCTCATCGTGTCCCACAGATTTATAGAAATTACAGAACAGTTGTTGAGGTGTCTGAATGAACTTCCAAAGCAATTGGTAGTTATTCGTCACATGTTTCCTAGTAACTTGACAAATGGCACACCATAGCACAGCCCCCATTCTCGGCCCTACTAGGGATTCTGGATTCAAGCGAACTGCACTCACTTCTGGCTTAGTCTCCTTTTCTTTCTTCAAACTCTGTAATTCTAGGCGTATGCGTGTATCCTAGGCTCATATCCTAAATAGGTGATGCATTCAGCCTCATCGCAATCTCCAAGACTTCCTCCTGTGTTGCTATCTTTTGTTGTGATAGAGCAATTCTCAAATGGGGTAAAAGTGATGCGATGAACTAGTCGCGATGATGGCTATCTGAGATTTGCATGCTGGCCTGACTGATCTGGAACTTTAACCTCTGATCAAAGTCCCAAGGTGTCTCCTCAATCTTCATCATGATCTCTTTAAATTCAATTATTGATTGTGCCTCAAATTTAGGCTTACTAAACTCTTTGTTCAAAGCTATCTGAGTTTCTACTAGTGATGCATGAGGATTGTCAGCACAATACTTAATGTACCAGGTTAGCGCGCGATCCTGCAAGGTAGTAACCAACTGCACCTTCTTTATATTATCATCAGTTATTTGTTGCATTGTCCATACATCATTCACAACAAACCAAAACTGCTCTAGATCTTCACTTCCTATGCCCTTGAAGATCAACATCTTCATTGCATTCGCCATGTTGAATGGTGGCAGTATAGGTGGAGGTGGAGGTGGAGTGGATGGATGATGTGTTCTAGGAAAACCCTAAGTTATTAATTGAACAATGCTTTGTGGTGTAGTATGCACTGCCCCTTCATCATCACTTGAAGGAGGTCCAATCAATGGGCTATACTTTGGTCTTGTCTCTTCACGATTTCTAAAGAATCTTCCACTTCACGTGGCTCTCAACATAAAGGTAATGGCATTACCTGTTTTTCACATGATAGAATTTCAATCCAAGTATTCAATGACCTTAAATACTTACCTCGTGGTCCTTTGAAGAATCTTCACTCCACTTTGATATAGCTGACTGAGGTGTCAACTACAAATTCCATAACAAATGTTCCCAAAATTCGATCAAGCCAATGATTGACAACCCACACGATCTTGTTTTCAGAGGCTTCTAGTCATCGCACCATTTTTGGAGTCCACACTATTGGACTATCAAGCTTCCACTATCCTTAACTGTCTTTTAGTTTAGCTAACCACTCATATAGTTCAATTGGGAAAGTGCTGAAGAAGATTTCATGTACCTCTATATACAAATATCTATTCAACCAATCCTCCTTGAACAGGCATGGATTCCTATTTTCTTAGGCTGCGAACTCGTGAATCTTATGATCTAACCAATTTTAAATCTATTTCTTAGTTGGATTCCAATGATGCGACATCACACATCTCTTTAAGAAGATCCTGGTCTCGACAACACAACCATTTTTTGGCTTAGGGGGTCTTGACCTAGGCTCAGAATTAGTTGTACCAACCAACAAATCCCTAAACTACTTACCCTTTATGAAACAACCCGTGTAGCACAGGTTGCAGTATCACCCGAAGCAGTATGGGGGAGTGCAAGAACTAGGTTTCCACATCTAGAGATGATTGTGATGTATTTCTTCAACCTAGATCTTCCTTCGTTCATATCTATCCTTCGTTAGAGCCTGAGCCCTAAAGCTAGCTCTAATCACCTCCAATCCTTTGCGAACAGGTTTATTGTATTATTAAGGTCCAAAAGATAATGATCAGCTAAGTTCATGCACATAAACAGGTCTTCTAGAGTTTTTGGGATCTAGATCTACCGTCGTGCAGACCTATGTCTCTGATCTGAATCTAAGTCAAAGTAACTCTAAACCTTCGTGAATCTTATGTGATCATATTATTAAGTGCAAATATGTTCAATTAACCCAATTCACACGGATACAAGACATTAATTCACATGAAACAGTAATCAACGTAATAAACATATAATAGATAATTAGATAACAGATAAATGCAAGTATTCCACTTCAAATCGATCTTTATTACTTAGAATTCTTCAGCACAGACTCAAAACTACCATGTGCACAAACCTGCAGGGCTCCACGCACTCAGCTGCAGACTCTTCCTAGGCTTCTGCGCACTCAGCTGCAGAACCATTCTTCTATCCCAAAACAGTACAAACGTGCTTCTCCCTTACTATTATAGTCCATATTAACTTCTTTCTTGTCTTCTTTAGACTCCCTAAGACTCACCTATTTATAGGCTTTTCAATACAATGTCATGGTCCATGGACCATGGGTGAATCTAAAAAACCAACTCAACACTTTACCCAAAATAGGGGGCTAAGCCCCTTTTACTCTTATTAATGTACATGCTCCACATCCACATATCATGGAGACTTTACATCTTTTACAAACTATATACAAAATTTGGGTTAACTAACCCAAGGGATCCCATCCCAACATAAAAAAAAATATGATGACACTTTTAGAAATCAAAATTCAAGACTCTGGCTGAGAGAAAACCTAATTTTTCAAAAAATTCTAGGAACTGTGCAGGTTAGCAATGTAAACCAACGCGCATGTGTAAGTTTCTTATGCAAAAATTGCGCAGATATGTGATCTGTGGGTGAATAGAAATCACATAGGTCTGGGAAGTCTAAGAAAAAATAAAAAAAGAAAATAATCAACCCAAAAGATCTGAAAGACCATAAATTTACCAAGACTCAAGACCAGCTAAACAACAAATATAGGAATGCAAAAGCAAAGAAAGAGAATATTACATTAACGTCCCTAGTGGAGTCGCCAATTTGTTGTAGTGGATAAATCCCTCTTGCTAACAAAAGCGATCTCCCTAGATCCTAAAGGAAACTAGAAACAAACAAAAAATTCAATGACTCTTTTCATAAGTTTACTCTATTTGAATTGTAAATACAAGAGTAGGAGAATAAGCCTCTTACCTATTTGAGAAATACTTGATGAAGATCCCTACTCTATCTTGATGAAGCTTTCAAATGCTCAAACATACTTGCAATCATAGAAATAAAAGAGATCAAAGGCATATGAAATCATAACAATTCAAACAAGCTTAATATAATGATCAAGATTATAAACTGAGATGATCTTACTAAATATCAGAAGAATCATAAACCATTCATCATTTTAGTAAGACAATTCAATGGGAAAAAGGATTCATTTGTATTAATTTAAGGATAAAGAAGAGCCTTACAAACTTTGCCTTGATGTCATGAGGTTCCTCCCAAATGCCTCTAAATCTCACCTTAGCTGATAAGCCTTCCAATCTAAATCCAACAACATAAGTGTATCTTTTCTGAACCTCCTAACCCATCTATCCTCTAGTCAACTTATAGGCCAAGAGGAAGAAGTTTAAGATCCAAAAGAGAAGGATGAGATCCTCCAATTCGGGGATTAGGGTTCCTTGATGAAAGGAATTAGCTCCATGATCTGAGGGGTATGGCTCAAATAGATATGACCTAGAATCTTTCAGTTGGCATATATTCCACCAACAATGCCTCTGGAAATATCTTTTTATTTTTACTTTTCTTTGATTTACCTGTGCAGTCTATAATGGAAAACAGAGCAAAGTTCTGCGCGTTATCGGCGTTGACATCCTTGATACACTGGAATTCTTCCTCTTCTAGGTCCACTTCTTCCTCCGGTTATTTATCCTTTTGCTCCTTTTGTCGCACGTCCATATTCTTTCGCGACATCATTCGCACCAACACTGGCTTCTTCTATTTTTCCTTTGCAGAGTGCTTCACCTTTGCAGTGGGTTTTTTTTATTTTGCAGTGGTGGGCTTCAGTCGAGGCGATCTTGGCACCATAGGCACAGAGGCCAGAGCTTCCATACTTGTAACTTCTGGTCCTGGCATGTCAGAAACAATAGCACCTGAACTCATAGCTTCGATGGGGTTAGTGCCAATCATTATTTTAAAGAATATCTCTCTGGTTGCTTCTGAACAGTTCTCAAACGAGGGGAATGACACAAATTCTTCCTAGAATGCTTGACTCATATGTGTCAGACAACAAAATGCTCCAGCAATTCTTAGAATGCAAAGTGTTCTCTACGCGACCAGCATGCATAATTTATAAGGGGATTTGAATTCAAACCCAACTGTTGCCCCCAAATTTTGATAATAAATGCTACTTTGGCACAAGATCTTTAAAGATTTTTGCCTTAATTTCCACCTCCCCACTCCTCTAATCGCTTTCTTTTCGTCAAATCATGAATAATAACTCCAATGGTCATTTTCTTGCTTGGCTACATGGTACCTTACCTCATGGCGTGGCATCCTTACCGCAGCTTCATCTGGTGCATCCTCGTCACTCGTCACGCAACTGGGTCGTTGCCTTGTCCTCCAAACCAGGCAATGTATTTTATAGTCTTATGCTCCCTTTCAATTGCTTGGAGAACTAAGACTATCCTACTGCAATATATTCATTGTGCAGGATACCCCATATGCAGTTTCAACCTGCTCCCAATCACTTTTCCCGGGAAGGGCTCCCCATTCAGCTTCACGAGCTGAACTATGCCACCATCCATAATTTCCTTGACAATATATGGTCCTAACCAATGCATCTAGAATTTACCTGGAAATTTAGTGAACTTACTATCATATAACAACACAAGATCATTTACTTGGAATGTGCAAAGCTTGATATGGCAATCATGCCATGATTTTTCGTGTTTCTTTCATACTTCTTGTTGGAATCCTCCCAAAAAATGGTCCTCCTCGAGCTCCATGAGTTGTGTGAGCCATTCTTCCAAGGCCTTGTGATCCACCATATCCGTCAAAGCTACTATGCGCAGACTAGGCACAATGTATTCCATAGGCATTACTGCTTCGACCCCATAGACTAATCTGAATGATGTTTGCCCTGTCAACTTCTTATAGGTTGTCCTATAGGCCCATAACACTGCAGGTACATGCACATCCCAATCATTCCGCTGTGCATTACAGATCTTTGTCAACGCATTCTCCAAAATTTTGTTAAAAGCTTTGACTGTCCCATTTGCTTGTGGGTGATACGGTGTACTCTTCTAATGGTAGACCTAGAATTCTTCTATCAATGCGTTAATTGTTTCATTCAGAAAGTGTGTACCCCTGTCACTCATCAAAACTTTCGGGCATCCAAACCTTGTTAAGACATGTTCAAACAAGAATTTTGTTTCCATAGTCCCTGTACAATCTTTTATCGGCAGTGCTTCCGCCCATCTGGTTAAATATTCCGTCACAGTGATAATGTAGCGCGCACTCATTTTCTTCCCTGATGGTTGAATTGGTCTAATAAAATCAATTTCCCACTTCTTTAATGCCTGTAAATATATCTGAGGATGTAGCGGTAGCTCATCCCTTCACGATAGTCTACCATTCCTTTGACATGCATTGCATGTCTTATAATATGCTTTAGAATCCTTGTGAAATGTTGGCCACCATAAACCCACACGTAAAATCTTCTATGTGGTTGCTTTTGCAACATAATGGCCTCCCGCAGCTACTCCATGAGCCTTAGAGAGGATATTATCACGCTCAAAGTTCGGCACATATCTCCGCAATATTTCATCTGCACCCATTTTGTATAATGTCCCGCAATGACTGAAAAATTGTTTGCACGCACTACTAATTATTTCTTTTGTTGATTTGTATATCCTTCAAGCACCATCCCTGTAGTTAAGAAGTGAATAATATCAGAAAAATGGTTATCAGCTACACGTACCGCAAAGAGCTACACATAGGGCAACCATTCCTGCAAATTACTGGGTTCTTCGCCTGTTTCAATCCACGACAGATGATTAAGTCTAGCATTCAACCTCCCCGGCTTCATGATGACTTCAAAGTCATAATCCTGAAATAATAACAACCATATGCAAATATTTCCCCACAACACAGGCTTGTTGACCAGGTATTTTAAGGCATAATGATTTGTATACATCTTGAAATGTCCCCCTAATAGATAGTGCTTCAATTTTTGCAGCATGTAGACCATGGCCAACCCTTCGTGCTCTGTTGTTGAATAATTTTTCTTAGCCTTGAATAACATCCTACTTGTGAAGGCTATGGGGTGGTCTAATTCTCCTTCGCAAGCCTGTGTGAGCACTGCACCCAGCGCAATGTAAGAAGCATCCACATGTACATGAAATTACTTTTTCCAATCAGGAAATACGAATATTGGTGCAGTTACCATCTTTTCTTTCAACATATCTAAGTTGCGCTGACATTCTTCATCCCAACATAATGTCGCATCCTTCTTTAGCAGTTTTTCCATGGACGCGGTAATTTGAACATAAGATTTGATGAATTTTCAATAGTATCCCATGTGTCCCGGCATCACGCATAGCTACTTGATGTTCCTAGGGGCCTCCAAGTTTACAATCACCAGAATCTTTGCAGGGTCCACCATCAATCCGTGCTTGCACACAACATGACCTAGCAAGATCCCAAAAGGAACACGGAATATATTTTTTTTTTTATTCAGCGCTATCTGGTATCTTCGACAGGTATCCAACATAAGGCGCAGGCTTTCTACATGGCTCTTAACCAAGCTAAACATCGTCCAGACATCAAAGTACACTTCCAAGAACTTATAAATGAATTCTTTGAATGTTGTTATGACTACACGAGAAAATATTGCAGGTGCGTTCTTCAATCCAAATGGCATAATAGTGTACTGAAAGCAACCCCACTCTGTCGCTAAAATGGTTTTTCTTCTATCATCTTTAGCAATTGTAATTTGATGATACTTGGAAAACCCATCAGTAAAGGAATAGGCCTCCTGCCCTCTGACATTGTCTAACACTTTGCCTATAAACAGCGTCAGAAATGGATCATGAAAATAGGCATCATTAAGCTTCTGTAGATCTACGCAGATCCTCATTTCTCCATTTTTTTTCTTCTCTTGGACCACCATCAAGCTCACCCAATCAGACTCTTCAACAAGTTCTATAATGTCCACCTCCAACATTTTATCCAGCTCTTGGCGAACCTTCTCCTTATATTTAGTGTTAAGGTGATAAGGCCTCTGCTTAACGGGCTTCGCGTCCAGCTTCAATGTGATCTTCATAACGCCCAAATTACCAAGTATTCCCTTTAAATCTGAAAACTTAATGGGGAAGTGATCCTTGTATTCGCGAAGTAATTCAGCAACTTCGTCTACTCTAGCATCGTCCCAATAGTCTCCAATCTTCGCGAACTTCAGTTCTTCTTCAGTACCAATGTTTACTTGCCTTGTTTTAAATGGTGCGGAGATATATGGGTTCTCCATTTTTGGTCCTTCAACTTCATGATGCATTTCTGTCTCCAGAATATTGATATTCCTTGGGTCTTCTTCCTCCTCTTCAGCGGTCACATTATAGCATTCCAATGTGTGGCACAGCTGGGTGCTCTAATTGGGTTGGTTCCATTCCATAGGTTCCTTCGTTGTTCTAGAGATAACTGCTTTAATCTCTTGAAGTGCTTCATTGATGCTTGCAAATCCATATTCAAAGTTGAAAGTAAATAAGAAACCTTCCTTCAATACATCCCATTCCGTAGTGTCGTGGAGGAGCTTTGTTTCGAGGTACCAGTTCATGAGGATTGTATCCGAGGTATGAGAAAATATATGCACCCATTCTGGTTGTGGTTCTGTCCCCCATTCCTTATTCCACTTTGTTAGGTGATCACGTGGATCATCCCTTCCATTGTACTTCTCAGTCATTCTAGTATTAGCATGCCCAAATCGTAGCTTCATCATTCTCTTGTAATCTTGCAACCCAACAAAACTATCCTTATGCATACCCCACCATTGTGCAGGCGTAGCGTGCAGTGCCAACTCCAATGCTTGAAAGCAGTGGTCCTCAGGGACTTCATGCTCAAATTCATCTAAAAACATATCTACATCAGTCAAACCATCATAATAAGGTAACTTTATTACCTTCGACAACACACAACACAGTCACTTTGTCACCCTATTACATCGCAATGTAGAAACTTCATGTAAGTGGTTCTGCCAATGCTCTAATTCCTCATCTGAATCAGAAGTGCAAGAACTTTCCCGGTCCCATGCAATCCATCCATCTGTTGTTGGATTGATCCAATCCTAATCTCGCGTTATTATCTTGTAGATTTGGTCCATCTCATCGTCACTTTCCACATAATCGCGGACTGGTTCAGTATAGCGTGCCCCTTCTGCAGGATCCAGTGGCACTATAACCCTAAGCGACTTTCTTTCAAACGACATTGTCCTCTTTTTCAAATTAATGACCCCATTCATGTCAATAGCCTAGTCGATTCCCAGGAGCGCAAGGTAGGGATTGTTGTCATCGACAATTTCTATAACTTCAAAGTCCGCTACTGCACTCGCACCTTCAATATCAACCATTACTCCATATAATCGTCCCATGGGGATGATTTTTTGTTGATTCGCCATCCTGAGCTGAATTGGAGACCACTGCAGCGTAGGTCTCCCCATCCTTTCCCATGTCTATTTTTGTAGAACATTCGCATCAGACCCCAAATCCAAGATGACCTGGTCCATTTCATAATCGCCTATCTGTGTTGTTAGCCGCATCTCACATCCTGTTTGCGCCTTATGCTTATCGATTTTTCTAACCATGCGCTGCTCCGAAGGAGTCTTTTCCTTATTGGCACACTTGTCTATTAGGTCCTACAATCCTTCCACAACCTTCCTGTCATGCAGTAACTTTATGCAGGTCTCCAAAAAGGTAGTGAGTATGGAAGGATCAACCTCTTGTGTCACATTAGTTTCTTGCGTCTTGTCCTGGCTTCCTGAGGTGGAGGCCTCAGCAAAGCTCTTCTTGGATTCCATGAATGTTTCCTTAGCACGATTAAGGTCAAATCCAGCTTATTTATCCATAGCTTTGCAGACTCATCCATCGTCTTCAGGCTGCTTTCCCTTATCTGCACCAATCGTCATACCGCTTCTTAGTACAATATTAATGTTTTGATCCTCCTTGTGGGGCTTAGCCCTCATCATTTGTAAATTCTTCATAGGATGCTGAGATTGTTTTTTCTTCTCTTTCATTTTAGCTATTCACACCAGACATTCTTCTATGGCATGGTCTAACTGTCTACAGTATTGACACGAAGGGTGTGTAGGATTCAGGCAATATCGCACAATGTTCCCTGGATATCCACAATTGTAGTAGATAATTTGACCATGACCTCTTCCAGACCCTCCTACTTGGCCTCATCCTTGGCCCTGGAAACCCTCGTGTGCTCCTCTAGCACCTTGATCTAGAGCACAAGTTTCTGTTTGCATATGGTAAGTATGGGTTATTTCCATCATCATCTCATAGCTTTGATAGTGGAGCTCATCATGGCCCACAGATTTACAGAAATTACAGAACAATTGTTGAGGTCTCTGAACGAACTTCTGAAGCAAGTCACAATTATCCATCACATGTTTCCCAGTATCTTGACAAATGGCACACCACAGTATAGCCCCCGTGCTTAGCCCTGCTAGAGCTTCTGGATTCAGGATAATTCCCCCCCCCCCCCCCCATAATATAATTCGTGTACACGGGACAATGATCTTTATCGTGCCTATGGCCCTTGCACTTCAAACACCAAACCTCTGCGCACACTTCTAGCTTAGTCTCCTTTTCTTTCTTCAAACTCTATAATTCTAGGTGTAGGCTTGCTAACTACGAGTGGATCTATTGTACCCCTAGGTTCATATCCTGAATAGTTGATGTGTGCAGCCTCATCATGATCTCCAAGGCTTATGCATGTGTTGTTATCTTCTATTGTGACAGAGAAATTCTCAAATGGGGCAAAAGTGACGCGATGAACCAGTCGCGATGCTGGCTATTTGAGATTTTCATGTTGGCTTGTCTGATCTGGAACTTTAACCTTTGATCAAAGTCCCAAGGTGTCTCCACAATCTTCATCATGATCTCTTTAAATTCAATTACATATTGTGCCTCATACTTAGGCTTACTAAACTCTTTTTTAAAAGTTGTCTGAGTTTCTGCTAGTGATGCATGAGGATTGTCACCACAATACTTAATGTACCAGGTTAGCGCATGATCCTCCAAGGCGGTAACCAACTGCACCTTCTTTATATTATCATCAATGATTTGTTTCAGAGGCTTCTAGTCATTAGAGGCTTCTAGTTTTCAGAGGCTTCTAGTCATCACACTAATTCTGGAGTCCACACTATAGGACTATCGAGCTTCCACCATCCTTAACTGTCTGTCATTTTAGCTAACCACTCATATAGTTCAATTGGGAAAGTGCAGAAGAAGATTTCGTGTACCTATGTATACATATATCTATTCAACTAATCCTCCTTCGACAGGCACAGATTCCTATTTTCTTGGGCCGCAAACTCGTGAATCTTCTGATCTAACCATTTTTCAATCTCTTTCTTAGTTGGATTCCAATGATGTGACATCACACATCTCTTTAAGCAGATCTCAGCCCCGACAACAGAACCATTTATTGGCTTAGGGGGTCCTGACCTAGGTTCAAAGTTAGTTGTGCCAACCAACAAAGCCCTACACTACTGGCCCTTTTGGAAACAACTCACGTAGCACAGGGTGCAATATCACTCGAAGCAGTTTAGGGGGATGCAAGAACTAGGTTTCTACATCCAGAGATGATTGTGATGTCTTTCTGCACCCTAGATTTGCCTTCACGCAAATCTATCCTTTGTTAGATCCTGAGCCCTAAAGCTAGCTCTAATCACCTCCAATCCTTCGCGAAAGGGGTTTAATGTATTATTAAGGTCCAAAAGATAACGATTAGCTAAGTTCGCGCACTTAAGTAGGTCTTCTAGAGTTTTTGGGATCTAGATCTACTGTCACGCAAACCTATGTCTCTGATCTGAATCTAAGTCAAAGTAACTCTAAACTTTCGCAAATCTTATGCGATCATATTATTAATTGCAAATACATTCAATTAACCTAATTCACACCAATACCAGACATTAATTCACATGAAATAGTAATCAACGCAATAAACAGATAATAGATAATCAAATAACAGATAAATGCAAGTATTCCACTTCAAATCGATCTTTATTACTTATAATTCTTCAGTACATACTCAAAACTACCCTATGCACATAGGTGCAGGGCTCCGCGCACTCAGCTGCAGACGCTTCCTAGGCTTTTGCGTAATCAGCTACAGAGCCTTTCTTCTATCCCAAAATAGTACAAATATGCTTCTCCCTTACTATTAATGTCCATATTAACTTCTTTTTTGTCTTCTTTAATCTCCTTAAGACTCACCTATTTATAAACTTTTAAATGCAATGCCATGGTCCGGGACCATGGGTGAATCTCAAAAACTGACTCAAAACTTTACCTAAAACAGGGGGCTAAGCCCCTTTGACTCTTATTCATCTATGGGCTGCACATCCACATATCATGGAGACTTTACATCTTTTACAAAATTGTATACAAAATTTGGGTTAACTAACCCAGGGACCCCATCCCAACAAAAAACAAATATGATGACACTTTCAGAAATCAAAATTCAAGACTCTAGCTGAGAGAAAACCTATTTTTTCAAAATTTTCTAGGAACTACGTAGGTGAATAGTGTAAACCAGAGCGCATGCGAAGTTTCTTAATGCGAAAATTGCACAGATTTGTACTCTGTGGGTGAAGAGAAACCATGCAGGTATGGGAAGTCTAAGAAAAAAAAAAAACAATCAACCCAGAAGCTCTGAAAGACCATAAATTTACCAAGGCTCAATTCTGGCTAAGAAACAAAGATCAGAATTCAAAAGCAAAGAAAGAGAAAAGAACAGTAACATCCCTAGTGGAGTCACCATTGCTATAGTGGATAAATTCCTCTTGCTAATAAGAGTGATATCCCTAGATCCTAAATGAAACTAGAAACAAACAGACAATTCAATGACTCTTTTCATAAGTTTATTCTATTTTAATTGTAAATACAAGAGTAGGAGAATAAGCCTCTTACCTATTTGTGAAATGCTTGATGAAGATCCCTGCTCTATCTCGATGAAGCTTCCAAATGCTCAAAAATACCTGCAATCATAGACATAAAAGAGATAAAAGGCATATGAAACCATAACAATTAAAACAAGCTTAATCTAATGATCAAGGATATTATAAATTGAGATTATCTTACTGAATATCAAAAGAATCATAAACCATTCATCATTTCAATAAGACAATACAATGGGAAAAATGATTCATTTGTATTAATTCAAGGATAAAGAAGAGCCTTACAACCTTTGCCTTGATGTCATGAGGTTCCTCCCAAATTCCTCTAAATCTCTCCTTAGTTAATAAGCCTTCCAATCTAAATCCAACAACATAAGTGTATCTTTTCTGAACCTCCTAATCCCTCTATCCTCTAGTCAATTTATAGGCCAAGAGGAAGAAGTTTCAGATCCAAAAGAGAAGGATGAGATCCTCTAATTGGGGGATTAGGGTTCCTTGATGAAAGGGAATTAGATCCATGATCTGAGGGGTATGACTTGGATATATATGACCTAGAAGCTTTCAGTTGGCATATATTCGACCAACAATGCTTCTGGAAATCTATTTTTATTTTTACTTTTCATTTATTTACTTGTGTGGTCTATAGTGGAAAACAGAGCAAAATTATGTGCATTATCAAAGATAGAAACTACAAATGTGCGGAAACTTAATAGGAAAAGCGTGCAGGTCACACTTAATAATTGATAAAGCCATTTTTCCCAAAATTCACCTCTTCTTCAAGGGTTTTTAATTGTTTGACTTCTAAGGGAGTGTAATGAAACATGTATGGCAAGAGATCCATTTTAACGGTCAAGTTTCATGGTGACAAAATGACGTGTACCAATGGCCTCCCGTGGTGAAAGAGAATAAAGACGAAGGGGAAGGAAATCCTTTCAAAATATTTCTCGAAGAAGCCCTCGAGCGATAAAGGAAAACGATGATGGACTGTTGGGACAGGGTCCCTTAGGGTCAATTTTGGGGAAAAAGCCCAAGTTTTGTTGTAAAGAATGTAAAGTCTCCACAAGTTGTGGTTGCGGAGAGCATAGGTAGTAAAGTTTCATAAAGGGTTTTACCCTTATTTTATGTCAGTTGTGTCAGCTTTTATAGATCTACCCATGGTCCGTGAACCATGGGATTGTATAAGTAGGAGAGTCTTAGAGAGTCTAAGGGAAAAATAAGAAGTGATAGTGAAGATGAATGTAATGGGTCAGTAGAAGAAAGAGAGAAGTCTTAGAGTAGAAGAGAGGCTCTATAGTTGTGTGCACAAAGGCCTAGAGTAGAGTCTGCCGCTGAGTGCACGAACCCCTGCAGCTAAGTACGCAGGGAAGTCTTGAGTCTGTAAGCAGAATTGAAGTATTAATAAAGAGATTATTCCATAAATTCCTGTGTTTGTCTATTTCCTTCTGTTATGAATGAATGTGCTATTATGTTATGATGAATGATGGGTTTATGAATTAATACTATATTGATGCACGATTTTACATGATTTATATTTTCATATGAACGCAAGTAATAGTAACTATTTACATGAAGAATATCTTGTTGCATGTTAAAGTTATCGAACGATTAAACCGATCTGGGTAAATACGGGATTAAGGGTAATCACAGAGGTGCGTAAGTGGTTGATTCACCTGTTTAGGGTCTATGAAATATGGTCGATAACATTCACGGAGGTATAGAATCTGATTAAGGGAAGTTATATCGATAAGCCCTAAAGGCTTATCGATATGCGTGAAGGTAGGTTTAGGGCATAAAATGACATTACACTAATATCTGGGTGCGGAAACTTGGTTCCAGCATCCCCCCATACTGCTTCAGGTGAGACTTCAGTTCGCGCACCGCGGATTGATGCCAAAAGGGTCGGTAGTGTAGGGATTTGTTTGGAAAAACTAAGTCTGAACCTGGGTCAGGACCCACTAAGCCAACAAATGGTTCCGTTTCCGAGACTGGGATTTGCATAAAGAGATGTGTGATGTCGCATCATTGGAATCCAACTAAGAAAGAAATTGAGGAGTGGTTGGATAGAAATATCCACAAATTCGCAGCGCAAGAAAACATAAATCCATGATTGACGAAAGAATAGTTATTAGATAGGTATCCATACACAAAGATACACGAAATTTTCTTATGTTCCTTCCTCGATCAAACTATATGAGTGGATCGCTAAATTTGCAAATGTCTAGGGAAGGTGGAGGCTTGACGGTCCAATAGCATGGACCCCAGAGCTAGTGCGGAGATTGGAAGCCTCTGAAGATAAAATCGCATGCGATTTCAATCACTAGCTTTATCGCGTCATAGGGGAATTTGTGATAAAATTCACGATCGATACCTCAATCAGATACAGCGAAGCAAAGCGACACTTCTTCAAGGAAGCGCGAGGTAAGTATTTAAGATCTTTGAATACTTGGATTAAAATTCTCTTGTGTGAAAAGCGGGTTATGCCATCACCTTGATGTTTGGAACTACACGAAATGGAAAGTTATTTAGGGATAGAGGGAGAACAAGCCCTTATTATATCTCGTTGATTGAGCCTCCTATGAGTGACAACGAAGGAGCAGCACAGGCTTCACCACAGAGCATTGTCTAGTTAATAAGGCAAGGGTTCCCATGAATACCCCATCCTCCCACACCACCTCCATCTTCACCTCCACAGCATACACCTTCGCCCACACCGCCACCACCTTTGCCACCATTCAATATGTCAAATACAGTGAAGTTGCCCATTTTCAAGGGCTTGGGAAATGAGGACCCAGACGAATTTTGGTTCGTTGCAAAGGTTGTATGGACAGCCCAGAATATTACATATGATCATATGAAGAAATTGCAATTGGTTACTACTCTATAGGATCGCGCACTAACATGGTACATTAAGTACTACACCGATAATCTGTTGGCTTCGTTGGCGGATACTCAGACCACGCTGAATAAGGAATTTAGTAGCCCAAAGTCTGAATCGCAATCTGTCGTTGGATTCAAGGAAATCATGATGAGGCCTGGCGAAACACCCTGGGAACTAGATCAGAGACTGAAGTGCCAAATCCATGAAGCTAACATGAATCTTACGGATGGGAAGCATCGCGAATGGTTAGTAGCTTCACTCCTACCCCACCTAAGGGTTGCTTTATCACAGTAGAAGATTGGGACCCAGGCGGAAGCCATGGTAATTGCAATGATATTGCATGATACACCGATTCAAGACATTGCCTTGAGAGTTTAGCAGATTCATGCAGAGTTGCAAAATATTTGCCTAGAGTTTCAAAGCCTAAAGAAGGATAAAGCAGCTTGTTTAGAGGTGCATGAAGAAGTTTGGTGTCTGAAATGTAAGAGTCAAGGGCATGATAAATATCATTACCCTGTCTTCACGAAAAGGAGGACGAATGCCTCTAAGGCTAGAAGCTCAAGCAGGGCCAAGTACAGGGCCCGCACTGTGGTGTGCTCTCTGTCAGGTAGCTAGAAAACATGTAATAGACAATTGTCACTTGTTGCAAAAATTTGTACAGACACCACAACAACTCTTCTGCAACTTTTGTAAATTGGTGGGTCATAATGAGCGTAACTACCGTAGCTATGAACTGATGATGGAAATAATGCCCACATATCAAATGCAAACAGAGACTCCCCATCTGAATCAAGGCGCTGGTGGAGCACGTCGAGGATGTCAGGGGCCCAGACGAGGCTGAGGAGGATGAGGACCTACGAGAGGTTAGGGACAAGTTATTTTCTGTACAAATTCCACCGTAGATCAATAGATTATGCAATATACTAAAGCAAAATACAAGATCTACTTCTACAACAAACTTGCGGAAGCTTAATCGAATTTGAGCAAGATCAAATAGAACACATGTAACTGAGAAAGAGAAAGCAATCACTCATGAACACAGAAGAATAATATGGGGAAAGCCTCAGCTAAAAACCCCGATCTCTGTATTATCATACAAGTGGAAATATGTTTGGATTACACAAAGCTTTAGCTCACATGCTATCTAGGTCTCAATACAATCCCTCTGCTGCTCATAGATAGTCAAAGGCTTCTCGCAAACCTTCTCCTCTGCCCTCCAAGCCTCCTATTTCCTTGCGCAGTTTCTCCTGGGCTCCAATGTTGCCACCTGTGTGAATTCACCTCTCACACTGCTCACTAAACTCAGAAGTAATTGCGCAATCCTGAAGGAGATAATTCCTTCTGCATGGATGAGTTTCCTATATAGGAAAATTCCTCCAACTGATAGTATGCTATCCCTTCCTCTGATCTCAACTGGGTCTCTGACTGAACTGACATGCATGAGTTATTTATGAGAGAATATTCAGTTATCTGAAGTGCAGCAATTACATGCATGCATGCATTAACTAACTGAACTCACAATCAGTTCCACAAACTGTTGGAACTAATCTAACTAGACTTAACTCAATTAACTGAGCTAACTAATTACAACTCAAAGTACAACTCATCCTGATCTCCTTTAATCAAGGGATAACTTCCTCAATCAATGGAGAAACTGTTGCATGTCTTCACATAGACTTCATGTTTGATTTCCTACAACTAATTAACTCAAGATGAATTAATTAATTATTTTACAAACAACTGCTAAGATCAAATTCGAATTTTACTTCTCAATTTTAGTTTAGGGACTAACTAAAATTGGAATCTATCCCGAAATACTATTTATAGCAATGCTATTTTTAGCACTTCCATTTTTCATTCCTTGTTGCTATGTCCAACACTGGTACCTGAAATGCTATTTATAGCAATGCTATTTTTAGCATTTCTTGTTGCTATTTCCAACATTTTTGACAATTACGGAGTGCCCAGACACTACGCAAGGGACTGTACGAGCCCGACTTGCCTTTTGTGCCGATACTGTTCTCAGTTTGACCACGCAATATAATACTGCCCTATATTAATAGCTAAAATGCAGGAGAAGAGGGCGCAGCCTCAGCAGCCTACCTAGAACCAGAAAATGATGATGGTTGAACCCCACGAAGAAGATCCTAATGTGAATATCGTGCTATGAAGTGGAATGACGACTAGCAAAGATAAGGGGAAGCAACCTAAAGAAGGTGAGTGGATCTGCAAGGCTCTAGAAAAATAGGTTGGATTTGATTTGCAGCATGTGAAAGAAACGTTCATGGAAGCGAAGAAAAGCTTCGTTGAGGCCTCTACCTCAGGAAGTCAGGGTAAGATGTCTGAAGAAACAGACCCCTCCATGATTACTACTTTCTTGGAGACTTGTATGAAGCTGCTACATGATAGCAAGGCCGTGAAAGGATTACAAGAGTTGATAAATAAGTGTGCCGATAAAGAAAATTCTCCTAAAGGACCTTGCGTAGTCAGAAAAATTGGTAAGCATAAGGAAAGAGCAGGCTGTGAGATAAATCTCACTGTGTAAATAGGAGAATATGAAATGGAACAAGTTATTCTGGATCTTGGGTTGGATGCGAATGTTTTGCCTAAACAGTCATGGGAAAGGATGGGGAGACCTACGTTGCAGTGGTCTCCGATTAAATTGAGAATGGAAAATCAACAAAAGATTATCCCCATGGGAATATTGCAGGGAGTGACAATAGATATTGAAGGTGCGAGCGCGTTGGTCGATTTTGAATTAATAGAGATTGTGGATGATAGAAACCCATACCCTACGCTCCTTGGGATCGATTGGGCTATTGACATGAATGGGGTAATCAATTTGAAGAAGCAGATGATGTCATTTGAAAGGAAATCGCTCTGTGTAGTAGTACCTTTGGACCCTGCAGAAGGATCGCGCTATACTGAATCGGTCCGCAATTACGAAAGTGACGATGATCTAGACCAGAGCTATAAAATAACAGCACGAGATCAAGATTAGATTAATCTGATAGCTTATGGATGCATTACATGCGACTACGAAAGTTCATGTACATCAAATTCAGATGAAGATCTGGAGCACTAGCAGAATAGGTTGCATGAAGTATCTACGCTGCGTTGTAACATGATGACTAAATTGTTGCGCTGTGTATCGTCAGAGGTAAGAAGTTTTCCTTATTATTATGGTCCAACTGACATAGATAAATCTTTGTATGCATTTTAAAGGGAAGTGCCTGAGAAGCATCGCTTCCAAGCACTGGATTTGGCGCTGCGCGCTACACCCGCAAGGTGGTGGGGTACGCATAAAGACTATTTTTATGGATGGCGCGATACAAAAAGATAATGAGATTGTGGTTTGGTCACCCAAAAGTTCAGCTAACAGAGAAATATGATGGAAAAAGTGATCAGCGTGATCAACTAGCAAAATGGACTAACGTTTATGGAGTAGATCCATAACTTGATTGGGTACATTTATTCTGTCACACTTTGGATGTAATATCAATGAATTGGTACCTAGAAATAGAGCTCTACCATGGCACTGAAGAGTGGTACATTTTGAGACAGGTATTCTTGATGACATTCAGCTTTGAGGATGGATTTGAATGCATTGATGAGGCATTGCAAGAGGTCAAGGCAACGATCTTCAGAATACCACAGGACCCCTTGGATCTGATTCAACTAGATTGGACCACCCAGCTACGCCATGCGCTAGAGTGCTACAATGTGACTTCTAAAGAAGAAGATGAGGATCCAAGGAACATTAATATCCTAGAGGCAGAAGGTCACTACAAAGTTGAGGGACCACAAATAGAGAATGTAAATAACACCGTGCCACTAAAGACTATACAGGTGAATATTGGCACAGAAGCGAAGCCAAAGTTCACGAAGATAGGGGACTACTGGGATGATGCTACAGTGGATAAGGTTGCTAAGTTACTCCGTGAATATCAGGATTTGTTTCGCACAAAAATTTTGGACTTAAAAAGCATCATCGGTGATTTGGGAGTGATAAAACCGGATGCGAAGCCTATTAAGAAGAGACCATGTTGCCTTAATCCCAAATACAAGGAAAATGTTTGCTTGGAGTTGGACAAGATGCTTGCAACAGGTATTATTAAACCAGTGGAGGAATCTGATTGGGTGAGTCCAATGGCAGTTTAGGAAAAGAAGCAAAAGGATGAAATCAGGATTTGCGTAGATCTTAGGAAGCTCAACAATGTCTGCGTTCATGATCCTTTCCCAACTCCGTTCACAAATGAAGTATTGGATAATGTTGGTGAGCAGGAATCATATTCGTTCATTGATGGGTACTATGGGTACCATTAGATCAAGATCGCGCCAGAAGACAGGAGTAAGATGACCTTCGCGACTGAGTGAGGATGCTTTCAGTATACGATAATGCCTTTTGGGCTCAAAAATGCATCGACGATATTCTCGAGCATAGTCATCGCGGCATTCAAAGAGTTCATTCACAAATTTTTGGAGGTATATTTTGATGATTGGACAGTGTTTGGACTGGTAAAGCGCCATGTAGCTAGTTTGCGCTTGATGCTGGATACATGTCGAAGGTATCAGATTGCACTGAACTTGAAGAAATGTTTATTTTTTGTCCCTTTCAAAATCTTGATGTGTCATGTGGTATGCAGACAAGGATTAATGGTGGATCCTACTAGGATCACAATTATAGTTAATTTGGAGCTACCAAGAAGTGTTAAACAATTGCACACAACACTGGGTCATACTGGATACTATCGGAAGTTCATCAAGATTTATGCCCAGATTACCGTGTTAATGGGAAAGCTACTAAAGAAGGATGCTACATTCTGTTGGGATGAAGAATGTCAGCGGAGTCTGGATGTATTGAAGGAGAAGATGGTCACTGCGCCGATCCTAGTCTTCCCAGATTGGAAGAAGGAGTTTCATGTGCATGTGGATGCTTCATGCATTGCACTGGGAGCAGTATTGACACAGGCCGATGAAGGAGAATTGGATCACCCTATAGCATTTGCGAGCAAAAATTTGTCTAAGGCTGAAAATAATTACTCGATGACAAAGCATGAAGGGTTGGCTATGGTGTACGCGCTCCAGAAGTTCAAACATTACTTGCTAGGTGGACACTTTAAGATGTATACAAACCATTCTACATTAAAGTACCTAGTCAACAAGCCTGTGTTGGGGGGGGGGGGGGAATATGTAGATGGTTGTTATTATTTCAGGAGTATGATTTTGAAGTAATTGTGAAGCTAGGGAAATTGAATGCAAGGCTAGATCATCTGTCGTGCATTGAAATAGGAGAGGAGCCTACCAATTTAGAAGGAGGGTGGCCTGATGTGGAGATCTTTATGTGCACATCATAGATAATCACTTTTCAGACATTATCCACTTCTTGACTATGGGAACAGCTCCAGAAGGATACACGAGTCAACAGAAGAAGGAATTGGTGGTGCACGCGGAATATTTTTCTATTATTGTAGGTCACTTGTATAAGATGGGATAGGACGAGATACTGCGACACTATGTGCCTGGTTTTGAACGAAGTAGTCTCCTAGCTGAAGCTCATGGAGGGTCTACGGGAGGCCATTATGCAGGAAAAGAAACAGAGTGGAAGATTTTACGTGCTAGGTTGTGGTGGCCGACGCTGCATAAGCATTCCAAAGCATATTGTAGGGCGTGTGATGCATGTCAGAGAACTGGCAAACCATCATTGAGGGATGAGCTGCCTTTGAATCCGTAGGTATCATTGCAACCATTTGAGAAATGGGAAATTGATTTTGTAGGACTGATTTAGCCTCCAAGAAAGAAGACGAGTGTGCGGTATATCATTACCGCGACCGAGTATTTGACCAAATGGGCGGAGGCACAGCCTATAAAAGACTGCACAGGGGCAATAGCAGCAAAGTTCTTATTTGAATATATGTTGACTAGGTTCAATTTCCTGAATATTTTGATGAGTGATCGTGGTACGTATTTCCTCAATGAAATGATCATCGTGTGGTGAGAAGAATTCCAAGTTTACCACCATAAGAGTATGCCATATCATCCTTGGGCCAATGGGATGGTTGAAGCATTTAATAAGATATTGGAGAATGCATTGACAAAGGTTTGTAATGCGCAGAGGAATGATTGGGATGTGTGTGTACCAGCAGTATTATGGGATTACATAACTACTTGTAAGAATTTTACTGGTCAAACACCTTTTAGGCTGGTCTATGGCATAGAGGTTGTGATGCCTATGGAGTACATTGTGACTAGTTTACACATATTGGAATTTAGAGGAATGGTGGATGTGGAGCTTTGGAAGAAAGGCTCACGCATCTAGCAGAGCTTGAGGAAGATCGATTTTTTACTAGATTCCATCAGCAGGTTCAAAGGGGACGCAAAAAGGCATGGTAGGATCGGCACATTAAACTGCACACCTTCAAGGTAAATGATTTAGTTTTATTATATGACAATAAGTTTGATAAGTTTCCAGGGAAATTTTAGATGCATTGTCTGGGGCCATATATTATCAAAGAGATTACTGATGGTGTGATCCAAATGGATTCAGTTTTTCCTCCAGATCAAAGTCTTCAAACTTAGTTGAAAGTGGGATCAAGTCTAAGTGCTCAATGAGACGATTCCAATGGTGAAAATGGCGCGAAAATCTAAGTTTGGATGAAGAAGTTAAGGCCAATCAAAGTTTCAAGGCAAACTAGGGCAAAAAGAGGGAAAGTCAAAGTCAACGTCAAACAATCAATGGTCAATGGTCAACCCAGGGTGATGTCAGTAGGACACGTGTCATCTAGGGAATGCGCCATATGTCCAAGGTGATGTCATCAAGGTTAATGATGTGTCATGATTTGATTGGTTGAAATGGGCCAATCTGGGGTTAACACGTGGCACCCTGGATTTGCCCAATATTGGCATGCAAATCTAAAAATTTTGGGGGTCAAGGAGGATCGAACCCCTCACCTCCCGAAAGGATAAGATTTCACTGAATTCCGCTCACCGGATGAGCTACTATGTCACTTGTTAACAGAAAGGTTGGAGTTATATTTATGGTTTCGGGTTGCTGACCATCAGAAAAGGGTTGGACGGTCAGGGTCAACCCCACGACCGTTGGTCCCTTAACACTTAATGCCAAACTAACCACTAGAAATATATGCAAATCACAAACCATATGTATCGTGTAAACCATAGGCTCCAAATATCCCACATGCATGGCGATAGCATATCTTATATGATATATATATATATATCATATATATTAATTATAAGCAATGGGATAAGGCGGAAGGGTCGGGCGGAGGTTTCGAACCACCGACCTTCCAAAAACTATTATATAACAGCGTTGTCACATAAATCCGCTAGCCAACTTGCCATATAGTGGAGCTTGGTATTCAAGCCACCCAAAACTTTTAAATTGTTATGCAGGTGCTGAACCGGGCCAAAACCACCAGTGTGCTTTCCAAGGAGGATTTCAGTTGCAGAAGTGGTTTTTCATAAGCAGAGGTGGTTTTACTATAGGCAGAGATGGTTTTTGACTTTCCAAGGGGTCTGGAGTTCACTGTGGCCAAATATGGTCGAGTTTATATTCATTTGACTCGAAATTTCGAGTTGGATGCAATGGTGATGTCCATTTTATCATCCAAGACTCTATTTTTGAGCTCATGCCTGTAAAAACTTGGCTTCTTTCCAGTTGTTCCTGTAATGCCTGGTGAATTTCCTCGATTTGTTTAATGAACTTGGTCTCTTTTCCACATCACTGTGTCCATCAACTACTATGTCTTTACCAAAGACAAAATCCAAGGGAGACTTTGGTGTAAAACCAAAACAATTCTCAAAAGGAGATCTCTGAGTAGAAGAATGTTTTGCATGGTTGTAAGCATGTTGCACATAACACAAATGCTCATCCCAAAGTTTGGGATGCTTGCTACAATATCCTCGAAGCAATTGTATCACTGTGTTGTTGACCACTTATGTTTGACCATCTGTTTGCGGATGAAATGCTGTGCTCTTATTTAACTTTTTGTCCATTAACTTCCATAGACTTGACCAAAATTTCCCGACAAATCGAGAATCTCAATCTGATACAATAGAAGTGGGTAACCCAAAATGAACCCACACATTTTGAAAGAAAAACTTTGCAGTTTGTTCAATTGTGACCTGTTTATTACATGGTGTCAAAATACACATCTTACTGAACCTATCCACAACTACATACAAATAATCATGACCCTTTCTAGACTTTGGCAATCCCCCAAAAAAATCCATGGAAACACTTTCCCAAGGATGAGAAGGAATTGGCAATGGAGTATACAAGCCTAATTTTCTATTACTTGGCTTGCTTGTAGCACACATAGTACATCCTTTAATATATCTAGAAATTGTCTCATTCATTCGTGGCCAATAGCATAATCTTTGTAATTGTGCAACTGTTTTACTTACCCCAAAATGACCTGATATGAGAGAAGTATGTGCTTCTCGAATTATGTTAACTCTTTCAATTTGTGGAATGCATAACTTTCCCAAATGATATAAGAGTTTTTCCTTTATGTAATAATCCAATTCTTCTACCTGCTTGCCATGACTTAAAGTTGCATATACATCCTTAAAATCTGTGTCTTGAGCATATTGTTCAATGTAACTTTCATGAATTACTGAATTATGCTTAAGTATTGTGGATGAATTTATGATTGGTCTTGATAACATGTCTACAACCTTATTATGTATGCCCTTCTTATATCTGATAACAAGATGAAATTGTTGTAGAAAACCCATCCACCTGTAATGTCGTGATTGTTGCAATTTAGTTTGTGAGTGTAAGTATTGAAGTGGTTGATGATCTGTATGTATGATTGTTTCTTTACCCATTATGTGATGTTTCCACTTTTTAACACTCTGAAATAATGCATATAATTCTTTATCATATGTAGGATAGTTAACTACTACTGATGTGAATGTCTCAAAATGAAAGCATATAGGCTTTCCATGCTGCATCAACACTGCCCCCATGGCATATTCACTTGCATTTGTCTCGATCTCGAATGGATGTTGAAGATCTGGCAGTGCTAGTACTGGCACTGTACTGATCCTTTCTTTCAATGTGTCGAAGGCTTTCTGTTGTTTTCCTCCCCACTGAAACACCTGTTTCACACTTGTCAAAGCATGTAAAGGAGTTGCAATCAAAGAAAAGTTAGCAATAAACTTTCTCCAATATTGTGTTGCCCCTAAGAAACTTCTAACTTTTGTAGCAGTATTGGGGTTAGGCAAATTTACAATGACTTCGACCTTAGAGGGATCTATCTTTATTCACTACCCCCTACAATATAACCCAAATAAATCAAAGATGTTCTTCCAAATTCACATTTTGACAGTTTTACATAGAGATTTTTTCTTTTTAAAACATATAAAATCTGCTTTACATGCTTAACATGTTCATCCCATGTTCTATTGAAAACAAGAAGGTCATCTAAATAGACTATTACAAAATCATCAATGAATGGTCTAAATACATCATTCATGACTCACATGAATGTCGCTGGAACGTTAGTTAAACCAAAAGGCATAACCATCCATTCATAGAGTCCTTGCTTTGTTTTGAAAGCAATCTTTCACACATCCTGTTCTGCAACTCTGATCTGATGGTGGTTGCTTCGCAAGTCCAATTTAGAGAAGTAAACTGCATATTTTAACTGATCTAAAAAAGTATCAATACGAGGAAGAGGATAACGATTCTTTATTGTGATTTTATTTAATGCTCTAAAATCAATGCACATTCTCCATGAACCGTCTTTCTTTCACACTAACACAATAGGTGATCTGCACGGTGATCTGCTTGGTCGAATAAACCCTTGATCGAGCAATTCCTGTACCTGCTTCCTTATTTCTACATTCTCTGGAGCATCTTGCTGCAAATAAATCTCATGTTCTATCTCTTGCTTAGGTGGAAGCCCTTTAGTCTCTTGAAACAAAATATCATAATCGGAAACAACTTTAACTAGATCTGCTTTCTGTTTAGGATTACAGCCTTGGAATGCATCGAATTTATCAATATCCTTTGCTTTTACAATCATAAGTAAAAATTGTTTGCTTGCATTTACAATTCTTTTCATCTGTCCTAAATTTATGAGAGAGAAATTATCTTTGAGTTTATGAGCCCTTACAATATATTCAATTCCATACTTAGTGAGTTGATACTTATTTCCAGTTCGATAGAAGATAGCATTTCTATTGGACAAGTATGGACTTTCTAACACAATTCCACATATGTCCAATGGGACTATGTCTAACTCAACCTCATCTACAAAATTTGACCTAATAGCAAAACAAAGTTTACATTGTTTCAGAACTTGTAGCTTAGTTTTATCACACACCCAACCTAATGGATATGGCTCTTTATGAGGTTTTGTTTCTAGACCCAACTTCTTTACAATTGCTTCAGAAATCAAATTAACTTGCGACCCACTATCAAATAAAGTATCAACTTTAGTATGCTTGGAAATGACTCTTATGTGAAATAGCTCATTTCTTTTCCTCTCATCATTATCATTATCAATAGAATTTGAAGAAGTACTTGTAGATTCTTTAGAATCTTTACCTTCTAAACCTTTAGCTGTAACCATTGTCTCGTCACCTGGATCTAATCCCAAGTCCTTCTGAATAGCAGAAGCATTATTTCGCTCTTTACCTCCAAACTTCTTAGGCTTCAATTCCAGATGCAATGACTAGCAGTGTGCCTCATCGTGTCCTTCCTTATTACAATGAGTGCATGAAGGTCCATCCTTCTTCACATTTTTTGTTTTCTTCTCCTTCCACTTAAGTTTCTTCTTGCCTTTATTCTTGCTTTCAATAGGTTTGGATGATTTCCCAACATCTTGGGTTACATTTTTACCTCTAACTTCTAGATGAGTTGCTTGAACAAATACATCATCTAAGCTAGTGGGATTAAACATAAGTATAGTATGCCTCAAATAACTATGAAGGCCACCTATGTATTTCAACAATGTTTTTGGTGTGTCCAACAAAATGCCTAGTGTTAAAGCTCTCTTACAAAATTCCTGAGTATAACTTTGAACACTTTGACCTTTTAATTGACGTAGTGTTTGCCAACTCATCATTGCTTGTTGCATATAAGCCAATGGATAAAATTTCTTTTTAATAGCAGAAACAAATTCTTTCCAAGTTGAAATGATTTTACCATGCTTTTGGATATTTGCTTGTGTCTTTCCTTCCCACCATACAAGTGCAGTTCCTCCAAGTCGAAGGCTAGCAAGCTAGATCTTCTTTCTTTCTGAATCAACTTTCTACACCCTACAATATACATTAATTTTCCTTATCCAATTATCAAGATTTTCAGCATTAATTTCTCCATCATAAATTGGCAAATTAAATTTTACATCTAATTTGATCAAAGAGGCTTTCTTTTTCTTCTTCTTAGAAGACCTAGTTTATGAGAAGAAGACGATGATAATGACGATGATGGTGATGATGGAGGAGATGTAGGAGGCTTTTCTCCTTTTCCTTTATCTTCTTTATCTGGAGGAGTAAAAAGAAAAGGTTCCTCTACTCCTTTGTCTGGTTTAGGTGATGAAGTGCCTTCACCTTTACCCTTTTTAAACTCATGATACATCTCTTCCACCATAGCACGTATCATCGTGAAACTATCCAAGAATTGGGATTCTGACCCAAGTGGAGTTTCATCTGCCATCCTTCTTTGTGAAAAGACCCTTCCAATCTCTAGATTCACCTCAACAAACTCTCCTTCGCCTAGTAAGCATCCAAATCTTCACACAAACTTGTCAAATCTTAAAAACCTTTTTGCTCTAATACCACTTGATCCAAAAATGAAAAAGGTATTATAGACTATGTGTCAATTCGCTTATGTTACTTAATGCAACGAATCGAAAAGATTGCGAATAACATAAACACATAAACAATTTGAAGACACATTTAAACACATCAACACAACCAAATTTAATGAAGGAGTTCACCAGACTTTCTGGCTACGTCTCCTGGTCCTTTTGCTTTCGTTGATGACCTCTTTATTTTGTCTTCAATTTGTTGTTACAGGCATGATCTCAAAAATAGAGTCTCAGATGATAAAATGGACATCACCACTACGTCCAGCTCGAAATTTCAAGTCAAATGAGTATAAACTCGACCATATTTGGCCATAGTGACCTCCAGACCCCTTGGAAAGTCAAAAACCACCTCTACCTATAGCAAAATTGCTTTTCTACTGCACAAAACTGCCTCTACCTGTGAAAAACCACTTCTGCAACTGAAATCCACCTTGGAAAGCGCACTGGTGGTTTCGGCCTGGTTCGGCACCTGCATAAGAATTTAAAAGTTTTGGGTGGCTTGAATACCAAGCTCCACCATATGGCAAGTTGGCTAGCAGACTTATGTGAAAGCGTTGTTATATAATAGTTTTTGGAAGGTTAGCAGTTCGAAACCTCCTTCTGACCCTTCTGCCTTATCCCATTACTTATAATTAAAATATATGCACATATATATCATATAAGATATGCTATCGCCGCGCATGTGGGATATTTGGAGCCTATGGTTTACACGATACATATGGTTTGTGATTTGCATATATTTTCGGTGGTTAGTTTGGCATTAAGTGTTAAGGGACCGGTGGTCGTGGGGTTGACCCCGACCATCCGCCCCTTTTCCAGTGGTCAGCAACTCGAAACCATAAATATAACTCCAACCTTTCTGTTAACAAGCGACATAGTAGCTCATCTGGTGAGCGGAATCCGGCAAAATCTTAGCCTTTCGGGAGGTCAGGGGTTCGATCCTCCCTGACCCCCAAAATTTTGGGATTTGCATGCCAATATTGGGAAAATTCGAGCTGCCACGTGTCAGCCCCAGATTGGCCCATTTCAACCAATCAAATCACGACATGTCATCAACCTTGATGACATCACCTTGGACATATGGCACATTCTCGGGATGACACGTGTCCTCCTAACATCACCCTGGGTTGACCATTGACCATTGACTATTTGACTTTGACTTTGACTTTTCCTCTTTTTGCCCTAGTTTTCCTTGAAACTTTGACTGGCCTTAACTTCTTCACGCGAACTCGGATTTTCGCACCGTTGGAATCATCTCGCAGTTCAGCTTGTGAAATTGAATGGAGATCCATTTCCATGAAAGGTAAATGGAAGTCAATCGAAGCCATACACTGGGGATCTGTCCTAATGACTACATGATGGTAGCAATGTCTTAGCACTCTAGGTAGCTGCAAGGAGGCATGGGACTATGAACTACACTGTCCGGAGTGTAGAGTTGCTCGATAGGGGCTCTCCGTGAAACAAGAGTGTGTCAGAGTACCAGAAGAAGCGTGAAGGGAGATGCACTATAGGAGGAGAGACCGTACTATATAGCTAGAAAGTGACCGTTACTGTCACTATTCATGATTTTACTATGAGGAGACAGTTAAGAGGAGTAGGGGGGCGGAATTTAAGGAAACTAAGGCTGAATTTAAGAGTGAAATCTTTGGAAATATGCCGCTAATCTAGCATTTATGGATGGATTTTGGGGGGAATGGTCAAATTTGAATTCAAATCCTCCTATAAAATATGTGTGGTCATCCAATGGTGAGAGCCAGTATTGTAGCAAGAATTATGCAACTCCTGGGCTACCAACTTTACTTTTATCAACCCGATAGTTCGTAACAAACTTGGAAGTGTTGGTGCTATATGCACAAGTACTAGTTCTCACTACAGGTTGTCACTTGGTCAGCTAGTGCGAGATCACTAGGAGCTCAAGCCAACTTCTATAGATTTCAGAAGAAGCTCTATGTGTGATGAAAGGAAAGAAAGATTACTCTACAGATGCTATTCTAACTGCAGAAAGGAGAAAGACTGGAATGTAAAGCAAAACCTAGTAAACCCTAATTAACAAGCTAATTCTACTTTTGCCAAAAACATTATGAAAACCATGAAATAAATGCCATTACCTACTCAAGGAAGTAAACAACATCTAACCATGCTATTTCTGGAAGTAAATAAGCAAAAAACATATTTTTGGATTTTTATGTGTTTTTATGTGAATTTAACATGCATCTAATTTATTGTGTGTGAGTGTGGCAACGAACAAGTGGCGTTAGAGGGCGGTTTTGGAGCTTGGGAGGATGTAGGATGGTGTGGATGGGTTCTAGGAGGTCTTAGGTGGCCTTTTGGAGGCTTTTCCCACACTCGGCCTTCAAAAGAAAGCCTACAGGAAAAACTACAGGAGGACACAGGAAAACTACAAGAGGAAAATAGGGAAACTACAGGAGGCCTACAGGAGGAGGCCGAGAGAAATTTTCATTGTTTTGAGGGTGTGAGAGTGGGTGGAAAATGTGGATGAAGGTTGGAATGAGGTGTTAGGGCACCTAAGGTCTACCATGAATCACCAGGAGAGAGAAAGATGATTGGGTTTGCTCAAGGAGAGAGGAAGAAGTTCTATGAAAAATGAAGGAAACTAGGGCATAATTGAGGTGAGGTTTGGGAGACCTATAGGGCATGGATCAGATGGAGGGTGTGATTGTTGGTAATCTGGCCTACTGCTGGAAGAGATCTGCTGCATAGAAACTGATAGTCAACCAAGAAAATCAAGCAACCAATGAAATGAGTGCATCCTAGGAAAAACAGAGTTTTGCATTAAAATGGCCTAAACTATGATGTATAGAAGGAAATGCTGGGAAATGTTGTAAGAAAGGAAAGCATGCAAAAGGACTATTGCAAATCAGGAAGTGAACATGATAAAGAAGATCTAAAGCAAAGCAAAACTAGACTATCAACCTACTAGAGAGTTGTAAACACTAGAAGTCCTATGAATGAAGAAAAATTGTGTTTTTGGGGCAGCAAGAGAGTCTTTGCCTCAAATCATGGTCCCAGAGGGAGGAAGAGAGGCCAAGGAACTGTTGCTAGCCTTTTGAATCTTCTCTGATCACTGCTTAACCTACTACAAAAATCACAAATGGAAGCAAGCTACTAAATCATCAAAAGCAACCTATTCTTAACCATAAGAGAAATACATCTAACAACAAACTAATCTACAAACTGAAGTAAAGCATACAAATAAAAGTAAAGAGAAACTTGGCTGCTTGGATTGGGCCCTAACCCAAGAGCTTCAGCCCTCTATGGCAACTCAGTACTAGCTCAAAAAGGATTCCATCTTCATTATCAAAAAATAGCAAGATTACATCAAATTGTCATAAAATAGTAAGCTCGAAATTTGAGCAGAGTTTACACAAGCAAAAAAAAAATCGACCCTAGTGAGGCCCTAAGCCTTTCTACTTATACATCTGAAGCTACCAATAGCTTCCTTAAAATCAGGGATTCTTGGCTCCCAAAACACAAGATAACTATCAATCATCTTCCGCTTGCTCGGTTGCCTTCTAGTGCATGATTCGGCTGCTTGTACTCTGATCTGAATGAAGGGGAATTCGAAATGAGGAGCAATAAATGAGGGGGATTCCCTCCTGTAAGTCCTCTCCTCTATCTCCTTCGAGTTATTGTTGCAGTTTGACCACTAGATCCTTGACTTTGACCTTGAAATCCATCAATAATATGCATTAAATACATGTTAGACCACATGGCATAATAGCTAACTCAACTCACTCTATAAGCATAAATATAATCAAAAAATCATACAATAAGCTAAGAGAATGGTTTATTTGACTAGGTTAGGAGGTACAATGAGCACATATAATTACCCATTTATGAGGCTCATCATCACCCCCCCTACTAAAGGTGTTTCTCATCCTCTGAGAAACCTAGTCAATCTCTTGGTCTTTCATGGCCCTGGCGGCCTCCCTAGCATTCCAGGCTTCTGATATGGTATGCTCATGTTCTCCATAAAATCCTACCTTTCTTTCTATGTCCTTCCACTGCTCCTTCTCTTCTTCTTCTCTTCTGCCTTCCAACATGCCTAATATGAGTGGAGGACTCAGTTTGACGCCAATCCAGTTGACCTTCAGCCTTTGCATGGAGTGTTTGTACATTGGCACTCTTTTCAATGCCTTCTTCAGCCTCATGGGGGAGTGGTATTCTCTGATATGCAAGCTGTGGGATAGGGTGTTCCATCTTCTCATGCATGCATGCACACAATCATCCCCAAGTAGCCTAAGCATATCTTCAAAGTGTGCAGTGGCTTGTTCCTTATTAGCTAGATATTTAGGGGCAATCTGAGGGTCATTGGCAAGCAAGTTGTATGTGTTGATGAGTGCCATAGGATCTGATGGCTCATTCTGCTATTTTATTAACAATCTTTTCATTTCTGCTGCCCTGAATTCTTCATGGTTCATCCATGACGCCATCGCCATTAACTGCAGATCCCCTAGCTTGGCATTGGGGTCCCACACATCCAGTTTTGTGAGGGCCATGTTGTGTAGATAGAACTCTGCCATCTTTGCTTTGTCCTCGGAGGTGCTTTGGTCACATAAATCCATGAACTGCCTGTAGTCTTGGAAAGGCATTATGCCTCTTTCTGCTAAAGTTTTTATTTAGAATTGAAGCCATTGATCCTTCAGATAGACGCCATAATATTTGGCTGGTGTTCTGCATTGTAATGCTTCTATGGATAAGTTGGCCATGTATGCCAAATGAGTCTCTTTCTCCTGCAGCTGCCTCCTTAGTAATTCATTCTCATTCTCAAGGTGGCTTCTCTATCTCTGAGAGCACTCAATTCCCTGCCCATTTCCCTAAGTTTGTTTTCCATGTGGCCAATATCCTCAACTCCTTTGGACTTGGCTATCTACATCCACCTATGCGTTCTCACTCTCTCTTTTTCCAATTCGAAAAACAGTGGAATTGCAAATTTTTGTGGGATTATCTTGCCTCCCTCAAGTAGTCTGTAATAGGAGTCAAGATTAGGCTGGGGGTTAGGTTCTTGTAGCTCTTGTGCTTCCTCTTTCACCTCTGGCTGTCCTCCTATCCTTTCCTCAAGTTTTTGTGTCTCCTGTAGTTTGGACAGTGTCTCATGTAGGACTATTTTAGCCTCCTGTAGGTCTGGTTTAGGGTCCTGTAGAATTGTCTTTCCCTTCCATGTAGAAGATCTTGTAGTCCTCCTTTCATAGGTTATGGGTGTCTTGGAAGGAGATTCTTTCACCTTGGCAGATGGTGAATCTTCAATGTTAATGGGAGTCTTTGATGAGGGCTGAGGTTTGCCTGTTTTAATTCTGGTACTCTTTGTTGCCCTGAAATACATGGAGGTTTTTCTTTTCCTCTTCTGCTTCTGCTTGACTGGTGTATTGAGGGCAGTGAGGGCAGTTGTTGCTTCTCTTTCCAAAGTTTCAGGGGACTCTTCTCTTTTCTCTGCCCTCTCTACCTCCTTTTCTCCCTCTTCTGTCTCTTTTTCCTCCTCCTGCTCTGTCTCTTCAACTCTCCCCTCCTCTATTTCTTTTCTTTCCTCCTTCCTCTCTTGCTCTGCTATGTCACCACTGGCTTCATCTTCTCCTCCTTGTTGTTCTCCCTCCTCACTGACAGTAGGACTGAAATCATAGGTTAATGCCTTGATGTCATCCTCAGCTATCATATTTCTGAAAACTTCCCATGCTATAGGGATTGTAAGGGTATGGAGGGCTTCTTCTACTAGGATCTTGATTAGGCCATGGTAAGCTAGCTATTGTGAATTTCCTTCTTGTACCTTGGTGCTGGAGTCAATGAGGGAATGAAGGAGAAAGTAAGGGATACTAAGCTTTTGATGTACTGGGGTATCCATGCCATATCTCAATTCTTGGAGGATTCTGAAATGATATCCATAAACAATGTTGTGCCTCCCCTCACAAGAAATGTATTTGATCACTTGGTAGCTAACCTCATCCCAGGGATATGGTACACTAGCCCTCCTAATTCCATTTTTGTCTTCAACAGGGGTTTCATTATCTTGGAAAAATTTCCTCTTGGCAGCCTGGCCAATTGGTTTCTCATCTTTACTCCAACGCAGCCGAAGGGGAAGTGTAGTGACCCTACTGATGAATTCAAGGGTTATTTCAATGGAAAGGCCTCTAATGGTTACAATAGCATGAGTTCTTGTGTGAGGGACCAAAGAGAGAGCAAATTCATGGGGAATTTCATCATCAAACCCTCTAAACATCTCAAAGAAATTCATCCAGTTTGCCCTTGTAAATATTTTCACCACTTGAGGATGTGCATGGAGTCTAGTGGAGTTAGTGGGTTCTTTTCTCATAAACCCCCTGTCATACTGCCTGTACTTATTTTTGAAAAACCAAATATGGATGTGGAGACAAAGAATTTTGAGTGAAATAGAAAAACAGAGGGGACTGTGTTTTTTTTCAAACAGAAAATTTATTTATTTATCTATTTATTTATTTTTAATGTATTTCTACCCTCTTAAAGACTCATTTTATCTTCAATTTGAGACCAACTCTTTCAAATTTTGATATTCAACAAAGGGCATTCATGAAACCTACCTCTTCAGACTGAAATTCATGCCAAAAATCACGTTTTCTCCCTTCAAAATGACTCACTACCCCTCTTGTAGAAGCTCGTTGTCCCTCCTGTAGATTTCCTGTAGGTGCTCCTATAGAAAATGCCGAGAGCAAAAATATGGAGGAAATTGATGGAGGATGGTGGATACGAGGCTGTGGGGGCATAAGAAGACTGTTGTGTGGTTGAGTTACGAGGAGAAACTGAAGAAAAGGTGGTGAGAATGCGTGGGGAGGAGTGCTCATTACCTTTTATGGCTATTTTCGGTTATGAGTGTTGAGCTGGCAAGGTGTACGTTGCCCAAATTAGGACCGTTGGTCCCCACCTACTTGGTCATCATGACCCCCCTCGTAATCATCCCCTCATTACTACATCAGAGTTAACTCTTCCTCCCACTACCTGTCCTTTGCATATTTTTCTTGAGTTGACTGTGCGCACGTGTGGGTGATATCTCGGTTAAGTGGAGTCAACTAAATGAAGGTGGCCAAGTTAACTGGCCACCTTTCCCTCTTTCGATTTCAACCATCTCATTGCCTTCATATGGTTCCTAGTTGCACAAATTCAGATAAAGGAGTGACTTAGCTACTTACCTATAATCCAAGTGTATTTTCTGCCATCGACTGTGAGGTGTTGTGGCTTTCTCTAATGTATCCCTTCATTTTCCCTCATGCATGCTGTCTCAGCTTGCTGATGTGTTGTTGTGTGTTTTTGTAGGTTCTTCTTTTGCTGGAGCTGAGCTGCATGTGCCTTTTCAACCTTCAGATGTGCTTTCTTTTCCTGCTAGTGTTGGACTTCTATGGGATCAGCTGCTACAGGAATTCCTACAGGAGCTCCTGTAGCTACTTCTCCCCTTAAAACTTCAGCTATTTCCCTATGCTTGGAGCTCGAGAATGATGCCAAAGGTGGAGATGAATGATGGAGGGATAGTAGGTAAGCTTCAGGTAAAGTTAATGGTGCATTTTCCTCCTTTTATTTTTGTTTTTTCTTCTTTCAAAACTGAAAAACTGTTTTTCTGTGTTTTTCCTTGGAAAGGAAAAAAAATAATAATGATGCTTGGAGTGTGATGCAGGCTTGGAAATGATGGCAAGGAGGTTTGAAGATGGTAATAGGGATTATAGGTTTCTCATGGAACTTTTCTTGTCCCTCAAACTACCTCCTATAGACACTTTTGGCTCTCTGTAATTCCTACAGGAGCTTCCTGTAGAAAAAACAGAGCCTCTTGTAGAAAACACAGTTTTGGAAGAAGAGGTACAGTGGGGTGAAAGAAATGCAAAAAATGATGGAGGAAGGTGTGGAGAAGATGAGATGGATGCTGGTATGAATGTTAGGGTCCCCTTGGCACCTTCTTCTGCTCCCTGTAATCCTCCTGCAAACCTGCAACGCAATAAAAATTCATTTTTCTTTCTCTTTTTTTTTTAAAAACAACTAGGGTGCCTCAGAGAGGTTTTCAACCAGGGATCTTATTCTTTTACCCCCTTTTTTTTTTTTTTTGACATCACTGGGCCGCCTCAGAAGATGTTTTCAACCCAATGATGGGACTCAAGCACCTCATGGAGGTTTTCATTTGAGTCCTTATTTTTTCTCTTTTTTCTTCAGTGAGTGGATGAAGTGGAAGCTAAGACATGCTCCACTACCATCATGTTTTATTCAAATCTTCAATAAACTCTCACTTGGAGAGGGGTTTCTTGTAGACTTTCAACTGATGTCCATTGACAAGCATGGGGATGGCTTCATCATCAATGGTTCTGATCAGAACTGAACCATTGTCATTGCATTTCTCCACAGTGTAGGGTCCCAGCCATCTTGTCCTCAACTTGCCTTTGAAATCCTTGTATCTTGAATCATAGAGTAGTGCCCAATCTCCCTCTTGGAATTTCTTCTCCCTGATATTTCTGTCATGCCATATCTTTCTCTGAAGCTGAACTACCTCTGTATGGAGAAGGGCTTGCAATCTGTATTCATCCAATCCATTGAGCTGAAGTAATCTCTCCTTCTATGCATGGTTGAGGTCTAGGTCCAGCTGAGCTACCATCCTTAGGGTATTGAATTCAAACTCTATTGACAGCAAATCCTTCTTCCCATAGACTAGTTCATAAGGTGTGAACTCGGTGGTGGTCTTCCATGTTGTGTTATAGGCCCAAGTGGCCTCAACTAATTTATCCGCCCAGTCTTTTCCGCTGCTGCTCACTACTTTGGTTAGGATCCCTTCCAATGCTCTGTTAGTGATCTCCACTTGCCCATTGGCTTGTGGATGGTAAGGGGTTGAAGTCCTGTGCTTGATCTTATGATGTGTGAGAAAGTCTTCAATCAAGTTGGAAGTGAACTGATTGTCTTGGTCTATGACCAACACTCTCGGATACCCGAACTTGTAGAATATGTTTTCCCTCAAAAACTCAACTACTTTTTCCTTTGTCACTGCTTTGATTACTTTTGTCTCTACCCACTTTGTCAAGTAGTCAGTGCACACAATGATGTACTGCTTCTGCTTTGAAGGGGGCTTGATAGGCCCCACAAAGTCCATGCCCCACTTCTCAAATGGCTCAAAGGTCACTTGAGGTTGCATGGGCATTTCATCCTTTGGAGTGGTTTCCCCATCCTCTGACACCGATCACACTGGCTCGTGTATCTCCTCACATCCTGATGAAGAGTGGGCCAGTAGTAGCCTACTTGCAATATCTTGAAGGCAATTCTTTTTGCTGCAAAATGACCTCCACAAGGCCCGTCATGACAGGTCAGGAGGATGTCAAATACTTCCTCCTCCCTGACACATCTTCTCAAGATCTGATCTGGGCCAAGTTTGAAGAGATTGCCTCCAATCCAGGTGAAAGGGGAACTTTTCCTTACTATCTTGCTCTTCTCTTTTGAGGATAGGTGTGGTGGGAACTGTGTTGAAACCAAGTAGTTTGCTATATCAGCAAACCATGGAGAGAGTACTGATATAGCAAATAGGTGTTCATCTGGAATTTGGTCATCCACCATTCCTTCTTTACTTACAGGAAAATTTACTCGAGACAAAAAGTCAACAACAACATTTTCTTTACCAGGCTTATCAATAATGGTCAAATCAAACTGTTGTAGTAAAAGCAACCATCTAATAATACGAGCATTTACATCTATTTTTTTCATTAAATATCTAATTGCAGCATGATCAGTGTGCACAAAGGTTTTATAGCTTGTGATATAATGTCTAAATTTGTTTAAGGAATGCACGACAGCTAGGAGTTCCTTCTCGGTCACTGTATAGTTTAACTCTGCCTTTGACAAGTTTTTGCTTATAAAGTATATGGCATAAGGTAACTTTTCATCAATTTGTCCTAAGGCTGCTCCTATTGCTTTGTTCGAGGCATCTGTGTGAATGTGAAAGGGTAGGGCCTAGTTTGGGCCTCTGAGAATTGGGGCAATCACTAGCTTGCTCTTCAAGGTATCTAGGGCTTCTTGATAGTTTTCCGACCATATGAACTCAACATCTTTTCCTAGGAGGCCAAACAAAGGAGAGGCTAACTTGTTGAAGTCTTTAATGAATCTCCTGTAATATCCAGCTAAGCCTAGGAAGCTTTTGACATCTCTCACCTCTAGAGGAGGTGGGACCCTTTGGATGATGGCAATTTTGTTGGGGTCCACCTGCAATCCTTGTTGAGATATTGCATGACCTAGCACAGTCCCTTCAGTCACCAAAAATTCACATTTTTCCAGACTGAGGGACAAGTTCATATAAATACACTTATCTAGAACTTTTCCTAGGTTAGATAATGCTTCCTGAAAGTCAGAGCCATAAGGAGTAAAATCATCCATGTATATTTCTACTGCATCATGAACCAGTTCATAAAATATACTCAATACCGCTCTTTGGGAAGTGGATGGAGCATTGCACAAACCAAAAGGAAGGACCCAGTATGCAAAGGTACCCCAAGGACAAGTGAAAGTGGTCTTATCTTGGTCTTCCGGGCTGATTTGAAACTGATTGTACCCACTAAACCCATCTAGGAAGGAGAAAAACTTTTTCCTTGTCAAACCATATAACACTTGATCTATGAAAGGTAAAGGAAAATGGTCCTTTTTAGTGGCTTTGTTCAATTCCCGATATTCGACACAGGTTCTCCACTTACCATTTTTCTTTGGCACTAGCACCAAAGGAGAGATCCATTCACTATCAGAGATGGGATAGATGAAGCCTGCATCAAGAAATTTCTATAGTTCTTCCTTAACAATATCTTTAAGTGTTGGGTTCATCCTCCTTTGAGATTGCCTAACTAGTTTGCAATCTTCCTTGTTGCATATATGATGAGTACATGCTCAAGGTTGCACTCCCTTCATCTCCTTATAACTCCAGGCAAAGGCATCTAGATGTTTTCTCAATATGCTGCATAGCTCCTTCTCCTGGGAAGTAGATAGGGATGGATTGATTTTCAATGTTCTTTCTAGGCCAAACTCTATATTTTTAACACGGAGAGAAGTGGGGTCGGCCACACAGAGATCAGTTGAGGGGTTGTTTGGGTTTCTCTTACTATGTCTTCTAATGGTGATACACTGGGAGGTGGATTCTGAATCAAATTTTCAATCATATCATCCTCATCTTGTGGTTTTCCCCCCATGGCAATTTCTAATGTACAAAGTGGTGCAGAATAAACTTCATCCTCATCCTCCTCCTCCAACTAGAGAGGTAGATCATGTTCTAGCAAGGGTTGGGTAGGAGGATATAGGATTAACTGCTTGGACATGTGCCTGTTCTTTATGGTCATGTTCCCAGATCAGCAGCTGATGTAGGCATCGACTGTAGCCAACCAGGGCCTTCCCAAAATGAGAGGATAACCAGTAATCTTTGACTTTGGCAGGAGAACTAAGAAATCAGCAGGGTACTCCCAAGAATCAATGGAGACCATCACATCTTCCACAATCCCCTCAGGGGTCACTGTGGAGCGGTCTGCTAGCTGCAGCACTATCGTGGTCTTCCTAAAGGAGCCTTGGAGGTTAAGTTTGAGCGTTATGTCCTTTGTCATCACATTAATGACAGCTCCCAGATCAATCAAGGTATGTGGGACCATTGTGCCATTGATGTGGACATCATACTGGGCTTCCAGGGTCCAGATATTTTGGAAAGATTATCTGCCCCAACATCAGCTAAGACAGTTGTCTTATGACATTGATGGTTGGGGCATCTCTCTTGGGCCTTCCTGGATGCCTAAATCACTTCTCTTTGATCAAACTATTGTAGATAGCCACATGTTTTATGGCTTGGAGAAGTGGTATCTTCACATATAAATGTTTCAATTCTCCCAGGAGTTCAGTCTCTTCTGGGGTAGGCTGGATTTTCATGGATAGTCTCTCAGGAAAGGGTGGATTTTCTTTAGGTTCACTTTCCTCTTTATCTTCCTCAACCTCCCTAGGTGGAGGTTGGCTATCTGGGAGAACTTTCCCTAATCGCAAGTTAATTTCTTGAATCTCCACAGCATAAGTTTGGCATGATGGTTCCCCACTATACACTTGCTGAGCCTGCCTATTGTTTGGGTTTAGATTTGGCTGTGCAGGCATCTGGGGTTGCCTTGGTGGAGCAGAAGGTAACGATTGTGGTTGGGCAGGTGGTGGAGGCAGAAGAGCGGGAAGAGAGTTCTACTGGGGCCTCCAACCTTGATGAGATACATTCCACTGAGGTTGCGGCTGTGCATAGGATTGAAATGAATGGGTGGCTAGTTGGGCATGATATTGAGATGTGAAGGACCAAGGAGGAGGCGTGGAATAGGAAGGATGAGCAGGGGACCCCCAAGAAGGTATGGAGGTGACCTAGTTGGGGTTGTAGTATGCCTGAGATGTCCCTTGCATCCCCTGATGGTATGGTCTAGGTCCATGTGGCCTCCTTTGGTTTATGTAATAGATCTATTCAGTGACTCCTTCGGACCCTTGGTATATAACTTTTAGTTTGGGCAAGGAAGGGCACTTATCTGTAGAATGATATTCTTCACAAACTGAACAAACCTCTATAGAGTTCAATGGGCATTCATTCCTAGGATGCCTCCTGGTGCATCTAGGGAAAAAAATGGCCAAAGCTCTCTCTGCTTCCTCTTGTTTTCTTTTGATATGTAAGGTATCCATTTGCATGGCAAGAGTTTGCAGCATCTCATTCTTGAAGTCTTCCAGCATGTTTCCAGTTTCACCTTTAATGGATGAATTGGAAGAGGAGGTACTGGTTATGGGTTGACTCCCCCTACCTTTCTTTCTGGCTGCTCTAGAATGGTTTCTAAAAACAGTCTTTATGTCCTCATAGGATAGTTGGTAGATGTCTCCCCCAGCCAGTAGATGGAGGGTGTCTAAAAGGTCTTCCCAAATTCCCCTGAGCAGGACCAACTTCAGAGACTCAGGGTCAAGTGTACACCTGGCCCTTTTGTAACTGAGCTGGAACCTCTCTTCATAGTCTTCCAGGGACTCATCACTTCCTATGGTCATTCGGAAGATTTCTTCTTTAGTATCTTTTGACCTACAATAGTCTCGATACTTGTTGTTAAAGACCTACTGCATCTGAGCCCAAGTTGTGATGCTATTGCCAGGTAATCCCATGAACCAGTAGTGTTGCGTCCTTGAGAGTAGAAGGGAACAATTTCAACTTTTGCTCGTCTTCTGCATAGTCATAAGTTCGAAAGATGACAACAAACTCGAACAAGAAGGTGTCAGGATCTTTTGTAGTTAGACCATGGAAGTGAGATAGGGTTGAAGGACTTATATTCTTCATTTTGGTGTCCCCATTGGTCTGCCGAATGGGGAAGGTACCCTCTATTCTCTCTCCATTTCCCCTAACACTTCTGTTTTCAGCCATAATTGGCTCCAGAGGAATATTTTCTTCTTCTTCTTCCCCTATAGGTTCTTCAAATATCTCTAGATGTTCACCTAAGGGTTCTTCTTGATTGTAGCCACCGAAGAAGAGAGAAGGTTGGTTGTGTGAAGCAGTGGGGGTGTTGGGCAAAATTTTTCCTAATTCATCTCTATTCCTATGAGGCATGAAAGGAAATATTTTTGGTTGGTTTTTTGTTTTTTCCCCACACTGAAAGTACTTGCAGAAACTGAAATTGTGATTGAACAAAACAAATTGAAACTAGCTGAAATGAACTTGCTAAATGGAAATTTACAGCATTGAAAAGGAAAGCAAGGAAATGCAGAACTGAAAGAAAATGAATGACTAGTCTACTTTTGCTTAAATAAACTATTAGCAGAATGTTGCAATAGGAAATAGAAGAAAGTAGTAATCATAGAATACTCTAACGCTTCCCCGGAAATGGCGCCAAAAAGTGGTGAGAGCCAGTATTGCAACAAGAATGTTGCAACTCCTGGGCTACCAACTTTACTTTTATCAACCCAGTAGTTCGTAACAAACTTGGAAGCGTCGGTGCTATATGCACAAGTACTAGTTCTCACTGCAAGTTGTCACTTGGTCAGCCGGCGCGAGATCACTAGGAGCTTAAGCCAACTTATATAGATTTTAGAAGAAGCTCTATGTGTGATGAAAGGAAGGAAAGATTACTCTACAGATGCTATTCTAACTGCAGAAAGGAGAAAGACTGGAATGTAAAGCAAAACCTAGTAAACCCTAATTAACAAGCTAATTCTACTTTTGCCAAAAACAATATGAAAACCATGAAAGAAATGTCATTACCTACTCAAGGAAGTAAACAACACCTAACCATGCTATTTCTGGAAGTAAATAAGCAAAAAACATATTTTTGGATTTTTATGTGTTTTTATGTGAATTTAACATGCATCTAATTTATTATGTGTGAGTGTGGCAGCGAACAGGTGGCGTTAGAGGGCAGTTTTGGAGCTTGGGAGGATGTAGGATGGTGTGGATGGGTCGTAAGAGGTCTTAGGTGGCCTTCTGGAGGCTTTTACCACACTCAGCCTTCAAAATAAAGCCTATAGGAAAAACTACAGGAGGACACAGGAAAACTACAGGAGGAAAACAGAGAAACTATAGGAGGCCTACAGGAGGAGGCCGAGAGCAATTTTCGTTGTTTTGAGGGTGTGAGAGTGGGTGGAAAAGGTGGATGAAGGTTGGAATGAGGTGTTAGGGTGCCTAAAGTCTACCATGAATCACCAGGAGAGAGAAAGATGATTGGGTTTGCTCAAGGAGAGAGGAAGAAGTTCTATGAAAAATGAAGGAAACTAGGGCAGAATTGAGGTGAGGTTTGGGAGACCTATAGGGCATGGATCAGATGGAGGGTGTGATTGCTGGTAATCTGGCCTACTGTTGGAAGATATCTGCTACATAGAAACTGACATTCAACTAAGAAAATCAAGCAACCAATGAAATGAGTGCATCCTAGGAAAAATAAAGTTTTGCATTAAAATGGCCTAAACTATGAAGTATAGAAGGAAATGTTGGGAAACGCTGTAAGAAAGGAAAGCATGCAAAAGGACTATTGCAAATTAGGAAGTGAACATGATAAAGAAGATCTAAAGCAAAGAAAAATTTGACTATCAACCTACTAGAGAGCTGCAAACATTAGAAGTCCTCGGAATGAGGAAAATCTGTGTTTTTGGGGCAGCAAGAGAGTCTTTGCCTCAAATCATGGTCCCAGAGGGAGGAACAGAAGCCAATGCACTATTGCTAGCCTTTTGAATCTTCTCTGATCACTACTTAACCTGCTACAGAAAGCACAAATGGAAGCAAGCTACTAAATCATCAAAAGCAACCTATTCTTAACCATAAGAGAAATACATCTAACAGCAAACTAATCTACAAACTGAAGTAAAGCATACAAATACAAGTAAAGAGAAGCTTGGCTACTTGGATTGGGCCCTAACCCAAGAGCTTCAACCCTCTGTGGTAACTCAGTACTAGCTCAAATGTTAGATGATACAAAAATACAATATTATCATAGGTTATAAAATTAGAATAAAATAATTATTAATATAAGATATTAAATTAATAATTATTATTCTAGAATGTTTAATTATTTAGAATTAGTATATTGTTGTAACTAGATATGACTCTCCAAATGTGTTGTAACTTAGGCTCTATTTTAGGAGATTTGTTAGCTAGTTGGTTTGAATAGCATTTATTGTAAATGGACACTTGTTATTTAATAAGTGATCCATAATTAGAGGTAGTTAGGACATGGAGCTTATAAATAGCTCATTGGAAGAGTGTTTGGATGTTCGGGTGTAAACTCTTGCAAAATCAAATTATGTAATTATTTTTTCTGATTAATAAAATTACGTGTCTGACCACACTTCTGCCATTATTAAAAAGGATTCCATCTTCATTATCAAATAATAGCAAGATTACATAAAATTGTCATAAAATAGTAAGCTCGAAATTTGAGTAGAGTTTACACAAGAAAAAAGAAATCGAACCTAGTGAGGCCCTAAGCCTCTCTAATTATACATCTGAATCTACCAACAACTTCCTTAAAATCAGGGAGCTTGGCTCCCAAAACTCGAGATAATTATCAATCATCTTCCACTTGCTTGGTTGCTTGTACTCCGAGTTGAATGAAGGGGAATTCGAAGTGAGGAGCAATAAATGAGGGGATTCCCTCCTATAAGTCCTCTCCTCTATCTCCTTTGAGTTATTACTGCAGTTTGACCACTAGATCCTTGACTTTGACCTTGAAATCCATCAATAATTTGCATTAAATACATGTTAGACCACATGGCATAATAGCTAACTCAACTCACCCTATAAGCATAAATATAATCAGAAAATCATACAATAAGCTAAGAGAATGGTTGATTTGACTAGGTTAGGAGGTAAAATGAGCCCATATAATTACCCATTTATGAGGCTCATCATCCAGCGAGAAACACTTTGCATTCAGAGAATTTATGTGTTGTGTTGTCTGTTGCATATGAACCGTGAGTTCTTTGAGGAACTTCTCACAAGCCCTACATTTGATCAGTACCCCGAGTTGTTTGGTGTGGAGCCTGATTATCTTTTGTATTCAAAGGTTTCAGCCAGATGTATACCCCAGGAAGACTGTACACCCCTCCACGTGGGGGGGTGCGGGGGGGAGTTGTCCCCCCTGCGGGGGTCCTGGGGGGGCTAATCCCCCCTGGCTGGGGGGTCCGGGGACCAGCAGTCCCCCGATGGGGGTTTGGGGGCAGCGCCCACGAAGCTAAAAAATAGATGTAAAATTGCCTTGTAAAAGTCTAGTAATTTCTAGTCAATATGGTAGAAGTTATGTTTAATTTAGGGTTTTTTGCCCTAGAAGGCATCCCCTCACTATATATGAGGGAATTGTATTGCGTCTATGCATATCTGTATTCTGAGTGAGGAAGAGAGAGGAGATTGAGAGCAAAGAGGTGTTACAGCGGATCTTTTGTAGGTTGTATCTCTTCAGTTTGCTAGATAATATAAAAGGAAGGACTGATTGTTTCTCCGTGGACGTAGCCCAAACTGGGTGAACCATGTATATCTGTGTCTCTCTTGTTTTATGCGTTTTCTGTGTTTATATTTCTACAATATTTTATGTGTTCCATTACTCCATAATATATAATTTTCTAACATGAGTCAGATAGAAATCTTATTCACAATATCATGTTAGTACCAAGTCTAGCAGAAACCGCTAGTATTGGGGGAGCTATTTCCTCTGAGGGAGTTGCTCTAGAAGTGATGAGTATGGAGGTTCCAGCAGTAGTGCCTGTGGCACCAAGGTCGCCCAGGCCGAAGCCTATGCCAACGAGAGAGGTCCCTAAGCTGAAGAAGGATAAACAAAAGAAGTCGATGTCGGTGCATGAGTCACTGTGGAAGCATGCCGCTACATAGGCTCAGAGAAAAGAAAAGTTGAGCGCGAAGGAAAAGGGGAAGGTGGTAGATATGGAAGATGAGGAAGGCATGGAAGATATCAACATTGAGGGGGTGGTCCCTATTTGTAAGCTACCGGAGTATAACCCTCCACGCAAGGGCAAGGTGAAGGTCCCAAAGGACCTAGATGCAGGACAGTTCCTCCTCAACACACCCCTATTGCCAGAGAACATCACCTTTGAAGGTCCGCGATTAGCGTGGATTCCACACTTGAAGCTAGAAGACTATGATTTAGCGGACCACGAGCAGTTCCCCCACCTAGATACCAACACCTTCATGTAGAGGGTATTCTACAAGGAGTCTGGTGTCATCATGTTGGAGCCTGTGGTATGGATTCGCGGAGTGAACAAGTCAGGGTTTTTGAACCTCTTGTGGGTGTCACACTTCCATTGGTTAAATATCAACCTGATTGTAATTAATTAGTTGCTATGTCTGGTGCATGATGGGCGCTTATGGTTAAATGCATTGTTCCCTGTCAACGATATGTTGAACCATCGGATCATGCTATTGCCCCATTCAGGACTGAATTCGGCCAAGCCATTTGGCGAAAAGATGAGCGAGCACGACCTCGCTAAGAAGATGAAGGATAAGTTTAAACTTGTCAAAAATCTGCACAGATACTTAATTACTTCCATCACTGACCTTGCGGTCAAGATTGCCATGCAGATTCTGGCTGGAAAATTTATGAGAAAGTTTCGCACGGATGAGGTGCCGGCACCAGTGGTTTCGTTGGCATCTCAGTGCACGGAGGGCATACAGTTCAAATGGGCGCGCTACCTATGTAGTGAGTTCCTCGTGAACTGGAGAGAGGTGCAGAATGACAGTAAGACGTTCCACTATTCATGGTTGTTTCTCTCGATAGTGCTCATTGCATGGGATTTACCAGAGGATAGCCAATTTCGTCTAGTGGAGAAGGACTTACCAGAAGCTGCTAAGTTTTCATCTCTCTGGGCCACAAAAGATGTTGCACGGGTCACAGAGAGCAATGTCTTTTGGGTATTGATGGAGGCGAGAATTCGCATGGCCATCAACCAAAAGTCGTAGTTGCCACTAACCATGTTTGAGCAACTTTCGGGGTACGCGGAGTTTAAAGCGGACTTCCACCATGTCTACATCTGGGTGCGAAAGGACCCCGAGCAGAAATGGTTCGACCTACCATACCTTTCTACGGATGACACTATTGAAGAGGTCAGCAAGTGTTGGACAACAAAGTGGAATTCTCCTTCTAACCTAACCATAGGAACTAGAAAGTCCGCAAAGAAGAAGAAAAAGGAAGTGCCACGTAGAAGGTTCAGGAGCTGGCTGAGAGGAGGAAGAAAGAGGCTGAGGAAAAGGCCCGAGTAGAAGTGGAGCGCACCTCGAAAGAACAAAAAGAGCAGGAAGAGCGCGGCTTCGAAAGAAGTCAAAAGTCTCCTTCGCCCCAAATGGAGGAGGAAGAATGGTAAGAGAAAGGCAGTGGAGATTAGCATGAGAGCACTCCCTTCCGAGTGTAGCGGTATAGGGGGTAGGAAAAGGAAGGACAGCGAAAGAAGACGAAATCCACCAAGTCATCACTAGATCCGATTACTTTGACAGATGGTGACTTGGCTGAAATTGGCGCCAAGGTGAGGGATATAATAGCAGAACTCCTGCATTAGTTTGAGTAGTAGCAAAAGAAGACACTGAGCACTATCCATATGGGTTTTCATGAGCTGCAGATCCAAATGACTAGACTCCAGGCAGGTGTAGGGCAGAGTAGCGATGCGTCAACCATTTTGGCACCAGGGACCACTCAAGCAATAGAGATGGTTCGGTCATTGAACCTTCAGGCAGTCGTGCTTCCTGATGGAGCTTTGAGCATAGAGGCAGTCGCTAACAAGGCTATTGTTATCTCCTTGAAGAATATTGGCCTCAATCTGGTCATGCTCCCTAGCAAGTTTCTTCACACACTGCAAGCAGGTGTGATAGCAGAAGTTAAGGGCTGGGAACAACATGTGCTGAGCATGATTAGTGAGTACAAAGTCAATAACGAATAGATGTTCGTGGAGAAATTAGCAACATTGGAATCATGGAAGAAATTTTAGGTGCAAAATGAACAAACTGCATCTGTGGTGGCCGAGGCATGTAGAACAATCCTTGAACTGCATATCCTGGAGGAAGCGTCGTTGGAGGCGAAGATCAAGAAGTTGGTTGCAGGTGTGCATGATGTGAAGACGGAAGTGGCCAAGGTTCAGTTTGAACTGAACCTAAAAATTACAGAGTTAGAGTTGAAGTCACAGCCTTCAACTCCGCCAGAGGTCAGAGAACAACACGAAGCCACTGTGAAGGATGGAGTTGCAGTAGTGGATGCCATGGTGGTGGATTGCACCGCGCTTTTCAAGCAATCCATGGAGGTAGTCATGATGTTGTAGGAAGATCCTAACCTGCAGAGATTAAACACAAAATCCCATGAATTGCATTAGCAGTATGATGAAGCGAGAGAAATGGCGTGCATTGTCGCTATAGCACAGCAATTGGCCAAGCTGCATGAGGCAAAATAGTTGCTTGAACAGATGGAAGAAGCGTAGAGGAAAGAGGCGATTCTCAAGGCTAGATTGGGGCCTTGGCTGGATGAGGCCTACATTATCTCTGCCACCATTGAGGAGAAGTTGGCAAGCCTATCAAGAACATAGTTGAAGATCAAGGAAGACAGTGTAGGACCAACAACAGAGCAGCTGGCGGAGCAGATCAAACAGGTAGCCATGCAGAGCGCGGCTAAGGTAGCAGTGGCGCAAGTAGAGTTGGGAGGTCTCCACAGTAAGATATCCGCACCAGCAAAGTGACTCGAGGGCGAGTCACGATATTGGGGGCCTCTTGGGATAAGGTACCCTAGGGTCAATTTTGGGGCAAAAGCCCAAGTTTTGGGGCAAAAAGCCCAAGTTTTGTTGTATAAAATGTGAAGTCTCCACAATTTGTGGTCACGGAACGTGTAGATAGTAAAGTGTCATAAAGGGTTTTACCCTTCTTTTATGTAAATTTTGTCAGCTTGTATAGACCTACCCATGGTCCATGGACCATGAGATTGTATAAGTAAGAGAGTCTTAGAGAGTCTAAGGCATAAAAAAGTAATGATGAAGAGGAATGTAATGGGTCAGTAGGTAGAAAAGTGAAGAAGTGTTAAAGTAAAAGAGAGGCTTTGCAGCTGTGTACGCAGAGGCCTAGAGTAGAGTGCGTAGTTGAGTGCACGAACCCCTGCAGTTGAGTGCGCAAGGAAGTCTTGAGTCTATAAGAAGAACTGAAGTATTAATAAAGAGATTATTCTAGAAATTCCTGTGTTTGTCTATTTCCTTCTGTTATGAATGAATGCGCTATTATGTTATGATGAATGATGGGTTTATGAATTAATATTGTATTGATGTGCAATTTTACATGATTTATATTGTCATATGAACACAAGTAATAGAACTGTTTATGCGAAGAATATCTTGTTGTATGTTAACATTATCGAATGATTAAACCAATCTGGGTAAATACGGGATTAAGGGTAATCACAGAGGCACTTAAGTGGTTGATTCACCTATTTAAGGTCTTCGAAAGATGGTCGAGAACGTTCACAGAGGTATAGAATCCAATTAAGGGAATCTATATCGATAAGCCCTAAAGGCTTATTGATCTGCACAAAGGCAGGTTTAGGGCATAAAATGACATTACACTAATCTCTGGGTCCAGAAACTTGGTTCCAACATTCCCTATACTGCTTCAGGTGAGACTTCAATCCGTGCACCATGTATTGATACCGAAAGGGCTAGTAGTGTAGGGATTTGTTTAGAAAAGCTAACTCTGAACCTGGGTCAGGACCCACTAAGCCAACATGGACAACTTTGGGAGATACTTAAGTGGCTACCCAAAGGCAACGCATATTCTTCCAGAAACCAATCTGGAAGAACCACACCTTTTAAGTTACAAGTTAACTTTGTGATCCCCATATTTGAAGGTCAAATAGATGTGAACGTCGTTGATAAATGGTTAAATATGCTAGAAGGAATTTTTTTGTTCATGATTTTTCGAGTCGGGAAAAGTTTACTTTCACACTTCTCAAAGTCGCCCCCCATGTCAAGGACTAGCGGGAAACCTACTTTGAGAAGAAGGATTAAAGTACACCCTCATTATTTTCAGTCGCACCAACCTAGAATTATTTCTAGGATGCCATCAAGGAGTAGTACTACCCTGTCGATAGCTATGAGGATAAAGTGGACCAAGTTACAGTAGGGAAGGGACCAAGATGTGCCAGAGTCTACCAATGTTTTTCATACCCTTCGTACAAAGTTGGGTATCAAGGATTCTGGGCGACATTTGGTACTCAAGTATTGCGGTTGTCTACATAACTGGCCAAGTTGCATGAGGAAAAACAGTTGCTTGAACAGGTGGAAGCAACATAGAGGAAAGAGGCGGTCCTCAAGACCAGATTGGGGCCTTGGCTAGATGAGGCCTACATTATCTCCACCACCATTGAGGAGAAGTTGGAAAGCCTACAGATAACACAGCAGAAGATCAAGGAAGACAGTGCAGGACCAACAATAGAGCAGTTGGTGGAGCAGATCAAACAGGCAGCCACGCAGAGTACGGTTGATGTAGCAGTGGCACAAGTAGAGTTGGGAGGTGTCCGCAGTAATATCTTTGTGCCAGTAGAGTGACTTGAGGTCGAGTCACGATATTTGTGTTGGGGGCCTATTGGGACAAGGTCCTCTAGGGTCAACTTTGGGGCAAAAGCCCAAGTTTTGGGGAAAAAAGCCCAAGTTTTGTTGTAAAGAATGTAAAGTCTCCGCAAGTTGTGGTCGCAAAGTGCATAGATAGTAAAGTTTCATCAAGGGTTTTACCCTTATTTTATGTAAGTTGTGTTGGATTTTATAGATCTACCCATAGTCCATGGACCATGGGGTTGTATAGGTAGGAGAGTCTTATAGAGTCTAAGGGAAAAAGAAGAAGTGATGATGAAGATGAATGTAATGGGTCAGTAGAAGAAAGAGCGAAGAAGACTTAGAGTAGAAGAGAGGCTATGCATTTGTGTGCGCAGAGGCCTAGAGTAGAGTCTACAGCTAAGTATGCAGACCCTTGCAGCTGAGTGTGTAAGGAAGGCTTGAGTCTGTAAGCAAAACTAAAGTATTAGTAAAGATATTATTCCAGAAATTCTTGTGTTTGTCTATTTCCTTCTGTTATGAATGAATTCTCTATTATGTTATGATAAATGATGGGTTTATGAATTAATACTGTATTGATGCGCGATTTTACATGATTTATATTGTCATATGAACGCAAGTAATAGTAACTGTTTAAAAGAATAATATCTCGTTTCATGCTAAATTTATCGAACGATTAAATCGATCTAGGTAAATACGGGATTAAGGGTAATCAAAGAGGCGCGTAAGTGGTTGATTCACATGTTTAGGGTCCGCAAAAGATGGTTGAGAACATTCGTGAAGATATAGAATCTGATTAAGGGAAGTTATATCGATAAGCCCTAAAGTCTTATCGATCTGTGCGATGGCAGGTTTAGGGCATAAAACGACATTACACTAATATTTGGGTGCAATTTCAAACCGCGCACCGCAGATTGATGCCAAAAGGGCCGGTAGTGTAGGGATTTTTTTGGCAAAACTAACTCTGAACCTGGGTCAGGATCCACTATGCCAACATGGACAACTTTGCAACATACTTAAGCAGCTACCCAAAGGCAACGTATATTCTTCCAGCAACCACTCTGGAAGCACCACACCTTTTAAGGTAAAAGTTAACTTTGTGATCCACATATTTGAAGGTTAGATAGATGCAAGCATCGTAGATAAATGGTTAAATATGCTAGAAGGATATTTTTTTGTTCATGATTTTTCCAGTCGGGAAAAGATTACTTTCGCACTTCTCAAAGTCACCCCCCACGTCAAGGACTAGTGGGAAACCTGCTTTGAGAAGAAGGATCAAAGTACACCCTCACTATTTTCAGTCTCACCCACCTAGAATTATTTCCAGGATGCCATCAAGGAGCAGTACTACCCTATTGAGAGCTATGAGGATAAATACATAAAGTGGACCATGTTGCAGTAGCAAAGGGACCAAGATGTGCCGAATTCTACCAATTTTTTCATACCCTTTGTACAAAGTTGGGTATCAAGGATTTTGGGCGACATTTGGTACTCAAGTATTGCGGTTTTCTACATAACTACATCCAAGAAGAGATGGAGTTCCTAGACATCTCCTCGCTCAGCATGGCGTACCGATATGCTGTCAATATTGAGCAGAAGTTTAAACAGAAGAAGTGAGGCTTTGAATCTATGAATTTGAAGCAAGGGAAAGGCACCCCCAAACTTCAAAGCAAAGGACAAAGTCAAGGTGGAGCAACCTAAGGCAACCCACCAAAGCCGCAATCAAAGAAAAATATCATGAAGACAAACAAGGACATGGGAAAATGGTGTGAGTTCCATAAGAGCTCCACTCACAACATAAGTGAGTGTCGGGCCAACCAGTCATTGGTGGATGAGTTGAAGGCTTCTGAATCAGATGCATGTTCTCACTCTGTGTCATAACTCGACAAGAGGAATGAAAAAAGGAAGCAGGTCATTGATGCAGAGCCCAGTGCTATCGTAGCCACTACCAAGATCCAGAAGAATGAACCTGATGATCTAGAGGAGGGGGAATGCCTCTTCCACTCACAGATGTGGGTGAAGGGTTCTCCGTTGTAGTTCATTGTCCACAGCGGGAGCCAAAAGAACCTCATTTCAATAGAGATTCTGAGGTGGCTAGGCCTACCAACTACAACACATCCGTAGTTGTACACCATTGGATGGCTTCACCAAGGATGATATCTCTGTGTTAGCCAACTGTGTCACCTTCCCTACAACATCAAGCCCTTCACGGATGAGGCACTATGTGATGTAGCTCCTCTTGAAGTTTATTATGTATTATTAGGACAACCATGCATATGGAAGCGACATGTTATATATGAGTCTAGACCTCGCCCTATGATTATTAATTTGGGAAATAAATTGTATAGAATATCAGAGGTAGCCTCGCCTACCGCCATCTCTTTGATCTCTATAAAGAAATGCAATAAGATCATTTCATAAACCAAGAAATTTGTTTTCCTTTTGATTCACCCTTGAGACAAGAAGAATATTGTGGTTGTGGCTTCCAGACAGGGCTCCTCCACACATCAACATCATATCGACAAGAACTCTATCGATGTGACCCCTATCAATGCTCTATTCTATAGAACAATGAGATCAATAGGAATATTCAAGAGTTGTTGCAGAAAAGGCACATCAGGCCAAGCTCATCACCCTGTGGGAGCCTGATTGTATTGGTACAGAAGAAGGATGGGAACTGGAGACTATGTATCGACTATAGGGTGTTGAACAAGATCATTGTCCAGAATAGGTACCCAATCCCATGGATTGATGACCCTCTGGACCAAATCAAGGGGGCCAAATACTTGAGAGATATTAACTTGAAGTCTGGTTATCACCAGGTGCCTATCGAACCCTTTGATGTGTGGAAGACTCTTCAAATCCAAGGAGGTCCTTTTCGAATGGTCGGTCATGCCTTTCAGATTGACGAATGCCCCTGCAACCTTCATGATATTGTTGGAAAAAATCTTGCGACCCTTCACTAATGCATTTGTGGTGGTGTACTTAGATGACATCTTGATATTCATCTAGAGTTAGGAAGAGCACCTCCACCATATTTGACAGATTCCTCTGAGTATTCCATTGGTGCAATTCTTACTCAGCATGGGATGTCTAGTCAATTTAACATCTTAAATTGCTCTACATAAATTATCAATCCAGGTATCGTAAATTGATGAAGTGTAGTGCACCATACGTGCTTAGTTAACCTTTTTTCTTACTTCGTTGTTTTATATTTTTTATCTTGTTTTGGGGTTTTGTTCTTGTTGATCTCCTAAAGTGTCTAATGCAAATGGAAATCCTATTCTAAGGTCTTAAGAATACTTTTAAAGGTCAAGTATGGATGTAGATTTCAAGACAAGGTTTATGTCCCTTATGGTAACTTCCAAAACTTAGCACTTCAAAAGATCTCAAAACATGCTATTAATAAAATTAATACTTGAACAAGAATGTAAATATGCAGCTACTTAAATCAAACAAAAGATGAAATATTGATCATGAAATCACTGTCTCTGCTGCCCATCTAATTACAGAAATACAATCTAAACTATTGCACTCAAACAAACCAAAAATTTGAGACTAACGAAAGCAAGATCTATTTACTTCACTTATAATCCGATAGCTCGCCAAGTAGCTTTTCGAGGTTAAACCATGGCTCTGGAGATAACGTCAAATAACATGAAGAATTGATATCTAAATTACCTACTTGCGGATTAATGAAAGCAAAATCAAATTACTTCACTTATAATCCGATAGCTCGCCAAGTAGCTTTTTGGGGTTAAGCCATGGCTCCGAAGATAATGTCAAATAACATGAAGAACTTGGTATCTAAACTACCTACTTGCAGAATGAAAGTAAAATCAAATCACTTCACTTATAATCTGATAGCTCGCCAAGTAGCTTTTCGGGGTTAAGCCATGGCTCCGGAGATAATGTCAAATAACATGAAGAACTTGATATCTAAACTAGCTAACAACAGCAAATAAATAATACTGAAATCAAAGCATAATTGAAATTGAAAAGCTTAAGAAAAAGTTCAGCAGAGAGGCAAATCTCATGTCACTATTTGATGCAAAAACATGTAAAAAAAAAACTAATCTACAATCAACCGGTTGAACACACTTGCATGAATTAAAATTGCATGAATGGAAACTCTAATCTATCAAACTTGAAAGCAATCAAATGACATAATGAAATGAAAGCAAAATTACAAAATAAAATCTACTCTACCTTACATTCTAATGTGCTCCATGACATCTACTTCACATCTCCTTCCATGTTAAGAACATCAAAGCTTTATTCAAATTCTTCAAAATTACAAAGTACAACAAAGCTCTCTAAAGCTTTCCAAAGCCATCAAAGAAGAACTACAAACTCCAAGCTAAAGAACTAAAAATCCAAGCTAAGACTAACAAATGAAGGAGAGAGATCTCCTATTTATACAAAAAGATGAGAAGCCATCTCATTAATGAGAGTCCATGAATCTCTCCCTCTACCTCTAGTGTCCTAATCAAAATAGGAACTGAAAAGACACATGTCTTCTTAGAGTTTCAATACAATTAGGAGATGTGACACATATCCTCATGATCCCATGATTCTTTCCACTCAAATTCGAATTTGGCCTTAGAGTGCCACATAAAGGTCTTCTAGAAGCCTCCTTTTAACCTACACATGTCAACAATCTCAACCCACTTGTTAGGTATAAGCATATGCACATTATTTTCTAATTTTTAACCACAAATTCACTTAAAAAGGCTAAGAATTAATAAAGTTTGGAAAAACATAAATGTGGCCCAATGATAATGAAAGTGGGATGAATGTAGTGACATAGTAGTGAAATGGAGGTGATATAATGGACATAATAGTGAAAATGTAATGGAAATGAATGACATTTTCAAGACCCAACAAGGAAATCTGGTGGGTTACCAAAGTGTGATACTTTTAGAGACATTCTAAAAGTATCCCACTTATGACAAAGAAATGTACTCCATTGTGCAGCAATTCCGTCAATGGATCATTACATTCTAGGGAAGGAAATGGTCACCCACACAAACCACTAACCACTACAGTTCATACAAACACAATGCAATTTGCAGAATGATTGCAATAAAAAATTGTGTTATATGCCATTTTGTCACATATGATCAGTGAGCCTCCTAATGGGATCAATTAACATCATATTCCCCCTTGTCACCATCTTGAACAAAACCTTACGCTTATTTCCTTCATCCCCCAAAGTTTCAGCCCTAAACTACATCATCTGACTCAGTTTGAGGACCAATGCTCCTTGTAAGCCTATTGGGGTGCATTCAACTACATCTCTCTCCATTGTGGCCTGCATTGGTTACTAGCAAGTAGCTCCCCTTTGCACTTGCGTTGGTTCTAGAAATATGGGAGAATGATGGAGATTCTAGAAGCTTCCCCTTCTAGGAGTTTCCAGAAGTGTTTCAACTACTTACCTTGGATAAAACATTTTGATCTTATCCTTCCCTATTTTGGATTTTTCATCACTTATCCTTTGATCCTATCCCTCCATCAAAGGTGGATCTCTTACCCTAGATTGGTAATTGGATAATAAATCCCAACTTACCCTACTTCTCTATATATTCCCAACCTTCTATATGGTTGGGGGTTGGATTTTGGAGAGAAATTATGCCCTTATGTTGTTGTAATGAGTGGTCATCATCTTATGCATTTAGGGTGATTGGAGGTGCATATTGTGATAAGGAAAGGACAAGTCAACAACTTGGAGGAGCTCTTCTACAAGATCAATTGCTACTTATGGTTGTAATATCATTCCATTTATATTAATTCCAAGAATTCATTTCTCTCCTATATGTGATGTTGTTATTTCACTTATTTCAATACCATGTTGATGTTTTGAATGAAGTACTTAGATGATACTACATATATCTCGTGGTTTTTTCGCTTGTGTTATCTGACTGTTCAGGTTATAATTTTGGCATTCAAAGTTGTAATTGGAGCTTCTAGGCTAAAGAAGGAGCGAAGTGTGTGAAGGATTTCAGGTAGGCCTCACTCCATCATCTATTTACTTTAAGGAAAATCATTGGGTTCCTTATCTCTCTATTTTTTTAGGTTATCCACCGACCTAGGGGAGATACTTTTGTCCACAATTGTAAATCATGTATAACAAAATGGTGACTCCATTGGGGAAAGTAGTATTCCCTTGATGGTTTCCTTGTCCATTGTGTTTGAATACCTCCTTGACAAACCTTTGTTGTATTATCCAAACAAGAACAAACCTAGGAAGGGATTTCATTGAGCCTTTTTTGCAATTTTTGTGTCGAAATCCTCTTTCCCAGGCACAATGCAACCCATGTGCCTTTGACAAAGTGTTGCACCTCACCCTGGCCCACTCTGCACCAGCGTTGAAATGCACTGGTGCCTCTTCTGCACCAATGTTGGCCCCTATTTTTGCATGATTTTTCCTTGGTTCTTGAACCTCTCTTTGGTCAGCCTACTTCCACCTAAACTTTAGTGAGTCTTTAATGTCTTATGGTCTCTCTAAAGCCTTCTTTTGGTTTACATTTGGCTTTTTTGTCTTTGGTAAGCATTGGTTCTTATTTTTATTTGTTCTTATCTTTTGGTCGCTTGCAAACTGATTTCGTTTTATTTTTGGTCGCTTGGATGCATTGTTGTTCTAGTCCTCATTCTGAAAAGTGTAAATGAATCAGTAGTTGAACATTTGTATCTTAGTTTTGTCATTTCGAAAATTAAGTGTGGTGAAAAGAAAAAGAATTGCATCGGAATTTAGGGTTTTGTATGTGCATTAGCAGAGGAACAATTGCATTGGAAAAGAAATTGTATCTTCCATATTTTATGTTGCATCTTGATTGTTTCTTCCCTTCCTTAGCTAGATTTTCATTGAAGGAGAAAGGATTTCTATTCTCTCATGCTAGATTTTCATTTTAGGATATTCAGGTGACATTCGTGGTGAGCCCCAAAATTGAAACATAATCAAACATAAACAATAAAATTTATTGAGTCAACCTAAGGAGAATTTGTAACATTAACACAAACATTTATAGGTCTAGGCTAGAGACGTTTTCCGGCGTCACTAAATGTAGGAGTTGTCGTTGTTTTCCAGCATTGCATCCCGGGGGTGAAATCTCATTCCACGTATGTGAGTGTATATGATCATACTCCACGTATATTTGGGTATATTGGTGGATCTCCACGCATGTAAAGTATATGGGAATGCTCTCATCGAATGGTTACACATTAGACAACACTACTACGGACTACACTCCCACGTATCGTTGTGTATATTTTGGGAGTCCCTAATAGGTTGCTATCCATCCATATGTAACTGTGTCTTCCACCTTGTATACTATGATAAACCAAACACAATATTTGGGGAGATTGGCTACCGTACGTTAATTCCTTGGTTTGCCAAGGTGTATATTGCAGTTCACGGTTGCTTGGTAATCCTTTATGCCTAGATTACCCTATTTTTTATTTATTTCTTTTTGTGTTGGTAAAATTTATTATCCAACGTGGAAGAACAAAATCCCCCTCCCCATCGTTTACATAGAATGAAAAATAAGTATACTGTTCCTTCAGAGGCAACTCCTAACCATCGTCTAAGGCATGGGAAAATGAAAACTACCAAATCAGGAACATCGAGAACTACTTTTGGCCCTCCTCCCGATATCTAGCATCCATAATGATTTGTCCCTTTGAATTATGAACCTGATATCACATCTATTCCTTTTAGTGACATTGAAACAATTGAAACAGAAGTCCCTGAGACTTTGTTACCTGAGGACATTGAATTTGATCTCCCTAGGTTAGTAACTTTGTTTCCTGAGGTTATTGAACCTGAGGAGCCTCATCCATATTCACCTGATTCTTTGGGAGCTTCCTCCTCTCTTCCTTTGTCTTAGACAGAACCAATATATCTTGGGCTTGACGGTGAACCTTTTCCACACGGAATTTTGATTATTGAAGATATCCCTTAAGAATTTCCTTGTCCTTTTACTCTCGTTCATTGGGAAGGACTTCATTTTTATCAACCCAATCCTCTTCTATCTCTTCAGCCTCTAACACAATCTCTTTTAACTGATTCTTTGGGCCTACCCGTGGATCTCTCACAGAAATATTCATTGGGATTATTAACCATGATTGGAACTTATTCAAACTCCCATCCTGTGTCCACCACTATGATTGAGACATCAAGTTTCGCTTCCATATCAATATTTGGAACTTCACCAGAAACTCATTTATATGGTGGCCCATCCATCCTGCCTGGCTATCAGTCATTATCTGGTACCTTTTCTAGTGTGGCTTTCAGTCCTTGGACCTCTCCCATGTCATCCAATTCAGGAATAATGTCTGGTACTTCTCTTATGAATTCCACACAGTTTTCTCCTCTTCCTCCATACACACCCACAATAGAGTAATAGGCTGGCCCTTATATCAGTGGGAACAGCTGCCCTCAACAACCCAACCCTCCTTATGTTTGGTACCCTCCATTTGGATCGTAGTTGCCTCCATCATCCTCTCCTCCCATGGCAGGGGGGAAACCTATTGCCACATATATGTCAATATTCTAATCCTCCTAATTATAGTCCTCCTTATCCTGGAATGGCTTCTAGTGTTTGGCAACCTACTTTACCCATTCAACCTGGCTCATTTTGGGATCAATTGTTGAATCCTAAAACTATACCCTCTTCGTCACAAATTCCTACCTATCCATCAGCACCTCAACAAGATCAAATACATGCAAGCCAACTTTACATCCCATTCCAATGGTGTTTTGTTCTCCCCAGATCCTGATTAGTCAACCAGTAAAAGGTCCCTCACCTTCTCAATTGCTTGCACAAAGTACTCCTCAAGTTTCGGTAGGTAAAATTATTTAAAATCTGGCATAGTCTCAATAAAACTCGTACCAGGAGTAAATGCAAACCTATTAGGAAATAGTATGGATCACATCAAGTGCCTTTTCAAGGCTAGCAAATCCAAACCCAACCATTCCAACATATTTATCACCATCTTGGGGTAGGGAAGCAAACTCACTTGTATATTGGCTATCAAAATCCTCCATATTCTGGTAAACAGGTTCTTTATTATCATAACCCTCCTTACCCAGGAATGCAAGTGCATGTTTCCCAAGATGTCCCTTCATATCTAGGTCATCCACCTCCGGACTTTAATCGACATTTTCCTTTCATGGCTACTCTTGAACTACCATATTTAACTCGGCTTACTAATGACCCCATTTCTCATTCGCCATGATGACTGATTTTTCCCACTAAGTTTCCTTCCGATATCCTAAAATACAATGTGAATCCTAGAGAAGACCCGTCGACGCATGTTATGACGTATCATCCATGGTGTTCATCCAATTCACTTAATGATGATTCCATTTGACTCTGTCTTTTCCAATGAACGCTTATGGACATCACAGCTAAATGGTATATTGAGTTACCTAGAGCATCGTTTCACGGCTTCAGCTCTTTAGCCACTACCTTCCTCACACATTTCCAGCTGCCCATCATATACGAAACTGGAAGGAAACTACTGACTCACTTCAAACAATCAGACTCTACTCACATTTCTGATCACATTCATGAGTGGAGGCATCATCGTTGGTTGGTTAAGACTTATGTTCCTAGTTAGTTTTTAGCAGAATGGTTTTTCAAATCTCTGTTAGATCCTGTAATAGAATATATGGCCAAAGGTGGAGTTGTGACTGAAGAGCAAGTTATTTCTCATGCTTAATATTTATATCTGGTTTATATCCTATTGTAGCAGCTACAACCACCCTCCAAAATTTTTCCTTAGCTTCGTTTTGGAGCCTCCCTACCGACCATCCTCAACAGCATGTCTTGCATTGTCAAGCACATCATCTTCAGCTATTTCATGGAGTCTTGTTAGCCGTTGCATGCAAGTTTGTTCCACACCCTTCACAGGCTACGTTCTGGACTTAGTATTAGTTGTTGGTTGAGCATCTCCCTATGGGAATTGTGCAATTCTAGAGGAGAACCAGCCTTCCCTCCAGAGATTGCACAAACCCAACTGGACACCCAGCTGAGCTCCAAAATTGTGCAATTCTTCCTGACATTCTTCCTCTCAAAAATTGCGCAATTCATCCCAGGATAGCTGCTCAACCCATAATTTGCACAATTCTGCGTAGCAGTCACCTACTTATCCCAAAAATTATTTAATCCATCTTGGATACCCAACCCAGCAGCTAATAGAAATTGCACAAATCTAGTCAGGCAGGCTGTTGGGCTAAGAAATTGCGTAATGCAGTAAGACAGGCTTCCTTGAGAAAATTGCCAGGTTTGACACAGGACAGCTACTTGGCTTAGAAATTGTGCAATATAGTCACACAAGAATCCTTGAGAAAATTGCGAGGTCTAACCTAAGACAGATGCTTAGCCCAAAAATTGCACAATCCTGGGAGACAGACACCTGTTCCTCTCAGAAATTGCACAATGCCTCTGAGACAACCATCTCTGCTCAGCCTAGAAACTGCGCAAATTTTAATCCCAGACTCGCAGACCGATGCATATGCCTTTAGGCTGACCGGTTCCCTCCGAGACCAAGAAAATATGATTTGCATGCATGGACTGCTTCTCCCAAGGCAGCATGCAAAGGCATCCCTTGATTCAGTGATCTATTTTTAGTAGCTAGAGGTTACATGCAAGGATCACTTCAAAAACCTCCCACCAGGGGTCGTTTTTCCTACATTTGTGGCATGCGTGTCACACCTTGATTTTATCGAAACTAATCAACCAGACACTGCAAAGCTCATTCCTCACATCTACCTTACAGCTTTGACATCCCACATTGCATCTAGGAGTCGTCGGCACGTTCAGCTTAGTTGTTTTGGGGTATGCCCGCTTTTCATGTCTTGTGTTGTGTTTCTATTGCTTTTTTTTCGCTTCATTTGATTGTTATTTGCTTGATTTCAGTGAGCGATTGCTTTCATTTTGATGTATGTTATCTTGTAGAAGAACAGTTTTAGTTTTCGTTTGCATCTCGTTGTTGTCACATGCATGACACTGTTTTGCATGGAAAATCGTCGTTACGGCGACTCGCTTCACACACATGCATGCTTTCCCATTTTCTAAATCCTTCACTTGTTGTTTGAATGAATGATCATTCACTCTTATTTTCACTCATCTCACCATGCATCCAGACTTCTCATGTTTTCAATCGCCCGTCAGCCAGTCTGGGATGCCTTGGCCCGGACCGTGCCTTCCCGGCTAGAACTGTGCATTTCCGGAAGTGAAGGCTTGGCCTTCCCTCCAGAAATTGCACAATTCTAGCCCAACACTGACCTCCATACTTGCATTTCACAATTCTTGGAGGCAGTGTCCAGTTGGCCCCAGAAACTACGTAATGCAATTTACTGGTTGCATGTCATTGCTAACTGAAATTACGCATTATGCAGTTTCAGTCCTCAACAGGCCAGGATGGACTATGCATTGTGTAGTTCCAACAGTCATTCAACCTCCTGACAGCTCAAACTATGCCTTGCGGAGTTTTGGCAGTCAGTCTCCCATCCTCCTGGTGGAAATTGTGCAACCTTCACAATCAATCACACAAGTATGTTGCAAATCAATCCTCAAGTTTGTTTTAGTTTTCGACTGACAGATTGCTTGCCATGAGTGTTTCTGTGTCTCCAGGCATCATAGGTGTTCATCTATCTCTCAATGGCATAAGTACAATGGCCTTCAGGAGAGCAGAGTCAAAGGACAATGTTGAGAGCACAACAGGGTTTGCAGCCAAGCAAGTGTCTCTGAGCTTGCCTACATATGAAGACATCAAGTTGTTCGTAGACAAGGACATCAAGATAATATGGCAGCAGCATTATAGCAAGCAACACCATCAGAAGCAACAAAATGTAGCACGCATGTACGCAATGAATGCAAGAGGAATGTTGTTCACAACACAAAGGCAAAACAAAGTTGCAAGCTCAAGCAGATCCACTTGTGATGAAAGCAACTTTAGAGACTAAGGCTATGAGGTGATGATGTGACATGAAGACTGCACGAAGGCAGAGAATGGAACAAAGAAGGAATTGCATGTGTTGAAGTAGCAACTCATGGAAGAACAGAAGCTGCATAGACGAGAGAATGAGTTGTAGCAGGAACAGGTACAGTAGGGGGCGCAACATGAGCAGATGGATGAAACTATGCTTGTACAAGTTATAGATCCATCCCAGCATCTGGCACAGAGTGAGAAGGTGAGCAGTATTGTTGATCGCATGCAAGGTAATTCAGCAACATGCATGTCATTGTGAACACGCATGCGATCCCACCCATTTGGCATGCTCACCAAGGCAAAGACAAGAAGCAAGTCCAACTAGAGTTGAACATGTATTTTGACAAGTTGATGCGCACGGCCACCAGCACATGCTTGGAGAGAAGCGTAGACACTATGCATCAACATGTTGCCAGTCTAGTCACACCCAAGATGCCCATGTGCATGCTATCAGAGAAGTTGGACAGAGGAGCCATACCAGTGCACCCAACTGCAATGAAGGTAAGAGTTCACTTCAGCAAGATGTCACCATTGAGCACATGGACACCATCATGAACAACCAATCTTAGCATCATCTCACCACCTTCGACCATCACAAGGATGTCAAAGAGTTGGTTTCACCACAATGGTCTGAGTGTCAGTGATGTCTTGCATGGCTTGCTCAAGCCATTTTGTCTCACAGGGGCACATGTGCATTGTAATGTAACGTCTTATCAAGTGGAAGTTCAAGTGTTGATAGTTGAATGTAACAGTCATAGAGTAGTTGAAGAGTAATGAGGATAGATGAACGGTCTCAAAGAGGAATGTCAAGGGTCACCCCACCCTTTGCTATAAATAGTACCTCATAACTCATTATAAAGGCTTTTGGTTAGCCAAGCTTCCAATAAGACTGTCTTAGAGAGAGCTTGGACAATATTGTAACAAGCCTTGGATTCTCCACTACACAGAGCTAGTATATCTCTTTTGGAGGAGCAGGCGGTTGTGGCTGTAATGTTCCGCTATCTAAACTAGTGGTTGGATATGGATGTATTGTATGACTGGAACTTACACTTCTTAATATAATAGAGCCATCACATTTCATGCATATGTCATATTGTATTCCAGCAATCTGTTTACTCTAAATGATATATGTATCTGTTTTCTTACGCATGCATGTGTAGCTATTTTATGTTTATGTATCTATGAATCTTACTGGAACGTGTTGTTGGTTTAACCATCACTTTGGATTGCTAGCTAACTTGCCTTCCATGTTGTGGTGCATCTTTGCTCTTGTGTTCCCTTCTTATCTCCCTGCTATCACAGGTTTCCAAGGGGCGTGCTCACCTCACCCTCCATGTGTTAGAACTACTCATGCACTTTCCTTGACTTGTTGTATATGTCACACCCTTGCTACCAACAGGGACATCTTACTTGCCTTTGTGCGAAACTATGGTCAAGGTGATACCATACGACCCACTGCTAGGACTCCTACACCAAACAGTCTGAGGTCTAATTGGGAATTCTTACCAAGGAGATCCCCTGACACATTGGCAGGTCCAACACCATCAACATTTTGGCGCTAGAAGGAGGTTCAGATGACAAGCTGAGTCCTCACTTCTATTTTGAATATCTACATATCTATCATAAATAACTACAGAGTTTCTCTTCCAGAGTGTATGTCTTATGGGAATGGCTTCATTATCTTGGAAAATCTCTCGAATAACTTGTCACATAAGACATACGATGGTGGAGTCCATGTAGCCTTGGTTAGGCATGCGGTCAGCAATGTAGGCTCATGCAGAAGACTTGGAATCTTTGAAGAATACATGACCTGTGCATTGTTCCTCTACACGCTTTCAGGGCGCCCAATGCACTGGTGTGCCACGCTACCTGAAAAATATATTCATTCTCTTGCTCATTTGGTCATAGAGATAGACCATTCTTTCAATCACTTTAACTGTAAAGCACTCGATCAAGAAATTTTGAAATTATGAAAAACACCCAATGAATTCATTGAACAATTTTACAAACACTTTTGTAATCTTGCATACTAATTCCCCGAAGATGAAATTGATTGGGAATTTCTTGATGGGAGATTTGAGTATCTTCTTTACATATCTGAAAATCCACAATTCTTGAAATCATTTGAATCCCACTCACCACACTTCGATGATGGAGCTGCGCAATCATAGGAAGGAACAGTTGTTGTCACAAGTGACTATTCGCCTTCACCTCATCAAACAAATCCACCACCACAGTGTGATGTGGGAGATTATGCACACACATTTGTTGAACTGTCACATCCTCCCACCCCACCTACTCTTGATATTTGCGCAGATTTGGTGTGCAATCTTGTTGGTTGTCACGTGGATTCATTCTCTCAACCTCCATCCCCGCATTCTGTTGATCCTTTTGATTGTACTCTCTTGTGCTCTTCCATTCCGGACTCCTCACCTGCTTTGAAGGAGGATCAATTTGTCAACGGAGTTGGTGTTATGCAACCAACCTGCACCATCATTTATGTTGAGTGTGTGTGGGAATCTAAAGAAGAAACTGTCGTGAAGGGTGAGTCCCTTCCAACCGCACCTCATCGGCTTTATCTTGACATCCCTTGTGATTCGACCACTATTGATTTCCCCTGTGAAAACTCATTTCTGGATGTTTCTACTTCCGATCATTCACAGGACATGTCAGATGTCAGTATATCATTACATTGTGGAGAGGACACATCTTCCTCTGAAAATCTATCCAATCTGTCATCTGTCATTTCTGAAAACACAGAGGGTGAACATCCTTTCTTCTCATCTACCCCTCTGCACGATTCATCAAATCATGAGGATGCTGACAAACATCTTGAATTTTCTGATCTTGGTTGTCGTGATCTCTCCACTTCTTCATCCAATCACGGTGTTGATTCAATCGTTATTAATCTGTCTAAGACATTTGTCTACGATGATCTATTTTTCGATGAAGTCAAAACCCCAGAGACTATCGAGGCACTTCAGCCCGAGCTGATGGTTATGTCAGACCCTCATTGTCCTGAGGTTGGTTTCACTTTCAATTAAGAAATTGTTGAAACACGTAAGGCTCCTGACCACTCTCTGCTTTGCATTCAAGATCAATCTAACACTCAGATTTCACTTCCTCCACTCGAACTACACGATCCCATCACTCATGCATTGGAGGAATCTTACACAGCAAGCACACTTGCACAACGTAAGTGGTCTACCTTTCTCACGTTTTCTTGCATGTCATAGTCAAGAGAATGCATACATTCAAAATCTACATGCAGTGTAGCACAACACCATGGCAAGTCCACAGAGTGCATGTCATGCGCTTTCACTCATTTTTGTTTTGAGGATGCTTGTAAGCTCGGAGTGTGTCTGTCTTCATCGTTATATATTTCATGCTTGATGTTTTGCGCAACTGTGATGTTTGTGAACCATGCCTTCACCAACGTGGGTCGACCAATGCACCGGTGGCTACATTGGAAGTATCATTTCACATGAGATGACCCATTCACTGTTAGCTTAGGAGTAGGAGCAATTTTTCTTTGAGTTGTTTTCTTGCATGCATGTTTTCTTCTGTCTTTGTGTGTTTTCTTGCTTGCTTGTTTGTTTTATTACTCGCTTTGCATGCACATTTGCTTCTACTTCTTACTTTGCATTTTGTTTTGTTTGCTTGTTTTCATTCGCAGGTTAGTTTCGCATGGACCGTGTGAAACTCTTGAAACAAACCTGGGTAAAGTACAAGAGGACTTGTACAACTATCAACATTTGGTTATCTATTGTCTAATATCTTATGTAAGAACTTGTTGTCTTCAATCCATGATACATCAATGGAAAACACGTATTATTCGAATTAAACCTTGGTGAAAACCCATCACTCGCACGCTAACTAGTATCACCTACTATAGTCGGTTTTTTTTGGGTTAATCCTTTTCAGCTGAGTCAAGTAGATTAAGGTGAGGGGGGAACCTTAACAAGCATGTCAGAGGTATATATAAACTACTTCTCTGAAGGAACCTCTTCTTCTCTCAATAAGTCGGGATCCCTCTTTCGCCTCTGAAATGAATAAGTGCCATGCATAGTCATGAAAATGAAAAATGAAAAAGTGAAAAATTGAAAAAATTGAAAAATGGATAAGGCGAAAGAAGAGAAAGGTTTCCTGTGAAGAGAGGTGATGCAAGTAAATCTACCGAGGTACTGACTAGGCTTGGTGGCAGCAGAGTGGTGCTTGTCTTCCTGCGTGACTCCGTCGGGATACTGTCCAAGCCTATTGGTAGCAGAGCAACACCAGATATTAAACTAAAAATCTGGAAACTATAATGCTTGTGCTGTTAGAAAAATATTATATATGACAGAGAAATGCAAGACATATAATATGCGGAAAAACACAAACACTTAAAACCATAGGGACACAAATATACATGGTTCACCCAGTTTGGGTTATGTCCACCCTGAACAGCTAGTCCTTCCTTTCTATTAGCCAGCAAAATGAAGAGACACAACCTACAGTAGATTCGTTGTATTATCCTCTATTTTCTCTCACAGTATCACCTCTCTGTTTGTCGCTCTAAGAATACACATATATTCCATAGCCTTAATACAATAACCTCATACAAAGAGAGGGGTTGCCTTCTAGGGAAAAAAACCATAAACTAAACATAAATTTTACCATCAGATCATCCGCCTAATGAACGGCCCAAATTGACTAGAAATTACTATACTTTTACAAGGCAATTTTACATCTGTTTTTAGCTTCAAGGGCGCTGCCCCCGAAACCCCCACCGGGGGACTGCTGGTCCCCGGACCCCCCCCCCCCTGCGTGGAGGGGTGTACAATCTTCCTGGGGTATACATCCAGCTAAAACAAAGACCTCTAAATAATCATGCTCCACACCCAACATGTGCACCAATATACCCCTCATCCCCAATCAAAACAAATGTGTTGGCTTGGCTTGGAATGTGTGTCAACCGACCAAGAGCTTGGCAGATGCTACATCTTACAATCAAGCAAGTGTGGAAACCAAGACGACCAGAGAACTGAACAATACTTCTGGAGGTGTTAGACTTTATTTTCACGAACAAGGTCCATTCAGAGAGCTATATTTCTATCAGTGTGTCGCCAAGTGTTGTAGCGGCTACAACCACCCTCCAAAAATTTTCCTTAGCTTCGTTTTGGAGCCTCCCTCTCGACCATCTTCAACAGCATGTCTTGCACTATCAAGCACATCAACTTCAGTTGTTTCATGGAGTCTTGTCAGCTTGTGCATGCAAGTTTGTTCCACCCCCTTCACAGGTTGCTTTCTAGACTTAGTATCAATTGCTAGTTGAGAATCTCCCTCTGGAAATTGAGCAATTATAGAGGGGAACCAGCCTTCCCTCTATAAATTACGCAAACCCAGATGGACACCCAGCTGGGCTCCAAAATTGCACAATTCTTCCTAACAGACTTCCTCTCAAAAATTGCGCAATTCATCCCAAGACAGCTGCTCAGCCCAGAAATTGCATAATTATGGGCAATAGTCACCTACTGCTCCCAAAAAATGTGCAATCCCTATGGGACAACCAGCCTAGAAGCTAGCAGAAATTGCGCAAATCCAGCCAGGCAGACTGTTGTTCTAAGAAATTGTGCAATGCAGTCATACAGGCTTCCTTGAGAAAATTGCAAGGTCTGACCCAAGACAGCTGCTCGGCTCAAAAATTGCACAATACAATCAGACAGACTTCCTTGAGAAAATTGCGAGGTCTGACCTAGGACAGCTGCTTAGCCCATAAATTGTGCAATCCTGGGAGATAATCACATGTTCCTCTCAGAAATTGTGCAATCCCTCTGAGACAACCATCTATGCTCATCCTAGAAACTATATAGATTTTAATCCTAGGCTCATAGACTGATACATGTGCCTTCAGGCTGACCGGTTCCCTCCGGGACCAAACAAAACTGATTTTTCTGCATGGACTACTTCTCCCAAGGTAGAATGCAAGGGCATCCCTTCATTCAGTGATATATTTTTAGCAGATGTAGGTTACATGCAAGGATTATTTCAGAAACCTCCTGCCAAGGGTCGCTTTTCCTAGATCTGTGGCATGCGCGTCACAACCTTGATTTTATTGAAACTCATCAACTAAACACTGTAGAGCTCATTCCTCATATCAAACTTGTAGATCTAACATCCCAAATTGCATCTAGGAGTCGTCGGCACATTCAGCTCAGTTGTTTTGGGGTATGCCTAGTTTTCATTTCTTGTGTTGTGTTTCTATGGCTTTTTGTGTTCAACTTCATGTGAGTGTTGTCTGCTTGATTTTAGTGAGCACTTGATGTCATTTTGATGTATGTTATCTTGTAGAAGCATCGTTTTAGTTTTCGTTCTCATCTCGTTGCTATCGCATGCATGACATTGTTTTGCACGGACGGTCGCCGTTGCGGCGACTCACTTCATACACATGCATGTTTTCCCATTTTCTGAATCATGCACTTGTTTTTTGCATGAATGATCATTCACTTGTGTTTTCACTCATCTCACCATGCATCCAGACTTCTAATGTTTTCAATCGCCCGTCGGCCGGTCTGGGCTTCCTTGGCCCAGGCCGTGCCCTACCTGGCTAGCACTACGCATTTTCGGAAGCGAAGGCTTTGCCTTCCCTCTAGAAATTATGCAAGTTTGGCCCACCACTGATCTCTATACTTACATTGTGCAATTCTTGGAGGCAGTGTCCTGCTGGCCCCAGAAACTACGCAATGTAGTTTGCTGGTTGCATGTCACTGCTGACTGAAATTGTGCATTACGCAATTTTAGTCCTCAACATGCCAAGATTGAATTTGCATTGGCGCAGTTCTAGTAGTCATCCAATCTTTGAATAGCCTGGACTGTGCCTTGCACAGTTTTGGCAGTCAGTCTCCCAACCTCCCGGCGTAAATTGCGCAACCTTCACGATCAATCACAAAGGTATGTTGCAAGTTAGTCCTCAATTTTGTTTTAGTTTTCAACTGACAGATTTCTTGCCATGATTGTTTCTATGTCTCCAGGCATCACAGGTGTTCGTCTGTCTCTCAACAGCACAAGTACAATGGCCTTCAGGAGAGCAGAGTCAAAGGACACTGTTGAGAGCACAACGGGGTTTGCAACCAAGCAAGTGTTTATGAGATCGCCTACCTATGAAGACATCAAGTTGTTCAAAGAAGAGGACATCAAGATAATATGGAAGTAGTATTACAGTAAGCAGCACCATCAGCAGCAGCAGAAGGCAGCACACTTGCATGCAATGAATGCAAGAGGAAGGTTGTTGACAACACAGAGGTGGAACAAAGTTGCAAGCTCAAGCAGATCCACTTGTGATGAAAGAAACTTTGGAGACTGAGGCTATGAGGTGACAGCGTGACATGAAGACTGTGTGAAGGAAGATAATGGAATAGAGAAGGATTTGCATGTGTTGAAGCAATAACTAAAGGAAGAACATGAGTTGCATAGACGAGAGAATGAGTTGCAGTAGGAATAGGTATAGAAGGGGGCGCAACATGCACAAACGGATGAAACTATGCTCGTACAAGTTATAGATCCATCCCAGCAACTGGCATGGAGTAGACAAGGTGAACAGTGTTGTTGATCGCATGCAAGGGAATTCAGCAACATGCATGTCATTGTGCAGATGCATGTGATCCCATCCATTTGGCATGTTCATCGAGGTGAAGACAAGAAGCAAGTCCAATTGGAGCTGAACATGTATTTTGACAAGTTGATGTGCATGGACACCAACATATGCTTGGAGAGCAGTGTAGACACTATGCATCAACATGTTGCTGGTTCGGTTGTACCCAGGATAACCATGCACATTCTATTAAGCCATATCAGTGCACCCAGATGCAACGAAGGCAAGAGTTCACTTCAACAAGATGTCACCATTGAGCACACAGACACCATCATGGACAAAAAATATTTGCATCAGCTCACCACCTTCGACCATCATAAGGATGTCAAATATTTGGTCTCACCACAATGGTCTGAGTGTTAGTGATGTCTTGCATGGCTTTCTCAAGCCATTTTGTCTCACATGGGCACATGTGCATTGTAATGTAACGTCTTGTCAAGTGGAAGTTCAAGTGTCGATAGTTGGATGTAATAGTCATAGAGTAGTTGAAGAGTCATGAGGATAGATGAATGGTCTCAAAGGGGAATGTCAAGGGTCACCCCACCCTTTGCTATAAATAGTACCTCATAACTCATTGTAAAGGCTTTTGGTCAGCCAAGCTTCCAATAAGACTATCTTAGAGAGAGCTTGGATAGTATTGTAACGAGCCTTGGCTTCTCCACTACGCAAAGCTAGTATATCTCTTTGGAGGAGTAGGCGGTTATGGCTGTAATGTTCCGCTATCGAACTAGTGGTTGGACATGGATGTATTGTATGACCGGAACTTGCACTTCTTAATATAACAGAGCCATCATGTTTCATGCATATGTCGTATTATATTTCAGCTATATATTTACTCTAAATGATATATGTATATGTTTGCTTACACATGCATGTGTAGCTATTTTCTGTATATGTATGTATGAATCTTACTGGAACGTGTTGTTGGTTTAACCATCACTTTGGATTGTTAGCTAACTTTCCTTCCATGTTGTGGTGCATCTTTGCTCGTGTGTTCCCTTCTTAACTTCGTGCTATCATAGGTTTCCAAGGGGCGCACTCACCTCACCCTCCATGTGTTAGAACTACCCATGCACATTCCTTGACTTGCTACATATGTCACACCCTTGGTACCAACAGGGACATATTACTTGCCTCTGTGTAAAACCACGGTCAAGGCGATACTATATGACCCACTGCTAGGACTCCTACATCAAACGATATGAGATCTAATTGGGACATCTTACCAGGGAGATCCCCTAACATGTTGGCGGGTCCAGCACCATCAAAATACGTAATTGGGCATGCTCTATGATAAGATACCAAACACTCTGAGACCCTCAAATATTGTTCCTCCTCCACCTGGTAAATAATCTCATGTTGCCGATGGAATTATAGGTTCTGCCAATTCACAGTTGGCGAGTAAACCATCTAGTATTTCTCTTACCACTTCTACACAAAACCCTCCATCCCATCCTCCTACGGCTTCTGCTTCTGAGATAAATGTTGTCTAATCTAATAAAGGAAAATCTCAACATCAACCTGGAAGCAATAAGAAAGGTAAAGGTAATAAAAAGAAATATTCCTCACCACAAGATAGATAAACAAATTCATCTTCCTATGAGAAACGAAAGCCTCGATACCCATGCTTGATTTTAACAAGGATCAATTTACATGTGATTGTCCACACCACGCTTAAGTGAATCAATTTCTTAAATCATCCACTTCTCCTGCTATGCTGACTGACATGTTTCCCAATCAAAAGACACATATGGCTTCCTGTGATGCTTCTTCCTCTAACACAATTTTGATGCTTTCCTCCTCAAAGTTGAAATTTGAAGTCATGGTGGCCACTTAGAACAAGGACTATGGTAATGTGAATTCACCAAATGGTCAGGCTATTGATCATCCTACCAATTTGCCACCACCTTCATCTGATCCTGTTCCACCTTTGATTCCTACGGAATTGACTATCAAGCCTCCAAAGGGTGTTATCCATAAGTCTACTTTCAACCCTCATTCGAGAGCTGCTCAAAATTACAACATAGTTGAAGACTTGGCTCAGTCTCCATCAGCTATGTCAACTCTTGAGGTGTTGCAAACCTTCCCAACCCAAAAGAAATATTTTTTGTTAGCAATCATATGTGTGGATCCATCTGATTCCAACCTAGTGGTTTTCTCTCATGAAAACTATACCCCTCGATTTTCGACTCAGATGGCTTTTATGATTCAGGTCATTGTCCATGGTAAGAACATTCATCGTTCTATTGTAGACAAGGGAGCCTAAACCTACATCATGTCTTTTTCTTGCTGGAAGGAGATTGGTTCATCCTGTTAGCTCTGCTACAATTTTCAACGATTGAAGGTCATTTCCGGGTTTGATGGTGGGTTTGTGCCGAAAGGGCCTCGCAGCAGTCATTTCCCTTTCTGCTCCTTCAAGTTTCCTCACACTCCGTTGTTTATATTTTATTCCCAAAAACCCGCATAAACCATGTCTATTTAGCTCGGGCGCTTAAAACATGAACCCGTGCCATTTTAACCCTCTGTCGCTTTTGAAATCTCAGCCGTTGATTCCCCTGATCTAACGGTCCCCGTCGCTGCAGCTCGCGCGTTAAACCTCGCGCTCGTTCCCTGCCATCTGGCCGTCCATCGCAAGATCAACGGTGGATGCTTTCCCCAATCGCACGACTTGCACGTGCGTTAACTCGCGGGGGCGGTGGTTTTGGGCTGCCACACGGTGCTTTATTACTTGATCACACCGTCGTGTACGTAAACCGCCTAGCCCCGGTAGGCGATGCAGGGAAACCGCCCGCCGTGCAAAACCACCATCCCCGTTGTTTAAATTTCGCGCATCTTCTTCTCCCGTCAGCCGTTGGATCATGCCCGCCGCAATTCGACGGCCATCATTCGCCCATCCTCATTACCTCCTGATAACCCCTCTGATTCAATCTCCGTCATTGATCTTTGCGATCCGACGACTCATATTCACTCCGCCCGTTTCTTCTCGATTCCTCCTGCCAGCGATCCCCACTGTTCATCTGCTGGATCCAACGGTTGTTATCTATCTTTGTCTTACTCCTCGTCCGCTATCCCGACTTGTATCATGTTCCCGAAGGAAGAAGGGACCAGAATCCGGCTATGCTCAATTAAGCCTCAACTACTGCATTCAACACAGAATGGCCGAAGGACAAAAAGGACCATCCTCGAGCAATTCAAGCATTTATCAGTGATGGAGCATGTTCCATATTATATTCCACCTGCTCAGAGAAGGACCACTGTACAACAGAAAAGGTCGATTTTGTTTATTAAAGCAGTCAAACTACAGCAGAGGCCCATTTCAAAGAATTAATGTGGTTGGTGGTCCATTATGACCCCTCCACGTATAGTTTAGCAGACTGTTTTTGTAAACCAACCTCAATATATATCCAGAAGACAGAATGTAATGGGTTTATGAATGTTATTTTGTTGTAAGCTTCAACTTCTGGAGAATGTAACTACTGTGATACCTGTAGCGTCTGGTCTTCATTTTCAGCTAGTGCAAGCTTCTTTTGCTGTTAATTGCTCACTGTCCACTTCTTCTTCTTTGTTCCAGGATGTGCCTATTATGCATTTATTCATGTGTTGTACATGTTTAGCATTAGAGGGGCTATCATCCCACCTCTTTGTTTGGATCTAGCATGTATCATTGAATTTGTATGCAAGTTTCTGTTATTTTAATGCCAGAGAGCTGTCATCCTATCTGTGTACTAGGAAACATATTTACAGACCTCTTTACTGGCTGCAATTTTCCATCACAGGGTCCTATGCATCTGCTAGTGTGATTAGTATTCTCCATCATCACATTCTCCTTAAACTGTGAGTAATTGGTGGTCTAAATCCTTGTAGTCTGGGGGTGTTCACCCATGTCTGGGGTTAAGCATAGTAGAAGTGGTTATCTAGCTTGAATATGCAGCATTTCTTTCATTCATCACCATTTTTCCAACATTTTGTTGAGTTTGTAATGTTCCTGAGCATCTCTGATATACAACCTAGGAGAGTTTCTTGGGGTGATAACATAAATTGGCACCATTGCCGAGGAGAGGAGAATTGAAGCTCAGCTTCCCTAGGAGAACGACACAATTCCAAGCTTTGATGATAGACAAGGTTTGGACACATATTTTGGTTGTAATCATCTATCTGGCGACTCCACTGGAGGAAGACCAACTATTGGCGACTCCACATTGCAATTCTGGCATAGTTGGTGAGGCATGCTCGGAGAAATCCTTAGAAACCATCAGCTGAACCAGTGCCTGATCCTGAGAATATCGTTCAGCAGAAGAAAATATCACAGCAAGGAGCATCAGGATCAGGTAAGCCTTGGAATTTTTATGTATCTCTGCTAGTGTAGAAATACCTTCAAAGATTCATACAGCTCCTTGTTATTCATTTCCCTTTCGGACCTCAGTTGAAAGAAGCATCCATGATGTCCATCATATTCCTTTGTTTCTGTCATTCTTTTCATTGATTCATTCCACTTAGTCCACCAGTATCCCTTTCATATACCTCAGTCATGGCAGGCCAACAAGCCCTCACAAAGATAGAAAGAATAGTTGCTGCTAGGTATGGACCCTTAGTCTTGCCTACCCCTTTGAATGCCATGCCTGTAGGAGATTATCAAGAATTTATGCCAAAGTTTACTAGTGCAGAAGGAGTAACAGCTGAAGAGCATTTAGAGGCCTTTTATAGCTATGCTAATAACCTGGATATCAATGAAGAGGATGTCTGGATGAGGGTTTTTGTCCAAAGCCTAGATGGGGAAGCTAGAAAATGGTTTAGAGATTTACCCCCTAGGTCTATTGCAGACATTGAGGCCTTAGATGATGTGTTTTTAAAGCACTGGGGGAATAATAAAGATCTGCTCTTTTATCATGATGAATTTGGGAACTTGCAGAGAGAAGATGGTGAGCTGTTGTTTGATTTCAACATCAGATTCAATCATATGTACAACAGAATGCTAGCTGAAGTAAAGCCCACCCCTACTTCTGCCATGCTCACTTATGCTAATGCCTTCGATTCTCAGTTCTGCCTGCTGTTAAGAGAAAGAAGATGCACTTCTTTGGCTGATATGCAAGATGCAGCCTTTGAAGTAGAAGCAAACATCATTGCTACAGACAGACTCGAAGGTGATGATGAAAGAAGAAGACAGGGAGGTGAATCCTCTTCATCCTATGATTCTGAAATAGATTAATTGGCTAGGATGATAGAGCTATTGACCTCTGAAGTTTCCAAATTAAAAGCTGAGTAGAATTCTGAAGAAGCAGGAGCTCCTTGTGACTTTTCTTTTTCAACTCCAAATCCATATAGAGGAGCACATGAACATTTGCAGATTTTGCAAAGAAATAATGTTACAAATGAAGATAAAAGGGTAAAGACTCGTTGTCAAAATATAGTCATGGAAATAGAGCATCCTGATAAGGAGGAGGTCCATGGTTTGGAAGGTGCTCCTTTCCTAACTAGAGCTGCCTATGAAGAAGCATTATCCAGAGGCACTACTTGTCAGTTTGTTGTACCTGCAGAACAACAAGCTTATCAGCAGCAAAAATCAACAGAAGGCACCTTCATCCTCTAAGAATCTGTGCTCGGTGCTAGCTTACCTTCACATGGCTATGCAGATCTACAAATTAGCCAGCCTGCTTTGGTCCCCAGTCCAGTGATTAAAAAGGGAGAAGAAAGCTCCCCATCATTTTTTGTCCCTCTGTCTGCTCAAGTGAAATTCCCTCACAGTTGCCCATTGAACACTGAGGCTGAACAAAGTCTAATGTTCAAGGCTGAAAATGATCATCTCAGTCTTGATTTTCTGATGCCTGCCCAGGAGGCCTCCACACAGATTGAAAAGGCAATTTGTTTGATGACAGAGGAAGAAGATGCACAGTCTTGGAACTCTTCCTTGGATGAGCATTGTTCAAAGAAAGATTCAGGAGCACATAATGTTTCTGTGTCCCCTACACATGAACATATTGGTGCATCCTTTATATTTATTGTGCAGGTCACAGAAGACACAAAGAAGTACACAACAAACATGGTTATTCAGCAGGTGTACAAAGGCTCCCATGAAGAACATCCAAGGAGGAGAGCACATAGAAGGGAAATGAAATTTGATCCATATCTACCTATTAAGCTTAAATCTCCTAAACTCTTTGAGGTAGAGGATCAAATAAATCTTGTTTTGCTGATCTATGATGAACCGGATGACAGGCAACAATTTTGATGGCCCAGCAGATGGGCAGTTTTTGAAATTTTAAGTTTTCCAGCCTTAATGTTATAATTGTGTTCTTTTAGCATAGACTTGGTTTGACTCCATGCCCAATGGATACTAGGAAATGTTTTGGAAGTTGGTTTTGTATGAAGGCATTGATCTGCAGGTTCTTGAGACTTCACATGGAGGATCTCATCCCCAGAAGGAGCCAGTGTTAGCTCTACTACAATTTTCAGCGATTGAAGGTCATTTTCGGGTTTGATGGTGGGTTTGTGCCGAAAGAGCCTCGCAGCAGTCGTTTCCCTTTCTGCTCCTTCAAGTTTCCTCACACTTCGTTGTTTCTGTTTTATTCCCAAAAACCCGCATAAACCATGTTTATTTAGCTTGGGCACTTAAAACATGAACCTGCGCCATTTTAACCCTCTGTCACTTTTGAAATCTCAACTGCTGATTCCCCCGATCTAACGGTCCCCATCGCCCCAGCCCACGCGTTAAACCTCGCGCTCGTTCCCTGCCATCTGGTCGTCCATCGCGAGATCAACGGTGGATGCTTTCCCCGATCGCGCGACTTGCGCGCGCGTTAACCCGCGGGGGCGGTGGTTTTGGGCTGCCACATGGCGCTTTATTACTTGATCGCACCGTCGCGTACGTAAACCGCCTAGCCCCGGTAGGCGGTGCAGGGAAACCGCCCGCCGCGCAAAACCGCCATCCCCGCCATTTAAACTTCGTGCACCTTCCACTCCCGTCAGCCGTTGGATCATGCCCGCCGCGATCCAACAGCCATCATTCGCCCATCCTCGTTACCTCCCGATAACCCCTCTGATTCAATCTCCACCGTTGATCTCTGCGATCCGACGGCTCATATTCACTCCGCCCGTTTCTTCCCGATTCCTCCCGCCAGCGATCCCCGCCGTTCATCTGCTGGATCCAACAGTTGTTATCTGTCTTTGTCTTGCTCCTCGTCCGCCATGAAGTCTCCATGCTCCCGACTTGTATCATGTTCCCGAAGGAAGAAGGAGGCCAGAATCCGGCTATGCGCAGTTAAGCCTCAACTACTGCATTCAACACAGAATGGCCGAAGGACAAAAAGGACCATCCTCAAGCAGTTCAAGCATTTATCAGTGATGGAGCATGTTCCATATTATATTCCACCTGCTCAGAGAAGGACCGCTGTACAGCAGAAAAGGTCGATTTTGTTTATTAAAGCAGTCAAACTGCAGTAGAGGCCCATTTCAAAGAATGAATGTGGTTGGTGGTCCATTAGGACCCCTCCACGCATAGTTTAGCAGACTATTTTTGTAAACCAACCTCAATATATATCCAGAAGACAGAATGTAATGGGTTGATGAATGTTATTTTGTTGTAAGCTTCAACTTCTGGAGACTATAACTACTGTGATACCTGCAGCGTCTGGTCTTCATTTTCAGCTAATGCAAGCTTCTTTTGCTGTTAATTGCTCACTGTCCACTTCTTCTTCTTTGTTCCAGGCTGTGCCTGTTATGCATTTATTCATGTGCTGTACATGTTTAGCATTAGAGGGGCTATCATCCCACCTCTGTGTTTGGATCTAGCATGTATCATTGAATTTGTATGCAGGTTTGTGTTATTTTAATGCTAAAGAGTTGTCATCCTGTCTGTGTATTAGGAAACATATTTACAGACCTCTTTACTAGTTGCAGCTAGCCATCACAGGGTCCTGTGCATCTGCTAGTGTGATTAGTATTCTCCATCATCACATTCTCCTTAAATTGTGAGTAATTGGTGGTCTAAAGCCTTGTAGTCTGGGGGTGTTCACCCATGTCTGGGGTTAAGCATAGTAGAAGTGGTTATCTGACTTGAATATGCAGCATTTCTTTCATTCATCCACCATTTTTCCAACATTTTGTTGAGTTTGTAATGTTCCCGAGCATCTCTGATATACAACCTAGGAGAGTTTCTTGGGGTGATAACACATCCCAACTGACTCAATCGACCACCACATTAAAATCCTTTGATGGAAGGACATATAAACCTTGTGGGATTCTGAATTCCCTGCAAGTGGAACTGGGGGGGAAATTCATCTCAGTTGAAGTAGAATTTATCGATGGACCTATGGATTATAATCTTCTACTTAGATGTACATGGTTTTATGTTATGTCTTCCATCATTTCAACTTACTTCTCAATGATCACCTTTCTTCATAAAGGTGGGATCATGGCCATAGATCAACTCACCTTTTTTGCCTTTGATTCAAATGTTACTAGAAGTGTCCCTCTTGTAGGGGAATCCATACATTCCTATCAGCATGTCAGAGTTGGTTTGCTGAAGGATTCATCACTTATGGGAACATTTTCACTCCCTCCCCCTCTCCATCCCTCTCCTCCCATTTTATTTCTTATGTCAACATGATATCATCCTCTACAATCCTGGTGGATCCATGGATTGTACCTAATGAAAATGAAATCAAAATTTTTTGCGACCAGATGCTACTTAGCCCTGTTGAGCAATATTACAAATCCATCTATTTGGCTTCTGTGGCCCATTCTTTTTCATCGATCAATTGGGTAGATCAATCACTGGATTATGGCACTTCCTCTAATCCTTTCTTGCATATATTCTCTAACGATGAAAGCATCATGGAGATCATGATGATAGACGATGCCCCGTGGGACGAACATCATCACCATTCCTCCTTCCCAGATACCATTGAAGATAATCTCAGTGTTGTATATATACCTAATTTTTTCAAACCCTCTACGAATTGTGTCTCCATTCATGACATTGAATCTAAAAAGAACATTTCGAATATCAAAGAAACGATTCCTCTCGATACTTTGATTAAACTAGGAATAGTCAAAAATCTATACGTCAGAGCATATTGTTCTTCATATGAAATCGATATTTATGAGCCCTTTTTTCTGATTTTAAAGATGTCTTTGCTTGGACATGTGAATAAATGCCAGGTATCAACCCAAAAATAGTGGTGCACAAAATCAAGACGTATCCTGATACCAAACCCGTCTGGCAATGCCTCCATCTAGTCCATCCCAAGAACGCTACTGGGATAAAAGTTGAAATCAAAAGTATTCTTCAGGTTGGTTTCATATACCCCATTCCAATAACTATTGGGGTATCGAACATTGTCCCCGTCATGAAGAAACAGGGCACGATACGAGTATGTTTCAATTATAGGGATATAAATCATGCTTATCTGAAAGAAAACTACTCGGCTCCATTTATTGACTAGATTGTAATGATTGCGTTGGTTGCAAGACTTATTCATTTATGGATGGATTCTCAGGCTATAATCAAATCAACATTCTCCCGGCGAACCAACCTAAAACTCCTGGGGTACTTTTGTGTATGGAAAGCTCCCTTTCGGTTTAAAGAATGTAGGGGCCATGTTTCAACATGCAAATGATTACGCTTTCCATGACATCAAGCATATCATGCATCCCTATCAGGACAATCTCCCTACTCACTCCAAGCATTGGGTTGATCACCCCATGCATTTACTGGTCATTTTTCTCTGTTGTAGACATTATAACATTTGAATTAACTGGAACAAGTGTGTGTTATGTGTTGGTTCTAGTCAACTCCTTGGTTTCGTCTTTTGAAACAAGGAATTCCTATTGATCCTTTAAAATTCCAGGCAATTGTTGACTTGCCTGTGCCTTCCTCCCTCATTCAGTTACAAAGACTCTAAGGGAAAGTTAACTTCTTGAGGAGGTTCATCCCTAACTATGCTGAACTGACCAAAGGATTTACTCACTTACTGAAAAAAGGGATTCCCTTCCATTAGGATGACGCTGCATAGAAAGTGTTTGATGCCTTGAAAGATGTATTGGTTCGAGCATCTCTCTTATATCCCCCTCACTATCAGCGAGACTATTTCATGTACCTTGATGTTGACATCTCTACTATAGCTACGGTGTTGGTCTAAGAAGATTATATGGGGACTTAACATCCCATCTATTATCTGAGTCGGAACCTCAACGATATCGAGATCCGGTATACTCATGTAGAAAAGTTAGCTTTGGCAGTCGTTCAAGCCGTCCAGAGATTTTGCCATTACATATTGCTTCACAAAACTATGGTCATTTTGGATTGCAACCCTATGAAATACATATTGTCACGTCAATTGTTGGGGGGGAAATACTCTAAGTGGATCATTATTCTCCAAGATTTTGACCTGGAATTCATCAAATCCAAGTCGAAGAAATCCTTAGTTTTTGCCAAGCTAATGTGCGATCTCCCTTCCCTTGATGTTGAATCTACATCTGAAGATTCCATCCCAGATGAGTCATTGTTTTTGATCTCGTCATCTAACCCATGGTATGGAGGTTTCTTTATTTATCTCCAGACCCAGACTTTCCAAATACCTCTCGCTCAGAGCAACGACATTTTCGGTACCAATCTCAAAAATATGTGATTATCGACGACACCCTTACCTTCATGGTATCGATACAATTTTATGGAGGTTCCTCACTCTTGAGGAGACTGAGAAATTCCTCAATGAATGCCACTTGAGGGCATGTGGTGGACATTTATCTAGTTACGCTACCGTGTAAAATATCTTATGCACCAGTTGCTTTTGGCCCACCATTTTCCGAGACTTTATCATCGCAATCCAAAAGTGTCATGCGTGCCAGATCTATGATCGTAAAATTCGCGCTCTGCCTACTCCATTGCATTCCATTGTCGTCGTTGGTCCCTTTGTGAAATGGGATATTGAATTTATGACATGTAACCATCATTCGACTGGGGAGCATGGCTATATTATTTTCGTTTTTGACTACTTTACCAGGTGGGCCAAAGTGATTCCTACATTTAACAACACCGGTAAAACGACTACTTACTTTTTATTCAACCACATAATTTCTAGGTTTAGTGTTCTACAAGCAATAGTAACAGATCACGAGAAGCATTTTCGAAATCATATGATGACCAAATTAGCTGCCAAATTGGCACTTTCACATGAAAATTATGCTCCCTATTATCCTAAAGCTAACAGATAAGTTGAGGCTATTAACAAAGTTCTTAAAACTATGCTTCAACATATGATAGCAGTCCACAAATGAGATTGGAACTTGCTTCTCTTTTCTTCCTTGTGGGCATATCGAACCTTAGTTAGGATTGCTACCAAATTCACACCATTCTAGTTGGTCTATGGTCTAGAAGCAATCCTCCCCATTGAATGCGAAATTCCATTGAAAACTAGCTCTCGAACTTCTTCCTGCTACTTCCATAGAGGAGGAGAGTCTTTTACATCTAACTTGTTTGGATGAAACCTAACATGATGTCGCGTTAGCCAATGAATCCCATAAAAGAAGCATCAAAAAGAAATATGACAAGAGTGTCAAGCCTAGAGTCTTCTCAGAAGGAAATATGGTTCTCTTATATGACCAAGAGGCCAACAAGTTAGGTCCAAGAAAGTTTCAGCTTATGTGGTTGGGCCCATACATTATCAAGCATGTCCTTGCAAAAGGGGCTTATGAGTTAGTAGACCTCGATGGAATTCCACTTGTGAAGCCTAGAAATGGGATGTACCTCGAAAAATATTGTGCTTGATCCCATGCATGGTACATTGTGTACATATTGTTTATAGGTGTGTTGAGTGTGTTTGCAGTGTGTTTTTCAGAGTTTCCCATGGTTTTTGTTGATTATTTTTAATTTTGGATTGCAGATGTCAACCTCTCTCGAACCGTATATTGGTTATGCCGATGGTGCTAGCTGTAGTACTTGGAACCTATCCTCCACAATGTGGGATATCTTTGCTCCAAATGGAAAGCTAGTGAACATGCAAGGGATTTTCATTGGTTTCTCTACAAACAACATCATTGAGTATAGTGCAGTGGTTGAGATACTATCTGATGTTATTTCACATGGTATCTTCTATATATTCATCAGGCTTGACTCACAGTTCATAGTACTACGACTTGATAATGTCTATTCAGTGAGAAATCCTACCATCCTTTACATGGTTTTGAGAGTGTGTCTTATGGAAATACATTTTGATTTCATACGATATGAACATATTTCTAGAAATATTAACACATTAGCAGATGCCCTAGCTAATTTTGTTTTAGATCGACAATTGCAACAAATGTAAATAACTTTAAAATTCACATCACATCATATTTGAAAGCAGAATAGGAACTAAAAAACACTGAATATATATGTGTGTGTGTGTGTGTAGTAAGTCTAGTTTTACAAAATGTGTGCCTTGAGACACATATGGCAACATTGCCCGTATAAAAAATATATGCAAAACATTTAAGTAGACAAATCAGTGGTGTTCATGATAAAACGACACTGCACAAGCTATCGTGCGCAATAATTGACAAATACGACTAGGCACTCTGATTATGTGTCGCTGAAGTCATAATGGAAGTTGATCGACCACAGTCTCATCAATCCCGTGTGTCAGTCCCTCATGTGGTGCTCCACCTCTAATAGGATCTCAGCTACCTCAATATCCCTTAGCGCATCCCATCCTACCTGGTCCCATTGCCTCCTCCTATGGTTGTATCTCTATACGACGAAGATATGTGGCACCTACTGGTTGAACAGGTCCTATATCTACATGAAAAAATCAAATAGTTTAGTCTCGGGAACATCAAAAACACATAAGAAAAATGTAAAACTTTAAAAAAACTTAATGGTCAAAGTATCTTACGTGAATCATCCCATTTCTCACCCTCAGGCAGCTCAATCTCAGGATAATCATGAAAATCCATCCCTGCGTAAGGATAATCATCAATAATGATGAACTGTCTGTGCAGCCACCTAAAGAAGTCTAGTGAAAATTTTATCGTTGATGGACTTGCATGTCGATTCATGTGGTATATCCACCTCCTCATCCATTGGGTCATCAGATCAATGGGCTTGAGTACAATCTACTCGGGCTGCAGTAATGGTACCCGCTCTAAAGAAAAAGAGACTAATATTGTGCCATAGCTGAAGTTTTTCAACTTCCCCTCCTTTTCTTTGGTAAGTTGTTCCTTCAAATTGACAAAGACACCCTCACTCCAGTTGAATATTATCGGCTCTAGACACTCTATCCCATACTACATGTATGATTTTCTTGCTACATGTAGTGTTGAGCTGCCTGCCAATCTTGCAATAATGAATAATATCATTCTCAAAGGTAATTGGGTCACATCCTTTATGTTGATCTTTCCATCCCTAGTAGGAAGGGCTCGAGGTCTACAATAGGTAGTGATATAGTCTTTCACTGTCTCACCACCACTTCTTCCACCTAGAAGAGAGATGGGGGCACCTTGCTTTGACAATCCTGTCAGAAAGTAAATATCCTCTACCTGTATCTCGAGTATATTCTCCCCAAACTTGAACGCATGTGCCTAAATATCCCATGAACGGACAAGGTATTTCAACAACTCCATCTGTTTCCTCATACCAGGAAGCCAGAAGAATTTCAATAACCCACAATTTTTTAGCACCTGGATGGTAGCAGGGTCGTTTTCCACATTCAAGTCTTGTTCCTCATGTTCTCTTTCTCTCTAAATGAATGCCATTTTGTGCTAATGGGTACTTGAAACATTAACAAGGAATCCATTAGGCTCTTTCCCATGTAAAAAAACTGACAAAATTTGAGGCAAAGCTGAAAGAAAGCTTAGAGAAATGTGCCCAATGCACCCCGAAAATGTTTACCAGAGTGTTTCACCTTTTTCTGCAGTGTTCCTCTACTTAGGTACTGTTAGAGTCGGTCTGTTCAGCCCTCCGTCAGAGATCAAAATCTCTTTATTGCATTTCATTTTTAGGTGTCTCGCTCGATTCACTCAGTTACATTCCGCTAGGGACATGCCATTACCTGACGGAAAGGCCTTGTCATTTATCCCCCTCATCCTTATCCTGCTGGCTCAGGTCTATTCATCAAATCAATTTTAAGGTTATTTACAGTCATAGAAGGTATTTTGGTCAAAAAGAGTTATTTCAGTTTCTAGGTCCAGGGTTTGGTCTTCAGAATGTCAAATAACGCCCACAGGCCATGAGGATATCTCCAATAAGTCCTCATTTCAAAATGACCATTATCAATAAGGCTCGAGAATGATTCTTCTTCAAAACAGAGTTTTGAAGAAGAAATCGTCAAATTTGTTTTTTGTAAGTGAATATGTAATTTTTAAAGCTTTCAAACATGTAATGTTTCAAGCGCAGCCTTGGTCATCCTCTACCAAGATCACATGCCAAACACCCCTGCAAAATTGACAAAGAGGGTCATCGTCAGTTCAAAAAGTCAAGCGGAAACAACAAAACAGAGTTTACATTAAGAGGTGAAAAGTGCCAAAGCCAAAACATAAGAAAGTGGCTTATTTCCAAATGAAAAAAATAGAATGCATTGATATATGAGATATTTTCCACATTCAAGCTTCATTTGCACGCATAAATTATCAAAGAGCTAAGTTAAGTTGTGAGAGGGTTAAGTCAGCAGTTTGAAGTTGAAACTGTGGGTAAAGTTTGTTGCGCGGTGCATTGGGAGGTCGTCGTGGCGCACCCACAAGGCGCGGCGCATTGGGCGCCTCTACATAGTGTTAATTTGCTCTGGCGTAGCGCATAGAGCTAACGCGGCGCACTGGGTGTGCGCGCGACGCACAGAGCCGACACACATAAAAATTTTCCTTTGTTCCAGAAATCCAAATAACTCGATCTCCTCAGCTCCCTCTGTATAGGGTTTGACAAGTTAGAACTTGGGGAAGGAAATCTTCGATGTGTTCTCTCGCTGGTCCATGTTAACAACTTTCAAATATTCGATATTGAGGATGCAAACAATGTACAGGAGCTGGTGTCAAAGAGGGATAGTGCAGTCGCATTCCTGCAAATACAACCAACGCCATTTACTTCAAAGGCATCCAAGTGGCAATTTGAAGCTCACAAGCCATTATTGTTGATAGTTAAAGATGCAGTTGCGAATGAAGCAAATTCTGAATATGGATTTGGGATTGTGAATGGTGAAGGTGTTGGAGGACTGCATCAAGTAGAAAAAAAAGCAAGTTTGTTTCCACTGCTGTTCATTTTTATTCGTTAAGATGCCATAGATATGTACATCAATTAGGGTTCCCATCAGCTATTTATGCTGTTGGATGTAGCTCTCGTGCACTAGCTGTAGCCCTTGATACATAGATATGTTGTTTTGATCCTGCTACACTTGAGAAAACATTCAGCGTTCTCACGTATCCTATTACGCAAGGCAGTCAAGTACTGGGTGGTAATAAAAAAAGTGAGGATCCTGGAAAATATTATTGGAATCATTTAAATGCAGAAGGGCATACATACAACAGAAGGAATCCAATATGGTTAGGATCTTAGATTTCTTTTGATATCATGGTGCCTCCTACTATAATCAAAAGCTATGAGCCTGGTGGTGAAATAGAAATTGAAAAAATTCCTACTCGTGCACAAAGGGAGGGTCATATACCAAAATTACGGTCAAATCTTGGCAAAAGCATCCATGGATCAAGAGACATTGGTTGAAGTATACTACTTTATGGATTCCTTCAGATCGGAAGCAGCATGTGTCAATACAGTGTACATATTTTATCCAGAATGAAAACATGATTAAAGTGCTTATGATGGTCATGAAAAGCTTCAGTTTGGAAATGGGTTCCTGTTGATGAACCTAGTAAGAAAGCTGCCAATTAGATTATTGTGCTGGAGTAATAAGTGTGAACTCACACCAAACATACAAAAATCTGGAATTGAAGGTAATTGTGGGAAAATTACATGTTTGTATTGGTGTTTAAACGTCATGTTGAAAGGTCAAATTCAGTTGCAGTTCAAAAATATCAGTGCTTTGATGGACTGTGTTGGATGTGAAAAATGTTGGCTGTGGGGGACGCTTCGAATCCTTGGTCTTGGAACAGCTATGAAAATACTTTTCTCAGGGGATGGCAATGACTTGATAAACCAATCGACACAGTTGCAGTTACAAAGAAATGAAGTGATTGCATTAATAAATCTTCTCAGTAGATTATCAGAGTCAGTTAAAATACTGGACGATTTAGCCCCTGTAACTAAGGATGCTATAAAGGACGCGTTCCATCTGCGTGTTCGTCTGTAGCCATTCCATGTTCCCCGTATTAACAAGATGCTTTTGTGTGCCAGAGCCGAAAGGTTTCAAACTGACAGTTTTTATTCAAACGGCAAAAGAGAAGGTGAAAAGTCAAAGACCGAAACCACAGCAGAAAGGTAGGAACGGATTGCCTATTTTTGGACTTCAATTATGATTCAAAGGATCTACAGCTACAGTTTCTGCCTCTTCATCGGTCATCAACGGATTTGAGTAGAAAGTGTAACATTTCTCCTTTTCAGAAACAGATGATTGGCACTTCATCTCCTGTTTGTTAACGATGTTAAACAGCTCCCTATTTTGTGTCAATCTGTTTCCTACTTCTAAGCTTATTTAATATATGGAAAATCATTTTGTAAAGGGTCTGGTTTTTTGGGAAAGGTGTGAGGAAAAACCCAGCGCTTTCATTGTACAGTTTTGGCAAGGAATTAATAAAATGATGCAGCTCTGATTCATGAGATCCCTGTGGTGTGAGTTTGGCATATGTTTCTTCTCTGTTTCATATGTATCTTGCTATGTTTTTCAGTTCATTCATAATCATTTCTAGTTGAATGTTTTTAAGTAAGAAAGGTAGAATCCAATTTATTGCTCTGCCTTGGAAAGCATTCATTCTTTGTGTGTCTTCTTCTGTCTGAAAAGGATCCATTATACATGCCCTTTTCAGCCTCTCAACAGTCTTTCCACTCCATATTATTTCAAATTTGATTGCTAAACTTCCTGCCTATCTTGCCTCATGAAACACTCTGTGTCTTTGCTTTAATTTCTCAGCTCATGCTGTTCTTTGTCCCATACAGCCCAGAAATTTCAGTCATTTATTCAATTACCTCTTTTATATCTATTTACTAGCCTAAAGTCAGTTCTCATTTTAAGTCATCTCAGACCCTTTTGAGTATTTTTACTGAGTCGAACCAGAGAGATCCCTCTCCTGTCCTCGTAGGGCTAGCTACGAGAGTGAGTGTGGTTTGATGTTGAACCTAGAAGCTTGCCTTTTCAGCCTGAGGCAAATCTAGGCTCTAACATAGTGGCGACCATACTGGGGACGAAAATGGTTTACTTGTAGATTGTCTTGCCCCAGTACATCTATCAAGTTCAGATCTGATGGTTGATGGTGAACAACGATCAGACATCAGAAGGCTGAAATCATTCACCTGGCGACTTCATTCACTGAAAAATCCAGAAATCAATGCTTCATGGTGATTCCACTGCAGGAAGATCAGTAGCTTTAAGGTTTTCAAGATGGATCGGGTTGCAAGAAGATACGCTCCCATGAGCCGAGATCACATCCCAGGTTTTCCAAATAAAATGCCCAAGGTGGATTGGCTTCAGAATTTGCCTATGTTCAGAAATGTGGAAGGTAATGACGTTGCTCTTCATCTAGTGAAATTTCACATTCATGTGCATAAATTAAAGATCACTTTTCCTGAAGACTGTTTGATGAAAATGTTTATGGCTACTCTGGAAGACGAAGCCCGATCTTGGTATGAAAGTTTTCCACCTGCTTCTATTTATTGTTTAAAAGATTTTCATGCAATATTCTTTGAAAGGTATAAAGAATCATATCCATCCTTGGCTTTATTTCAGGACTGTTGTAGCCATGTTCATAGTTTTATTGAACATCTTGAGAATTTTTATGGACATGATGACTTGATGGATGGAGAAATCATGGAAGCATTGTATGAAAATCCATTTCAGCAGCATAAAGAGAGTGATACTTATCAATATGATCAGGAAAATTTGCAGCAGGATCAAGATTTTAGTACAGTGGAAGATGAAGGAATTTTGCATCTTGACAGTCAACAGGAATTACATGAAATGGATCAGCAGTATGAGGAAAATTTGTACACTCCTTCACTTGAAATTAATGAAAACAATTATTGTTTGAGCAAAAGGAAACAAAAAGCATTATCTCCTTTGTCTGAAAATGAGATAGATCAACTCTTGAAAGGTCATGTTACAGCCCAAGCTAAAGCAGATTTGCAATGTGCACATGGTCAAGAAGGTGATGGTGGAACTTCTTCCTCTTCTAAAAAGGATGACAGTCCTGTAAGCAGCTTTATAGATCAGCAGGTAGAAGATGTCCATATGGCTGAAAGCGATGAAAGAAAAAGTGTCGTTTCAGATCTGTCCATAGAAGAAGATGATATGCAGGAAAGTCAAGTTTCGATTTCAGAATGTGATAATGTTAAGTCAGCCATTTCAGATCTAGATTCAGATTGTGATGACCAAGAAAACCTTGTACTGAGTCCCATGAAAGAGAATTATGCTGTTAAAATCATCTGGAATGAAGAAAACAGAGTTTTGGATCCAAATGTTCTCATGTCATCAGAACAAAGCCTTCATAAAGAAGCAATATGGTAGATGATAAAAATGATAGTGTTGGGTTTCATGAAATATCTGAAGTTTATTTTCTTATGATTGATGAATGTAATGAGAATCTGGCTGTCATATCATACGAAGATGATCTACAATATATTCAGACTTCAGCAGACCAGAACATTCAGGATTCCCTTTCAGATTCTTCTTCATATGTCTCATGTTTTGAAATGTTCTTTGAAGAGGAAATCTGCTCATCTACTTGTTCAGAATTTTTTGAGGACCAAGAACATACTCTTATTGAAGTACATTATGAAGAAAAACCAGAATCAAGAGAAAAAGATACCTTGTTTTTCCAGCAGGAGGTCAATCTTCATGTTTTTCATGATCCAATGGCAGATTTGTTGCAGTCAGCAGTGAAGGTTATTATTGCAGTATTCAGTGATGAAGGAGATCATGGTCAATTAGGTTTTTGGATGCCCAGTTACCAGTGCCTGTTGTTGACCAGAAGATCTGATCAGGAAAATCAGTCAGGGAGGCATCTACTTGATTGGTTACATTAGAAGACACACTACACATGATTGTACATATTGCATTAGCATGCAGGTGGCTGTCATCATGATTTGAAACCCTCGAATCTTAATAAATTGCTACCATTGAACAATTTTTGTGAGTTCTTTTTTTAGTTAAGTCAGTCATGAGTCATTTCTTTTTGCATTGAGTCAGTTTTTTCAGTCATGTTGGTTTCATAATTGAGTCGGTTTGAGTTAAGTTTCAGTCAATAAATGAGTCAAAGTCTTGTGTTGTTGTCGAGATAATGACTCCATAGCCCAATGGATGAAGGCACGGTCTGCTCTCCCAAATATCTGCCATTCTTGGCACCTCCAAGGAGCTACCATCCCCATTGGAGCCAATGTTAGAGTCGGTCTGTTCAGCCCTCCGTCAGAGATCAAAATCTCTTTATTGCATTTCATTTTTAGGTGTCTCACTCGATTTACTTAGTTACATTCCGCTAGGGACATGCCATTACCTGACGGAAAGGCCTTGTCGTTTATCCCCCTCATGCCTTATCTTGCTGGCTCAGGTCTGTTCATCAAATCAATTTTACGGTTATTTACAGTCATAGAAGGTATTTTGGTCAAAAAGAGTCATTTCAGTTTCTAGGTCCAGGGTTTGGTCTTCAGAATGTCAAATAACACCCACAAGCCATGAGGATATCTCCAATAAGTCTTCATTTCAAAATGTCCATTATCAATAAGGCTCGAGAATGATTCTTCTTCAAAACAGAGTTTTGAAGAAGAAATCGTCAAATTTGTTTTTTTTAAGTGAATATGTAATTTTTAAAGCTTTCAAACATGCAATGTTTCAGGTGCAGCCCTGGTCATCCTCTGCCAAGATCACATGCCAAACACCCCTGCAAAATTGACAAAGAGGGTCATCATCAGTTCAAAAAGTCAAGCGGAAACAACAAAAACAGAGTTTACATTAAGAGGTGAAAAGTGCCATAGCCAAAACATAAGAAAGTGGCTTATTTCCAAATGAAAAAATCAAAATGCATTGATATATGAGATATTTTCCACATTCAAGCTTCATTTGCACGCATAAATTATCAAAGAGCTAAGTTAAGTTGTGAGAGGGTTAAGTCAGCAGTTTGAAGCCGAAACTGTGGGTAAAGTTTGTTGCGTGGCGCATCCACAAGGCACGGTGCATTGGGCGCCTCTACACAGTGTTAATTTGCTCTGGCACGGCGCATTGGGTGTGCGCGCGGCGCACAGAGCTGACGCGGCGCATAGAGCCGACACACGTAAAAATTTTCCTTTGTTCCAGAAATCCAAATAACTCGATCTCCTCGGCTCCCTCTGTACAGGGTTTGACAAGTTAGAACTTGGGGAAGGAAATCTCCGATGTGTTCTCTTGCTGGGCAATGTTAACGGATTTCAAATATTTGATATTGAGGATGCAAACAATGTACAGGAGTTGGTGTCAAAGAGGGATAGTGTAGTGGCATTCCTACAAATACAACCAACGCCATTTACTTCAAAGGCATCCAAGTGGCAATTTGAAGCTCACAAGCCATTATTGTTGATAGTTAAAGATGCAGTTGCGAATGAAGCAAATTCTGAATATGGATTTGGGATTGTGAATAGTGAAGGTATTGGAGGACTGCATCAAGTAGAAAAAAGCAAGTTTGTTTCCACTGCTGTTCATTTTTATTCGTTAAGATGCCATAGATATGTACATCAATTAGGGTTCCCGTCGGCTATTTATGCAGTTGGATGCAGCTCTCGTGCACTAGCTGTAGCCCTTGATACACAGTTATGTTGTTTTGATCCTGCTACACTTGAGAAAACATTCAGCGTTCTCACGTATCCTATTACGGAAGGCAGTCAGGTACTGGGTGGTAATAAAAAAAAGTGAGGATCCTGGAAAATATTATTGGAATCATTTAAATGCAGAAGGGCATACATACAACAAAAGGAATCCAATATGGTCAAGATCTCAGATTTCTTTTGATATCATGGTGCCTCCTACTACAATCAAAAGCTATGAGCCTGGTGGTGAAATAGAAATTGAAAAAATTCCTACTCGTGCACAAAGGGAGGGTCATATACCAAAATTACGGTCAAATCTTGGCAAACGCATCCATGGATCAAGAGACATTGGTTGAAGTATACTACTTTATGGATTCCTTCAAATCGGAAGCAGCATGTGTCAATACAATGTACATATTTTATCCAGAATGAAAACATGATTAAAGTGCTTATGATGGTCATGAAAAGCTTCAGTTTGGAAATGGGTTCCTGTTGATGAACCTAGTAAGCAAGCTGCCAAGCAGATTATTGTGCTGGAGTAATAAGTGTGAACTCACACCAGACATACAAAAATCTGGAATTGAAGGTAATTGTGGGAAAATTACATGTTTGTATTGGTGTTTAAACGTCATGTTGAAAGGTCAAATTCAGTTGCAGTTCAGAAATATCAGTGCTTTGATGGACTGTGTTGGATGTGAAAAATGTCGGCTGTGGGGGACGCTTCGAATCCTTGGTCTTGGAACAGCTATGAAAATACTTTTCTCAGGGGATGGCAATGACTTGATAAACCAATCGGCACAGCTGCAGTTACAAAGAAATGAAGTGATTGCATTAGTAAATCTTCTCAGTAGATTATCAGAGTCAGTTAAAATACTGGACGATTTAGCCCCTATAACTAAGGATGCTATAAAGGACGCGTTCCATCTACGTGTTCTTTTGTAGCCATTCCATGTTCCCCGTATTAACAAGATGCTTTTGTGTGCCGGAGCCAAAAGGTTTCAAACTGACAGTTTTTATTCAAACGGCAAAAGGGAAGGTGAAAAGTCAAAGACCGAAATCACAGTAGAAAGGTAGGAACGGATTGCCTATTTTTGGACTTCAGTTATGATTCAAAGGATCTACAGCTACAGTTTCCGCCTCTTCATCGGTCATCAACGAATTTGAGTAGAAAGTGTAACGTTGCTCCTTTTCAGAAACAGATGATTGGCTCTTCATCTCCTATTTGTTAATGATGTTAAACAGCTCCCTATATTTTGTCGATCTGTTTCCTACTTCTAAGCTTATTTAATATATGGAAAATCATTTTGTAAAGGGTCTGGTTTTTTGGGAAAGGTGTGAGGAAAAACCCGGCGCTTTCATTGTACAGTTTTGGCAGGGAATTAATAAAATGATGCAGCTCTGATTCATGAGATCCCTGTGGTGTGAGTTTGGCATATGTTTCTTCTCTGTTTCATATGTATCTTGTTATGTTTTTCAGTTCATTCATAATCATTTCCAATTTAATGTTTTTAAGTAAGAAAGGTAGAATCCAATTTATTTCTCTGCCTTGGAAAGTATTCATTCTCTGTGTGTCTTCTTCTGTCTGAAAAGGATCCATTATACATGCCCTTTTCAGCCTCTCAAAAGTCTTTCCACTCCATATTATTTCAAATTTGATTTCTAAACTTCCTGCCTATCTTGCCTCATGAAACACTCTGTGTCTTTGCTTTAATTTATCAGCTCATGCTGTTCTTTGTCCCATACAGCCCAGAACTTTCAGTCATTTATTCAATTACCTCTTTTATATCTATTTACTAGCCTAAATTCAGTTCTCATTTTGAGTCATCTCAGACCCTATTGAGTATTTTTACTGAGTTGACCCGGAGAGAGCCCTCTCCTGTCCTCGTAGGGCGAGCTACGAGGCTGAGTGTGGTTTGATGTTGAACCTAGAAGCTTGCCTTTTCAGCCTGCGACAAATCTAGGCTCTAACAAATACAACGCAGTTTTCAACATGGGGGGGTGAATTCTATATATTTTTACTGTAGATTCAACAACTTATGTGATATTCTAAAACATAAGACAAGAATCTTCTCTACTCATTAGCGAAAACAAAAATTTATCGATGAAAACAATAAGTAGAAAAGGAATAATTTCAATCACACATAACACAATATTTCTCTGGGGAAAGCAACTGATCAAAACCATGACTATATATATTGCATTAACCAAAATATTTGAGAAGAAAATACAATTCTTCTTTAACTTGAACAATTCATGCACAAGTACAATCTATCTCTTTGCTTCACAAACGAACTCAAGCCAACACTTAGCCAAATATGTTGTCTGCCAAGCCCCTACTTCCTTACATAATTCCTGGGAGAATTAGCCCATATTTAATTGAGAAATTATCTCTCCATAACTGCACAATCCATCATAGGCCCTCAACTGATTGCATGCTCCATCTGTACAACTCGGAAAATTATATAACTGATAGTACACTATCCCTAAAATCTAATATCATCTGGCTCTTCCTCTGAGCTGACATACATGATTTATTTATGAGTGAATCTTCAGTTAACTGGTGGAGCAGTGAAGTTGCACTGGTGCTTGTCCCCACTACTAGACCTCCTACTAGTTCCTCCAACAGTTGGAACTAGTTTAACTGACTATAACTTAGTTAGACTAAGTTAATTAATTACAACTCAAGAGAATTGAACATGGGCCCCTAAAATTTAGGGATCACTCTACATGACTCTAGATAGACTTCCAACTCGAATTTCCTAAGCCAACTAAGTCAAATTAACTTAGTTAACTATTACAAGTTGCTATGAGAATAGAATTTCGATTTAATTCCTAATTTAATTCAAGGACAAATTAAATTAGGATTTCTTATTTCTATTTTTAACACTCCCTCTCAAAAAGAAATGGATTATCTGCTACCCTAATCCTACCTCCGTGAAAATCAAATTTTCATCTTGACAAAGACTTTTTCAAAATATCTAAATCATTCTCCTCTGCGGGAATGTATTCCAACAACATAATTCTCCTCTGCACACAATCTCAAAGATAATGATATCGGATATTAATATGCTTGGACCAACCATGAAAAACTAAATTCTCATGGAGTTTAATACAACTTTGATTGTCACGGTAAATCATAGTTGGATCCATCTATTGACCAAACAAACCAACAATAGTCCTCCTCATCCATATAGCCTCACAAGATGTTTGACTAGAATCCATGTACTCTGCTTCTACTGAACTGAGTGCAACTGATATCCATTTCCTGATGTACCAAGAAACAGTTGCTGACCCAATACTAAAGATTCCACCTGATGTGCTCTTCCTTTCAGATGGACTCCCTACCCAATCTACATCGGTGAAGCCTTGAAGCTTCACTCCCTCTGCCCGTCTATACCAAATACCATACTGAGTAGTTCCTCTGAGGTAGTTCAACACATGTTTGGTTGCCTTCCAATACATCTTGGTCATCTCAAACATTTCTTTACTAAGTTGGTTAACTTCATAACACATGTTTGATCGTGTGTTCACCAAATACATGAGTGAACCCACAAGATGCCTGTAAATAGTCGCCTCCACTACTTCACCAGAAGTAGCATCCTCCTTCCTCTAGCTACCAGCTAGAGGAGTCTCCATGGGTTTACTACTCTCTGTGTGGAATTTCTTGAGTATCTCATTGGCATACTTTCCCTGAGAGAGAAACAGTTCCTTATCTCCTTGCCATACTTCCACCCCCATAAAGTAGTGCATGAGCCCCAAGTCCTTCATTTCAAACTATCTTGCAAGATCCTCTTTGCAATACTTTGTCAGCTTATCATCACCTGTCATAATCAAATCATCGACATATAAAATAATAATCAACAATTTACCTTCAACCACAATATGGTAAAGGTCTGCATCTACTTCACTTTTGTTGAAGCCCAACCCAATGAAATAACTATCGATCCTAGTGTACCAAGCACAGGGTGATTGTTTCAGTCCATATGGTACTCGCTTGCATCTACACACATGTGACTCTTTGTTGAAGGTCTCAAATCCTTTAGGATTCTCAATATACACCTCTTCCTCAATCATGTCATTAAGGAATGTTGTCTTTACATCCATCCTATGTGCACTGACAGTGCTAGAATGGATATAATTTATGAGTACCTTGCTATAGGAGAAAACGTCTCATCATAATCAATCCCCTCCACTTGACAAAACCCTATGGCCACAAACCTAGCCTTGTGTTTCTCCACACTACCATCTGTTGCTTGCTTTACCTTCTAAATCCATCTGGAACTCACCACTAACTTGTATGTCGGTCTTGGGACCACATCCCAAACACTGTTCCTGATAATGGATTAATACTCCTAAACCATGGCATCAACCCAAATTGTTTGTTTCATTGCTTCCTCAAAAGAGGATGGCTCAATCTCTACACATCCGCTCATCAAATCCATGTAGCTAGTGTACCTCTCCGGTGACCTTCTCTTCCTACGTTGTGATGTGGTTCTCCCTCATTCTCTCTAGCATCATGCAATAACTTGTCAGCCTCTCTAGTGAACTTTCTCACATCTTCCGAAGACTATGCATGAGTGGGTGTCTCCACTCCATTCTCCTCTACATGTGGCTGCTCCACATCATCATGAGGTTCCTCATTTGGAGCTAAGATCTCCTCAACTTCATGTATTTGAAGCTCCCTCTCAAGGGAACATCTCATGGCCTTCTCCTCATCTAATTTTACATCTCTTTGAACAACTATCATCTTGTTGGTTAGCAAGTACACCTAGTAGTTGTGAGGTGTATCAATGTACCCCACAAATATGCCCAACTCTACTATTGGTTCAATATTTTTCCGTGCATCTTTGGTTACATGGCAGTAGACTGATGAACCAAAAATTGTGAAGTGTACCACGTCTGGTTTCTTCCCTGAAAAATCCTCTTTCGGTGTAATCATCCCAAGAATTCGATGTTAGAAAATTATATATTACGGAGCAATGGAACACATAAAATATTGCAGAAATATAAACACAAAAAAATGCATAAGACAAGAGAGACATAGATATACGTGGTTCACCCAGTTTGGGCTACATCCACCCCGAACAACCAATTCTTCCTTTCTATTATCCAGCAAAATGAAGAGACACAACCTACAGCAGATCCGCTGTAATATCCTTTGTTTTCTCTCACAGTCTCGCCTCTCTATTTCTCGCTCAGAGAATACACATCTATTTTACAGCCTCAAATACAATGCCCTCATAAAAACAGAGGGGGTTGCCTTCTAGGGCAAAAAACCCTAAACTAAACATAAGTTCTACCGTCAGATCATCCGCCTAATGAACGGCCCAGATTGACTAGAAATTACTATACTTTTACAAGGCAATTTTACATATATTTTTGGCTTCGGGGGGGCTGCCCCCAAGCCCCCACCGGGGGACCGCTGGCCCCTGCATGGAGTGGTGTACAAACTTTCTGGGGTATAAATCCGGCCGAAACAAAGACCTCTGAACAATCATGCTCCACACACAACAATCTCCCACTTGGAGAATGATTGTAGCAACTCCACCGCTGCTTCATTTGCTGGACAATGACTCCTCTTTGGACTTGGCTATTTCTCATCTTCATCATCATCCTTGAAGGCCAATTGAAACTAAGAATATTCTTAGTTTCTCCCTGGTTACAACTTTTGTTAGCATATCTGCAAGATTCTGGCTAGTGTGTATCTTTTCCAGCTTCAACTCTCCATATTCCAACACTGATCGTATGAAATGGTACTTGAGCTGTATGTGTTTATTCCTGGAATGAAATGCTGAGTTATTTGAAAGATGAATGGCACTTTGGCTATCACTGTATAACGTGCCCATATCATGCTCCTTACCCAATTCACCCATAAACCTTTGTAACCAAATCATTTCTTTACTAGCCTCTGTAGCAGCAACATACTTTGCTTCTGTTGTTGAAAGTGCAACAACACTTTGGATTTTTGAAACCCAACTGACAGTTGTTCCACCAACAGTAAATACATATCCTATAGTGCTCCTCCTGTTATCTCTGTCACCTACCATATCTGCATCAACATATCCCTATAGAGAAATGTTTGAACCACCAAAGCATAATGCTTGATTTGTGGTACCTTTCAAATATCTGAGAATCCATTTCACTGCCATCCAATGTTCCTTTCTTGGATTGTTCATGTACCTGCTTACAACTCCCACTGCATGTGCAATATCAGGCCTTGTGCAAACCATTGCATACATTAAGCTTCCAACTGCTGATGCATATGGAACTTTAGACATATAATCCATGTCTTCTTGGGTCTTTGGGCACATTTCCTTACTAAGTTTGAAATGGATAGCAAAAGGTGTACTAACTGGTTTTGCATTGTGCATATTAAATCTTTTCAACACCTTTTGTATGTACTCATTCTGAGACAATGTTAATTTGCGATTTTTCCTGTCTCTAGTTATTCTCATACCAAGGATTTGTTTTGCAGCTCCCAAATCCTTCATTGCAAATGAATTTGCCAATTTTCTTTTGAGCACATTTATTTCCTACATGTTAGACCCTGCAACAAGCATGTCATCTACATACAATAACAATATAATATAGTTGCCATCGTTTTGCTTTTTCAGATAAACACAATGATCAGAGTGACATCTAGTATAACCTTGTTCAGACATAAACTTGTCAAATTTTAGATACCACTGCCTTGGAGCCTGTTTTAAGCCATACAAGCTCTTCTTCAACCTGCACACTAGTTTCTCCTTCCCTTTTACCTCATATCCTTGTGGCTACTGCATATATATCTCTTCCTCCAAATCCCCATGGAGAAAGGCTGTCTTTACATCTAACTGCTCAAGATGAAAATCTTCAGTTGCTACAGGACTTAGAATAGTTCTGATTGAAGTCATTTTAACAACAGGAGAAAATATTTCATCAAAATCAATACCTTTCTTCTGTGCAAACCCCTTCACCACAAGTCTAGCTTTGTACCTCTGTTTTCCTCCATCTTCTTCCTTCAACCTGTAAACCCATTTATTCTACAATGTAGTTTTACCTACAGGCAACCTGACTAAGTCCCAAGTCTAGTTATGCATTAAGGAGTCCATCTCTTCTTCCATGGCTAGCTCCCACTTCTTCCTGCTTTCAACCTGCATTGCTTCTTCATAACATTCAGGTTCACCAGAATCAGTCAACAATAAATAATATAATGAAGGAGATTATCATTCAGGGGGTCTACTTATCCTGGTAGATCTTCTAACACCACTTTCAGGTGTTTGGGGTGCCTGTTGCTGTTGTGGTGGTTGATGTTGTTGTGGTTGTTGATTATTATTATTTTCAGGCACCTTTACTTTTTCAGTGATTTCATCAAGAACTGTGTATTCCTTGTTTTCTTTTTCCTGTTTCTTTTCCTGCAACTGATTCTTATACAAGACCTTTTCATTGAATATTACATCTCTGCTCCTAATGATTTTGTGATTTTCGTAATCATATAAGCGATAACCAAAATCATTAACACCATATCCAATAAAGGTACATTTCTTTGACTTTGCCTCAAGCTTTGTTCTATTTTCTTTATCAATATGGACAAAGGCCTCACAACCAAAAGGCTTTAAAAAGGAGTAGTTTACCTTTTACCTGTCCATGCTTCCTCTGGAACACCACCATCCAAGGAACTTGAAGGCCCTCTGTTTATTAGATAAACAGCAGTATCTACAGCATCTGCCCAAAACTGTAAAGGCAATCCTGCATGCAATCTCATGCACCTTGCACGCTCCATGATTGTTTTGTTCATCCTTTCTGACACACCATTTTCTTGTGGTGTTCTTGGAATTGTCTTCTCTCTGCGAATTCCATGCTCTAAACAGTACCTATCAAACTCTTTGCTACAATATTCACCTCCATTGTCTGATCTGAGACACTTCAATTTCTTTCCTGTCTCAATCTCAACCAAAGCTTTCCATTTCTTGAAAGTATCAAATACATCAGATTTATTTTTAATACAATAAATCCAAGTTTTTCTAGTTGCATCATCAATGAAAGTAACATAATAACGAGAGCCATTGAGAGATGATACCTGAGCAGGTCCCCATACATTTGTATGCACAAGCTCTAATTTTTCGCTCTTCTTTTCTTTTTCAACTCTGAGAAATCTGACTCTCTTCTGTTTTCCATAAATTCAATTCTCACAGAAGTCCAAATCAACATTCTTCAAACCCGGCAACAAATTCCTTAAGTGAAGAATCTTCATCCCCTTTTCACTCATGTGTCTGAGCCTATGATGCCATAATGTTGCATCTGCTCCTTTGGAAGTTAAAGCATTAACAGAGTTAGAAATACCATTGCATAAATACAATGTACCAACCTTTTCACCTTTTGCTATTACCAGGGCTCCTTTGGTGACCTTCCAAGCTTTATCTGTGAAAGTTGTCACACAACCTTCACCACCTAACTGCCCTGTTGAAATCAAATTTTTCTTCAGATCTGGAACATGCCTTACCTCCTTTAGTAGCCATTGGTTTCCATTCTGTTGTTTTACAAGAACCTTACCCATTCCAACAATTTTACAGGGTTTATCATCACCCAAACGAACTTGTCCAAAATCTCCTTGAACATAGTCATGAAAGTATTTCTTATCAGGTGTGGCATGGAATGAGGCCCCTGAATCTACCACCCAGGAATCAGTAATATTTTCGAAAGAAAGAATCAAAGCATATTGTAACACCTCACCTGTCACATTTGCTTCATGATTGTTTTCTTGTTGTGCATCTCCTTCTTTTCCCTTCCGAGATCTACAGTCTTTCTTTAGGTGTCCTTTCTTTCCGCATTTCCAGCACACTATCCCTGATCTGGACTTGGATCTGCCTTTCCTTGATTTACTGCGATATCCTGAGCTCTTTCCTCTTTCCATTTTTCTTCCCCTAGACTCTGCACTCAAAGCATTACCCGATGTCTCACCAGAGCTTTTCCGTCGCATTTCCTCACTAAGGATAGCACCGACAACATCATCAAACTTTAAAGTACTAGATCCAGAGACAGAGTTACTAATGGCCATTACTAAACCATTCCAACTTTCTGGCAATGAGCACAAGAATAATAGAGCTCTAACTTCATCTTCAAAGTTTACCCCTACAGAACTTAACTGACTTGTAACTGTATTAAAATCATTTAAATGATCTGCAACAGATCCACCTTCCGACATATTCATATTAAATAACCGTTTCATAAGAAATACCTTGTTTGAGGCTGAGGGTTTTTCGTATAGTTTCGACAACGCCTGAATCAAACCCTCTGTCGTTGTTTCCTTCGAAATGTTGAAGGCAACTGACGCAGCAAGGCACAACCATATTGTTCCGAGTGCCTTTCTATCGAGAAGGTTCCATTCTTCATCTATCATAGCCGTCGGCTTCTTTGTTTTTCCGCTCAATGGTAGGTACAGATCTTTTTGATACAGATAATCTTCCATCTGTATCTTCCATAACCAGAAGTTTTGGCCGTTAAATTTCTCAACCCTAAACTTACCATCTTCCGCCATTGCTCCCACTCGAATGAGGAACCCTTATTTCCTGCGAGTTTATCAACCAAATAGACCTTTGGCTCTGATACCAGTTGTTAGAAAATTATATATTATGGAGCAATGGAACACATAAAATATTGCAGAAATATAAACACAAAAAAACTCATAAGACAAGAGAGACACAGATATACGTGGTTCACCTAGTTTGGGCTACGTCCACCCCGAACAGCCAATCCTTCCTTTCTATCATCCAACAAAATGAAGAGTCACAACCTACAGCAAATCCGCTGTAATATCCTCTGTTTTCTTTCACAGTCTCGCCTCTCTGTTTCTCGCTCAAAGAATACACATCTATTTTACAGCCTCAAATACAATGCCCTCATAAAAAGAGAGGGGGTTGCCTTCTAGGGGAAAAAACCCTAAACTAAACATAAGTTCTACCGTCAGATCATCCGCCTAATGAACGGCTCAGATTGACTAGAAATTACTATACTTTTACAAGGCAATTTTACATCTATTTTTGGCTTCGGGGACGCTGGCCCCCAGACCCCCCAACAGGGTAGGATCGGCCCCCTGGGCCCCCGCAGGGGGGACAAGTCCCCCCCGCACCCCCCCGCGTGGAGGGGTGTACAAACTTCCTGGGGTATACATCCGGCTGAAACAAAGACCTCTGAACAATCATGCTCCACACACAACATTCGATGGGGGTTTCTGTTCTGCAAATAAACAGTTATGTTGCATGCTTTAGCCCACAAGTGTAATTTTAGGCCCTAATCATGCAACATCACTTGTGTTGTTCCCACAATACTCTTGTTCTTCCTTTTAGCCACCCCATTCTGCTATGGGTTATGAGGTGCTATTAACTCTCATCGAATGCCTTCTGATGCACAAAATTTTTTGAACTCATTCAACAAATACTCTCCACCGTTATCACTCCTAAGAGCTTTAACTTTCCTTCTAGTATCTTTCTCGACAAGTGCTTTAAATTCAAAAACTTAGTAGAAGTCTGATCTTTCTTTTGTATGAAAAAGATCCAACACTTACAAGAAAAATCATCAAAAAATATCACATAATACATGTGCTTGGTCATGGATGTTGTCAACAACGGTCCACACACATCTGAGTGAACTCGATCGAGGATCGCATGTGCTCGATTTTCTTTGTCATGAAATGAATCTTTGGTTTACTTTCCCAATGTACACCCTTTGCATGTGTCTACTTTCTCTAGTGTACCCTTGGGAAGACTCGTAGAAATTTTTTGCATGATCTTCAAAGTGCCATGGTGCAAGTGACCCAATATCTTGTGCCACAACTCATTGATGTGTCGGCTGTACACCTTCCCTTCATTAGTTCTCAAGCTAGAACAATATTCTACCTCCAACTTGTAGAGGTTCTTCACTCGAACCCCTATCCTCTTCACCTGTCATGTGGCTATGTAACGAAGGAACGCCTTTCCCTTACTAAATATCACACAATAGCCTCTATCCTCCAACATGGCAACATATACCAAGTTCTTCTTAAAACTAGGAAAATACATAACATCTCGCAAAGTGAGGGGAGAACCTGACTCCCTCTGAAAGGTAACTATATCGATGCTTGTAGTGCTATACCTCCCATCATCACCCATCTCGATATGCATCTGGAGATCCTTCTCCTCCAAGTTACCAAATAGATCTTTTTTACTAGTCATGTGAAAAGAAGCTCCATTGTCCAGGTACCACACACTACCCATATCGATGACACCATACAAATGATGAGGGTAAAGTAGAGTTCGAACTGTGAAGCAAGAGCTTCACCTACCCCTCCTCTTGAGGGCTTCATACCGGCCTTCTTGAGTGGACATTTTGTGGCAAAGTGTCCCAGCTTGTGACAGTGAAAGCATTTGACTTTCAACGTGTCCTTCTTCTTACCACCCTAATAGGAATTTTATATGGAATGGGATGAATTCCCCTTCCCTTTCTTTTCCTTACCTGCTAAGGCACAATTATCCTCATCATCACGCTTTAATGAGGATTCATCTCTAGTGTTTCACTGAATCTCTTCCTATACCAAGTTAGACCACAACCTCTCCCACTCTAGTAGCTTCTGCCTCCCATTAACTAAGTCTTGGTAACTGTGTCAGCTCTTGGGAAGTCCTAGAAGTGCTAGGCTCACCAGATCGTCTTTGGCAATAGTAATCCCGACACTTCCAAGCTCATCACGACATTGGGTGAACTTGGTCAAGTACTTTGGAATAGAGTCTCCCTTCTCCATATTGATATTTATTACTTTGTCCTTTAGTGCAAGCTCCCTGTGGTCACTGCTATTTTGAAACATATTCGTCAATGCCTTACAGATTGCAAATGGAGTTTCCTTACCATGGAGATTTGAGACAATGTGATCTTAAACTCCTTCTAGGATCATCCTTCTCACTTTTTCCACACATTTTCTCCATTCAACAAGATCTTTAGCATCAGATGTTGGAGGCTTCAAAATATCATGATCTATGACTTCCTTTAGCCTATTGTTTTCTAGCACTATCTCTATCCTGTCCTTCCAAGCTACGTAATTTGAGTTGTCCTCCAGGGCATACTCAAGTCTCAAATCATAGAATTCTCCTCTTCTATAAGGTCTTTAGTTCCTATACCATGTATATTTTTACTATAGATTTAACATCTTATGTGATATGCTAAAACAAAAGACAAGAATCTACTCTACTCACCAGTGGAATTCAAAATTGATCGATGAAAATAATAAGCAGAAAAGGAAGAATTGCAATTGAACATAACACAATATTTCTCTAGGGAAATAAACTACTCAAAACCCCGACTATCTATATTGAATTAACTAGAAGATCTGAGAAGAAAATACAATACTTGTTCAACCTAAACAATTCCTACACAAGTACAATCTATCCCTCTACTTCACAAACCAGCTCAAGCCAACAGTTAGCCAAATTTGTTGCTTGCCAAGCCCCTACTTACTTGCTCAATTCCTGAGAGAATTAGCCCATATTTAATTGGGAAATTATCTCTCCATAATTGTGCAATCCATCATAGGCCCTCAAATGATTGCATCTAGCATCTGTGCAACTCGGAAAATTATACAACTAATAGTACATTGTCCCTAAACTCTAATCTCAATTGGGTATTCCTCTTAACTGACATGCATGAGTTATTTATGAGTGAATCTTAAATTAACTAGTGGAGCAGTGAAGTTGCATTGGTGCCTATCCCCACTATTATACCTCCTACTAGTTCCTCCAACATTTGGAACTAGTTTGACTCACTATAACTCAGTTAGACTGAGTTAATTAATTACAACTCAAAAGAACTCAACCTGGGCTACTAAAATTTAGGGATCATGTAGGAATTTACAGGGTAAGTTCCTCAGATAGAACACCAAAGGACACCGCTCACAAATAGATCACAGATAAATACACCAGTATTGTTGACGTGGTTAAAACCCTCAAAGAGGGAAACAGTCCACAGCCTTAGCCAATGCGGCCACTTCAGGCAATTTATTAATAAAAGAATGAAAATTTACATAAGCTTCTCTCATGAACTGTTACCCTACAAATGACCCTCCATGCTCTTTAAATAGATATCATGAACCAATCGGGTATTAAGCCATAGATCAAGTGTCAGTAATACCGAGGAGAGAATGAATCCTCGGATCACTACATATCATGACCGTTGGATTGTAAGTTACAAAAGTACATAGTAAAGAAACACACTTTACCTAACTCTACACTATACCAAGTTATACTTAACTATTTCCTATGTGTCGGAATATCCTAACATCCCCCCCTTAAGAACAACTTGGGATAGGATTGAAGGATGTACAAATATGACACAATAGGAGAAGGAAGGAGGCACTAATGCCTATCCCCCCTTAGTGACAACTTCCTGAACTCCAACCATAAATCAAATTTTAGTAAACTTTGCCTCTGTGAGATCCTTTGTAAAGATGTTTGCAACTTGATCATCTGTTGAACAATATTGCACTTCAAGAACATGGTCATGAATGAGCTTTCTAATGAAGTGCATGTGCAGTTCAATGTGTTTTTTGCGCTGATGTTGGACTGGATCTTTGCATAGTTGAATGGCACTTTGATTATCACACCAAAGTGTAGTCGGATGATGCTGCTGAAAGCCAAACTATGACAGGATCTGACGAAGCCACAGGGCTTCCTTACTAGCTTCTACGGCACCACGATACTCTGCTTCTGCTGAAGAAAGAGAAATGGAACTTTGTTTCTTGCAAGCCCATGTAATAGGTCTTGAACCAAGAGTGAACACATAACCTGCAATAGACTTCCGATCATCAGGGTCACCAACCCAATCAGAATCAGTGAAACCAACCAATAGAGGAGATGCTTCTGCATTGTAATGAATCCCAAACTGAACTGTACCTAGAACATAATCAAGTATTCTTTGAGTTGCTTTCCAATGACTTTCATGTGGGTTTTGCATAAACCGAGAAATAAGGCCAACAACAAAGGAAAGGTCAGGATGAGGATGGGTCAGAAACAAAAGTTCCTACAAGTTAACAGTATAAGGTAGCATCAACTTTAGGGGAAGTACAAGTGACTGAAAGTTTGGCTCCAGACTAAAAGGGAGAAGGGGCTGGCTTACAGCCTTCCATGTGAAAATGGCATAGAAGATCACAGACATACTTGGACTGGGAAAGGGAAATACCTTCCTTGGATTTCAAGACTTGAAGACCAAGAAAATAATGCAAGTGTCCTAAGTCTGTCATTTCAAACTTCTTTTTAAGGCTGGACTTCACATGGTTTATAAGGTTGGGATAACTACCAGTGAGGATAAGATCATCAACATAAAGAACAAGAATGATAAGAGACTTGCCCACTTTCTTAGTGTAGACAGTATTGTCAGAATGACACCTAGAAAAGCCAGTTTCTAAAAGAAAGCTATCCATTTTGGCATACCAAGCTCAAGGAGCTTGCTTGAGACCATAAAGGGATTTATGAAGACCACATACAAGGCTAGAGTTTGTTTGTATAAAGCCAGTAGGTTGTTCCATATAGATTTCTTCATGCAAGACCCCATGCAAGAAGGAAGATTTAACATCCATCTGATGGACTTCCCATTTGAAAGAGACAGCAAGGGAAATAACAAGGCAGATAGAGTTCATTTTGGAAATAGGGGAGAAGGTTTTAGTATAGTCAATGCCTTCAACTTGTGAAAAACCCTTAGCAACAAGACCTGCTTTATGTTTATCAACTTTTCCATCTGGTCCATACTTGGTTCTATAAACCCATTTGCATCTAACAAGTTTTCGTCCCTTTGGTAGAGGAACAAGATCCCATGTATCATTTGCCAATAATGAACGATATTCTTCATTCATAGCTGCGTCCTAATCTGGATGGCTTGAAGCTTCTGCAAAGGTGTCAGGATCATAATGCGTTGAAGCTTAAGCCAATAAAGAAGAGGCTTTATCGAACTAAGAACGTGTATGTCGTTGATCTGTAGGATCACCAGCAAGAGCGCCTGCTGCATCCCAAGTAGCACGGACCCATTTTGGAAGCTGAGGAACTGAAGGAGGATCCTGAGAAGGTGGGGGAGGATTGTCATCCTCACTTTCATCGTCTGAAGAATAACTTTTTTCAAAGGTAGAAGAGATAGAGAGAGGTGGCACATCCGCCGAACTAGGCTCATAGGCCGATATATTTTTAGCAAACTTTACATCTCTTCTAATGATAACATTTTTGGACTTAAGTGGAATAAGTCTATATCCTTTGACATCTTCAAAATATCCAACAAAAATACATTTTTCACTCTTAGGTTCTAAAGCTTTATGTTTCTCATTTGGAATATGGGCCCATGCTTCACTTCCAAAAACACGAAAGTGACTTACATTTGGTTTAATTGAGCTCCATGATTGTTCTCGAGTGATATTATTTAAAACCTTAGTAGGAGTGCGATTTATTATGTAATTTGCACAGTTAATTGCTTCTGCCCAAAAATTAAGACTAAATCCTTTAGATTGAAGCATACAATTAGCCATTTCCTTTAAGGTGTGATTCTTCCTTTCAGCTACACCATTTTGTTGTGGAGTATATGGAACAGTATGTTGCATTTGAATTCCATTCTCAGTGCAAAAGTTGATGAATTTGTTGTTAACATATTCTCCTCCGTTATCAGATCTTAGCTTAAGAATTTGATGTCCAGATTGTTTTTCAACAAAGGCCTTAAAGGCCAAGAACATGTTAAATACTTCACTCTTGAGTTTTAAGAAGTATACCCAAGTGCGTCTAGAGAAATCATTAATGAAATTTAAGAAATACTTGTAGCCAGAGAATGAAACAACTGGAAGTGGACCACATAAATCACTATGCACAAGCTGTAAAGGGGTTGATGCGTTCCAAGAGGCACGTTTTTCAAAACTATCCCGATGATGCTTTCCGAGTACACATCTGGAACAAACACCATCTCTGCAAGATACCATTGGAAGACCTGTCACCATATTTTCTTTACATAGATTCTAAAGGGAGCGATAGTTTAAGTGACCAAATCGCTCATGCCAAAGTTTGCTCACTTCATCATTATGAGCAACAAATACCGAGGGAAGATTTGATGACCCAAATTTGTTAAACTTATACAACCTTGTAGAATCATCAACAATGCCAGTAGCTAAAATCTATCTAGGGTCTCTTAGGTCCTTAATTACAACATCGTGAGGTGAAAATTCAATAATTTTACCTTAACCTGAATGAGTTATCTGATATATGTTGAGCATTGGAAAAGGTATGTAATTACCACTTATTTCTTTATCTTTTTCTTTAATTCATAACTTCTTTACATCCTAAGATGGTCATATGTTAAAGGATTATGATAGAATTAAGCAGATTTGTGATAGATGTAAAATGATTAATTATTGTCTTGTTCTATGCAAAAAATGAAGAAAATGGAAAAACACTATTCCGAAGGAAAAGACAAGGCAAAACCAATTGTTGTCCCTTTGACAAGAAACCGCATCCAAACGAGGAAATCAAGATCGGAGTGCATGGACCAAGAAAAGGAAGAAGAAACATGGTATCAACACAAGAGGACGAAACGATAACTGAAGAATAAAGATCTAGCGAATCCCTCAGGATCCTTTGATCCTGAGGGATCGCTACCTTAAGACTTATCTGTATTTTTTATATCTCCGTCTAGCCACTATAAAAAGGGACAGCGTTGTTAGCCCAAGAAGAGGGTTATTGTTGTTGATTTACAGAAATTGTTGTTGTAATTCGAACTTTGATCATCAACTCTCTTTCAAGATCGATTATTGTAACTCTGCTTTCATGATTAATATATAACTTTGTTGTTGTTCTGTCATCTGATCCTAGAGTAACCGCAGCAGTGCATCCCTGGTGGCTAAGGGCCCGGCCCTAATGGCTCACTTGCTTTCTGTATCATTATTTTCCGATTACAGTGGTGTGTGGTTTGATTTCTCTAGCATTTCCTTAAACTCGTTGTATTCAGTAATCTTCTATTCCCTAACATTTTATTGACTTTCTCTGTTATATCGAATTCGTAATTGAAATAGCAAGATTATTATTTGCAACTAGAAATGTTATGCTGTTCATTATGAACTAGTATCGCATTGTCTAATATTGTTGTTCATTCACAAGTTGACGTTGTTGTTTATTTACAAATTAACATTTTTGTTCATTTATAGAGTGATGTTGTTGTTCATTTAGCCATGAGATATTTACAATTGTGATTGTTGTTCCTTTGATTACTGTTCCATTACCATTGCAATTGTCGTTCCTTTATAACTGTGGTTAATACTCATTATGCTAGAATAATATTATTGATTCCATCGTCGCTGTGTATTTACATTTGATTAAGGTTTGCTGTTCAATAATTCGTAGACTTACTTAGGTTTGATGTTCCTTTTCCAGATTGCTATTCAAATTCCTTTATTAGTTAAAGTTCAATTCCTTTCGGTTAATGTTGCTGCTTAATTCATTCCTGTAGATTAAGCTTTGCTATTCGATATCTTCAACAGATTAGTTGTTTTTCCTTTTCTGATTATTCAATTGTCATTTCTAGTATTTTCTTTGGTGTGAATAGAAAGATCTACAACTGTAACGAACATTGACTACTGTTGTCTAGTTCTCAAATTGGAGATCTTGTCTTTGATTGATTTTCATTTACATCAGTTTACAAAGGAAAGAGTTATTATTACTACATCCTTGACTGATGATTGCTATAGTTTCTTGATTTAAAGCATTTAAGTTTCTTGCCATTATAATTAGAGTTAGTTCCCGACATTTATTTACCTTTGTGAAGCACTATACTGCTAGCATTACTCTTGAACAAGTGACCGCCTCAGACTGAGTACACTCTTGAGATAAAAAATCGTACCTGGATTGATAATTAATGTGAAGGTAAATAGAGGTTAAAAAGACCCTTTTTACAGCTCAACAATATACAGATAGAAGGTTGCAGGATAAGGTTGGAACACATAATACATCATTAAATTGACCATTGTCTATATGAATAGTTCTAGTCCCTACAAAACTCAGAGATCTATCATCACCAACATATATAATTTTTTTGTTACAATCATTTAAAGAAGAAAACATGGATTTGTTTTTGGCCATGTGATAAGAAACTCCAGAATCAATGAGCCACTCATGAGAATTAGAAGAAGAAGATACATTTAGTGCACATCCAGACCGAGATGTTTGACAACCACATGCAGAAAGTGCTATTCCTGAAGATGAAGTTGAAGTTGAAGAGTGCTCCACATGGATGTTATGCTTCTTCATTGTTGTTTCCAAGGCTTCCATCTTCTTAAAGCATTTGGATTCTAAGTGGCCATCTCGATTACAAAAGTGGCAATGTCTATCAGTCTTCTTCCCTTTGTTTTTATTTGCCTTATCATTTTGTTGAAATGATTTTTCATTTTGAGACTGAAATTGCTTAGGACCCTTGTTTGGTTTAGGACCATTCTTTTTAGGATACAGCTTCCTAGGATTCTTTGAATTTGGTTGTTGCTGGGCGGCTAAGGCTTTCTTAAAAGAGTTTCAAAGATTAAGAAGACCAAGGTGTAAGAGTTTTTCTTATTCTCTTATTAAAGAATCATAAAAGGAATCAAAGGAAGGGGACTTGTAGTCTTGTCCTTGAGAAATGAAAGCTTCTCTTGTAGAATGGAAGGTGGAAACAAACACAGAGTAGGCTGGTCCCAACTTAGTAAGAATGGAATAGATAAGGTTACCATCTTCTTTCTTAACCTTAACACCTTCCAAGAGAAGTCTAAGGATCTTGAACTTGGACAGAAAATATTCAATGGAAGAAAAATTATTGGGGTCCAATGTAAGAAACTCATTTTCGAGTTGATGGGCTCTAAGTTCATTTTTAATTCCAAAAACTTTAGTGATCTATTTCATTTCTTCATTAGGAGTATCAAGTTCTGCGATATGGAATCTAAGGTCTGGAGAAATAGACATCCCTATCAACCCACGTGCTTGATCTTGCCTATTTTCCCATTTGGCTACCTTATCTTCATCTTTCGGTTTGGTTTCTTGGCCTGAGGCTATTCTGTAAATACCTTTACTTCTAAGTAAATCCACAATGTAGGACCACCATTGGAAGTAGTTGGTGTTGTCAAGAATAACTTGGCATGGAATTTCCATTTTAACAGAAACTGAAGCTATAGATGCTGAAACTAAGTGTTCCAATGGAAAGATCTCGAAAAATTAGGCTGATTCAAAAAAAAACGGCCTAAAAATGGCTTCCGGATGAAGAAGTTATGGCTTTTTGAAGAAAAGTTGTTGATGATGCCGACAAAGTGCGGGAATTTGCGGAAATGAATGATAATGTTATATTTAAAAAAAAAAACTGCCCCCTTTCCAAACTTAATATAATTAGCTCAACAAAGAGAAATACTTGAACTCAAGACCTCTATTCTCATAAAGTAACTTTGGACCAAGTGAGCTAGTTTAAAAGGTTAGTAATTTTTGGAAAAGAGGAAAGGTTCTTTTTTTTTTTAGTCACCGAAGCTTTGGGGTGCGTGCTTACTTGAGAAAGCTCTTTTTTGTGTGCAAAACAAAAGCCACAAAACCCAAAACGGACATACAAAAAAAAAGCCTTATGGTTTGAAGTTAGCTTTACCTGGAAACTAACAATTTTCCTCAATGTTTCTAATTTTTCAAGATCACACCAAGGCGCAGCGGAAAAGAGCATACACATGAGAAAAAAAAACTTCCTTTCTGTTTCTGATTTGCCCAGATCACACAGAGTCATGGGGAAAAGAGCATATGTAGAAATGAAAGGTGTAGATCCGGTAATAAAAAACAAAGAGATAAATAAACCGAAATAAACAGAGAGAAAATAACTAGAAACTGCAAATAAACATTGTATACCTCCAGATCTTAAAAATGACATAGCTAGGGCTACTGGAAACATTTTTGCGTGAAATGAAAGGGGTTCCTCACTGGAACAGATGCTCCTAACACAATAGAGCGGTCCTCTCGTCCCAAAAGAAATCAGAAATAGTAGATCTAGGAAACGGCAGTCAGATGCAGTTCTATCGGCTTCAAATTTGGATCACCAACGAATGCGGCCCTCAAATAGCTCTAATACCCTGTAGGAATTTATAGGGTAAGTTCCTCAAACAGAACACCAAAGGACACCACTCACAAACAGATCACGGATCAATACACCAGTATTGTTGACATGGTTAAAACCCTCAAAGAGGGAAACAGTCCACGGCCTGAGCCAACGTGGCCACTTCAGCCAATTTATTAATAAAAGAATGAAAATTTACATAAGATTCTCTCATGAAGGATTACCCTACAAATGACCCTCCATGCTCTTTAAATAGAGATCATGGACCAATCGGGTGTTAAGCCATGGATCAAGTGTCGGTAATACCGAGGAGAGAATGAACTGTCGGATCACTACATATCATGACCGTCGGATTGTAAGTTACAAAAGTACATAGTAAAGAAACATACTTTACCTAACTCTACACTAGACCAAGTTATACTTAACTATTTCCTCTGTGTCGGAATATCCCAGCAGATCACTCTACATGACTCTAGATAGACTACCAAATCGAATTTCCTAAGCCAACTAAGTCAAATTAACTTAGTTAACTATTACAAGTTGCTATGAGAATAGAATTTCGCTTTAATTCTAATTTAATTCAAGAACAAATTAATTAGGTTTTCTTGTTGCTATTTTTAACAGGTTGGTCCCGGGGAATTTTTTATGAACCCAAGGGACCTCAAAACCTTAAAAATTTTGCATGAAAACACAAAAATGAACTGTGGAAAGATAGAGAAAGGTTTTAGTTCCTACCTAGAAGCGACGGTACTCAAAATGGTTCCCTAGATTGGCCGCAATCAGCTGCAGAAGATCGAGGGAAAAAGGGATCCAAATACTCACTGTTGAAGATAAAATGTGAAATGGTAAAAATGAGAAGTTATTTTTAATATTTATGGTCATTTTTTCATTATTTTATTCATTTTTAGTATTTTGACCTAGATATGCTTCATTTTTACTATGAAATAGGTATGTTTAAGCCTTATTGTGGTGTTTTGAGGAGGTCGAAAATTGTAATTAGGTCTTCATTATGTTTGAACAAGTTACTTTGACCACAATGTATACTTTTATTTCTTTTTCAGGCTCTATAAACCTACAAAAAATGAACCCCCCTGGAGTCCTCTTTCAGTTCTTTTTAGACTCCCAAAATATGAAAATATTGTCAAGCACTTGTATTTTCGAACTCATAAAAGTAAATAAAAATATGTCTACTCAGTGTAATTTTAACCCTTTTCCAGACTGAGATAGACTAGCTACAAAAGGGAATACCTTAGTCGAACATGGCTAAGAGGTTCTCTTGGGTATTGTTTTCTACCTTTTTAGACCTAAGGGACTACCTACGAAAAGGGACATTTGGAGTTTTCTTTTTCACCTCTTTTTCAAACTCTCTGAACATGAAAAATATGTCGAGTTTTACCTTTTCTGGACTCGTTAAAATATCAAACAGCAATGGACTCATTGATCATGACAGGGTCGAACCACTCCTTCTTAGGGTTCGTTAAATATACTCAAAGGGATTCATCTAAATGATGAACGTATAGATCAACCATATGTTATCCTCCTAAAGCTTGTTAAAAAATAAAGAGGTACTGACCAGTATGGTTAGGGAAATTGGGAAAACAAGGGATTTCGTTTTGCTAATGGCAGTGAGTCACTCTTGAAAATGACACTCTTCCACTTCATCTATGTGGTTGTTGGGTTGGATAATCTACTTGTCTTTTGGTTATCATATCGTTTTCAGAGCCTCCACTTCGGTTTTGGGTCAATGCTACCAACTCCATTTAGTGTCGTCGGTGTGTTTAAGAGAATTCAATCAGTTGATCTCCACTACAATACTCTTAAAACTTCATTTCATGTCTTCCTTTCCTGATCCATTTCCATGTCAAAATCATTATGATAATTTAGTCTCAATCATAATACATGTTTCGTGTCGTTGATGGGGGATACATCAAGGCCCTCCTGCGACGGGTCACTTCCTATCGACATCAGCACATCATCCAGGAAATTGACTTAGAAATACACATTTGGTACCTTGGTGCTTGCATACATCAATGGAAACTTTCCTTGCTCTCGGTGATAGGTTTTCATCAATGGCCTTTGACCAAAAGACTTTGTGTGGTGTTTGACATCAACTCATTTATTCACACCATACAGATTGTACTATAGTACCTTGAGAGCCATTAACATCATCGGTGGTGTCTCTTGCGTTTGTTATCATATTACATCATTGGTCAGTAATCATATGATTTCTACCATGTTCGACTCCACCTCATTGATTCGCATGGTTAGACGCATACATTGGTTGGTCGTGTGAACGAGATAGAAGACCCAAGATCTAGTTTAATCCATCTGGGCTACGATTTCAAGATTATACAAGATCAATATCTATGATGGCTATGATCATATTGACATCCATCCCTTCATGGGTCCACCAGTTGCATTTGTGGACGCATCATTTGATCATTATGCATGTTATGTTAGCTTATGAGATGAAAATGGGTATGCCTCCCTCAGAAAACAAACATCTCATGTTCTAAATGTATTGTAAAGTTTGAATCTCATCAGTTGTTCTTGATCCCAACTTTTCACAAGGTAAAGCACTTCAGTCATCAGTGATCATCTCTAACTTTGCGCTTTAGGGGGCATTTTGTTATAGACCATTTTCTTACATCCTATCAGTGAGCCTCCTAATGGGATCAATCAACATCCTATCCCCCCTTGTCACCATCTTGCACAAATACCTAAGAATGTTCCCTTCATCCCCCAAAGTTTCATCCCTAAATTGCATCATCTGAGCTAGTTTGAGGATCAAAGCTCCCTATAAGCCTGCTGGCATGCATTCACCTATATGTTTCTCCATTGTGGCCTACATTGGTCACCAGCAAGTTTCTCCCCTTTACAGTTGCGTTGGTTCTAGAAATCTGAGAGAATGATCAGGATTCCAGAAGCTTCCCCTTCTAGGAGTTTCTAGAAGTTGTTTCAACTACTTACCTTGGATAAAACATTCGAATCTTATCCTTCCCTACTTTGGAGTTTTCACCACTTATCCTTTGATCCTATCCCTCCATCAAAGGTGGATCTCTTACCCTAGATTGGTAATTAGATAAGAACTCCCAACTTACCCTACTTCTCTATATATTCCCAACCTTCTATATGGTTGGGGTTGGCTTTTGGAGAGTAATACTGCCCTTATGTTGTTGTAGTGAGTGGTCACCATATCATGCATTTAGGGTGATTGGAGGTGCATATTGTGACAAGGAAAGGACAAGTCAACAACTTGGAGGAGATCTTCTACAAGATCAACTTCTAATTATGGTTGTAATCTCCTTCCATTTATATTAATGCAAATAATTCATTGCTTTCCTATACGTGATTTTGTTATTTCACTTATCTCAATACCATGTTGATCTATTGAATGGATTACTTAGATGATACTGCATAGATCTCGTAGTTTCTTGGCTTGTGTTATCTAACTGTGCAGGTTCTAATTTTGGAATTCGGAGCTGGAATTGGAGCTTCCAAGCTAACGAAGGAGTGAACTGTGCGAAGGATTTCAGGTAGGTCTCACTCTTCCATCTATTTACTTTAAGGAAAAGCAATGAGTTCCTTGTCTCTCTGTTGTTCTAGGTTAGCCGCCGACCTAGGGGATATACTTTTGTCCGCAATTGTAAATCATGTATAACAAATAGTCCACATACTTGCAACAGTTCCATTTCAACATTAAATACAACAAGGGAAGCACCAATAATTTTGTAGATTTCCTCAACCGACCACCAGTCATGGTGCTAACCACTGTGGTTGACTCCTATGGGCATGAGACTTCTGGGTGGCGGCATCTTTACAAAAGTGACCCAGAATTCAAAAGCACATACCAAACACTCCTGGAAGATAAGAAAGTTCCAGATATTCACCTTCAAGGTGCATTGTTATGCCACCTGGGAAACATTTGTGTTCCTTCAAGCGAGTGTGTCAAGATGATTTGGGAGGTGCACTATAGTTGGGTTGTTGGACATTTTGAAGTAGAGAAAACAATGGCAATACCACATAAATATTTTTATTGGCCAAACCTTCATCAAGATGTTAGGAAGTACATTAGATCCTGCACTTCCTATGCCATTTCAAAACCAACCATCAAGAAACAAGGCCTATATACTCCTCTGCCTACTCCTAGTTGACTTTATGAATCCATCTCCAGGGATTACATGTTGGGCCTTCCTTCTACCAAGCACAACAATGACTAAGTTTTTGTGGTCGTCAACATATTCTCTAAGATGGCCATTATGCCAGCCTGCAAAAAGAGTATCACAGTAGAGGCCACTGCTACGCTCTTCTTTGACCTCTAGCACAACTACAATAGAGCTCTCCATAACTCAATGGGCCACACCCCCTTTCAATTAGGGCTGGGGTTTTAGCCATCATGTCCCATTGATGTGACCATACCATTTGTAGTTACTCAGATAGATTAATCCCACGTCCAATCCGAAGCCAACAAGGCTAACAAATTCATTGAGTGCATTCAACACATTCGCCAGTAGGTCCATGATATATTGGATAGAGCTAATGCTAAGTACAATCATCGCCATGATTAGCATCAGGTGTCACACAAGTTCGAGGTGGTCGACAGAGTTTGACTACATTTGCAGAAGGAGCATCTCACTGGACCCCACCGCAAGATTCACCCGCTCTGATATAGACCATACACCATCACCAAGGTTGTAAGGGACAATGTCTTCAAGCCCAGAATTCCACCGTTCCTTGGTCTGCACCTAGTGTTCAATGCAGACTGCCTTCAACCATACTTTCTACCATTGCTGGACACATCTGACATTGCAGAACAACTCACACCAACAGAGCTAAACCCAGACTATGTGGAACAGGTCAAAATTGATCAAATCATGGACATGTAGATCAGTAACACTCGCCAGCAGAGGATCAAGCTATATCGAGTTGTCAAAGCAAGCCAACTCCTTCACTAGGGCAAGTGGTTCACCAGGGACCAAGTTCAACATAAATTTCCTCACTTCATGGAGGCTTTGCACACAATGGGGACAATTTCTTCCTAAGGAGGGAGGAATTATATAGGTGGATATTTGTGGCCAACCACTTATTCCACCTAGACCTCCAGTTGGTTTCATATATTTCCTTGTTTAATGCAGAATTTACTATTTTTAGCAGTTTTTTGGGTCCTGAAATTCCAGAATAGTTTTGAGCCCCCTAAATGGTGCTTTTTTAGGGTCTGCCACAAATATTGTAGTACTCGAAGAGATATTTCCAAAAATGTATCGTATGTGCCAAATGGAGATAATATGACCAATTTACAACCTCGGGAAGTTAGTTGCCCAACTAACCCCAACGAGGCCCACAAACTCTTGACGTTCCATGTTAGGTCCCTATACTTCTAGTGTAACCCCTTATTGTTATTAGTACAACCCCCTTATTATATTTTGTGCCCATGTAGTCCCCATATTGTTGTTATTGTGCCCCATAGAAGCCCACTATGGTTTTTTCCGAAGAGAAAAGTCGTAATCTTTCATTTATGTGAGAAAAATTACATGCAGTAGATGCCTATAGGCATATGTGTTATCTGAATGATCAGTCTAGAGCTATATACATATTTTGCATTTGCAAAAACCTTGACCTTGCTGGCCGTTTTCAAAATAATGCTATCTATGTTGTGATAGCAAAAAATAAATATATAGATTCAGCTTCTATATATAAACTAAAAATAAAGAAAAACATCGGTCGTATCTCCTTTGTAGTTTATGGCCGATCCACCCTGTGATAATCCTGGTCTATGTACGGTCTGTGGTGGTATTGATAGACTTCTGAGTCCACCTGCTCACTGATTATCCACAAGCCTCTGGGAAGTAACGAGCCCTCCTTGGAAAGCCTATCAACATCCTCATTGTATTCCCTGTGTATGTGTTGACAAGAGATCAAATTAAAACCTGATTTGAGATTAAGCACGTCAATTAGTATATTTTGAAGAGAAATGACATGGCATTGATTAATAGCATTGAACCAGTTTATGATGACTTGTGAATCTCCAAAGATCTGAGCAGATATGCAATTATGCGCAAGGGTGAAATGCAGCAGGTATCTAAGTGTAAGGAGCTCAGCATAATTGTTAGTTCCTTCTCCCAAGCCAAGTTTGACTTTGTAGAAATGTTGATCGGAAATATATAGGCAGAAGTCCCCCCCACATCCATGAGGTTGTGCTGCCTCGTCAAAGAAGGGTCATGGTCGAGTTTTATCAATGTTTCCGAGGCCTGATATAGTGCGGGTGCGAGGAGGCAAGTCCTCTGGGACATCATGGAAGGTGGACAGTGCCTGTACAAAGAGCAGTTTCCAATTTACAAGCTGGTTTTTGAAGATGAAGTGATTGCACCTGAGCCAAATATTCCAACAGAGTATAAGAGGGAGGCATTGTTCTTTATGCTTTTGATGGGCAGATGTCCAGCTACTCCAGGCTTGTATAAGAGAAGGTCCCTGCCAAGTGTTCCTAATTGCGAGCTATCGGGTGATCGCTTGCCAGAAATGAGAGACTTGTGTACAGTGCAGGAACAATGCTTGTTAGTTTCAGATGCATGTTGACATAGGACACATCTTCTCAACCCATAAATAGATCTATGCATAAGTGCCTCTCCCATGGGGGTTTTGTTATTTAGAACAGACCATGTGAATAGCCAGGTTCGAGGGGCAGCTTTTAGCTGCCATAATTGTTGCCACCAACTCTGAGGGTGATGGGGATCCTGAGCCTGAATGAGATGTAGATATCTAAGCTTAGGGTTGTATATCCTGTGCTCAGTAGGGGTCCAAACAAGGGCATTAGGTTCTTGGTTGAAAATGATATGTGCCTCCTGAAGAGCCCTTAAGAATGTATCCCATGATTTCTGCCACTGTTCAGGGATATCCAGATCATGTGCTGATCTCTAGTGTTGACTGAGATAGGTTCATGGATCTTGTTCTGTAATGTGGGCTATTGCCTTGACCTCTCTGTGGAGGGAGAATATACAGGTTCCCGCCCCCTATCCACGGATCAATACCAATTCTTACCGAATGACCATTGTTAATGCGCCATGCCAGATCAGCTCTGATGAAAGGCATTGTTTGTAAGATGGATTTCCAAACAATGGATATGCCTCCACTAGGCCAGGTTTGTTGCCGAGCCCAGTCCATGATCTATAGCAGCCAGATGTACTTGTGAAATGACACTGTTGTCCAGAGATTGCTAGCAGTGAGGAGAGTCCAACTCATCTTTGTTGCTAGTGCTTTTGCAAAGTAAGGCAACTCTTTTATTCCCTAGCCCCCCCATTTCTTAGGTAGGGCAATGGTTTTCCAAGACACCCAAGCAAATATTTTACCTTCCTTATGCCCATTCCAAAGGTATCGGCTGCAGAGTTGTTGTAGTCAGCTGAGTATTCCCCGAGGGATCCATGCAAGGGACATCCAGTAAACCGGGGTGGCTTCCAGAATTGATTTGATCAGGACAAGTCGCCCTACTCTGGAGAGTAGCCTGTGATTCCAGATTTTTAACTTTTTTTCCAACTTGACTACTAACCAGATCCAGTCAGCGATCCTATAGTTGTTTGGTTTGATCCGAAATCCCAGATATTTGAGTCCCTCTGAGAGATTGTGGGGAGTGAACTGGAAATGAAGATTGGCAGATCTAGCTTCAAGTGGAGTAATGCAAGACAGAGTGATAGTGGACTTGGAATGGTTCACTGACATGCCAGTAGCTAATTCAAAGAGGTTGAGGATCTCTTGGAAAGTGGTCGAGTCCGTAATACTGCCATTTAAGAAAATCAGAACATCGTCCACAAAAATCAGGTGGGTGACGTATAAAAGATCAGTCATTTTAAGGCCCTGTAATCTACCCCCCCTCTTTGTCGAGGCGATGAGTCTACTGAGGCCCTCCATCACCAAGAGGAATAAAAGGGGGGACAGGAGACAGCCCTGCCTTAGTCCTTGCTCAGCATAAAAGAAGGTGTTGATGATCCAGTTAATGAATTCAATAGGAAAGCCTAAGTGAATGAGAATCATCTTAATGAAGAGCCATGATACACGGTCAAAAGCTTTTGCAAGGTCAATCTTGAGAATGATGCATTTCAGGGCTTTTGATTTGATAGAGTGGATGGCTTCCTGAGCTATTCCAATGGCTTCATGAATCTACCTTTTATGGAGAAAGGAAAATTGTTCAGGGGAGATGTGATGGGATAGGATGGGGCAAAACCGGTTGGCTATGATTTTGGCAATGATTTTGTATAGAGTATTGCAGAGGGATATAGGCCGAAAATCATTGAAGGAGCTCGGGGAGTCCGATTTCGGGATGAGAGCTATGAAAGTGGTGTTGATGGCCTCATACATTCTTCCTGACAGTCTGCACTCTTCTACAACGCTGAGGAGGTCATTTCCAATGATGTCAAAGAAAGCAAGATAAAATTCAATAGGCCATCCATCCGGCCCAGGGCTCTTGTCCTTTTGGAACCACTTGAGTGTTTCTTCCAGTTCTTCAAGAGAGACAGGGGCTGAGATCTCGTCTGCAGTATCTTGGTCTACAAAACGAGGGAAATGCCCTACAACACAAATGATCTCTGCCAAATTACATCCGGGAGGTTCTTTGAATAGGTGTTGAAAATGTGCAATGCCCAACTGTGAGAGCTGGTGGAAAGTATGAGCAGTGCCTCCCTCCGGAGTGGGCAATTGCTAGATAGTGTTGGCAGCTTTCCTTCCTTTGGAAAAATTTTGAAAGTACTTAGTGTTGTCATCTCCAGCTTTGAGCCAAATGGCCCAACTCTTTAGCCTCCATGTTTCCTCCCGTTCCTTTAAAATCTTTGCTCATTTGTTCTCCAGATCAATCAAGTGGGCTTTGTCTTCAAGACTCATATAACCCCTATTATTTTCATCATTGAGGCCAGCAAGGTCAGCTTCCACAGAAGTGAGGGTCCGGTTATCCTTCTGATTTTTGTCTTTGGCCCACTTGATGGTGAGCTTCTTAAGTAGTAGAAGCTTTTGGCAGAAAACTTTTGCCTTAGAGATTTGTTGAGATGGTGGATTATGTGCCCAATGTTTCTTCACCATCTTAGTAAATCCCGGGTCTTGTAACCACACAGAATTGAACTTGAAAGGTGCCTAAGGTTTGATGGGAGGACCAGTGATTTCCAGGTAGATGGGAGAGTGGTCAGATATGCCACCAGATCCAACCCATTGCCTATAATGAGATAGGAGCTAGAGTAGATGGGTCTTAATGACAAACCTGTCAAGTCTCCTAGCTAGTGTTGCCTCCCCAATTCTTCTATTCCTCCAAGTAGGCAGGGTCTTTATCATAGGAACATCAATAAGTTGTGCCTGATCGAGAAGGGTTTCCATAACTTCTGAGAGAGGATCAACCTGAGCAGCAAAGCCCCACGACTCACTATATCCAATAGAGAAATTGAGAACCCCTCCTAAAATGAGATTGTCGACCGAGGACAGAGCTAGATTAAGGAGGTGTTGCCAGAAGGCCTCTCTTCCATGGCAAGGCCCATAAACATTCAAGACCCTGAGCTCCATGCCCAAATCAGCAGAGTAGAGATCCATTCCCATATAACCCTTTCCTCCCCAAGTTGCTAGAGATTTTATAGAGCGAGGATTATATCCAATAGCCAGACCCCCCGAATGTCCCATGGCATCAAGAGCAGTGAAAATCCATCCAGGGAAAATGGACTGTAGCGAATTAGTGACATGTAGGGCTTCCCCTAGGGTTTCTTGTAGTAGTATAATGTCAACTGGTTCCATAGAGAATAGTCTGCGAAGGGCTAGTTTTTGGGGGGAGCTAGCCATTCCCCTACAGTTGAAGGAGAGGCATTTCATGGGGGGGACCATAGCAAGGGTTGGCTTTGCTCTAATAACCTGATCAATAGATGATTTTCTACCCGATAGGACCTCAGCCCCTACACGAAGGATAACGTGGGGGAGGTATGATTTGCGACCTTGAGATGGTCTGGCCAAGGAATTGGAGGGAATGAGTCCTAGGCCCAGGAGGGGTAGTGTAATCCCAGATGGAGTTCTCGATATGAGATTGTAGGGGTGTGGGGGATCCAATGGAGATGAGGTGGCTGAAGGGTGAATCACAGGGTGTATGGAGGGGGGGTGGTGGGGTCGACCAGATGATGGGGGGGAGAGGCGCAAAAAATGGATGCCGAGGTGGAGTTGTTATGAGCATGAAATGCAAATTGATGCATAGCAGTAGATATAGTAACATAAGAAAGAGATGGATATGAGGGAAGAAGAGTACCTGATGTCTAGTCAATTTAACGTCTTAAATTTCTCTACATAAATTATCAATCTGGGTATCGTAAACTAATGAAGTGTGGTGCACCATATGTGCTTAGTTAACCTTTTTCTTACTTTGTTGTTTTATAGATTTTATTTTGTTTTGGGGTTTTGTTTTTGTTGGTTTCCTAAAGTGTCTAATGCAAATGGAAATCCTATTCTAAGGTCTTAAGAATACTTTTAAAGGACAAGTATGGATGTAGATTTCAAGACAAAGTCTATGTCCCTAATGGTAATTTCCAAAACTTAGCACTTCAAAAGATCTTAAAACATGTTATTGATGGAGTTAGTACTTAAACAAAAGTGTAAATATGTAGCTACTTCAATCAAAATAGAATGCAACAACCAAACAATGAGCTAGTGACTATGAAACCCAGTATCCTTGCTGCTGTATAAAAAGAAAACTGAACTTAAAGCAATTCAAAAACTGAAAGCAAAGTAAACTAATCATATTACATCAACTCATATTCTGACCCCTCACCATTCGACTCGCTCTGGCTATAGGAGGTAATCATAAACAAATTGAGCAATTTGATATCTAATTTGCATAAAATGAAACTAATATTAAGCTACACATTCATACTTCAATCCCTCACCATTCGACTCGCTCTGGCTATAGGAGGCAACTGAAAATGACATGAGAAATTCAATAACTAACTTGCAGAAAAATAAACTAATATCAAACTACGCATTCATACTTCAATCCCTCACCATTTGAGTCGCTCTGGCTATAGGAGGTAACTGAAAATGACATGAGAAATTCAATAACTAACTTGCAGAAAAATAAACTAATATCAAACTACGCATTCATACTTCAATCCCTCACTATTTGAGTCGCTCTGGCTATAGGAGGTCACTGAAAATGACATGAGCAGTCTAATATCTATCTTACAGAAAAGTAAATGAACAAAACAACACTGAAAGAAATAAACAGTGTTGGAATTAGAACTAAGAAAATAAATCAGCAGAAGGACAAGATAATTCCATCATGTCATTAGTCATTAAAAGGCTATGTGCATTACTAATCTACAATCAACCGGTTGAACACACTTGCATGAATTAAAATTGCATGAATGAAAAATCTAATCTACCAAACTTGAAAGCAATCAAATGACATAATGAAATCAAAGCAAAATTTACAAAATGAAATCTACTCTACCTTACATTCTAATATGCTCCATGACATCTACTTCACATCTCCTTCCATGTTGAGAACATCAAAGCTTTATTCAAATTCTTCAAAATTACAAAGTACAACAAAGCTCTCTAAAGCTTTCAAAAGCCATCAAGGAAGAACTACCAACTCCAAGCTAAAGAACTTACAAGCTAAAAGACGAACAAACTAAAGGACTAACAAATGAAGGAGAGAGATCTCCTATTTATACAAAAAGATGATAAGCCATCTCATTAATGAGAGTCCATGAATCTCTCCCTCTACCTCTAGAGTCCTAATCAAAATAGGAACTGATAAGACACATGTCTTCTTAGAGTTACAATACAATTAGGAGGTGTGACACATATCCTCATGATCCCATGATTCTTTCCACTCAAATTCGAATTTGGCTTTAGAGTGCCACATAAGGGTCTTCTAGAAGCCTCCTTTCAACCTACACATGTCAACAATCTCAACCCATTTGTTAGGTATAAGCATATGCACATTATTTTCTAATTTTTAACCACAAATTCACTTAAAAGGCTTAGAATTAATAAAGATTGGAAAAACATAAATGTGGCCCAATGATAATGAAAGTGGGATGAATGTGGTGACATAGTAGTGAAATGGAGGTGAAATGGAGGTGATATAATGGACATAATAGTGAAAGTGTAATGGAAATGAATGACATTTTCAAGACTCAACACCTGCTGATTGAGCTGCTTCCACCGCTTCTCGTGGATGAGTCAATGGAGGGGATGGGGGACCAGAGGATGTACTCGATACATGGTTCATAGGCTTGGATGGAGTCACCTTGCGAGGAGGATATGGACCTGGTTTTGTGTTCTTCTTATGGTGGACCAGAGTTCCTTGTTCCATTGCCAGACCTTGCACTGTTGTTGTCTCTTATGTTTTAGTAACCAGAGGGCACTCTTTGAATATATGCCCTACCTTGTGACATCTGCGACATCGAAATGGCACTCCTTCATAATCCAGGATCTGAACCCGGGTAAAATTCCTCCACTGTAGCGTGATCCTTTCCTCCAATCCCTCCCTAGTGTCCAGATGTACCAATATGCGAGCTAATGAGTGATTTTTGGATTGCACAATGGTTTTGTCATAGTCCAGAAATGTGCCTAGGGTGTTACCAATTTTTATGAAAACCTCTTCTAACCAATACTGCAAGGGTAGCCCCGGCAGCCTCACCCATAGCGGCCCTGCTCCAATCTACTCTCTCTCAGGGTCAAAGAGAGGACTCCATCGCTTGAGTAACACTGGTGCCATTTCAATATGCCAGAAACAAGCCAGGGCTAAATTTGTGTATTCTTCATTTGCAAAATGGAGTGCAAACCATCCGTGAGCCAGGGTTTGGACCTCTGGAATATGTTGGAAAGTCTGCCCCCAAATCTCCTTTACCCAGAGCCCTAAACGCTCTGCGGTGTAGGTCCAGCCACGTACCCTACCCACCAAAACCTTGCTGGCATTATCTGCTATATCCCCCATGGTGAGGCCTTCACCGAACTTGATGGTGTAGTCTTTTCCGGAGGCTTTGATACACTTGGATTTATTCTTCCCTATCCGCAGCGTAGTAGGATGCGATTGCAGGTGATCAACCGGGGTGTTTGTCACTGTAGATGTATCCTCTATTCGAACACTAAACACAGGTGTGTCAAATCATCCTGATGGTTTCTTAGATTCTAGAGGTGTGCCCCTAGCTCCTAAAGTATTAGCTGCTTGCTGCGAGGGTATGGTTGCGTTCAAACCTTGTTGAGAGTTAGGGTTAGGGTTTTGCTGATAGCAGAGGTCGGCGGGAGGAGTGGGATCGAAGAGCAGGGATGAGCAAGAGGTGAGTAGGTTGAGGGTAGTGGGTGACAGGGGTGGGCAATCCAGTCCGGGAGAGTATATGGAGAGGGATCTGAGGTGAGGAGAGCTATCGAAATGCCCTGGCAAGGAGACAATCGGCACCATATGCGAACTGGACGGGGCAGTTATTGCGGCAACCAGCTTCTGAACAAGGTTGTGAAAAATGACCTGGTTGGCTGACGGATCTGACAAATAATCAATAGCATCGAGGTCCATTATGTCCATGGTTAACCGAGGAAAATGACAGGTGCAGGCAGGGACCGGTGCTGTGGGTTGTCGGGTTGACCGCTATGGTTGTAAGCTCGGGATTATCCAAGGTTTTCGATGGATGTAGGGCTAGGGCTATAGAGCTCCATCCTCCAAAAAAAATTCTTCAGACCAATGTATCCCTTTTCTGCAGCCCACTATTGTTATTATTTCTCCCTTACATTATTATTGTTATGTCGGCTCTGATTATATTATGACCCCTTAGACTCTTATATATAGAAAGGAGGTATTGTCATTTGTATCATCCAAGATTTGTTCATTTGTGTAATGTAAAGGAGGTTGCCCCCTAATAGAGGCTGAATTCTAAGGCGTTGATCTTTCTTTTCTATCTTTTTGTGAGCTAGTTTCATAACATTTGGTATCAGAGCTTTGGATTCTAAGGTTTTGCTGCTCCAAATAGGTCATTGTGGCATTTTCACTATAACTTTTTTCTGCAATGTTTCAGAAGCAAAAAAAAAAAAACCCATTTAAGATGAAATCACGCTGAACCTCGGGTCCGAATTTAAGAGCTTTTCTCGCTACATTTTCGGAGATATGATCTGAGGAAGTTAGGGTTTTTGCAAGCTTCAGAATTTAAGATAAAACAAGTCATCGTGGGATTTTCGCTATAACTCTTTCGCTACGAAGTCTCAGAAGCTAAAATAAAAAACCCATTTGAGAAGAAATCGTTCTGAACCTCGGCTCTGAATTTCAGATCCTGTATCGCTATATTTGCGGAGATATAGTCTGAGGAAGTTAGGGTTTTTGCAGACCACCGAATTACATTCCAAACAGGTCACCGTGGGAAAATCGTCATAAATTTTGTTTTGAGCATCAGATTGAAATTTCGTAAGAAGTTTCAGAAAGAGGATGGCTTGTAGTTTTCTTTGTATCATTTGCAGACACTAAGGTCGAAACAGTAACATGTGGAACTTCATACAAGTGCAATCTTCTGAAAAGGTATATAATCAGGTCATCTCAGGAGATTGTGCATAAATCTTCCTTGGAGAATCCAATTTCGATCAGACTGGTGGAATTGGAAAGAGAACGCAGAGGGCTACTGCAGGTCACAATTTTAGAACTGGAAGATCTGATATTACAAAGTTACAGTTGTTTCAAGATCGAGCTCCCGAAATCAAGAAAAAGTGAGATGAGGAAGTTTGATGGCAAGGATCCGGTAAATTGGATACTACAAATGGAGAAATATTTTGATCTACATGGTGTACCACTATTACAAATGGTATGTATTGCATCTAATTATTTAGAACCAAATTAATTTTTATGGTATAAAGGGCTTTGTTCTCGTCAACCACCTGTCGCGTGGTCAATTTTCATGGAGGAAATGATAGCACATTATGAGGATACAGAGAGAAACACCTTCTTTAGCCAATTGATCAATCTGAAACAAAAGGGTTCAATGGAAAAGAGCATTGAGGACTTTCAAAAATTGAATATAAGGGTAAATGATATTCTAGAGAAGCAAAGGATTCATGTCTTCATAGGTACTTTAAAGGATAACATTCAACATGAGGTTCGTCTTTGGGAACCTAATTCATTGGAGAAGGCATTCAGGTGGGCAAGAAAAATTGAAAGAGAAATTATGGAAACAAGGAATCCTACCACTCACGACTATAATTATGGAAGTTTTTCTTCCCCTATCCTTCCACAACCTACAAGGTTTACACCACAACAATTGGAAGAAAAAATAGAGAAAGGGCTTTGTTACAATTGTGATAGCAAATGCGTTAAAGGTCATAAGTGTGTTGAGAAGAAATTATTTTACATAGAGTATGAAGAGAAGGAAGAAAAGGATCAAGAAACATCAAAAGAAGAGGATATACTCCAGGACCCAACCCCAGAGAAAGAATAAATGAATCCAACCATATCTTTTAAGGCATTGGCAAGAATTACCCCTCCTCAAACTCTCAAGGTAGAAGGACATATCAAGAAGAAAAAGATTCAAGAAGTGAAAGATCACATCGAGAAAGAAGAAATGAATCCAACCATATCTTGTAATGCATTGGCCATAATTACCACTCCTCAAACTATCAAGATAGAAGGACATATCAAGAAGAAAAACGTTCAAAAAGTGAAATATCACATCAAGCATCAAGAAATGAATCCGACCATATCTTGTAAAGCATTGGAAGAAATTACCACTACGCAAACTCTCAAGATAGAAGGACATATCAAGAAGAAAAGGTTAAATCAGTGAAATATCACATCAAGCATCAACAACAAGTTCTCCAACTTTTAAAGGATAACGCCACTTTGGTGCAGAATCGAATGAAACAACAGGCAGATCAACATCACAGTGAAAGAAGTTTTGATGTAGGCGATTGGGTATTTTTATGGCTACATCTCAAGCAAGCTATTTATGAGAAGGAAATGTTGGCAATACTACATGCACTTAAGAAATGGCGACCTTACCTAATGGGAAGACACTTCAAGGTAAAAAAGGATCATGATATTCTTAAATAATTTTTAGAACAAAGATTATCTTTAGAAGAACAGAAAAAATGGGTCACAAATATGTTGGGTTATGACTTTGAAATCATCTACAAAAAAGGGAAGCAAAATGTTGTTGCAGATGCACTCTCAAGAAAGGATGAGGATGTGGAAGCCTTGTTTTATGCTATTTCTATTATCCAACCAAATTGAATAAATGAAGCAAGGGATGAATGGAAGAAGGATGAAGAAGTGTGGCCACTCATTCAAAAGTTGCAGAATATCCCAATGCAAACAATATTGCTAGAACTTGACGAGGAAGGAAAACTCATAGTGGAACCTAGAGCAGTCACAAAAACAAGAACCCCACAGCTATGAAATCGATCAATTCCAGAGTATCTCATCAAGTGGAAGAACTTACCCACTAAAGATTCCACATGGGAGGACAAGAATTTTATATAGAAGCATCAAGAACTACTCAAGCGTTGAGGACAACACTCTTTGAAGGAGAGGGGCATGTTAGGTCCCTATACTTCTAGTGTAACCCCTTATTGTTATTAGTACAACCCCCTTATTATATTGTTGTGCCCATGTAGTCCCCATATTGTTATTATTGTGCCCCATAGAAGCCCACTATTGTTATTATTGTTCCCTTACATTATTATTCTTATGTTGGCTCTGATTATATTATGACCCCTTAGACTCCTATATATAGAAAGGAGGTCTTGTCATTTGTATCATCCAAGATTTGTTTATTTGTGTAATGTAAAAGAGGTTGTCCCCTCGAAGAGGCTTAATTCTAAGGCGTTGATCTTTCTTTTCTATCTTTTTGTGAGCTAGTTTCATAACATTCCATCTCCTGGGGTGAGGGTTTTGTTTGTTTAGGTTTTTCCCTTGTTCAATAATAAATAGGCCCTTAAGCCTCATTATAACACAGTTCAGAGGCATGTAGCCACCACATATCTTCTTAGAGATAAGCTACCATCACTCAAGCTAGTTTATTTCCTCTCTCTTTGTAAGCATATTTCAGTATTTGATATTAATGAAATGAAGTGTTATTTCTATTGCATCTCTATTATGGTTATTTCTATAATTTGTTGCATTCCTATTTAATTTTGGATCATTCCAAGACACATATCTACTGGGAAAGTGAATCATATTGGAGTTCGAGTCAAGAATCTATACAAACTTGAGGTGGAATATTGTGTTGCATTGACCAGCAAGGTAGAAAAGGTGCAAATTAGAGATGTTGGAGAACTCTGGAATAGGAGATTAGGTAATCTACACCATGGTCCCTTAAATATCATGTAGAAAATTACCATCAGTGTTCCTAAAGGCTCCCTTGACCAACAGGATGTATGCAAGGATTGCACATTGGGGATATATGTCAAATCCACTTGCAATGGCTAAGATAGTAGAGCAAATGCAATCTTAGAGTGAGTCCACTCTGATGTTTGTTGACCCTTTTCTATAGCCTCCACAACAAAAAATAAGTACTATGTTAGTTTTATTGATTATTTCTCTAAAAGATGTTGGATCTTATTCATGTAGAAGAAGGATGAAGTTTTCTCAAAATTTGTTGAGTTCAAGGCATTAGTTGAGAAGAACATTGGGAAGAAGATGAAGGCTCTCAAGAGCAAAAATGGAGGTGAATTTGTTTCCCATGCTTTCAAATATTTATGTGTGAAAGAAGGTATTCAAAGAGAACTTACAACACCCTATAACCCATAGCACAATGGGGTAGCTAAGAGGAAGAACAAGAGCATAGTGGGAGAAGCAAGGGCCATGTTGCATGATCAGGGCCTTCCATTACATATATGGGCATAAGCATGCAACACTACAATCATCTTGCAGAACCAGATTTTGCATAGAATACTTGGTATGATCACACCGTAGGAAGCTTTTTCTGGGAGAAACCTTGATGTGTCTCATTTTAGAATTTTTGGACCTTTAGTTTATTGACATGTCTCCAAGGATTTAAGGAAGAAACTTGATCCTACACCAGATTTGGGAATTTTTGTAGGATACATCGAAACTCCACACAATTTATGGGTGTATTTTCCTTCGTTGAGGATGACAGTTGTAAGGAGAGATGTCTAGTTCGATGAGGCCAAGACTATGAGATGCTCTTTGGAATGAGAGATGAGTATCCCACTAGAGAATGAGCTTCTAGCTTGAAAGGAGGAGCCTTAGGATGAGCTTCAGGAGGTTTTGGAGCAACCATAGGCAGAGGAGCATACAGTGTTGAGAAATCTAGGGCATGAATAATTAAAAGATTTCTCTACTTGATAATTTCTTGTGATATACTTTTACTTCTTAGCTTATAGTCTTTTCTTTGTTAAGTTATTATTTTTTCTTTTCATCAAGGCAATTACCAATATGCACAATAAAATAAAAGTGACACAGTAGGTAGGCTTGTTAGCCAGGGCCAAAACCTCTCGCCTCTTGAGAGGAAAAACCGATCAAGATTCTTCTTCTAGGTCTTCAATTGATGAGTACCAAGACCATGACACAAACCCTTGACTCTAGTATCCTCCCAAGAACCTTATCACTAACCTTGATGCTCTATCATTTCCCTTCCTCAACTTTCTTCTTGATCTTGAACTTCTCTCCTTGGCTCCTTCTAGAGAAACTTGGTCTCTATTCTTGACACTGTTGCTTCTCGGCTTCCTCTAGAGAATCTTGGCCTCTATGCTTTCACTGGTCTCCTCTAGAGAAACTCAGTATGTAGATCTATATCTCAGTCACCCAAAAGAATCCCTCTTCCCTACTCCAGAAGAAACCTTCTCCGATTCCTAGAAGAATCCTCCTTCGTTGACCCAGAAGAAACTTCCTTCTTCGTTTCCCCAGAAGAAACTTCCTTCATTACTGCCCCAGAAGAAAATTCTCCTTCACTTGCCCAAAATAATCCTCTTTCTTCTTTGTAGCCTTCTTCTTCACACTTCTTCATCAAATGCTTGACGAGTTTGTTACCTTCAAGTGAGGCCAAGTTAGGCTTTATATACACCTCATGTCATGTCCTTTAGGTCGACATGATCACTAGAGGTTAGGCCGACTTCTTCTAGCATGTTCTTTCATCGTTGTAGGCCGACTTGAATAGGATAAGTGACAAGGTCTTGGAGGATACTTTACATAGACAAATTTGACCTTTTACAAAGTCTAACATGGCTTCATTACGTGACAATGACTCTAACATTTGATGAATAGATGAAAAATAAATCCTAAAGACTCTCAATGGGAGTCTTGACTCAAAAATAAAATCTCTTGCTCATGAAACCCATGAAGCAAGTCAATATAATAATTTTATTTCTCTTATTTACATTTCATTACATCATAATTACATGTCATTATTAAGACCGAACCTAGTTATACTTTTCAATAGATATGAGGTAGAGTGGAGGCACCCACTCAACTAGAATCTTCTAGACAGGGGAGAAGGAGAACTAGAGAAGTCGATAGATTGTTGCAGGATGCAAAGGAAAATGTGGGAGCCCCCACATCACAACGCAAGCAGAGAAGGTCACCAGATAGGTACACTGGTTACATGGCTCTCATGATAGAGCTCATTGAGATAGAGCCTACTTAATTTGAGGAAATAGTTTCTTAACCTATTTAGGTTGATGCCATGGTGGAAGAATATGAATTCATCATGAAGAACACTATATGGGAGGTGGTGTCAAGACCATAAGGGAAATCAATGGTTGGTTCGAGGTGGATCTACATAGTGAAGCATGTAGTAGATGGGAGCATCGAGAAGTACAAGGCCAGATTTGTGGCCAAAGGATTTTCTTAGATAAAGGGAGTGGACTATGAGGAAAAAGTTTCACCAGTTGCAAGATATTCCTCAATCATATCCATTCTAGCTTTGGCTGCGCAGATGGGGTGGAAAATCCACCAGATTGATGTGAAGATCATCTTTCTCAAAATTGTTTTTGAGGAGAAATTTTACATAGAGTAGCCAGAAGGATTTGAGACATATGATTGGGAGTCACATGTGAAAAATCAAGAGAGAATTGTATGGTCTCAAACAGGCACCTTGAGCATGGTACACTCGGATCAACAATTATCTCATTGGATTGGGCTTCTCCAAAAGTGAATTAGATGTGAACCTCTATCACATTGTGGTAGATGGTAAGTTGTTTATTCTTTAGATAATCTTCGGCAAAATCACATAATCAATCTTTTGTCGACGCGTTTCGAACCAACCAGTGTGGTTCATCGTCAGGACAAGTTGAAGAACTAATCTGGCTAAGCTTGATTAAATAGAGTGTGCAGAGACTCCAACGGCTATATTGCAACGGCTAATTTTGACCTGATGATCATAGTCAAACCACTAATTTTATTATTAATAGAAGCATATAATTCATTATTATTAGTTAATTGAATAATATAATAAATTTATTGTTTAAATATAATGGTCATTAATAAATTATTTCTTTATATTTATTAAATAACCTATATTTATTATTATCCCCAAATTATTTAAATACAAATAAATAGTATTAAACTACTATTATTCTTAGAATTTAGTTATAATAGTTAATTGAGTATTTATTTAATAATAATTGTTTAAATCTAAGGGTCCAATGGTAACTAGATATAATGGTCATTAATAAATTATGGTAAACTAAATATAATGATCATTAATAAATTATATCTTCATATAACCTATATTTATTATTATTCCCAAATTATTTAAATACAAATAAATAGTATTAAATTACTATTATTCTTAGAATATAGTTACAATAGGTAACTGTGTATTTATTTAATAATAATTGTTTAAATTTACGGGTCCAATGGTAAACTAGATCTTCTCTAAAATAAATCATTTTTATTAATTATTTAAATGTAATGGCCCATTCGAAATTAAAATAATAAGTTCTATACATTAATTTATGTTTATTAAATAATCTATATTTACTTAATAATTTATAATTCTAATATTATTAAAAAACAAATAAATAGTATTCTAGTTAAATCATTATTATGTAAATACCATAATTAAAGTACATATTTATTAATAATAGTATATCCATTAACTCAATGTTATTGGTATATCATATATTTCTAATAATTTCTTGTTTATCATTTAAACCTCTTGTTTATTCTTGTTTTGTATGTTGATGATTTAATATTGACTAGTGATGAGCAGTTGATTCGCTCTTGCAAAGAGGATCTTGCATGGGAATTAGAGATGAAAGACATGGGCCTCATGCATTACTTCCTTGGGCTGGAATTATGACAAGGTGATGGTGAATTGTTTGTGCCTAAAGGAAAGTATGCTACCAAGATACTTCAAAGATTTCACATGGAGAGTTGTAAGCCCATGGACACACCTCTAGATACCAACTAGAGGAAGGAGAATTCCACTTTAGGTGAAGAGGTTGATGCTACCATTTACAGGCAGCTTGTGGGTTCACTGATGTATCTTGTGAACACACGACCTGACTTGTGCTATGTATTCAACCAGCTTAGCTAACCTATGGTGAGGCCTGCCAATTTTATTGGAAGGCAGAAAAGCATGTGTTACAGTACCTCAGAGACACTAACCAGTATGGATTATGGTGTATATGAATAGAGGGAGTTATGTTGAAAGGCTTCACCGATACAGATTGGGAAGGGAGTCCATCCAACAGGAAAAGTACATTAGGTGCTATATTCAGTGTTGGGTTCACAACTATTTCCTAGTACATCAAGAAGCAGAGGTTTGTGGTGCTCAGCTCAACAGAGGTTGAATACATGGCTACAAGTCAAGCACCATGTGAAGCCATATGGATGAGGAAAATATGTGTGGGACTATTCAGTTAGGAGATGGATCTGATAGTGATATATTGTGATAACCATAGTTGCATTAAGATTTCTGAGAATCCAGCATTTAATGATAGGTCAAAGCACATTGATATCTGGTATCATCATTTATGGGATTTGTTGAAAATTCAACAAGAAAATCTTTATTTAATTTTCCCTTGAATTAAATTAGGAATAAAATTGTAATTCCACATCACAAGAAAACTTGTACGAGTTAACTAGATTAATTTGACTTAGTTGGTTCAGTTATTTTGAGTTGAGGGTCTAACTTGAGTCATATAGAGTGTCTTCTACTTTATAGGAGCCTTGGCTAACTTTATTTTGAGTTGTAATTAATTAATTCAGTTTATCTGAGTTAAAGTCAGTTAAACTAGTTTCAACTAATGGAGGAACAAGTAGGAGGTCTAACAGTGGGGTGTTGCATCATGTGTTCAACTAGCTAACTGATAATTCAGTCATAAATAAATCATGCATGTTAGATCTAAGAGTTACCCAGTTGATATTGGATTTCAAGGGAAGTGTACTATCAGTTGTATAATTATCCAAATTGTACAGATGGTGCATGCAATCAGAGGAAGAGCCTAAAGGAACTGTGCAATCCAATGGATGAAAATTCCTATTAAATAGGGGATTAATTCCTCATTGAACGGCGCAAGGAATTGGGAGCTTGGAAGGCTATAAAATTGGCTAAGTGTTGGCCAAAGCTTGTCTAGGAAGCAATGAGACAGATAGAGATAGTGCAGAGGTTTCTTGGGCTTGAGCAAAGCATTGTAATCTTCTCATATTTTCTGTCTAATGCAATATAAAAATAGCGGGGGTTTTTAGTTGTGTCTTTCCCTGGGAAATCATTGTGTAATGTGTTGATTGAATTATTTCTCTTGTATTCTTCATGATTTCGTGAACAATTAATTGTTTTCATTGATGAGTAAAGTAGATTCAAACCTTTTGTTGTAGAGTTCCATAACTGTTTTATTTTGACACCCCTTTTCCACCATTTTCCTCTTTTTCATCATCACTATCAACTCAATAAAGGTAGTAAATCATAGATTTTGATAAGATAACAACTCTTACATGTCTTATTTTTCATATGCGTTAATTTTCCTTATTGTTATATTAAAGAGTCCATTAGCTATAGAATTAACATGATTCTGCAGCCATTTTATAAATCTACAGCTACCTCCATGGTTCGCGGGGTTCTGGTGTGCTAATGAAGCAACTAAGCATATGGGTAGTTGAGGATTGATCCCCTCATGGATCTCCTCCTATTCGCTTGAGCCAGTTCACCAAAGGAATCACACAGTGGCGTAGTCAAAGACACAGGTCAACACGTATAAGCAAGAATCGAGGCACAACATGTTTTCTCAATTTTCTTTCCAAATAGAAAAATGATGAAATAACGCTTTTCCCGTCTAGTTTCATATTTGAATTAGGATTGAACATCGGACCTGTAGGCATAGAAGACTCAATTGATTGAGCATGCATTTTATATAAATGTGTATCCTCTATAAACGATATAATAAGGAACTATTAAGTTACTTGTTGAAGAAATTGTGAACCAGACCTTCGTTCTTGTGTTAATTTGAAGTTACCTTTATGATTCAATGTGTATGTGATTATGAATCATACCTACTGGATGCGGAGGGCCCCTGCAGACAGTCAAGGTTTTTAGTTTATTTTCATTTCATTGCTTTATGATTTTTTTCGTTCAATTGCTTTCTGTTATCATTGCATTCTAGTTTAGTTACTTCGTTGTTTTCAATATTTCGTATAAACTCAGTTATCTCGTTTACCATTTCACATTTCGTTTATGCTTACAGTCTTTCAAATAGTTTAGTTCTTCAACGCTTTTTCGCTTCATTACAGTTAGCCTCTTCATGCTTTTTAGAATTAGAATTTATATCACTCTGCAATTTGTAATTAGAAATTTCTTTCATGCTCTTTAAAATCAGAATTGTATATATTTCATAGACAAGCTTTTGAATTTCAATACTATGTTTCATAGTAGCAAGTTGTTTATATAGATTTATGATTTTAGGATAAAATAACATAAGACATTTTAGAATGATACTCAATTAGACATGATTTGATAAATTAGTCTAACAATAGTTTAACTCTCATTTGTTTTAACAGTAGCTTAACTTCCATACGTTAATTTGTAGAAATTTAACTCTAATAAAAATCTAGATAACGACGAAAATCTCAAAACAAACATAACCATCATCTTACTAAACGAAACAATAGGCTTCTATCATATATAGTGCACCTACACTTCATAAGTTTACCAACTTCGGTCGATAATTTATTCTTTCAATTTAAGAACATTAAATTGACCAAAAAATTTGGCATCGTTGTCTGGGAAGTGTAAATAGAAGCCTTATAAAAACAATCAAATAAAAACATGGCATGCATAGGAAAAGAGACTCTAAAGGTAGGTTTGTAGGTCGAGGAAGAAGTTCAATTCCTACATCATCACTCACTCCACCATGAACTCGTAGTGCCACACCACCCACACAAACTCGAATTCCATCCATAGCAGGCAAATATAGACTTCCTAAAGTCTTAAGATCCATTATCCAATATAAAGGCTCACCAACTTCATCAACAGAGGTTGTGATAGAAGAAGATCATACATCTCCAACTACTGGAATATTTTTCTATCTTCAATGGGAGAACAACTTCTAGATCAAGAGTTAGAAGTTCCTTCTGAAGAAGAAGAGGAAGAAACTTACTTCAAACCATTGATAGAGGAACTAGAAGAACTAGAAGAAAAACTAGATAATACTGTTGTAGAACCAGATATCTCTTCTGAGGAATCCATCATGGCTAAAGAAGGAGATGGAGAAGTAAACAATGTCAACGGTGAACAACATAGGATTGGAGGAGGAGGAGGAGGAAATAGAGGAGGTGGAAGAGGGGGTGGTAGAGGTAGAGGAAGAGGAGATCCAGAACCTTTTGGATTCCCTATCCTTGATGAGGATACAACATTAACAATGAAGAACATCTCACCCTCTATTCTCCCCAATTTTCATCGAATAAGAAGTGAATACCCAGAGACATTTCTCTTTGAATTTGAAGTATTATGTAGATCATGTGATTATATGCATGATTCTCAAAAACTAAAATTGTTCCATGCCACCTTAAAGGATGCAGCATTAAAATGGATTATGAGTTTAGAAACAAATTCTATAAGGACATGGGCACAAATGAAAGATGCATGTTGGGTTGTGTTATATTCTTTCCATGTAGTTAACAGGGGGTTTGAGGGGCACCCGTAACCCTACTTTATGGGGTTTGGGGTAGCACCCCGGAAAATTTTGGTTTTGGACCCTATGTTAGGTTGGGCGAAACCACCTATGGTTTTGTGCATGATTTTCACACATGTTTTTTGGACGCTATGGTTCTTTGGTCCATGGTATTGGACGCGAAGGTTCTTCGGTCCATGGTATTGGACGCGATGGTTTTCTATCCATGGTATTGGATGCAATGGTTTTCGTTCCATGGTATTGGATGCTTCAGCATGTATAAATATGTATTATAACATTAAAAGGAAAATAATGAAAAATCAAGCTGGTAGTCCCGGTTTTGGGATCCAAGGGAAAATCTCTGTGTATATGTGTTTTATGTGTTCTGCTCTCGCATTATTTATTTTCTGTGTTTTAGAATTCGTGTGTAGGTAGTTTATGTACGGGGTTAAAACCTACATTTGGTATTAGAGCAGATTTGGCTTCAAGGGGATGCCTTTGTTGCTGAGGGGTTTTGTTTGGGCATGTGGTAGACCCTGTTCAGTGAGAGATCTTCGAGATCGATTCTAGTGGTGAAAGAAGATGGCGAGCAGTGGAAAGATAGAGATTGAGAAATTTAATGGTCGGAGTTTTGAGTTGTGGAAACTCAAGATGGAGGCTCTATTGGTGAATAAAGATCAGTGGATCGCGGTAGATCCGGGTACTAAACCAACGGGAGTGTCCGATGAAGAATGGAAGAAGTTGGATCGGAAGGCAAAGAGCACAATACGATTGTGTGTCTCAGATTCAGTACTGCTGAATGTATCAGGGGAAGCTACAGCAAAGGCTTTGTGGGACAAGTTAAGGACTTTGTACCAATCTAAGTCTCTGGTGAATAAATTGTTCCTGCAGAAAAAGTTGTATAACCTGAGGATGAAAGATGGAGACTTGGTGACAGAGCATCTAAACGCATTTAATACTGTGGTAAGTCAGTTAGCATCTGTTGATATTAAAATTTCAGATGAAGATAAGTGCATCAGTTTGTTGTGTTCTCTACCAGATTCGTGGGATAGTCTAGTTATTGCAATAGGTAGCAATGCAACTGCCTTGCAGTTTGATGAAATAGTCTCAGCCTTACTGACGGAGGAGATGAGACGGAAAAATATGGAGAGCCAAAATGGTGATGCCTTGTCTGTACGAGGACGGTCCCAGAACAAAAACAAAAATAAGTCATCGAGTGGGAGATCTAAATCTAGAGGGAGATCTAAATCTCCAAGAAAACCTGTAAAGGTGGTGTGCTGGAAATGCGGAAAGGAAGGCCACTTCAAAAGGGACTGTAAATCTAAAGCTCCTAACAAAGGAAAGGGATCTGATGAGGCTCCTTCTGCAGAGGCGAAAACCACCTTAGATGAAGGTGGGGATGTGTACTTGGCTTTTTCAAGTACACATTTAGATCATGAGGCATGGTTGATTGACTCAGGTGCATCCTTTCACTTCACTCCCCATAGAGAGTGGTTCTATGATTATGAAAAATATGATGGTGGTGATGTCTTCTTGGGGGATGACAGGAAGGCTAGAATCATTGGTCATGGAAAAGTAAAGTTGAAGCTGCAAGGTGGAAGGGTTAGAACACTTCTGGGTGTTCTACATATTCCTGCATTAGCAAGAAATCTGATTTATGTTAGTAAGCTAGATGATGTAGGTGGAAAAATAGTGTTCGAGAAGGATACCTGCAAGATGGTTTGGGGAGCACTGGTATTGATGTAGGGAGTTTGAATTGGAACTCTGTACAAGTTGCAAGGTAGCACTGTTGTTGATGGGTGCAACAGTTCCATGGTTCCTGAAAGTGGAGCAGAAAATCTAGTGGTCTCTGGAGAAAAGACCATGCTGTGGCATCAAAGGCTTGGACATATTGGAGAGAAGGGCCTTCGAATACTTCATGGTAAAGGTATGGTATAAGGTATGAGTAATAGCTCTCTGGATTTTGATTTCTATGAAAATTGTGTATACGGGAAGTAGAATCGGGTGAGTTTCCCCTCTGGTGGTAAGAGGGCGAAACATATATTAGAGCTTGTGCACAGTGATGTGTTTGGACCTGTAAAGGTTCCATCACTGGGTAAGTCTGTCTACTATGTATCATTTATAGATGACTTCTCAAGGAATACATGGATATATTTCCTTAAAAAGAAATCTGAAGTCTTTGATAGGTTTAAAGAATTTAAGGCTCTAGTGGAAAACCAAACAAAGAAGAAGATAAAGGTGTTGAGGATAGATAATGGTGGAGAGTTTTGCAGTAAAGAATTTGAAGAATTCTGCAAGGAGTGTGGTATAGAACGGCAGAAGACTACTCCATATACACCTCAACAAAATGGAGTTGCAGAAAGAATGAACAAGATGTTGATGGAAAGGGCAAGAATCATGCTCAGTAGTGCCGGGTTAGGATAGGAATTCTGGGCAGAGGCAGTGGATATTGCATGTTACCTGGTCAACAGGTCACCTTCATCCGCGTTGGAGGATAAGACTCCACAAGAGGTATGGACTGTTAAGAAACCCTCTCTTTCACATCTGAGGGTATTTGGATGTGATGCATATGTACATGTTCCAAAGGAGAAAAGAACAAAGTTGGATAGTAAATCTGAAAAGTTCATCTTTATTGGGTATAAGGATGGTTTAAAGGGTTATAAGCTTTGGAACCCAATAACAAGGAAGGTTATGTACATCCGAGATGTGGTGTTCAGAGAGGTGAAAGATGTTATTAAACATGAATTCCAACCAAAGGAACCTAAGAAGATAGAGTTTGAGCTAAAGGAGGAAGAATCAGACTCTACAACAGAGGAAGAATCAGAAGATGAAGAGCCACAAACTCTGGCTGTGAGAAGATCAGTTCGAGAAAGAAGGCAGCCAGAAAGGTATAGTCCATCTACTTTTTGTTCAAATTTTGCTTTGTCTGCTACTGATGATGATCCCAGAACTGTGAAGGAAGCAGTGGATTTAGAGGATGGAAAACTCTGGAAAGAGGCCATGGTTGATGAAATGGCATCTTTGCACAAAAATGAGGCTTGGGATCTGGTGGAGTTGCCGGCTGGAAGGAAACCCATTGGCAGCAAATGGGTGTTCAAAAATAAGACAAATGTAGAAGGAAAAGTGGAGAAATACAAAGCTCGGTTGGTAGAAAAAGGTTATTCCCAGGTGTCGGGAATTGATTTTGGTGATATTTTTTCTCCTGTTGCCAAGGTAACTTCTATTAGATTACTTTTATTTGTTGCTGCTGCTTTTGATTTTGAGGTAGAAAAAATGGATGTGAAGACAGCATTTCTTCACGAGGATCTGGAAGAGGAGATCTACATGAAGCAACCTGAAGGCTTTGAGGTGAAGGGTAAGGAAGAACTGGTATGTAAGTTAAAGAAGTCTCTATATGGGTTAAAACAGTCACCAAGGATGTGATATTAGAAATTTGATACATTTATACGGGGACTTGGCTTCACCAAAAGCAAAGCATATCACTGTGTGTATTTTAAATTAATTGGTGACCATGTTATTTATCTGGTCTTGTATGTGGATGATATGTTGTTGGTTGGAAATGACAAAGAAGTTATCCAGGATTTGAAGACCCAATTGTCCTCCAAATTCGACATGAAAGATCTTGGTGCTGCAAACTATATTTTGGGCATGGAAATTAAAAGAGATCGGGCAAAGAGGAAGCTTTGGTTAAACCAGAGGAAGTATGTCGAGACAATATTGTAGAGGTTTAATATGCAGGATAGTAAACTGGTGAAGGTTCCTATTCCTGTAGGTGTGAGGTTATCTGCTGAACAGTGTCCCAAGACACAAGAAGAGGAAGAGGACATGTCCCGTGTTCCATATGAAAGTGCAGTCGGTAGCCTAATGTATGCAATGTTCTTTACTAGACCAGACATTGCACATGCAGTGGGAGTATTGAGTAGGTTTATGTCAAAACTAGGGAAGGAGCACTGGACAGTGGTGAAGCAGGTTTTCAGGTATTTGCGTGGCACTAGTGATTATGGTTTGTGCTACTAAGGAAGACCAGGATTGGACAGAGTGTTGGATATTCATGGCTTTGTTGATGCAGACTGGGCTGGAGATCTGGATCAGAGAAGATCTACAAGTGGGTATGTGTTTAACCTATTTGGAGGTGCAATCAGTTGGATGAGTAAGAAACAATCTGTAGTGGCACTATCAACTACAAAGGTAGAATACATGGCAGCCACTCATGCAAGCAAGGAAGCAGTTTGGTTGCAGAGATTGTGTTCAAGTATGGGGTTAGTACACAAGCTATAAGGATAGACTGTGACAGCCAAAGTGCAATTTTCTTAGCAAAGAACCCTGCATATCATTCAAATACAAATCACATTGATGTTCAGTATCACTTTGTGAGGGATATGATAGAAGAAAAAAAGGTGTTGCTAGTAAAGGTGGACACTTTGAAGAATACTGTAGATGCATTGACAAAATCTGTGAGCTTTGAGAAGTTCTCTTGGTTTAGAGAGACAGTGGGCATTTCAGGGCTGGAAAAATGACTAAGCTCTCTTGTGACCCCCTGTGGAAAGAAAACAATAAGTGGGAGAATGTTGGGTTGTGTTATATTCTTTCCACGTAGTTAACAGGGGGTTTGAGGGGCACCCGTAACCCCACTTTATGGGGTCCGGGGCAGCGCCCCGGAAAATTTTGGTTTTGGACCCTATGTTAGGTTGGGCAAACCCACCTATGGTTTTGTGCATGATTTTCGCACATGTTTTTTTGGACGCGATGGTTTTTCGGTCCATGGTATTGGACGCGATGGTTTTTTGTCCATGGTATTGGACGCGATGGTTTTCGGTCCATGGTATTGGATGCTTCAGCATGTATAAATATGTATTATAACAATGAAAGGAAAATAATGAAAAATCAAGTTGGTAGTCCTGGTTTTGGGATCTAGGGGAAAATCTCTGTGTCTATGCATTTTATGTGTTCTGCTCTCGCATTATTTATTTTTTGTGTTTTAGAATTCATATGCAGGTAATTTCTGTATGGGGTTAAAACCTACAATGCATTCTTAGAGAAATACAAGGATTATTGTATGCCTCATAGCATCAAATATGTATTCTTCAAAATGGTACAAAAAGAAGATGATAATCTTGAAGATTTTGTTAAGAGATTTTTTTATAATATCAGAAGGGAAAAAATGAATAATCTGGATGAGAAAACTTTGAAAATTATCTTACTCAAATCCATTAAATATGAGTGGATAGACCTTCTCAATCTAATGGAAAAAGGAGTATTTCTTAGTTACCATTAGTAGATATATGTGATCTATGTGTACATATTTCAAGAGGTAAAGCAAGAACAGACAAAATTTCAAGGGATCCCCTTTTGTCAAGACTAAATAAATCTGCAGTCGAGAGAGTAAGTAGGGCAGAAATAGGAAGTTTGCTTGATAACTTTAAAACAGATATTTTAGGGAGTCTCAGTGAGAAAATTGACACCCTTAAAATACAAAACAAGCAGAAAGCCAAAAATGTTGCATTATCCATCTTTTGTCCTAGGTGTAGAAAGAAACATGCTCTAAGAGAATGTCCTTTAGATTTAAAAAGCATAGAAACCTGTGTTATATGTGCAGAAAATCACGATACAAAAGAATGTCCCTCTATACCAGGTCTTAAGGTTGTGTTTAGTGAAGAAGGAATGCCAAATCAGGTAGACCCCCTTTACTTTATTGCCAAAAGACCATGGAAAAATCCTCAAACAAATCAAACTCAAGGTTTTAATCCTCAACAATTTGCACAATATTCACAAAATAATTGGAATCCACCTATGCCATGGAAGCCTTAGGCTCAACCACCACAATCTTGGAATCAAGGATGGAAAAATCCTTATGGAAGATATTCTCAATATCAACAATATCTGCCACCTTATCCAAATTTTCCACCACAATACTTCCCTCAAACCAACCAATTACCTCAAGCTCAAACTCAAAATGAAAATCCACAAGTTTCTTTTCCATTTTCACAAGGACCAAATCAATTACCCGTTCACCACTTCCAAATCCAAAAAATAAAACTTGACAACTTGTTTACAACTTAGAAGGATAGAATCCTCAAACTTGTATGATAACTCCATTAGATCTGAATAATGTTCAATTAAGGTCTGGTAGAGTATTAGAAAGGAAGAAACCATCTGTTTTTATTCAAGAAACAGAAAATAATTTTCAAAAAGATAATAATAACTCTAAAGAAGAAATTTCCCTTCCTCAGAAAGAAAATATTGAAACAGAAAAAAGTCCCACACATTCTAATAATACTCCTATTATAGAACAACCTTCAGTATCTATCTCAAGACCACCTTTTCCTGAAAGGTTGAAAATTGATAAAGGAGTAGAAAAAAAAATCATATTTCCTGATTATGATATGTTAGATGAATTGAAAAATGTCTGTATAAAAATTCCTTTATTACAAGAAATAAAAGAAATACCAATTTTTGCAAAAACAATTAAGGAATTGAGTACTAAAGGATCAGGAAGAAAAATAAAAGAAATAAAAATAATTCAATTAGTCAAGAAAATTGCAAATATTATGATGGGGAAGACAACAATTTAGAAATATTTAGATCCAAGAAGCCCCATTATAAAAACACACATCAATGGAACTGAAATACCAAACACTCTGATTGATCTAGGAGCAGCCATAAACATAATGAGCAAACAAACTATGGATAAATTGAAGCTTCCTAATCTTCAATACACACCAACATTATTACAATTAGCAGACAAGCCTGTAATTAAACCCAATTGTGTGTTAGAAGATATATATGTATCCTTAGATTCTTGGAAATGTCCTGTTTATTTCATGATTCTAACCCCCAAGAATAATTTAGGAGGACATCCATTAATTTTAGGAAGGCCATGGTTAGCTACAATCGATGCTTTTATCAATTGTAGATGACGAGACATGTTTGTCTTAGATGGAAGCTTGACAAAGAAAATTACATTGTACCCACCTACAAAAACAATGATAGAAGTAGAAAATGAAGAATGGATGGATGAACATAATGATATACAACCAGTTTTCACTATTGCACAAATCAATGAGGAGGATCAAATTTTAAATTCAATAGAAAATCATGAACCCTCTTTATATTGTGGTGATAGTCAAAATTTTCAAGAACAATGAAATATTGAATATCTGTCATCTAGACAAATGTCTTTATATTCTATGGAAAATTTTGGAAATTATTCAATAGAAAATTGTCCAGGAAAAACCTTGAACATCAATGAAAACCTAGAAGAATTACAGAAAAGTAAACTGGTATAAATATTACAAAAACAATATTCTGCATATGCATGGGAATACACTGATATGAAAGGAATTGATCCTAAAACCTGCATGCATTATATCTATATTGAATAGAATGCTAGACCAGTTCGCCAACCACAAAGAAGAATGAATCCAAACTTAAAAGAAATTGTTAAAGAAGAATTTCAGAAACTATTAAATGTAAATTTCATCTATCCAATATCAGACAATCAATGGGTTTCACCCCTAGTAATTGTTCCTAAGAAAAATGGAAAATGGAGAGTATGCATTAATTACAGGGAATTGAATAAAGCAACTTTGAAAGATCACTTTCCACTTCCTTTCATAGATCAAGTTTTAGACACATTAGTAGGATATAAATATTTCTTATTTTTGGATGGTTTTAGTGGGTATAATCACATTCAGGTAGCACCTGAAGATCAAGACAAAACCACATTTACCTGTCCATGGGGAACTTATGTTTACCGAGTACTTCCTTTTGGATTATGCAATGCTCCAACAACATTCCAAAGAGAAGTACTAGGAATTTTCTCTGATCTTATTCATGATTGTGTGGAAGTGTATATGGATGATTTTACAGTTTATGGAAATTCTTTTGAAGAAGCACTTGAAAATTTAGAAAAAGTTCTCATAAGATGCAAAGAAGAAAATATTTCATTAATTCATGAAAAATGTTTTATGATGTTTAATGAAGGAATTGTTTTAGGTCACCATATTTCAGGAAATGGAATTTAGGTAGACTTATCTAAGGTAGAAGTTATTTTCAAATTATTAATCCCAAATTATCAACAAGATGTTAGGAGTTTCCTTGGTTTTACTAGATATTATAGAAGATTCATAGAAAACTTCACAAAGATTGCATCTCCACTCTTCAAATTACTCACCAAAGACTATGAATTTAGTTGGAACTCTGATTGTTAGAAGGCTTTTGAAACTTTGAAAAAGAAGATCTCTGAAGCACCCATCTTAAAAGGACCTAATTGGAAATTGCCTTTTCATATATCAATTGATGCTTTAGATACAGCTCTAGGAGTTGTGTTAGGACAAAAATACCTCACTCCTTATGCCATTTATTATACCAGTAAAAAATTAACTCCTGCAGAGCTAAATTATACTATAACTAAGAAGGAGTTTTTAGTTGTCATTCATGCCATTAATAAATTTAGACATTACATCACTGGCTATGAAACTTTCGTTCATACAGACCATTCTGCCATTAGATATTTAATGAATAAACCAGTTACTAATGGTAGAGTAACAAGATGGCTATTACTGTTACAAGAATTCAATATCACCATTCTGGACCGACCTGGAAAAAAAAACACAATTGCTGAATTTTTATCTAGAATTCAAAATGATAACAATGATATACCTGTAGAGGATAAGTTTCTTGATGAATACCTTTTTGCAATGTCTACTAAATCACCTTGGTTTGTAGATATTGCCAATTATTTAGTTTCAGGAAAGTTACCCTCTTATTTTTTTCCTAGATAAAAGAGAAGAATAATCCAAACAAGTGCATCTTATTCATGGATAAATGAAGAATTATACAAGACATGACTAGATCTCATCATCCGAAGGTGTGTAAGAGAAGATGAAATACCTGAAATACTTAAATCATGCCATGATGAACCATGTGGGGGTCATTTTGCTGACAAAAGAACTGCTTATAAAGTCTTTCTCTTAGGATATTATTGGCCTTCCATTTTTAAGGATGCCAATGAATATGTTAAGAGATGTGATAGTTGTCAAAGAATGGGGAAACATGTTCCTTCAGACGAAATGCCACTACAGCATCAGGTACTCATCAAACCTTTTGAAAAATGGGCTTTGGATTTTATTGGACCAATTAATCCATCTTTAAAACAAACAAAAAAAATATTTTCTTGTATGCACTGATTATGTTACTAAATGGATAGAAGCTAAAGCACTTTCTTTTGCTATTGAAAATGTAGAATCATTTCTTTTTTAGGCTATTTTTACTCGTTTTGGTGCCCCAAGATAAAGTGTAACAGATTAAGGAAATTAATTTACATCTAGAGTAGTTCAAAAGATAGTGGAAGAATATAAAATCAAGCATCGGAAGTCTACTCCATACCATCCACAATAGAATGGACAAGTAGAGTCTACCAACAAAGTGATTGAAAAAATCCTCACCAAGAAAAGCTTCCAGAAGCTTTATGGGCCTACCATACCACATGAAGAAACACAACAGGACATACTCCCTATGAACTTGTTTATGGGAGGCGAGTCCTATTTCCAACTGAGTTCCAGATTCAGACCTACAAGGCAGTAGACAAGTTGGGACTTGACTTATCAAAAGCACAAAAGCAAAGAATGGGACAACTCAATGAGCTTGATGAAATAAGACAAGATGCTATACAGAAGACTAGTTTAGTCCAGCAACAGAGATCTAGATGGCATGATAAATACATCAGAGAAATAAAATTACAGCGAGCAGACTGGGCATTACTTTTTGATTCAAAGTTGAAAAATTTCCAAGGAAAAATTCAAACTCACTAGCTTGGGACATATGAGATTGAAAATGTTTTTGATAATGGAGCAGTTAGAATTAGGACTATTGATGAAGAAAAAGTTCCTCTCCTAGTGAATGGACATCGACTAAGGATCTATCACAAGCCAATGAAAAAGGATGAATTTGTAAATATTTTCCAAGACAATTCTGATTTGAAGTTGGTTAAGAAGAATTCTTCTTCTTCTCCACCTTAAAATTTTCTTTTTCATATATAAAAATAAAAAATATATAAAATAAAAAATAAAATAATGTAATAAATAAATAAATATGTATAAACATGAAAACCAATAATTGTTGGCATGTTTATGCAGAAAATTCAAGATGAAAACCAAGAATTTTGGCATCTTAAATTTTCTTTGTATCCCATTTTCTAGAAATCCATCTTCTTTCATCCCTTTCTTTTCAAAAAGAATAAATAGCTATAGAATCATTGATTTTCTGTAGCTCTGATGACTTTCTACAGCCAATGTGACAGACATCTATGATCATGACATTGAAGGAATGATTGACTCCCTCCACTGTAAACTACCTGAAGACAGCATAAAAGGCAACCAAGGTTAGCAAGCAAATAAATCAAAGGTATGAATTTCTTTAATTTAATAATAGGGGTCAAAACCTTACATATATGAATTATAAGACGTAGTTGTTGGACACAGATTGTCATTGATGTCAATATGGCAATATTCAAGAAGAGGAGACAGAGCATATCGGAGCCGAGAGGATCAAAGGAGCCACATATATCGGAGCAAGAGGAGCCATCGGAGGAGCTATCGGAGCAAACAGAGCCAAGAGGTGCAGACTAAGCAAGAGGAACCACATATGTATATGTCATATCGGAGCCAAAGAACAGGAGCTACAGGAGCAAACAGAGTGGACCGAGAGGAGAAGATGGAGCAAGAGGAGCCAAGAGGAGCAATATATATGGAGCAAATGGAGAAAATGGACCGAGAGGAGCAGATGGAGCAAGAGGAGCCAAGAGGAGCCATATATATATTACAAGCAAATAGGGCCATCGGAGTCATCGGAGAGCAAGTATATGAAGATTTTCCTGTTTATGTCAAAACAAAAGAAGAAGTGTGTGTTCTGTAATTATAGCGAGAGGAGGACCGAGCAGAAGCATTGTTCTTGAAAGCTTTTCCATCTGTGTATAGGAGTTAATGGTGTTCTGCTAATATATATCTATGCATGTATCGGATAGCTTAATCCACTGTGTATTGAAAGTGTTGGAGCGCTTATTTTCTGCATGATATGTGATTGAAGCCTTGGGAGTCATTTCCTTTTTATCCCGGCATATACAGACTCCTTAAATCATTTTACAAGTGCTATATCGAATATCTCTGTTTACACAGAGAATTCAAAATATTTCCCCTTAGGTGGGACAGTGGCGGAGTTGAAAGAATATTAATTTTGGTCCAGACCCATATCGGGTCCGGAAACCAAATATCGCATCGGAGGAGAGGCCTTAGAACAGCCGAAGTGAAAGCTCCGAATTAACGGAGCCGAAATATTATGAAGCCAATATAAAGTAGATCGGGTTCGGAAAGGGGCTTCAGCAGTGCAAAGTTCCGACTTCCGAAGCCGAGTCCCTTATCAAGTGGAGTGTAAAATCATATCGGGTCCACAGAACTCTTGTATCACATCGAAGCAGCGGAGGTAGCGATCGCCGAAATCATCCGGAGCCGAAATTATATTTGGAGCAGCCTAAAGGAGATCGGGTCCGCAACCCATCAAGACTCGCCGATAAGGAATCCGCCGATATGACGGATCCGAATTCAGTTTAGGAAGAAATGTAAGGAGGCATCGGGTCCGCGTTACATCGGAGGAATGGGTCTATTGTTTACAGCGAACGCCGATGTTCATCGGACCCGAAACAATATTAAAGGGAGTCTAAAGCCATATCGGGTCCGCACCTCGTCGGAGGTCTGGGCTTAAGAGTTATTGTGACCGCTAAAATCCGGACCCGCCGATAATTGTAAAGGCGGGTGCATAATAATTGAAGTCCGGCATTTGAATTAGAGCGGGGGTTTATAATGTTTTCCGTGTATTATATGATACATGGCCGCGGGGTTAAGGTATATATTAAAACCTGTGCGATGGTTGATAAAGCCTGTGTGATGGTTGATTAATGGCTCGGGTGGTGGCTTCCGATGGTTGATTATTGATAGAAAGCGCCGAATAAAAGGTGGCTTCCGATGGTCGATTAAAGCGTTCGGTGATGGTTGATTAAAGCGCTCGATGATGGTTGATTAAAGGCTCGGTTGGTGGCTTCCGATAGTTGATAAAACGCTCGGGTGGTGGCTTCTGATGGGTGATTAAAACGCTCGGGTGGTGGCTTCCGATGGGTGATTAAACGCCTTCGATAAAGCCTGTAAGGTATTAACCACAGGTCAAGGGCCGAGTTTTATTTAAGAAAGGGGAGTTTGGGTTTTTCTACTCAGATTTTGGAACACTTGTATAGACAGAAGAAGCAAAGGAATGGAAGCCGAAGTGTCAAGCGATCAAGTGAGGAGGAAGCCAAAGAGCCAGCATGTAAGAGGAAACGAATGGACAGGGGCATGGAGCATATAAAAGCAGCAAAAACAGAGAACTGTTGTGGTTGTTAGTGGATAGTATAACCTGAGCATGAGATAGAGGAAGCAGCAGAAGAAAAGGGGGCAGCAGAAGCAGTGGAAGCTGAAAAGAGTGCAGCAGCACACCAGTGTATACCAAAGAGGTTGGAGCCTCAGAATTGAACAGGATTGAAGTCCTTGGGAGTTGGTGCTCCTAAGTCCAAGATTGGTGTCTTGGCAAAATAGAGTTGGTGCTCCTAAGTCCAAGATTGGTGTCTTGGCAAAATAGAGTTGGTGCTCAGGAGGTTGGAGCCTCACAAAAGTCCAAGTTGGAGCTTGGCAACCAATTGTGACCATCTATTTATTGTATTTACTTTACTGCACAGTTATATTAATAAAAGCATTTATTCTTGTTGTTCATTTTGTGTTCTGAACATATATGTTTTAACTAGTAAAACAATAGTGAGAAAAAGAAATACTGATTCACCCCCCTCTCAGTATTTCCAACAATTGGTATCAGAGCGGGCTTCTTCATTCTAGCCTAACAGCTTGAAGAAGGATCAGCAACCATGATGAGAAATCATGAAGCATCAGGAAAACCTCCTTTGTTCGATGGCACTAACTTTGGTTTTTGGAAGAAAAGAATGACTTAGTATTTAATGTCCCTTGGACCTGAAGTCTGGCATTTTTGTCAAACTGAATACCGAGCGACTTCCACTCTTCCAACAGACCAAGACGAGAGGAAAGCCTACATTGCAAATGCAAAAGCCATGAACTCTATCACTAGTGGAATCACTGATTCCGAGTTTACAAAAATCATGCACTGTAACTCTGCCAGAGAAATGTGGGAGAAGCTAGTCGGCTTGTACGATGGAGACTCAAAAGTCAAAAAGGAAAAGCTTCAAACTCACAGAAGACAATTTGAAAGTTTGAAGATGGAAGAGGAAGAAGACATTGCAGCATATCTCCTCCGAGTAGCTGAAGTGGTAAATTCCCTGAAAGGATTGGATGAAAAAGTTGAAGAAAGTACTATTGTACAAAAGGTATTAAGGTCTCTTCCAGACAGATTTGACTCCAAAATAAGTGCTATAGAAGAATCAAAGGATCTTGACACCCTCAAAATGGATGAACTCCATGGAATTCTCACTGCCTATGAAATGAGGAAAGGTGGCCCTAGCTCCAAAGATGCAGCATTCAAGGCCTCAAAGTCAAAGAAAGGGAAAGAAAGGAATGACTGTAGTGATGAGTCAGATGTGGAATCCGAATTGGCTCAATATGTACGAAAGCTGAAGAGAGGATCTAAGCTTAAAGGCAAGTATCCTCTTATCTATTTTAAATGTGGTAAAATAGGTCATTATGCAGCAAAATGTCCTAATAAACATGACAGTGATGATGAAAGAAATTCTAAAAGAATGACATACAAAAAGAAAGGGTTCAATAAGAAAAACCTTCTCTCCAAGCAAGATGAGTCTGATGAGGATGCGTTTATGGTCATCAAAAAGAAATCAGATGAGGAAAGCGATCATGATGAAAGCCAAGAAGCATTATTCATGGCACTCACAGATGATGATGACTCGGGGCAAGAAGGAAATGTGGATGAACTGTTAATAAGTGCCATTGAAGAGAACGAGAAACTACGGAACAAAATTATCTCTCTCAAAGTGGAAAACGAGGAAATAAGAAGGAGAGAAGATCTCGTGGAAACAAAGCTTAAGGAAAAAGAAGAGACTTGTGAAGAACGTGAGGCTGAAGTAGTATCTCTGAGAAAGGAGTTGGAGCAAATTAAAAAGGGCTGTAAAAGCTCTCAAATACTTGATACCATTCTGAAAAATCAAAAACCTCAACATGATAAGTCTGGAATAGGTTTCAAGGGAGAATCCTCAAGCACTAAGAATAGTGCGAAAAGCTATGCCGATGCACTTTCCTGCAACCCAAAAGATGAAAAAGTATCTTATCAAAAGTGCATCCCAGATTCCAAGAATAAAGAAAGAGTTATTCCAAAGAAGAATGTGGAGTCGAATCATGGACACTACAGCAAATACAAACCTGTACTCCACCAAGGGCCCATCAAAAATCCAAAGGACGAGGGAGGAGTAATTCTCAGAAAGGAAGGCGAATTAAACCGTGGTTGCTTCAAAACCATATTTCTTGGACACTGTTTTCACTGTAAAAACTTCGGTCACCAAGCTAGACACTGCATGGCTCGCAGAAGTGAAAAGACAACGCAAAAGGACCGAGTAATCAACTCATATGCTCCCAAAAGACAGGGACAAATCAAAACCTTCAATTCATTCGATCCCTTGACTAAATTTGATCTGACTTGCTCTTTTTGCTACAATAATGGACACTATGAACAAAACTGCCCACTCAAAGGAAGAAAGACGAGTAGCAAGATCTCTGCAATGGACAAATGCGGCCTGGCTCTATTTGCGCAAAATAATGGAAACCAGTGGTTTGTGGATAGTGGATGCTCCAGACACATGACAGGAGACAGAAGGAAATTTATCTCACTGAGCAAAAAGGAAGGGAATGTGTCCTTTGGAAGCGGAACTGGCAAAATTGCAGGAAGAGGAACAGTTACTCTGATCAATGGAAAAGGAAAAGCTCAAGATGCTCTGCTGGTTGACGGACTCAAACACAACCTTCTGAGTGTCAGCCAAATTTGTGATCAAGGACATAAGGTTGTTTTCAGCACCAAAGACTGTGAAATAAGGAACTCTGCCTTAGGGAAACTTGTGGCAAAAGGAGTGAGAACACCAGACAATATTTACGTTCTGAACAAAATTCAGGAAAACAAATGCTACTTGAGTCAGGCAGATGAGAGTTGGTTGTGGCACAAGAGACTTGGACATACCAGCTTCGAAAATCTGGTCAATATTAGCAAGATCAAAGTTGTACAAGACATCCCAAGGTTGTCCAAACCAAAGCAAGCAGTGTGTGGTCCATGTCAACATGGAAAACAGACCAGAACCAGCCACAAGACAAAGGAACACTGTACATCAAAGCCCTTGGAGATCATCCATGCTGATGTGTGTGGGCCAACTAGAAATCAAGCACTCCAAGGAGAAAGGTACTTTGTGTTATTTGTTGATGATTATACTAGAATGATGTGGATATATTTCATAAAGTATAAATCTGAAACTTTTGAGTGTTTTAAGAATCTAAAAGCCCTTATAGAAAACGAAAAAGATTCAAAAATTAAGTGTCTCAGAACAGACAGAGGAGGAGAATTCACATCAAATGAGTTCAGTGAGTTCTGCAATATTCATGGAATTAAAAGGGAATTCTCGGCTGCCAGAACACCTCAGCAAAATGGGGTAGTTGAAAGACGAAACCGAACTGTCCAAGAAATGGCAAGAACCATGCTGTTAGCAGCAGACCTACAACCTAAATTCTGGAGGGAAGCAGTAGGGACAGCTGTCTATACATTGAATCGGACTCAATTAAGACCAAATTGTGACAAAACTCCTTATGAGCTATGGAAAGGAAGGCCTGCTTTGGTGAAGTACTTCAAAATATTTGGAAGCAAGTGCTTCATAAAAATAAATGATGGTTCACCTAGAAAATTTGATTCTCGGGTTGATGAGGGGATATTTCTTGGATACTCTCCACGGAGCAAGGCTTACAAGTGCTACAATTTTCGACTGAAGAAAATAGTGGAAAGCATCGATGTTAAGGTTGATGAAGATCTTCCAGAAAAGGAAATTGAAGAACAGGAAGATGACTTTCTCATTGAAGAAGAAGAATCTAAAGAAGAAGAGATAGATGATGAAGAAGAAGAATCTAAAGAAGAAGAGATAGATGATGAAGAAGAAGAAGAGGAAAGAGAACCGTCTCATACTCCTTCAAAGATGAAGTATGTAGAAAGATACCATCCAGAAGAACAGATCATTGGCGATAAAGATGAAGGTGTGCAGACCAGAAGAAGGATAACAACCTCACCCAAGAGAAAAGCCATTGCCCTCCTATCTATGATAGAACCAGAAACATTCACAGAAGCAAGTAAGGATCCTCATTGGGTAAAAGCAATGGAAGAAGAAATGTCCCAAATTGAGAAGAACAAGACATGGGAGCTGGTACCTCGTCCGAAGGACAAAAACATAATAGGAACCAAATGGGTGTTCAAAAATAAAATGAATGAGGAAGGACAGGTTATCAGAAACAAGGCAAGACTTGTTTGCAAAGGCTATTCGCAAATTGAAGGAGTTGACTTTGAAGAGACATTAGCACCAGTGGCCCGTATGGAAGCTATCAGGATGTTCTTAGCATTTGCTTACTCTAAAGGATTCAAAATCTATCAAATGGACGTGAAATCAGCATTTCTAAATGGGGAACTCAAGGAGGAAGTCTACATGGAGCAGCCAGAAGGTTTTGATCTGACAGCAGGAAAGGACCTAGTCTGTAAGTTGAAAAAGGCTTTGTATGGGTTGAAACAAGCTCCTAGAGCTTGGTATGCAAGACTGGATAACTATCTCCAACAACAAGGCTTCAAAAAGGGAGTGGCTGGAAGCAATCTATACATAAAGACAAATCAAGGTAAGTTACTAGTTACTCTTGTTTATGTCGATGATCTGATTTTTGCTAGTAATAATGATGAAATGAGCCATGAATTTTCTCAAAGCATGGCAAAAGAATTTGAGATGTCAATGATAGGTGAACTATCCCACTTCCTTGGACTTCAAGTATCTCAAACCAGAGCAGGATTGTATATATCTCAAGCCAAATATCTAAAAGACATGCTCAAAAAATATGGAATGGAGGACTGTGCACCCATGAGCACCCCCATGACCACAAACTGCAAACTGAGCAAAGATGATGACTCCCCTCTAGTAGATGCAACTCATTATAGGTCAATGATTGGAGCCCTCCTATACTTAACAGCTACACGACCTGACATAATGCAAGCAGTAGGAATGGTGGGAAGATTTCAATCGGCTCCCAAACAATCCCATTTATTAGCCGTAAAAAGAATCCTCAGATATCTGAAGGGAACTTCAGATTTCGGTCTTTGGTACCCAAGGAGCTCAACACTAACTGTAACTGCATACACCAATGTTGATTGGGCTGGAAATATAGATGATCGGAAAAGTACTACTGGAAATGCATTCTTCCTAGGAGACTGTTTGGTATCCTGGCTCAGCAAAAAACAGTCATCCATATCATTATCCACAACCGAAGCCGAGTATATTGCTGCAGCAGACTGTTGTACTCAGATACTATGGATGAAGGAAGCGCTAAAGGATGTCAACATATGTACAGATCAACCAATTACTGTTTATTGTGACAACACTAGTGCTATCAGTCTCAGCAAAAATCCAGTGATGCACTCAAGAACCAAACATATACCAATCAAGTATCATTTCCTCCGTGAGCAAGTAGCTGAAGAAAACATCGCTCTGGAATATATCAGTACTAAGGAGCAGATAGCTGATATTTTCACAAAACCTCTTCCTCGGGAAGCATTCGAACATCTGCGACAAAAGATGGGGGTTATTTCTTTATCATCACTCAAGTTTATTCATAAAGATGCAGCAGGACAGGGGGAGCAGCTTGACAGGGGGAGTTCGTATGCATGCCTTTGCCATTGATGTCAAAGGGGGAGAAGGCAGAAGAATATTGCCATCAATAACAAAGGGGGAGATTGTTGGACACAGATTGTCATTGATGTCAATATGGCAATATTCAAGAAGAGGAGACAGAGCATATCGGAGCCGAGAGGATCAAAGGAGCCACATATATCGGAGCAAGAGGAGCCATCGGAGGAGCTATCGGAGCAAACAGAGCCAAGAGGTGCAGACTAAGCAAGAGGAACCACATATGTATATGTCATATCGGAGCCAAAGAGGAGGAGCTACAGGAGCAAACAGAGTGGACCGAGAGGAGCAGATGGAGCAAGAGGAGCCAAGAGGAGCAATATATATGGAGCAAATGGAGAAAATGGACCGAAAGGAGCAGATGGAGCAAGAGGAGCCAAGAGGAGCCATATATATATTACAAGCAAATAGGGCCATCGGAGTCATCGGAGAGCAAGTATATGAAGAGTTTCCTGTTTATGTCAAAACAAAAGAAGAAGTGTGTGTTCTGTAATTATAGCGAGAGGAGGACCGAGCAGAAGCATTGTTCTTGAAAGCTTTTCCATCTGTGTATAGGAGTTAATGGTGTTCTGCTAATATATATCTATGCATGTATCGGATAGCTTAATCCACTGTGTATTGAAAGTGTTGGAGCGCTTATTTTCTGCATGATATGTGATTGAAGCCTTGGGAGTCATTTCCTTTTTATCCCGGCGTATACAGACTCCTTAAATCATTTTACAAGTGCTATATCGAATATCTCTGTTTACACAGAGAATTCAAAATATTTCCCCTTAGGTGGGACAGTGGCGGAGTTGAAAGAATATTAATTTTGGTCCAGACCCATATCGGGTCCGGAAACCAAATATCGCATCGGAGGAGAGGCCTTAGAACAGCCGAAGTGAAAGCTCTGAATTAACGGAGCCGAAATATTATGAAGCCAGTATAAAGTAGATCGGGTCCGGAAAGGGCCTTCAGCAGTGCAAAGTTCCGACTTCTGGAGCCGAGTCCCTTATCAAGTGGAGTGTAAAATCATATCGGGTCCACAGAACTCTTGTATCGCATCGGAGCAGCGGAGGTAGCGATCGCCGAAATCATCCGGAGCCGAAATTATATTTGGAGCAGCCTAAAGGAGATCGGGTCCGCAACCCATCAAGACTCGCTGATAAGGAATCCGCCGATATGACGGATCCGAATTCAGTTTAGGAAGAAATGTAAGGAGGCATCGGGTCCGCGTTACATCGGAGGAATGGGTCTATTGTTTACAGCGAACGCCTATGTTCATCGGACCCGAAACAATATTAAAGGGAGTCTAAAGCCATATCGGGTCCGCACCTCGTCGGAGGTCTAGGCTTAAGAGTTATTGCGACCGCCGAAATCCGGACCCGCCGATAATTGTAAAGGCGGGTGCATAATAATTGAAGTCCGGCATTTGAATTAGAGCGGGGGTTTATAATGTTTTCCGTGTATTATATGATACATGGCCGCGGGGTTAAGGTATATATTAAAACCTGTGCGATGGTTGATAAAGCCTGTGTGATGGTTGATTAATGGCTCGGGTGGTGGCTTCCGATGGTTGATTATTGATAGAAAGCGCCGAATAAAAGGTGGCTTCCGATGGTCGATTAAAGCGCTCGGTGATGGTTGATTAAAGCGCTCGGTGATGGTTGATTAAAGCGCTCGGTGATGGTTGATTAAAGGCTCGGTTGGTGGCTTCCGATGGTTGATAAAACGCTCAGGTGGTGGCTTCTGATGGGTGATTAAAACGCTCGGGTGGTGGCTTCCGATGGGTGATTAAACGCCTCCGATAAAGCCTGTAAGGTATTAACCACAGGTCAAGGGCTGAGTTTTATTTAAGAAAGGGGAGTTTGGGTTTTTCTACTCAGATTTTGGAACACTTGTATAGACAGAAGAAGCAAAGGAATGGAAGCCGAAGTGTCAAGCGATCAAGTGAGGAGGAAGCCAAAGAGCCAGCATGTAAGAGGAAACGAATGGACAGGGGCATGGAGCATATAAAAGCAGCAAAAACCGAGAACTGTTGTGGTTTTTAGTGGATAGTATAACCTGAGCATGAGATAGAGGAAGCAGCAGAAGAAAAGGGGGCAGCAGAAGCAGTGGAAGCTGAAAAGAGAGCAGCAGCACACCAGTGTATACCAAAGAGGTTGGAGCCTCAGAATTGAACAGGATTGAAGTCCTTGGGAGTTGGTGCTCCTAAGTCCAAGATTGGTGTCTTGGCAAAATAGAGTTGGTGCTCCTAAGTCAAAGATTGGTGTCTTGGCAAAATAGAGTTGGTGCTCAGGAGGTTGGAGCCTCACAAAAGTCCAAGTTGGAGCTTGGCAACCAATTGTGACCATCTATTTATTGTATTTACTTTACTGCACAGTTATATTAATAAAAGCATTTATTCCTGCTGTTCATTTTGTGTTCTGAACATATATGTTTTAACTAGTAAAACAATAGTGAGAAAAAGAAATACTGATTCACCCCCCTCTCAGTATTTCCAACAGTAGTACTACTGAAAAATCAAAATCATTATTGTAATGAGTTGGTCGTGTCATGTCAAATCTTGCATAATCTACCATTCACTTACAGTCATCATCGCTCATATCCTGATCCATTGAAACGGTTGCCCAAAACATAAGCATGAATGATATTAATGGTTAGATTCTGCCTCATTCCATTATACCCTCACTACCTATGCTCTCATTGTTCCATCACTCACACTCTCGGCCTCTCCGCTCTAAAAACCCTACCAAGCCATCCTACCCTGTCAAACAAAATAGTTGTGAAACAAAACTTCTCGGCCATGGGTGTGATAGTCAAAACAGAGCTGACAGGCAAGAAATTTTTGGAGGGGTATCTACAAACAAAAGAATTACTGTAGAAAGCACAGTGGCTCGAATTTGTAGATAAATTTGATGGCTTCCATAGAGAAGTGACGAAATCCTTTGCCAAGGCCTTTGATGGAGTCGAAGTGGAGATAGGGGACATCAAATTCACAGTGACAGAGTCATTTATAGCTGAAGCCACTGGACTGTCGCAAATTGGAGAGAAATGGTTCAAGAACAGAGGTATTGAAACAGAGCACTGGAAGGTTTTCCTGAAGAAACCAAGCATGGACACCACCATTTTCAAGAAGGGAATCCCAAGAACAGCGTTAAAATGTAAGTGGAGGAACCTACTTCTAATAATCCAAAAATTTGTTACCTGCGAGGGAAGGTTTGGATGTTTGTTTTTCTATCATATTCGGCTACTAATGAATTTTCTTGAAGAAAATGAGATAAACCTTCCATATTTCTTGCAGAATAGTCTAAGAAATATGTCAAGAAATGTTGAGATGAGAATTCAGTTTATAGATAATGCAACGTATCGCCATGGTCTAGTCAAAATATTTGTTGAATTTCATCTCCAAAACATAGGTTATAATTGGGAGAAATTTTTAGTATGAAATCACTTTTAGGAAGAAACTCATGGGCATCCAAATAGCAGTAGACCTAAGAGGGGAAGGAAAAGAAAAATTGATAATACACAGGAACAAGAACCACAGCAGCCACAGGAACTATTAGAAGATGACATACCACTTGTAGAAGTTTTAGAGAAAATAAATAAAAGAAATGTTAGAAGAAAGAAAGCCAGAAAAGAAACAGAGATTTCATCACAAGCAGAGAAGCCTAAAACATAAAAGAAGAAAACTCAAAAGACCCTTGTCATAGCTTTAAGGAGTATCAGACTCAACTCGGCAAAATGACTACCCTCAAAGAGCACAGAGCATTTCAGTATAGAAATAGAATAAAAATCAGAAGTCGAAGAAGAAGATTTAGGAACTCCTCCAAGAGTTTCATCTCCAAGGGTTTTGTCACCAAGGGTTTCATCACCAACTATCACATCGCCTTCTCCGAGTCCAAGATGAAGAACACCAGAGATTGATCTGGTGCAGCAAGAGATCTATGATTATATTGAGTCCTTGGAGAAAAGGGATGCAACAAGAACATCAATTCCAATTCAAGAGGAAGAAGAAAATCAGTTTAATGAGCCACAAGAACCTCCAATAGTCAATATATTGAAACAATAAATCTTTGAACTGGATACATTAAACAGGTATATCAAAAATGAAAATCAAGCCTTGAAAGCACA